>OX419762.1:41063585-42263585 GCA_948567375.1 Lunularia cruciata | reverse complement strand
TGGTTACAAGTAGTAATTTAGAATAAGTGGTAATTGTGGGATTTCATTTTCACAATCCTTTTGAAAAGAAGGTACAAAAGCTCCTCATTCATTTTTTTAATCTAAAAAGGCAACCAATTCTCCTTGCATGGTGATTATATCTTCATTCACAAGCATCTTTACTACTTGAATTTGATTCTTCTAAAACATTTTGAGTCTATGAGGTTCTAACTTGATTCTATTGTTGAATGTCTTTGGAGTTGGTTGTAGTTGGTAGATAGATAAGCCAACCTACTTTTATGCTCAAGTCATTCCTAGAAATCTATCATCTATATTGATTTTTCCTCCTTTGAGTATCATTGTAACTTGGTATACACAAAGACCTCTCTAAAATAAACTCCAAATGTAAGCTGTTCCTAAGGATCACTCTCTCTTCTCTATATATTAAAATGCTAACATAAGAACCAATTATCATTTTACAAAGCCAATCATCATTCCTTATGCAGATTGATGATTTGACATATGAGACAAACCTATAGACTTTAATTAGTTAAGTCTATTCTAAGATGAATAGAATTTAATAAGCTTATTCATACCTCACTCATAAGTTAGTTTTACTTCACCTAAGAAGTCAATTCTTAATTCACTCAAAAATTACTCTTGGTATCCACTAAAGTCTACACTTAACTTCACCCCACTTCACCTTGAAGTATACTTTGCTCATAAGTTTACTTGCCAATACTTTTACTAGTTGGGTGATCTAAATTTAGCTTTGACTAAGAAAATTTGGTTATGAATCTCCATACATTTAAGCTAAATAAACTTCTTGTGGTATTGTTAAACCCACACAATTAGTAATGATGCATTAGCTAATTGAGTTGAAGATTTCTATCTCACTTTATATAATAGATATTATTTCTATCAATTAAAGGACTCAATATTTTCATAGTAGAGAATAAGTGCAGCTTCTTGAGGTTTTGCTTGATCTTAAACTCTTGATTGTCTTCCTTTAAGTGAAGCAAGGTGGTGGTTGCACATTTGTAAATTATGGTGTATGAGACTTACTTCCTCAATAGAGGTTCATGCAACATATGATGTTATTTTATGTGAGATGGAAACTCCAAGCTAAGCTACTATGCTAACTAATATGATGATGGTGAATGGGTTAATGTATTGTAGCGGTATATTTTCCATGTAATAACTAAAATAAAATTTTTAATGGATAATTATACTTTATTACACACCTTGAATTTCACATCATACATATGAGCATTAATATATTGCTTTTGTATATTTTGTACAATGATCAACTTCACTTTTATGTGTTGAATTCCTTGATGTATCCAAGCCACAAACTCCTCAACTATAGTAACTTTGGTGGTTTTGCTCCATACTCTTGATATTGTGATAAGGAAGACAATGTAGTGTGGGCACTCATCATATATAAAGTAAAATGGTATGGCCATGGATAATACATTCGTAGAGTTATTATATAAAATCTTAACCAAGGGAGGATTCAAGTGCCTCTTGTTCTCTTGAGCTGAATACTTGCAACATATCTTTGATGGTTTGAAGATAAACACCTATAGCTATTCAAAGGAAAGACAATAAATATTGAGTATCAAAATAAATAATTATGTCTTTATCTCTTAACTATATCATCCTTGCTACTAGCAAGAGAATAAAGATATCTCATATTTTAAGAATAATTGCTTAACTAATATATTTCTCAAACATCAAAAGAAAACTTTTGAGCAAAGAGGACGTTCACTTTGTATTATGGAGTTTTAGCATATAGAAAAGCATTTGAGGAAGTATATCTTTCCAATAATGATGATCAGATATATATATATATATATATATATATATATATATATATATATATATATATATATATATATATATATATATAAGTATTAAAGTAGATTATGATGATAGTTCAAATAGACATTTGAGCTTAACATGATCTCATCATTAGTTGATGTTTTCAGTAGTCCATATAAGTTTTCTTTATGAGATACTGCAAGTGAATGCTAAATGTTGAGATCAATATCATATGCAACTTCACCATATATAATCTGACCATGAGAGAGGCATATGACTTATTAAAAAATTAGATGTAAGTGTAAAATATTGAGATGATTATAATGTAATTATATATTTTCAATATAAGTATAATTTTACATATAGGATTTCCCCCCTCAACTTCTATGTTTCTTATGAATATAGTGATTATAGAGGTGTGTGGGTATAATGATCTATTTTTGTAACTTATGAATATTTATAATTATTTTAATTGGAGAAATGTCAAAATAACCCTCAACAAGTATTGATATTATAAATCTACCCCAAAAGATTTATATTTACAAAAGTACCCTATTTACTTCAAAGCCTTGGTATTTATCAAGCCTCGATACTTGTTTGGAATGTTGAGTCGGAAGTGTGCAAGCCTTGCCTGTCTTTGGGGTTCCATGGGTTCTAGTCAGCTTCTTCTCATTGGTCCTTCTGACATATTGGTGTTCAAAGCCTTGGTATTTATCAGGCCTCGATACTTGTTTTGAATGTTGAGTCGGGAGACTGCAAGCCTTGCCTGTCTTTGGGTTTCCATGGGTTCTAGACAGCTTCTTCTCATTGATCCTTCTGACATATTGGTGTTTAAACAATCAATGCAAGCTTGAGTTTTATGGCATCTGATTATATGTGTAACTATTCCACCTACGATCTTTGACCTTCCACGTTTTGCAACTTTGGCACTATTATTGGAGATTGTTTGAAAGTTAAATGCTCTCCCCTTGCAAGTTTTGATTTGCAGCAAACATCTTTGGACAAGACTGCCCCATTAGTCTCAAAATTGGGATATCCTACCTTACATAGACCTGTATCTTCTATACCGCATGTGAATATCCTTCCATTATTTTTGGAGTGGGACATCCAATAAGGTATTGCTTTGTTGTTTTCTCTGAAGTCCAGTGCTTTCTCCTTTTATACCATATTAGTCTCTGGTTAATGTCAGCCCAAATGGCTTGAATCATGATGCACATGTGGTAAGTTTTTGGCAACTCCAAGTAAAGTGTAGATAGCTATTCAAGTGTTCTTTTCTTTGTCAAGATCCACACTGAACGTCTTAGTATTCTTATTTGTTCTTGTAACATTCAAAACTTGTTTGGTTCACTTCAGTGCTGTAACCTTTCCTTCCACATAAGCATTTATTTGAAACATGTCCTTGCCTTATGCTCTTTCTCTGACTCGAAGGCCCAACTTTTAAATTCTTGAAGTGATGGATCTGTGAGTAAATACTTTGTTTCTGATGCTCAGACCACTTGATATTCTCAACAGATTATTATGGAGGCTGCATTTTACAGTAGTTTTAACTGATTTAGTGCTTGCAGGTTGTAGATCACAATCTTTTATGTTTACCTTGGTCTCCATGTCAAACTGTTTTTGGCGTTCTCCGTCGTGTTTCTGTAACTCTTTCTTGACTATTCTTTTTACTCATGTCCCACAGATGTTATAACTACAAGCAATTCACTTTCACAATATGCTTCTCCTCATCCTGAAGTCTAGAAATGACATAAAAAAGCAAAGGCTGAGAGGTTTGCATGAGCGGTGGTTTCATATATGGCATGGTACAAAGGTAGGGAATTGTGTCGTAAAAAGTAATGGGAGAA
Organism: Lunularia cruciata; assembly: GCA_948567375.1. Lineage (NCBI taxonomy): Eukaryota > Viridiplantae > Streptophyta > Marchantiopsida > Lunulariales > Lunulariaceae > Lunularia > Lunularia cruciata. Next base: position 42,259,938 of record OX419762.1, on the reverse strand, counting down.
AAAAATAATTTTTGGCCCTGGTTTCCAGAAGAAACTTCACAATCTTGCTTGTGGCCCTAATAGAAATCTGAGGAAACCAACATGCAGCTATGAAGAGCTTAGGATGCAAATGTTGTGTTTTCAGAATGATCAAAATTTGGGGATCCTAAAGGATGTAGGTTGAAAAGCAAGTAATGGCAAGAAAAAAAGAAACATTCAGAGAAGTTGACAACAAGCAACAATACGACAATTGTGCCTTACAAAAGGGTGATACAAAGTAGATGGAATTCCACACAAAAGGTACCGCACGGGACCGCACGGGACCGCACGGGAAGATAATTATAACGGGGGGTCAAAACCACTTTCCTCATATGATGTTGGCAATGTTCCAGCGTCCTTGACCTGACAAGAATTAGCAGATGAAGATGTGCACCAAATAAAATTGTTCCAAAACTTCTGATACACGGTTTCAACCCATTGTGTGGATACTAGGAAATCATGTATTTGGTTTACTCCACCCAAAAATGTCAATTGAAATTGACAACTTACTTGCAAGTCTTGAAAATATATACCTACATGATTGGCTACATCACAAGTATCAAATGCTAAAATTCTGTACATACTCGTCTATGTTTGTCAAGAAAATCTCATACTGAACTAAGACCACCATGACACGCCGATTTGTCAAAAGGACCGACTGGAAGAAGTGATCTAGACCCGTGGAGCCCCGAAGACAAGACGGGCAAGGCTTGCACTCTCCCGACCCAGCATCCGAACGAATATCAAGGCTCAGTAAATACCAGTGCTACTTTTGTAAATATTGAATAGTTTAGAGTAGGTTTATAGTATCAACACTTGTTGAGAGTATTTATGACATTTCCCCTTTTTATTTGAAGAGTCAAATGCAATAGAAGAAAGAACTGCTTGTATAAAAAAGATGAAGTGAGTCTCTTATTATCTATTTATACTTATTATAAGACTCAAATGCAATGCAAGAACGCACAAAATTGGCAAGGCATTAAGAAAAATGTTAGGCAAATTGCGACATATCTAGGAAAAGTTACAGATTGTATTGACCAACCTTATATTAATATTCCTCATTCACATATGTTTGCACCTGCTTAATAACTTATGGATGTTATACTTTAAACAACAAGAAACATATACTATTGATAATGATTGGAAGGGATATTCCAAAAGATAAGATCCAAACCTGCTACTCTCTAGTGAGGACAGTGGACTTGGAGTCAATATCGTGTGTTATATGTTTATAAACAGAAAATGGCATTATCTTTTTCTATGGATGATCTTTTCATTTAGTCAAAAAATTCTTTTAGTCCTCCAACTTGTTAGATGAAATGAAATACCGGAGATTTCCTTTCCACCGTTCACATAAGTGCAAAAGTTACTTCTTGCTTGTAATGGCTAACTTAACTGCTGGGTCTTTGTGAAAACGTAAGAACCCTTGAGTATTTCTAATATTAAAATTCTTCCAGAACTTTTGAATCTCAAGTTCTTGAGTAATTTGACACAACATCTCCAATGTCCTCAATAGAGAGTAGGTTGGGATCTTATTTTTTGAGATATTCCTTCAAATCATCATCAATAGTACGTGGTTCTTGTTATTTAAAGTATAACAACCATAAGTATGAAACAGGTGAAAGCATCTGTGAATGAAGAATGTAAATATAAGTTTGGACTGCGTGACCAATTCATCACTTTGGAACCAATGAACATCTACTAACATATTAACTGAAATTGAGGAGATGACCATCTATCTTCCGAACCTATAAATTTATGTATTTAACTTCTTATGACTGTTCTATTTTGGTATTACATTACGTCATCATACTTGACGCTTCTAGTGCAGCGTGCATCTAATTGAGTCAACGCACCCTAAATTTAGGTCCGGAGATACTTTCTAAGAGCTCTACCAAATCGACCGGTTAGATAGATAATTCGAATCTAATCGTGTGGTTCTATCAACCCAATCCAATCCAGATATAGCAAGTTCTAATCACTTTTCGACTTAATGATTAATTGTCGACGTTTGACTTTTCCAGGGCACGAGATTATTCGTGGTGGATCTTTGATTCCTCTTAATACCTTTTCAAGGTAAACTTCCTTGTCTAAGGGTCTTTGGATTAGAGACAACATGTTTCTTAAGCATATGAAACAAGAGTAACAATAGCATCTTACCTAAAAAGACTATTTCAAATGTTAAGCATATCAAACAAGAGTAACAATAGCATCTTCCCTAAAAAGACTATTTCAAATGTTAAGCATATCAAACAAGAGTAACAATAGCATTTCAAAAGACTATTTCAAATGTTTTTCTTGAACAATATTAAAAACCACGTCCATACATAATGCCATATTGAACTCACCTTAGGTCCAAGAATTCCAATCTCAAATCCTCCTAGTTAAAAGGGCATCATTCTGGATTCCAAATGGGTCAGTCATTCTAGGGCCTTTCTTCGGTAGAGCTAGATCGTGTACAGACAATCTTAGAAGATGAAATCTATGGAGGACTTGCATCATCCCTGTTACAATATTTTATGCATCCTGCATTCAGAAATATCATCCTGCCGTGTCTCGGAAGACTAAGTCGATAGAGAATCAGAACACGAATGGAAAGGAGTGGGGCATCATCCGGGCATACAGTTTGTGAGTAGTTTACTGAAGATTTGGAATAGGACAGAACAATGTAGTCTTTGGTCGCAACCTTCGATGATGTCGACATGCTAATCCTTTGAGTGTTAAAGAAGACAGTGGATAAGCGTACAAGTATAGATTCTATTGGGGCCTAGCCTCATTTTACCATTTTCGTCTCTCCCTTGTACGGTTTGATGGGGTCTTCCTATCCTTTGTGTTCTCTACGCGGTCGCCTTTTTCTCTCGATAAGAGTACTCTTTGTGATCGAAGGATCGATTGTCTTGAACTTTGTACTGGAGTAGGTGTTGCATTTTTTTGCGACTGCTAGCTTCCGAAATACTGCTCAGTTCGCGAGTCAACGGTTCTACCTTGAATACAAAGGCACACCTCCCCGTGATGGAAACATAATCTAAGACGATGACGAAAGAGTCGAATATGGGTAGATCACTAGTCACTGCCATGATAATCTCGGACTTCTTAGGCTTCAACACAACTTTATTCATATAGTTACTGAAATTAGAGCGGGTACGGTACTTGCTGGCGATTGCAGGTTGCAGGAATCCGGGAGAATTGTAGGGCTGTGAGGATTGATTTCACTATAACCGTTGTCCATCAAGTCCAGCTCTCTGGGGCGGGGAAGAGATTACTTTATTTGTTGTGGCGGTAGGCTCCAATGAACGGATCAAACAACAGTACTAGGTAGATCGAATAGTGGCAAATCATCCAAAACTATCATAAATATGAACTGGGTTGGAGATTGATCTACAGCCCATTGGCTTCCACTGTATCAGCAGGGTTTGTAGCGGCGAATTCCTTCCATTGATGTCGCTCTCGAGATTGATTCGATCTTAAGCTGATCATTGCTGTTCATGTGGCCAAGCAAAGTTGAAAGAAGCGAACCAAATAAATCATTGCTGATGGTGAGACCGCTACTGATAATTAACTATAGGACATGTTGGGCCACAGTAATTGCCTGATCCAGGATCACAGTTGTTCGTGATCGGTCAGTCTATACACAAGCGATGAAGATCGTGCGAAGATCACCATCATCTCCCTGACGGACGTTTAAATCTAATGAAGACTTACTGGTTTTATCTGGTTTGTTCGCGAGGGTATTATGTCGTTTCTGAACATAATCATTGAAATCTAAATACATCTCTCAGAAGGTCACTCAGTCGAGTCACGCCCATCTTGTGAAGCTATCATAGCGAACCGCTCTGTTACGTTGTCCCGACGACTACGAACGTAAGGCCATGCTATGACTACATTCCGTTGTGCTGTCTTGTGGAGAAGGTATAACTTTACTGTCACGACGATCTCCACTACTGCCGATTCTTCCACTCGGAGTCAGAAGAGGTACACCCCTAACCAGGGTCATTACTCTCGCGGCGAGAAAGCGAAAGGTATGTCAGAATCAGTCCCGCAAGAGTACTTAAAGTCATTTCACAGAACTTTCCTGCTGGTTTGCCGACAACGTATTTGGCTGTAAATATAGCCCACCTTTTCAGAAGTAGAAGGTCGAAGTTGTCCTCCGTGAGCTCTGTCGTTGTCTATCGTATAGTGCGGTTTCCACGACATAACAAATCTCTATTATCTTCTGCTCTTCTGAGATTTGGATGTACATTATACCGCCTCTGCGCGGTAAACTCTGAGAAGGGACAGGCACCGGACAATGGAAGGCGGTTGGAAGTTTCGAAGTTGGACAATGGAAGTTTCAAATCTCATTGCAGTCAACCTTTTGTCTACCTTTAGCTCCATTTTACCTTTTTCACCTCTCCCTTGTCCGGCTTGATGGGGTCTTCCCATCCTTCATCTTTACTACGCGGTCGTCCTTCCTCTCCTTTATATATGAGAAAATGTGTGGGGAGATCGTGTGAAGGACGACCGCGTAGAAAAAAAGAAGGATGGGAAGACCCCATCGAGCCGTACAAGGGAGAGATGGGGAGAAGGACAAGGACAAAATAACACTTTTAATAGATGCATCACATTCCTCAGCCTTCCTGGAACTCATGAACGTGGACGAATAGGCCCAGTACCGCGTTTAGTGGCAGTTCGGACGTCAGTGAGGTTCACGGCAGCGAACTGCACGAGCCTGTCTGTGGTCCAGTGGAAAAGTGATACTAAACTGATGGACAGCTATTCCTGTATAAGCGTAGATAGAGCATTTTGACTTTGAAACTACCGGAAGCATCAATCTTCTCCTGATGACCTGACAAGCACGCAAGGATGAAGACCCTGGACGGATCAAAGTGCCCAACACGGGCACCAGATGAGACTGTGGGACCATCAACACCACAATACCTGGGTAGTCTTCAAAGTCCAAATCAAATCGACCAGCCAAACAGACGATGGAGGAAGAATTCATTGGCAACGCTAATTTGCATATTCTGTATAGAAGGTGCATTTATTTTTCTGCCTGCCTTTAGAAGTGGGAGTGACCCCATGCACCTAGAAGAATCAACACATGATCTGTTCTAGAATCTATAAGCATTTTTTAACTAACCCTATTGCTCAATGCTGACGAATTCAAAGACAACTCTCAACTTTTCCAAAGGATTTTCCTGGACCTGACAAACTGCTTTCTGCAACCTGCCCACGCAGTCACGTCCGGACCGACTTGAGACAGAAAAATGCGGAATTCTAAATAACTGAGAAAATTAACAAGGGTCATAACAATCACAAAATTTTACTTGCCATCTCATTGATATACAAAGCTATCTCTCCCATGTGGCAGCGCTCTCGTGAGCTCTGACTCTCACGCGCAATTATATCTTACAAAACTGCAATCGCATGTAGGGAAAATGGTAGTATGGATTACTCCATACAGCAGACACTCCTTCAACTGAATAACTGGATACAAAATTGAAACTTGGATTACTGAGCAGACTTTTACATCTATGAGTTGAAATGTACGGTACACATGGACGTTTTGCGCCATAATTGATACTGAGAAAGAGAGCGACCTAGCAACTCACCATAATCTCCAACGTATTTTACAGAAGAAACCAGAGCCGCAACTCACTTGTATATGTACACTAGCAACCTGCTGCTGCAGTTCGAATAAAAGATTTTGTTCTCGGTGGCAACAACGCAGAATCCAATCCTTCCTGAGATAAACCCTAGACCCAGCTCTCCGTCAAGCATGTGAACGGATTTGCAATGGATGGCGGGCCAAAGGAATCAGTTCTGAAAGGGGGGTAGATATAGGGGTTATCTGTGGGGTTGGAAGCGGGGAGCTCCGGCACATGGGGCAAGAAGCGTGCAACCGTAACCAAGCATCGATACATGGGGCGTGGAAAACGTGATGGCAGTCCGGCAGCATTCTAAGCACTTCCTCATTCCTGTAATCAGCAAGGCATATACTGCAAGCAGTGTCTTGAGGCCCATGCGGTAGAGGCTGATTTGAAGAATAAATGAGTTTTGGATATGACTCCAGTGTGGCCTGATCAAGCCCGTTCATCGACGGCCATTCTGTCCGGCTTACCTCTTCACCTGCTTGCTGTGGTGAAACTGCAGTTGTGCTACTCTGCTGCCCCCGTCCATGAACTCTCACACAGACATATGAGGCCAGCATTATCGTCGACACCAAAACCAAAATTCCAACAGCTATTGCAATCCCGTACCCTAAGCCCACTCTGCTCATATTCGCCGTGAAAGCCGTCGTGTTGGTACTCATCCTTGCCTTCTATCATTCCAGATTTACACAGCCCAAATGGTAAGTGTAGTACACTATCGCACCTATTCAATTTCCACCTCCTCCTACCTACAACTACTAAGGCAGCGTTGTAGGTGGGTGAATATCCCTGTCCAAGTCCCTATCCTCCTGTTCAGCCATGTACGTCCTCCCTGACCAACTGAAGAGCGTGTCCCCGCCTTCATATTCCTTCCACGACCCACCGGTGGACGATGTCCTCTAAAACCCTAATGGACTGCTAGTGTTGCGCAGATAGATTATTGTCCAGTCATAAGAATCAGTCACAACTAAGTGCGTTCGACAAATCATTGCGGAAGGAGGAGATTACATTGCATCTCTTGCCGGTGTTACCGATCTCCCTTCACTCGCTGGCCCTTTATCTGTTTCCTCTAAGTTGTAAGTTATCTGGACAGAAAAGACATAACAATCAAGTCCACACGATGATATTGATGATGATGATGGTGGTGATTGTGATCGAACCCATTTTCTTAATCATCAACATGAGAAGAGTGTCACTTAATTAAACAACGACCTCCTATCTAACATGAGCTTAGATGACGTACCCGCAAACACTTAATACATGTGTTTGGTTGACTCTTCCTCGTGGAATTGGGAAGATTTTAGAGCTGGAACCTTGCGAGTCTACATATCCTTAACAACTGAATCATAGAGGAGGCCGATAAGAGAAGGTACTCACTTCCTGAAGATCGTCGCGGCAAGCACCCAGCTGAAATATGGCCGATGGAAATCGAGAATGAAGTTACATTACAAGGCAGTAGATGCAAAACAGGAGAGAAAGCTGGCGCATGAGTTCATGAACTCAAGTTCAGGGCGTCACTCGTAGGAAAGATGTAGCTTGGCAAACTACAGAGACCTACTCGAGTACTGAAGAACTGGATGGGAATGACAGACTTGACAAAGGTCTGTGATAGGAAGGGTGAAAACTGAAAAGGTGTAAAGAAGGACAGGACCGAATATCCCAAACACAGATCTACAACAAAGACAATAACACGGTAGGATAAACTTGCGACCCCCGCGCTGTGATCCGAGCTTCACTGAGCTTAACAGGTTGAATCGAATCTCCAACCAATTCGAAGAGGATACTCTTGTAAGAACAAACGACCACTCTTTCACCTAAACCTCGAGCTCGAGTAAATTCATGCAAAACACTTTCACGAGCAGAGGAACGAAACGACACAAATGGTACTAGGGTCGTCCAAGCTTAGATCCAAGCTTACTCCTTCCAAATTTGTTTTAACCCTCTTGAGCTCTCCTATCGATAAACCCTCGACAACTTTCTGCAGGACAAAAGAAAAGAAAATAAGAAAAACGCAACAAACAAACCAGTAGACTGGAATCAAGACGAAGCAACGAAGTCAAAGAGAACAGTATCGAGCTCGTGATTTCGCCCCGAGCTCGTTAAACCGCAAACAAATTGCGCCTCCCTCACTCAGGAACGTCGCTCAATACTACGACTGCTGTCGGCAACCCACACGAGAAAATCTGGGAATCGAAAACCAAAGCACGAAACCAAAAACTGAATACGTGACTGGAAACAAGCTTTGAATGCAGCAGCTGCACAGAAGTGCATGTCCAGCGGAGTGGAAAGCTCACATGAGACTCGGCGCCCCTCCTGTACCGCTGCTATACTGTAAGTGTCTGCTACAAGAGCATCCATTCGAAGAGCGCCTTCGTTTCAAGAACACAACAACGACAGGACAACATCAAGACACGCATCTGTTCTGTATTTCCTTTGACCAAGTAAGATGGAAGTTTTTAGACAAATAATTAATATTTTGAAGCCCATGAATAAAATAATAATAAAAAATAGAAAATTTTAATGGACTTGATACAATTTTATGTCGTTATTGTGGTAAAGGAAATCCACTTAGTATTGGTCCATATATCAGGCTAGGATGTTATGAATAGCGGCGGAAGTATGTTTCGCTATTTACAGATATACAAAAGGGTTGTTGAGTAGACTACTTCAACTTTTTCTTTTCATGTTTAGCACGGTTCACTTGAGAATTATCATCTAGGGTGTTTAACGGAGATGTTCCTTGCCGGGTTATTCTTCACTATCTATACGTTATTTCCTAGTCAAAGGTCATTATCCTACTATTCAAGGTCCAACTTATTGTCCACTTGACCAAATCTACAAAATATGAATATTATATGAAATATTCTTCTTTATGGGAGGAGGCACCATATTCTATGGAGGAGATGGTACTTATAACATTGTTGTGTAGTGCTCTATGGGTACTTTCACTTTCTTCTCATTTTGTGGTTATTGATAGGCCAATTTTGGAGACATATGTGACTAAGGTAGAGGAGAGATCCTTTTCTCTCCAAGTGTTACCATGGCATATGAGAGATGGTTTATCCACACGAGTAGGGGAGGACCTTCTATCCTTGTTTCACTATTGGACCAAAGGTGTAGAATCTTCCTTGATGGAGTGACAATGTCAGCATATGTTACATTTTCTCTTAGTTGACTCATCCATTCCTTGGGCTACTAGATCCCGTCTTTGCTCTTGCTCCGGCAAGGGTGCAAGCTCTTGGATCCTAGCTTGATTGTGCATTAGGGCATTCCGATTTGCACCATCCACCTCCTCTACATCAATGAGGTTCTGTCTAGGTTTGATCCACCCGTATGCATCCTTGTTACTCACTTATGAGTGTGGTTCTACACTAGATGCATCAACAATCCATATGACATGTTGTCCTTTCGGAGAACAGAGGATAGCTACCCATGATGTCATCAAGGATATAGTGTTTTCTATGGCACGAGAGAGTAGATACCTTGCTTGGAGGAGTGATCATATTCTTTGCAGATGACACATGTTAGAGCAAACTTATACTTGGTCCAAGATGATGAGGTTATAATGGCATATGTTGTGGTTACAGACCCTACACGTGATGCAATTGTGGAGGGAGTGATTACTCATCCTCTTGGATGGGCGGCGAGGATAAGGTCTCCAAGTATAGGGGTATGCAGCGAGGTCATCTCTTTGTTCCTCTAGCCTTGGAATTATATGGAGTGATGGACACAACGTTTGACACAACGTTTGATACATTTTTTAGGAAGTACTCAAGAGCTTATCATATTAAACACCATGGGGTACCACTCTCACTCTCATACTTTGTTGCATATTGTAGACAACGTGTGCATATTGCTCTACAGAGAGCATTGGCTGGTGCAATCCATAGGAGAGCAAGCACTCTAGGAGATGTTTCTTTGGATGCTCCAATGGTTTGTAGACCTTATGACTTGCATAGCTCTCGGATATCTTAGGTGCGGTATGGAAGATTTCTCATATCATTACTATTGGAGCCTAGCCCCATTTTACCTCTTTTGTCTGTCCCTTGTACGGCTTGATGGGTCTTCCCATCCTTCATGTGTTCTATGTGGTAGCCTTTTTCCTTTACTTGACATTGGTGTCTTCTAATGAATACACAGTTTAGAAGATGAATGCATACAATGCAGACCAAACCTTTGCTTTAATGTGCTACAAAATTTGTTGCAACGCTATGTATGTAGATAATAGATTCTTGTCCTTACCCGTTGTCCAAGGAATTCCAATATCTGCACTCAGTATTAGTGCTAAATACCCATGAATACAATAGGAGAGAAGTATTCGCCACTATAGTTCCTTACATCAAAATCAAAAAGATTAGGCGTGGTTTAATTAGGAACCAAGACAATTGTGTTCTATGGTCTCCAATGGGATGGCTCTAATCCTGATGTGCAGTCTCATGACATTTAATAGAACAATGCTTATCCTTGAAGTCTTAAAGGTCTAGACTTTGAAACCCATACTAATAAGCTTCTCAAGTTTCATACCCTGTCCAATAGAAAAGCTTGGCTGGAATTTCCAATTTCACTTCTGAAATTGAAATGAAGAGGTTAAGAATTCCAAAAACCTACTCCATAACCTTCTCAAGTTTCATATCCTATCTGATAGAAAAGTTTTGCGGAAGTCCAAGGGGAGAATTGACTTCTGAAATTGAAAATGTGGAGAAACTTTATGCAGAGATATACTTAACCCACTCCCATACTTGGCACTTACATTTGGTCAACTACCAAGTTGGCAAAAAGACTTAACCGACCCCCTTGGAGCATTGATGGGGCACGTCAGTCTATCTGGCAATGACAGATAAGACAGACAAACAGTCAACCACATATTGCTTCCAAGAGGAACCGCGTTGGACAATTTGAGTCAAGCAATATGGTTGCCAGCACTAGCTCCCTCCATGCCACCTAATACCCGGGGAATGCCACGTCATACCATATGTCACTTAGGGTACGATTAAGTCTTTTTGCCAACTTGACTGTCGGTTAGGTCGGATTGCCAAATGTGGAAGTCGGTTAAACCTTCTATGATACTTTATGTTTGTTTTAGCAGGAAGAAAATAAAATAGTCAAAAACAACAACTATTGTGCTGCACAATAATCAAATGTGCTGAACACATTGTAGGGAATCTGCTGCTCGGGGTATCAGCTGGGTATTTATACGAAATGCTGAGCTTGATACAGTATGTATGTACTGTATAAAGTCTGAGTTATGGAGCTACAGTACATTTCATTACTCACCACCTGCAAGAATTAAACTGTTGCAAAGGGAGGAGAGCAATGTACTGTACTATGTTGAAGAGACCTGGCTATGCTATGAATAAAATAGGAATCTACGGTGGTGATTATATTAGATACGATCTCGGAATAGTGACAAGACAGAAACTGTTGACTTATTTCAGATAAAGTTTACGTTCTTTAAAATGTATATGCCAAAATGTTAATGATTTTGTGTAGAATATGTTCAAGGATACTGGAATCTACTTGAGACTCTAGATTTATTTATTCTATATAAAGTGGATTTTTTCCAGTGTGCATAAAATATCTTTCAGCTACTTTTGCATGTAACTAGGTTGTATCGTATGCAGTGTTTATGTTTATTTATTTGAAAATTTCTTGACAAATTAGGCTGGAAGGTTTATGTGAGTCTTATTTCGGTGATTTTAAAGGACGTTTAATCAACATGTTCCATACAACTTACAGTGAAACGCTTAAAGATTAAGAGATATTGTTAGATATTATTAGGAAAAACCTTCCTCAACTGGCAGTTGCCATGTGTCTTTGGATTTCATATAATTCAACCTTTAGCGTAAGTTTTCATAACAGAATTGTTCGGTATTGTATCGTTTATAGTTTTTTAATTCAATTCAATTATTCTTGATAAAACCTATTCGCTAAGTTTTTTATGATCAACACAAAAGGACGGACTTTGAGGTTCGTTTCAATACTCATTAGATTTTCAATTTCATTTGAAGAAATCTATCCTAGTTATAACGAATCTATATAAAAAAATATATTATGATGCCAAGATTATATCTCTTAATTACAAAATATTCACAAGTACAAGACTTATATTTAGAATCCAGTCATTTTTTCATATAGTTAGGAAAAATTAATAATATTATATCCTTAATTTATTTATACAAACATTAGAGGAACATAAAATTTTAATTAATTTTGGGAACTGATTATTAGACAGGATGTTGAATCTCTTTATAGATGTTTCATTACTATGAGGTTTGAAAGTAGAATGGAGCTTATTCTGTAGCTTTGCATGAAAGTTTTGTAAAATATATAAATACATTGGTTAATATTTTTGATTCTTCAATAATAATTAATTTTTTTCAGTGCTTATATGATAATAACCCCATGGAGTTGACTAACTAGAAATAATAAACCACTTTGTTGAATTAAGATGTGAAATTTAGTTGATATTGGTTGTGTTAGAAAGCTCTTCAAATTTGGTTCCTATTAGACAAAAAACATGCAAGACTAAGCCCTAGATATGGAAATACTAAAAAAACCTTTTGTTTTTTGTGAAAATCACTTGTTTATGTTTACAGATTGTGGCCATCTCCAACAAAATCCAATCAGATTTGTTGTCTAGAAAGCTCTTGAAGTACGGAGGCTTGACTAAAGCATGCCAATGAACTATTGGAACATTAGAGGTTTTAGGGTTTTGTATGGATCAAGTAAAGTGTTTTTTCACAAGAGGTAAGTGAAGGGATCAAAAAAGGGTTTATGGGAGGTCTCTCATAGCCATAAAATAACTTATAAGAGGTGAAAATGGTAACATGTGGAATTTTACTATTATAGGATATCCCATAAACATTAATTAATCATAATGCAAGTTTATTTGAAATCAATGACAAGGCACACTCCAAATGCAATTGAAATTGAAATGGAAATTGTTGATAGAGCACACATTGTAAAAGATTGAGGAGAGAAATAAGAGAATGGAAGATCAAAGTGAAAGATCAAATTAGGACTCTTGAATGAGGAAACATTTGAATGCCTAGCATGAGCTTAGGCTTTGGTAATTTTAGGGAGGCATGCAAGGCTCTTGAGAAGCTTATCAAAAAACTTCTTGAAAGCCGCCTTCTTAGAGTGCAAGCAAAGCTAACCGGAAAACTTCTCAAGGAGCTTCCTTCTAGAAGTCGCTTACTTGGTATGTGTAATACCAAGAGCTAGCCATATGATCTAGATGTGAAATTCAGTTTGGAACATCTGGAATGATGTTATACATGATGGTCAAAATAGATCAGATAGAAGTATCACCAAAAGGGTATTTCTACTAATAGAGTAGAAAACCAAAATAGATTTGAAAACCTTAGAACCAATGGCTAGACATATGATTTGAAGGTGAGAATTGGGTTGGTAACATCTGGAAGAATGTTACACAAGATGGACTGAATAGATCATAAAGAGGTATCACCAAAAGTTTGAGTGTGAAAGTGTGTGTTTCTCATGGTGTGTTTCTCTTCACATCTCCTATCCTCGGAGTATTACAATGGTATTAGAGCAGGTGTTGTCCAAGAGAGCAGATCACCCCTCTTGGAAGAACATGGGCTACTGAGACTGAGTAATTTTGAGGAGAGACAATCTGGTGTAGTTGGTAGATTAGGAGGATAGAATGGATGCTCCGAGAGGACAATATCCAGTGCCTCGCTTTCTGTTCTTGAATCCATTGAACATCAAGATTATGTACATTCAACGTGAGCAAGTGAGTGTGTATTTGGTTTTTCACTTCGGAGCAGAGTTCATGGATACAGTAATGAATTTGCCAAACCCAGTGATTTTGCCTGTAGTGATTTACAATAGAGAGTGGGATTTGACAATTTATATTTTGTTGTGATGGATTTGAATGTCCCAAATCCTTTCCCTTTTAACACTCAAGTAGAAATTTGTTATGTAGTGAGACCAAAAGTGATGTTTAGGGATTTCGTGGTCAGGAATTTTGGTGAGGAATATTACCAACGAGTGGTAGTTTATGAGGTCCCAATGGTAGTTCCAATAGTTTGTACGCCCTCCAAAGTGATCATATTAACTCTCTATTGAAGTTTAGGGTAAAGCAATCAAGTGTTACAGGAACTATGGATCCGTAGTTGCAGGAGTTGGTGCAAGGAATGTAGGGGATGTTGAACAAATTTTGATAGATTAAGATGACCATGGAGGCATTACAAAGTCAATCATAGACCCTCAAGAATGATCAAGCAATGCAAGAAGAAGAGTCGTCTTAAAATCCAATACCTACAATTGAAGTACTTGGAGAGGCACCTGTGCCTACAAACCCTATCAATGATGAAGCCACATTACTACTCCGGATGAAGAAGACCTGCAACATCGAGCCTTACAAGGAGCAGCATACGATGGGAGTAGTGGAGAACTAGATCTCGAGAATGAATCAATATTTTTGGTTGTTCTCAACAGATATCACCGAGCATGTTGCAAGCGGGTTTGCATGTGGGTACTTGACAGATAAAGCCCTCACATGGTACGACGCTTGGGAACGATCCATGTTGGCCGAGAGAAGGAAGGTCACATAGATAGCAATGCAAGAAGGATTGCTGAAGAATTTCCAATCGGTGGATTATGTGCAGATGGCTCGGATCCAACTATGGGGATTGAAACAGAAGAATAGTATACAAGAGTATGTGGAGGCATTTCTAGATCTACAAGTCACAATAACCGACATGAGTCCAGTAGAGGCTCTTGATAATTTCAAACGAGGGTTGAAGGAGCGGGTTCACCAAGAAGTCATGGTACAAAATCCCCGCACGATATTTGAAGTTATTGCTTGTGCGCAAAGAATAGTAGGAGCATTAGGTGGAGGTGAAGGAGTAGTTCCACCTCAACATTATTGGGCAGAAATGCCACCCATGGGTGGACCAATACCGATAGAATTGGGCAACCCTTGGTTTTGAGACCGAGAAGCACGACTGCTTCAAGGAGAACAAGGACGGGTAAAAGAACGGAGAGATGGAGTCCCACGAGGAGAAGGAACTCGAGGAGAACAACGCCGTTGTTACAATTGTGGTCGTATTGGGCATATATCTACCAATTGTTGTGCTCGACTTCCCAAAGGCCCTCAACCTTCATACAAGCAATCTTTGAACAACATAGAGAGATGCATTGAAGAAGAGGAGGTGGAAATCACTTCGGAAAACAAAGATCACCAGTAAATGTACCTCACGGCCTTATTGGCTCAATAAGGAAGCAAAAAAGTGAGGGAAGGAAGAAGACGAGTGCACAAAGGTACCAAAAGGCAACCTCACAATTGATTGTAGTGAATGGGGTCCTAGAAGGCAATCAAGTGACAGTGTTAATAGATTCATGTCTTGCTCTAATGCAATAAGATTGGAAATGGATCTAGAGAGAGGTGAGAGTGAAGAAGTAGAGTTACCTAACGGACAAACAAAGAGGATTGAATCATTACCCAAGCATGTAACACTCTCTATAGGAAAATATCAAGAAGTAATTGAATGGCGAGTGATACAATTAGCTCGTTATGATACAATCTTTGGTATGCCATGGATGGAGCATTACAACCCTATGGTAGATTGGAGGAAGAAAGTAGTGAGAACCCACCAATGGTCGATCATTGGGGGTAAAGAAAAATCACATAGGCAAGAATTGCCTCTCTATGTCATAGGGAAAACAATTATCTATAAGATTGATAGGTGTTTCATGGGTCTAATAAGAGAAGTCCAAAGTGCACAACTCAAGGGACAAATTCTTGAGAAATTGAAGGATGTCATAAATGAGTTTCAAGATGTCTTTCCTGATGATCTACCCTCAAGATTACCACCAAAAAGGAGAGTAGATCATAAAAGTGAGACACTCTTGAGGAAGACACCTCACTGTAAGGCCCCATATCGCCTATCAACTCATGAGTTGGAGGAGTGCAAGAATCAAATTGAGGATATTTTGCATAAAGGGTTCATCCAACCTAGTATATCACCATATGGGGCTTTGGTCTTGTTTGTGAAGAAGAAAGACGGTATAATGCACATGTGCATTGACTATCGGGGTCTCAATCAGCAAACAGTGAAGAACAAATACCCCTTACCTCGCATGGATGATCTATTCAATCAACTCAATGGAGCAAGACACTTCACCAAACTAGATTTACAGAGCAATTACAATCAAATCCAAATTGCAAAGAGGATGTGTACAAGACTACTTTTTGAAACAGGTATGGCCACTTTGAGTATCTCGTGATGCCTTTTGGTCTCACCAACACACTTGCCACTTTCATGAGTCTAAGGAATGAAATATTTTGTCCATATTTGGATAAGTCTGTCATTGTCTTCCTTGATAACATCTTGGTATATAGTAGTACAATGACGGAACACAAACAACATCTACAAGAAGTCTTCTAGATTCTAAGACAAAATCGATTATATGCCAAAATCTCAAAGTGTGAGTTTGGCAAGTCTGAATTAGACTACTTGGAGCATAGAGTAAGTGCAGAGGGTATTCAAGTATTGATAGATAAATAGAGGTCATTCAAAAATGGAGTGCCCTAGAATTTCAGACTCAACTCAAGAGCTTCTTGGGTTTGATGGGATTCTATCGTCAATTTTTCAAGGACTTTTCCAAGGTTGCACAGCCTTTAACAACACTCCTTGGCAAGAGGAAGAAGTGGACATGGGGAACCGCACAAGAGTTGGCCTTTCAAGAATTGAAAGCCGCCTTGCTACATGCACCAATCTTGAAGTGGTATGACCCAAAACGTCCAATCAAGTTGGCTACAAATGCATCAAGCGTAGCAATCGGAGCAGTCCTACAACAAGAGTGGCATGACGGATGGCATCCCATTGCATATTTCTCTTGAAAGTTGTTACCGGTAAAGCGTAACTACCACACCACAAAACAAGTAGAGTTGGCCATCATCATGGCAACCAAGCATTGGAAGCACTATCTAGGCGAGAAGGCATTTGTGGTAGGGATAGACCACAAACCCTTAGTCTATCTCAAGACGTAGAATGATCTATCTTGTCGCCAAATTTGATGGGCAGAGTGGCGACAATGCTTTAACATGACAATCAACTACGTTGAAGGTAAGAAGCAACTTGCAGATGCATTCACCCGCATGCTAATGGCAAACAACTTGGTGGCATAGGTTCAGATTAACCCTAAATTCTGGCTAGAGATTTTGGCGGCTACAAAAACTGATCCATAGATTGTAGAAGTGCAATCATCCAAAGGCGTCACTAGCAACCAAGGACTCACCTTTTGTGATGGCAGATTATGGATTCCAAATGTTTCAGAATTGTGCACCACCATTCTAGCGGAATATCATGATTCGGCCATTGCAAGTCATGTTGGAGTGGACAAGACCGTGGATGCAATCCAGCGCCATTACTATTGGCCCAAGATGAGTAATGATGTGATGGACTACGTGCACAATTGCTTACTATAGAACAAAGCTTCTAATCAAGCTTCTGCAGGGCTCCTACAACCTCTCTCCACTCCTACACAATGTTGGGAACAAGTGTGTATGGATCTCGTTTGTAAATTACCCAAGACTACATCAAGATTTGACTCTATCATGGTCTTTGTGGACCAGCTGAGCAAAATGATTCATGTACGCCCTACCACCAAGGAGGTGACCGCTCCACAAATTTCTCAATTATACATGATGCAGTCTTCTCTCACCATGGCTTGTCTCGAGTACTCATCACCAATAGGGGTACTCAATTCACGAGTTTGTTTTAGCGCACCCTCTTTGGTTTCTTCAAAACCAAATTGGCCATGTCCACAACTTACCACCTACAAACAGATGGATAAACAGAGCTGGTTAATTGCATTATTGAAGACATGTTACGCGGCTTCACCTTAGAAGAGCAAGAGAGGTGGGACACCCTACTCCCGTTGGTAGAATTTGCTTACAACAATTCAGTGAATGCATCCACCCAAGTCATTCCGTTCTTCCTCATGTATGGTGAGCATCTCTTCACACCTTCCAGCTTGATGAAGATCCGTTCGGTGGTTACCAAGGTCGATACAGTCAACACATTTGTTTCTAAAATCCAACAAGGGGTGGAGAGCGCTAAGCAAAAATTATAGATTGCACAAAATTGCCAAAAGTAGGATGTTGATGCACACCGTAGGCACATGGAGTTCAATGTTGGGGATCAGGTGTGGCTATCAACAACCAACCTCACATTAGTGGGACCTTGTAAGCTCAGATGTAATACCAAGGGTTAGCCATATGATCTAGATGTGAAATTTGGTTTGGCAACATCTAGAATGATGTTATACATGATGGTCAAAATAGATCAGATAGAAGTATCACCAAAAGAGTACTTCTACTAATAGGGAAGAAACCGAAATAGACTTGAGAACCTTAGAACCAATAGCTAGACATATGATTTAAAGGTGAGAATTGGTTTGGTAACATCTTGAAGGATATTACACATGATGGACTAAACAGATCAGAAAGAGGTATCACCAAAAGGGGACTTCTACTAATAGAGTAGGAACCGAAATATGCCTAAAATCTTTGAAGGCAATTTTGGAGGCCTAAACGGATGAATTAGGCCTCAAAAATGTAGCTAGCCTTACCTCCCCCTGGTTTGTCTCGTCGAGAGCTTTCCAATAGTACCTTACTCATGTGATTTTGAGATTCCTACATGAAGATTCCCTCCGGTCAAAGCTTGTTTGACCAACCAGATAGGACCTAGACCAGACAGGTCACCCATCCAAGTAAGTAATCCAAGGGTGGAGCTTGCTGACATGTCACCTATCTGTGTCCCTAATCCTATGGTGGAGCTTCCTTGGAGGAGATCTTCTTTGTCTATATAATAAAGAGAAGGTGCTCCCTTGGGGCATCGAATGTTTGAGTGTGCAATCTGTGTTTTCTCTCTTCTCTTGTCCTCGGAGTATTACATCAGACCTCGTGTTATTGGGCCTTTCTCAATTCTCTGTCGAGTCGGCACTATGGCCTATCACCTTGAGCTACCACCACACATGAAGATTCATCCAGTGTTCCATGTTTCCCTACTACACAGATATGCTCCCCGATCAGGCTTGGGTCATTCCACACAAGACATTTGACCTTGTCCGACACTCGTTGATGGCAACGGGGAATATGAAGTGGAGTGTATTCTCCAAAAACGCATGTGTGGTACTTGTCATCCACGGGTGGATTATCTTGTCCAGTGGAAAGGTTACCCCCTTTATGAAGCAACCTGGGAACTCGCTGCCAATTTGACACATGCACCGGTGTTGGTGCAAGCATTTGAGCAACAGTTGCACAACGAGTACGTTGCGTCTTAAAAGGAGGGAGGTTTGTAATACCAAGAGCTAACCATATGATCTAGATGTGAAATTCAGTTTGGTAACATCTGGAATGATGTTATACATGATGGTCAAAGTAGATCAGATAGAAGTATCACCAAAAGGGTACTTCTACTAATAGGGTAAAAAACCGAAATAGATTTGAAAACCTTAGAACCAATAGCTAGACATATGATTTGAAGGTGAGAATTGGGTTGGTAACATCTGGAAGAATGTTACACAAGATGGACTGAATAGATCAGAAAGAGGTATCACCAAAAAGGGACTTCTACTAATAGAGTTGGAACCGAAATATGCCTGAAATCTTTGAAGGCAATTTTGGAGGCCTAAACAGATGAATTAGGCCTCAAAAATGTCCACACTCCCTCCCCTGCAAATTGAAGAAAGCCTGGCCTTCCCTCCCCCCTGCTTTGTCTTGTCAAGAGCTTTCCAACGATACCTCACCCACGTGATTTTGAGATTCCTACAAGAAGATTCTCTAAAAGATTCTCTCCAATCAAAGCTTGTTTGACCAACCAGATAGGACCAGGACCAACATGTCACCCATCCAAGTAATTATCCAAGGGTGGAGCTTGCTGACATGTCACCTATTTATGTACCTAATCTTATGGTGGAGCTTCATTGGAAGAGATCCGCTTTGCCTATATAATAAAGAGAAGGTGCTCCTTTGGGGCATCAGAGTTTGAGTGTGAAAGTGTGTGTTTCTCATGGTGTGTTTCTCTTCAAGTCTCCTATCCTTGGAGTATTACAGTATGCAAGCTAAGCTAGTTGTGAAGCTTCTTTCTAGAAGCCACCTACTTGGTGTGCAAGCTAAGCTAGCCAAGAAGCTTCCTTCTAGAAGTCACCACTTGGCATGCACATTACCTAATACTTGGAAGGTACCAAGTAACTAGATGCTTCTAGAATATTCTTATGATTCTTAGCTAATTTGGCCTATTTGCTACTTTGTTAGTCTTGACTAACTTGTAGATAAACTCCATATTGTTACATATTCTCCACCGCTAGTTGGTGACGTCCTTGTTACCATGGAAGCTTCAAACTCCTAGATGGCCATTTATGCATTCTAGAGATGAGAAAGAGGCTCCCAATTGGCATCATGGAGGGGATACACTTTCCAAGGGACTTTCTACTTTGTATGTTGTTGGCGGCCATGTGGAATGTAGCAATGGACAAGGATACAATCAACTTCATACTCCTCATGATCATTGATAAGTATGGAAGGAGAGAAGGGGGTTGGACACGAGAGGAAAAGGAAGATGGATAAGAGACAAAGGGTTTCTATTTGGAAACATTAAAGACAAGGTGGATTTGCAGATGACAAGGCAAGGCAAGCGTATTACCAATAGCTAAACATATTATCTAGAGGTAGAAATTGGCTTGGTAACATCTAGAAGGATGTTGTATATGATAGAATAAGTAGATCAGATAGAGGTGTCACCAAAAGAGTACTTCTACTAATAGAGTAGGAGCCAAAAACACCCTAAAAACTTCAAAGTAAATTTTGGAGGCCTAAATAGACAAATTAGGTCTAAAAATGACTGATATACCTTACATTTATGGAAATGGGTTGCCTTTATCCTCTACTATGTGTCTCATCAAGAGCTTTCCAATGCTACATCATCCATGCAATTTTGAGTTTCCTAAGGAAGATCCTCTAAAGATTCTCTTTGGTCAAACCTGTTTAACCTACCAAATAAGACAAGGACTAACATGTCACCCATCCATGCAACTAATCTAAGTGTAGAGCTTGTTGACATGTCACCAATCCATGTATTAGAACCAAAGGTGGAGCTTCCTTTGACGGAATCCTCTTTATTATATAATAAAGACAAGGTTCTCCTTTGGGACATAGTAGTATTGATGTAATACCAAGAGCTAACCATATGATCTAGATGTGAAATTCAGTTTGGTAACATCTGGAATGATGTTATACATGATGGTCAAAATAGATCAGATAGAAGTATCGCCAAAAGGGTATTTCTACAAATAGAGTAGAAAACCAAAATAGATTTGAAAACCTTAGAACCAATAGCTAGACATATGATTTGAAGGTGAAAATTAGGTTGGTAACATCTGGAAAGATGTTACATAGGATGGACTGAATAGATCATAAAGAGGTATCACCAAAAGGGGACTTCTACTAATAGAGTTGGAACCAAAATATGCCTGAAATCTTTGAAGGCAATTTTGGAGGCCTAAACGGGTGAATTAGGCCTTGAAAATGTGCGGAGTGCCCCCCCCCCCCCCAATGGAGGAAAGTCTGGCCTTCCCTCCCCCCTGCTTTGTCTCATCGAGAGCTTTCCAACGGTACCCCACCCACGTGATTTTGAGATTCCCACAACAAGATTCCCTAAAAGATTCTCTCCATTCAAAGCTTGTTTGACCAACCAGATAGGACCAGGACCAACATGTCACCCATCCAAGTAAGTAATCCAAGGGTGGAGCTTGCTGACATGTCATCTATCTATGTACCTAATCCTATGGTGGAGCTTCATTGGAGGAGATTCGCTTTGACTATATAATAAAGAGAAGGTGCTCCTTTGGGGCATCAGAGTTTGAGTGTGAAAGTGTGTGTTTCTCATGGTGTGTTTCTCTTCAGGTCTCCTACCCTCGGAGTATTAAAACTGAGTATGAAGCTTTGTGTTTCTCTTCGGTGTTCTCCTATCCTTGGAGTATTATAATGGTATCAGAGTAGATGTTTTAATCCAAGAGAGTGGATCATCTCTCTTGGAGGAACACAAGCTATTGAGACTGAGTGATTTTGAGAAGAGAGAATGTAATGCTATTGACAGACTAGGGGTGTTTTAAAGAGAAGATGGGATGGAGGCACCTGGAAGAGTATGAAGGACAATTTCTACATCTTGCTTTCTATTCTTGAATCCATTCCACATCAAAATTGAGTACATCCAACGTGAGCAAGTGAGAGTATATTTTGTTATCATTTTGGAGCAAAGTCCGTGGACATAGTGATGAATTCACCAAACTTGGTGATTCTACTCGTGGTGATATATGATAGAGAGTGTGATATGACAATTTACATTTTGCTATGATACAATGGATCTAAATATCCCAAATCCTCTCCCTTTTTATACACAATCAGAAATCAATTATGTGGTTAGACCAAAATTGATATTTATGGATTTTGTAATCCACAATTTTGGTCCGGAATATTAGTAATGGAAGATAGCCTCAGAGGTCCCAATGGTAGTCCATACTCTCTCCCAAGTGATCATATTAACCCTCTATTGAAGAAGGAAGTAGTGATTGAGCGTTTGTTGTGTGTATGAGTTGTGGAGTCATAGTTGTAGGATTTGATGCAAGTGATGTTGAATAAGTTTTGGGAGATCAAGATGAAAATGGAGGTATTGCAAATTCAAGTACATACCTTCAAGAATTATCAGGTCATGCAAGAAGTGGAACCATCCCAAAACCCAACACCAAGGGTTGAAGTACTTGGAGAGTCACTCATGTCGATGATACCGACCCCAATCAACAACAAAACAACATTGTTACTACAAATGAAGAAGAGCCTTTGTCTTCATTCTATGGACATTCTATGAGCCTTACACAAGATAGTGTTCTATGGGAATAGTGGAAAACTGGATTTCAAGAATGAATCAATATTTTTGATTATTCACAACTAAGATTACTAATCATTCTACAAGTGTGTTTGCATGTAAGTACTTGACTAATAAAGCCCTCACATGGTATAATGCTTGGGAACAATCATTAATGGAAAAGGAAGAGAGATCACTTGGACAGCAATGCAAGAAGGGTTGCTCAAGAATTTCCAATCTATGGATTCCGTGCAGATGGTTTGAACCCAACTTTAGGAGTTGAAGTAGAAGAATAGCATACAAGAGTATTTGGAGGTGTTACTTGATCTATAAGTTTTGATAACCAATATGAGTCTAGCAAAAGCTCTAGGTAATTTCAAATGGAGATTAAAAGCAAATTCACCAAGAGGTAATACAAAATACTCCCATTGTTTTTGAAGCCATTGCCTATGCTCAGAGAATAGCAAAGGCACTTAGAGGAGGTGAAGAAGTAGTTTAGATGCAACATTAATGGGCTAAGACACCCATTTTGGTGGACTGTTCCATTGGAATTGGGCAACATTTGGTTTTGAGACCAAGGGGCATGACAACTCCAAGCAGAACAAGGACGAGTCAAAGAAAGGAGAGATGGAGTTCCACGAGGAAAAGGAGCTCAAGCCAAAAAATGATGTTATTACAACTATGGCCAAGTTGGGCACATAGCCATCAATTGTCATGCTCATCATCCTAGAGGTCCTTGGCCTCCATACAAGCAACCTTTGAACCACATAGAGAGACGAATTAAAGAGGAGGATATTGAAATCACATTGGAAAACAAAGATTACCAATAAATGTACTTTGTAGCCTTATTGGCTCAATGGAGAAGAGTAAAAGCATAGGAGGAGGAGGGGAAGGAAGAGGAAAAGTGTGCAAAGGTGGAGGAAGACAAATTCACAATTGATTTTTGTAAATGGAGTCCTAGAAGGTAATCAAATGAAAGTATAGATAGACCTTGGAGCAATAGAGAATTTCTTGTCTTGCTCTATTGCAATAAGGTTGGAGATATAACTAGAGAATGATGAGAATGATGAAGTAGAGTAACCTCATGGTCAAATAGAGAGGATTGATTCGTCAATTAGGAGGTAGCACTTTTTGTAGTAGAGTTTCAAGAAGCAATTGAGTGGCAAGTAATATGGTTAGCTTACTATGATACAATCTTAGGTATACCATGGATAGAGCACTACAACCCCATGGTAGATTGGAGAAAGAAAGTTGTGAGAACTAGCCAATGGAAGATCTTTGGGGTTAAAGAAAGATCACAAAGGCAAGAATTTCTTCTTTATGTCATAGGGACCACATCTATTGGTAAGACAAATATATTTTTCATGGGTCTAATAAGAGAAATCTAGAGTGCACAACACAATGGAAAAATTCTTGAGAAATTGAAAAATGTGGTAAATGAGTTTCAAGATGTCTTTTTGGATGATGTACCCTCAAGATTACCAACAAAAAGGAGAGTAGATCATAAAGTTGAGATACTTCATGGGAAGAATCCTCCTTGTAGGGCCCATATTGACTATCACCTCATGAGTTGGAGGAGTGCAAGGCTCAATTTGAGGATTGCAAGGCTCAATTTGAGGATATGCTACAAAGAGGGCCTATTCAACCCAATGTATCACCATATGGGACTCTTGTCTTGTTTGTCAAGAAGAAAGATGGGACAATGTGTATGTGCATTGACTTCTGAGGACTAAATCAACAAACAATGAAGGAAAAATACCCATTACAATGCATCGATGACCTATCAACTCAACAATGCAAAGCACTTCACCAAAATTGATCTATGGAGCAGTTACACCAAATCAAAATTGTGGAGGAAGATGTACATAAAATGGCCTTTTAAACAAAGTATGGTCACTTTGAGTACTTGGCGATGCCATTTGGCCTCACCAACACTCTAGATACTTTCATGAGTTTGATGAATGACATCTTTTGTCCATACTTGGATAATTCTATTATCATTTTCCTTGATGACATCTTAGTCTATAGTAGAACAACAATAAAGCACAAGCAACATCTTTGAGAAGTCCTCTAGATTCTACAACATAATCAATTGTATGCCAAAATCTCAAAGTGCAAGTTTGGCAAGTCTAAAGTAGAATACTTGGGGTATAAAGTAAGTGCAAAATGTATCCAAGTATTAAAAGATTAAATAGAGGTAATTAAAACATGGGGTGCTCTAGAAGATCAGACTCAACTCAAGAGTTTCTTGGGCTTGATGGGGTTCTATTGTCAATTTTTCAAGGACTTCTCCAAGGTTGCACAACCTCTAACAGCACTACTTGGCAAAAGGAAGAAGTGGATGTGGAGAATGACACAAGTATTGGCCTTTAAGAAATTGAAAGATGCCTTAAAACATGCACTAATCTTGAAATGGTATGACCGAAACATCCAATCAAGTTGGTTACAAATGCATTAGGCATTGCAAAAGAAGCAATCCTATAACAAGAATGGAATGAGATATGGCATCTAGTTGCATTTTTCTCTCCAAAGCTATTCTTGGCAAAATGCAAATATCACACCACTAAACAAGAAGAGTTGGCTATTGTCCTTGCAACCAAGTATTGGAAGCACTATCTTAGTGAGAAGGCATTTGTAGTGGAGATAGATCATCAAACCTATAGTCTACCTTGAGACATAGAAAGATCTATCTCATCAACAAATTTGGTGGGTAGAGTGGAGACAATAGTTCAACATGATGATCATATATGTGGAAGGCAAGAAGCAACTTGCAAATGCATTCACCTTGATGCCCATGGCAAAAAATCTAGTGATAAAGTCAAGATGAACCCAAAATTCTTGCCAAGGATTCTTATTACTATAAAAAATGACCCATAGATTCTAAGAGCTCAATCATCCAAGGGTGTAACCAATACCTAAGGACTCACTTTTCATGATGGCAAGTCATGGATCTCAGATGCCATAGATATAAGAACCACAATCCTAACGGAATGTCATGATTCTACCATTGAAGGTCACACTAGAGTGGACAAGACCTTAGATGTAGTCAAACGCCATTACTTATGGTCCAAGATGAGCAAAAGTATGATGGAGTACATTCAAGCTACCTACTTTATCAACAAAACAAAGCTTCTAATGAAGCTCCCACTAGACTCCTTCAACCCTCTCATTGGGAATAGGTAAGCATGGATCTAGTTTTTGAATTGCCCAAGACTACCTTAGGGTTTGACTCCATTGTAGTCTTTGTTGACCAACTCAACAAAATTATTCATGTGCATCCTACCACCAACGACATGATTGCTCTAAAATTAGCTCAATTATCCTTAGATGTAGTCTTTTCTCACCATGGCTTGTCTTGAGTGCTCATCACCAATAGAAGCACTCAATTCACTAGTTTGTTTTGGAGAACACTCTTTGGCATCTTCAAAACCAAAATGACCATATTTCTAGCTTACCATCCACAAAATGATGGACAAATCAAGCAGGCTAATTGCATTATTAAGGATATGCTCCAAGGCTTCACTTAGATGAGCAAAAGAGGTGGAACACCTTACTTCCATTGGTAGAATTTTCTTACAACAATTCAACGAATACATCCACACAAGTCACACCATTCTTCCTCATCTATGGAGAGCATCATTACATACCTTCAAGCTTGATAAAGATCCACTTGGTGGCTACCAAGATTGATGATATCAACACTTTTGTTTCCAAAATCCAACAAGGTGTGGAGAACACCAAGCCTAGGTTGCAAATTGCCCAAAATCAACAAAAAAAAATATGTAGATGCACATTGCCAGGACATGGAGTTCAATGTTCAAGATCAAGTCTGGTTGTCCACAACCAACCTCACATTAGTTTGCTCTTATAAGCTTAGACCTTGTTTTATTGGGCCTTTTCCCATCCTTCAACGAATTGGCCCAATGGCCTACCACCTTGATGCACATGAAAATCCATCTTGTGTTCCATGTTTCCTTACTATGCAGATATGCACTCCAACCACCACACTTTCTTTCCATAAAAGAAGTTAGACATTATTCAACACTCATTGACGACACAAAGTAATATGAAGTCAAAAGCATTTTCCAAAAGCACATTCATGGTACCCACCATCAAGAATATTGTGTACATTGGAAAGGGCACCCACTACATGAGGCAACATGGGAGCCAATTGCCAACTTGACCCATGCACCGGTGTTAATGTTTTCTTTTGAGCAACAATTTGCAATGAGGACATTGCAGTTTAAAAGGAGAGGAGGTTGGTTTATACTACCAATAGCTAGACTTATTATCTAGAGGTGGAAACTGGCTTGGTAACATCTAGAAGGATGTTATATATGATGAACTAAGTTGATCAGATAGAAGTGCATGAAAAGAGTACTTCCACTAATAGGGCAAGAGCAAAAAACACCCTAAAGACTTTAGAGCCAATTTCAAAGGCCTAAATGGATGAATTAGACCTAAAAAATAGACAAACTACTTTCTTTGGAAAAGAGGCTTGCCTTCTCTCCCCCTTTTTTGTCTCATCAAGAGCTTTCCAATGGTACCTCACCCACACATTTTTGAGCTTCCTACA
Organism: Lunularia cruciata; assembly: GCA_948567375.1. Classification (NCBI taxonomy): domain Eukaryota; kingdom Viridiplantae; phylum Streptophyta; class Marchantiopsida; order Lunulariales; family Lunulariaceae; genus Lunularia; species Lunularia cruciata. Next base: position 42,232,819 of record OX419762.1, on the reverse strand, counting down.
AAAAGATTCTCTAAAGATTCCCTCTTATCAAACCTATTTGACCAACTAGATAGGACAAGGAACAACATGTCACCCATCCATCCAACTAATGCAATGCAAGGGTAGAGCTTGCTCACATATCATCAATCCATGTATCGGAACCAAGAGTGGAGCTTCCTCTGAGGGGAACCTCTTTGCTATATAATAAAGACAAAGTGTTCCTTTGGAGCATCAAAGTATTGGGTGTGAAGCTTTGTGTTTCTCTCTTGTGTTTCTCTTGAAGGTTCTCCTATCCTTGGAGTATTACACATTGCTAGTTGTTCTTGATCTCAAGTAGAGTAATTTCTTTCTGCAATGTTTAGTTGGTGACACAAAAGACAATGGGATGTAACCAATTTGGAAATTCCTATTGTAGCACAACTCTAATGGAAAAGTTAGAAGTATTAAAAACAACCATACAAGGTAGTTGAGGATCATATGGTTGAAGAATGGATCTTGAAGACAACATATGTTTTAGCTTCTAGAATAATTTTTTGTGCTTGGTGGTCCATTGAAAGCTTGAGGTCTTCCTAAAGAGGTTGGTCAATAGTGTGTCTACATGACATAATAGTGGATGAATTATTTGTGAAAACTTGCTAATCCATTAAATACTTGCACTTTTGTAGCATCTTTCAAAGTAGGCAAATCAATAATGGTCTTGATTTTCTCCTCTTCTATCTTGATTCACTCTGATGAGATCTTATGACCCAAGAAGGTAACTTCCTTCTACCAAAAGGTACACTTTGGCTTCTTGCAATAAAACTTCCATTGACCCAGTCATCTTAGGATTTCTTGCATATGATTTATGTGTTCTGCCTCCATCCTTGTTATAGATTAAAATGTCATCCAAGAACACCATCCCTTACCAATTCAATAGCCCATCCAATACCCAATGCATCTGATCCATGAAGAATGTTGGAGTAGTAATGAGTCCAAAAGGTAGAACTCTCCATTCAAAATGCCCATACCTTGTGCAAAAGGTAATCTTTTGCATATCCTCTCTATTAATAGGAAGATGTCAATAGCCACTTTGGAGATCTAACTTGGAAAAGTATCGTGCTCCACTCAATTGATCAAGCAAGTCATCAATTTGAAGCAAGGGATATACATTCTTCACTATTTGTTTATTAAGGCCATGTTAATCAATATAGAAGTAAAGTCCTCCATCCTTCTTTGGAACAAATAGTATTGGTGCTCCCCAAGGGGATGTACTATTTTGTATAAAATCCTTCTCTAACAACTTTTTTAGTGTTGTTTGAAGCTCGCCCTATAAGCCGACTTGTCTCTCACTCAAGATGAACCTTGATGGTTATTATGGTAATGCACCATGGACTAAGAAGGCAAAGAATCCCAACTCCATCATACTCCCCCAAGGCTAACATTCCAAGACTCAAGATATTACTCACTAGAGGACTCAATGAGAGAGACATAGTTGTAAATGAAAAGATGATGAGTACTTCCTCACCCTTAGTTTATATTCTTGTCAAATAGTTGCGCACCAAAGTTACTAATTACTGTAGTAACTCAAATTACTAGGTTAAAAGTCAAATAAAGTCAAAAAACTAAAGGAATATCCATACTCATGAGAATATTCTCTTAAGTATATAGTCTTATCTTGACCCAACCACTAAATCAAGGATTCTTTTACAAGGGCTATTGTTGGACTATAGAAGAATCCAAAACAAAAAAGCTTGTGGGTCCAAGAGTTCTCAACTCTTCCTCAAAGCCAACCAACTAAGAATAATACCAAGTCAACACACTAGAATCCAAAATAGTGGTGCTCATCTTTTCAAGTTTCTCTAAAGTAAAGTCTCATCTATCTTAGATTTGATTAATTTTAGCTAATCATGACTAATATAGAACCATCTTTTATCTTTATATAAATGATATCTCTCAAGTACTTATAAAACCAAACTAAATATCACAATAGCATATACATGTACAAATGGGTGTTACATTTACTCTCGGACTACATTTCACTTTGTCCTCAAAGTGAAGGTCTCTCTTCCTTCTATGATACATCTTCAACTTATCATGGTTAATCCTATCAAAGTGTCTTCCTCCTAACTCCTTGAGATCATAGGTGTAATTTCCCCACACCTTCTCCACTATGAAAGGTCCAAAGTATTTAAGCAAAAACTTTGTTTGTATTCTCTTGAATCAAATGGAATCAAACAACATTACCCAATCATCTTCTTCAAAAGGTTCCGCCTTCTTCTTGGCTTGCCTCTTGTCATAGCTCTCCTTTGTTTCCTTTGGGCTTGCTACACTCAAACCATAGCAATTGCTCTTCCAGTTCCAAGAGTTGATCCTTCCTTGACTTCTCTACATCACCTCCTTGTGCTTTCTTCAATCTCATATGAATGCTTTGGAAGGTAGGAAGATCAAAATGATAGATAAGGTAGACTCAATACCATATACCAATTGAAATGAAGAATATCCGGTGGAAGTCTTCATGGTTGTCCTAAACTCCCACAAAACTGCATGAATCCTCTTGTCCCAATGATGTTTAGCCCCCTTCATTTCTACATCTTTGGCCAACATCATGCATAAGGTCTGATTGGTTCTCTCTACCAAGCCATTGGAATTTGGCTTATAGGATATAGTTACTCTATGTCTGATAGAGAAATATCGTAGCATGGCTATAGTAACATTTCCTATAAACTCTCCTCCTCTATCAAAAATCAACTCTAAAGGGCACCTAAACCTAGTGATAATGCGTTCATAAAGAAATCTCCCAATTTCATCTTCATTCTTGTCAATGGTCTAGCCTCAACCCACTTGGTAAGATAGTTAGTAATTACCACAATGTACCAATTGTTCCTTGGGGTTCTATTGAGAGGACCTACAAAATCAATTCCCCACTTCTTAAAAGGTCCTAGCAATGGAATTGATCTAAGTGGTTGAGTGGAAGTAGACTTTCTAGGAAAAGCTTGACAAACATGACAAGTTTTGCAATAATCAAGACAATTCTTGAAAATCTCCTTCCAATGATAACATGTATCTAGAATTTTAAAGGCAATCACATTTCTTGCAAAGTGTCCTCCATGCACTAAACCTTCATGAAACTCCTTTATGAGTAAGATAGACTCTTCACTACCCATTGCTCTTTGAAGTAGACCATCTGCTCCTTGGTGAAAAATAATATCCTCCACCATTGTTCAAGGTCTAGATCTTGCTGCAAGTGCCTTCCTCTCTCTAGCATGCATCCCTTCTAGATAGTTACCTATTGTAACAAAGTTCACAATCTCCTTGTACTCCATTGGAACCTCTTGAGCAATTGATATTGTCATGAGCTCCTCATCCGGGAAGAAATCATCCACTGACTCATCTTTATCATGATCATAGGCCCTAGATAACAAATCAATATTTGCATATTTCTTCCCTAGCATATCCTCAATGGTGTAGTCATACTCAGAAAAGAGTATCATCCATCTTGCTAGCCTTCCTTCCATATTAGGCTTGTTGAAGATGTTTTTTAAAGCCTTGTGATCCATGAAAATGGTGGCTTTCCCTCCAATCAAGTAGTGTCTAAACATCTTGGGACCAAAGATCATTGCCAACCCTTCTCTCTACTAAAGTAGTTCTTTTCTACTAAAACCACCTGTTTACTAGCATAAGCTATTGGATGATCATGCTCGTCTTGGTCTAATTGACTAAGACTGCATCCTATAACTACATTGGAAGCTTTAGTGTTGAGGATGAAAGGCTTACTCCAATCAAGATAAGAAAGAATAGGAGCTACAACAAAGGATTGCTTGAGCTACTCAAAGCTTTGAGAGCCTCCTTGTCCTCCAAAATCACCATGTATTCTACACATTTCTTCATGTAGATGGTCAATGCATAAGCCTTGTTGGAAAATGAGAAAATGAACCTCCTATAGTCCCCAACCATCCCCAAGAATTGGCATAACTTTGTCAAGCTTTGAAGATTTTCCTCATCTTCTTAGGATTAACTACTATTCCATCCTTGGAGATTATGTGCCCCAAAAGTAGAAATTTTCCTATCTAAGCCCCTCATTATCTTTCTCTTTCCTCTCAATTTTTTTCTTTCTTTTCTCTTACTCTATAACTAATAGAGTATTACATGACTAACATCATTTGAGAGTAATCTACCTTAGGGAACAAAAAAGGTTTAGGCTGCTCAAAGATTTCTAAAGCAACATCAAATCCTAAAATGCATATTAATTGAACACTCATGGATAGTTTATTCATAAATTGAAAGATTATCTCCATCATTAATTTTGAGAACTATTTGATGAAGGTGGTAGCATTTTTGTAGCTGTATTAAGACTCTCTTCAAGATTTTTCACATCAAAAGTGTTGTTATCCAACTACACTCATGTCCTTTTGGTAGTTCTTCTACTCCACAAACCTCACACAACTCCTTGGTTTTAGATCTTCTCCCTCCCAATCTTGGTGAAGAAGGTCTAACATGCAAATCCAAGTCAAGTAAGCCTCTACTTTCTCTCAATCTCTTGCTCTCAAAGGTTAATGGATATGAACTTGCCTTATATCCCTTCCCTCTATATATAAAGCACTTAGACTCAGTCTTTCCTCCAAATGGTAAATATTTTTGGATCTTCTCAATACTCTCTTCAAATTCTATTCTAAACTCTTTTTTCCTCAAATCCACCCCTACAATCACCTCAAACTCTTGGAGAACCTTGCATAGCCTCAATTTCCACCCTTGATGATACTCCATGTTCCCAAGATGAGTCTAAACACTCAAATATACTTTTTGTTGCTCTCACACTCCTCATGCATGAGATCTCAACTTTGTAAAATTGACCTCTTCTCACAATGTCACTAAATTCTCTCAACTTGTATGTCATAATCCTCTAAAAGATTTTACAATTGATTATAACCCTAGAGCATCCTTCCCTGTGAAATTTCAAATCTTTTTATTGAGCTATTTGGCCTAGGCATCTTTCTATTAAGTAGATATATTTTAGATTTGGTCTTAAAACCACCCCTCTCACTTTAAAACTTTTTGCGCAAGAATGATCTCTCCCTAATTCTTGGGCCAAAATTTAGAATACTATGCAATAAATTTCTTGGAAAGTTTCAGAAAAATCCCTTAAAAATTGAAGAAATGGCAGACTTTGTACAAATTTCTAAAGAGCATGTAGTTTTAGAAGCAGTTTACCCTATCAAGTTTCAAAAATTCTAGCTCAATGAGTGTAGTAGCTCTCATGATAATTTCAAGATTGCTAATTGGAGGGTAACCCAAGCTATCATATGTAGAAATTTCAAGTCCAGATCTCAAACTTCAAATTTTGCCCAAAATCACAGTATTCACCAAAATCTGCAATCCACCTCACATAATCTTTCTAAATTCTATCATGTGTACAAGATGTAAAAAATATCCTAAAATACATCATAATGAACTATAGGGTATCTATTTGGCCCAAAACTTGCCGCTCATTTACCTATGCTCGGCCAATTTGGAGGAGATATTATGGCTATCTCATTTATTATTTAAGAGGCAGTGTTGGAAACTAGTTTCAATGCAACAGGTTAAGTAAGACCTAGATAACCATTCACCATGTAAAATAACATTTTTAATGATGTAATTTGACTGTTAGAACTGTTATATCCTTCCATGATTGATAGTCATACCCTCTAACTCTAAGGGGTCTAAGTTGCATCACAAGGGCTCTCATTGTAATCTCTACCGTTTGGCTTACGATTTTCTAACTTTCCTAGGTCATTGCATTCTCAAAAAATGTGTACAAAAAGCCTTAAGCTTTAATGTATACTTGATCAACATGCTTTTAAAGACAAAGGACTTGCTATTCTATCTTTTGTGTAGGGCGTGTTACAACTTGTTGCGTTTGTTCCAGCTTGGTCTAAATGCAGGAGTCCTATATTTGGGATAGATATTTACTCATATTTGGAAATGATTGTGGAAAATGAAGAATTATTAAGTATGGTGATTGTTATATTTATAATTCTTTTCAGAACCTAGTTGTTGAGACTTTGAAATCATTTACAGTGAGTGCAAGGTGACCAAGACTGTCCTTGTCCTATCAAGCCATCATGCTATGGATGGAAAGGTTAAAGTAGAAGGAGTAAAAGGTACATCTCCCAAATCCATCAAGCTACTAATGGAAATGTAAGAGAAGAAGGAATAAAAGTGCATATCCTAGTTCCCTACGAGATAGAGTAGAAAGATTAATTTAAGATGTAATGAAGGGAAGTGGCATGCTAATAGGAAGAGTGCTTATGCAAGGAGAACCCTTTCTACAATATCTTGTTGGATATAGAAAATTTTCCTTTGTTTCTATGGTTATTTGTTGGAATCTATATATTACATATTAAAATCTTGTTAACGTAAGCCACTCTTAAAATGATCTGTTAGATTCAAGATATTAATTATTTAATTTTTATAAACAACTTTGGGTAACTTATATGTTATAGAGAACTAGAATATAAGAGAACAAGTTGAGAGAATAGTAAAATAGGAGATCAACCAAAAAATAAATAGTACCTAAATTGAAAAAGATGGCCAAGTCCGAGTTTCTTTGTTTATACTAGGTTCAACAAAAAAAGAAAAGCCGACCTCATAGAACACAAGAAGGATGGGAAGACCCATCAAGCCGTTTATACTAGGTTAAGCTTATACTATTTGTAAGACTTTCTTCTTTGCAAAGTTAGACGCTTAACTCTTTAGCCAAGTTATTCAATCCCTAAGAAGATTCCTACAGTCAAGGTTTAAAGGAAGGTTTATTGGATTATTCAAGAGATATCTCACACAATTTTCTCACTAACTACTTTACTGATTTAAGACTAAACCATTAATTTTCATTCTAATATACCCAACAAGATGAGAAATAAATATTAATTTGCATTTGACTAATCAATGAGTTATAGCAAACATACATAACTTGGTAATCAAATACATTTGGCTTTTATTTTATATTTAAACTACGTGATAAGACGAAGTAACAATCACAAAGAGAGAACATGATAAATAAAGACAACCACGAAGAAAAACCTTATTCCTTAAACAATTAACAAAGGTTGTTTTCGATTAGTCAGTATTCTGCCCTTTATGACTCTCCTAATCCTGTTATATACGCTCCCTTTCCTCACCCATATGAGAAAATAATGCCTCCACTCCTCACGGGGTCATTAAGGATGGTAAGTGATCGACAATTGCTTTTCAATGTATACACTCTTTATATATCAAAATTATTTTGTGATATATGTGGACTTTATGCCACAAAGAAAATGTCATTCCAATATCATGTTGCCGTGGTTTTACCTGAAGTATTTCTGCTAATTTGATCTCAGCTTAATATTGGTGGACTCCTAAAAATTTCCATTGTCAACTCAATAAATATCACATTATTTGATAGAATAAAGGGTGTCATGCAATATCTATATATCACCTGCATATGGTAAACAAGAACATTGATATTTAACTTAGGTTGCTCAAGACATGCTTATAAGACAAGGACTGATCCTATTCAATTTGTGACAAGTACAAGAGAATTATACCTGCGTCTAAAACTGAGACTGCTTTTATTCCCAATTAGATTTTCATTTAAAATTTATGGAGAGGATGAGATTTTATCGTATTCTTCACGAATTAAAGAAATAGATCTTCAATAATTTTCAGACATTCTCCACCAAGAATGTCTTTCTGCTTTTCTCAAGATCTACTTGAAAGTGTACATGCACTACCTCTAAATTGCTGCGGAATATTTATCATCAGAGATAGAAACGATCCACAATTCTTGAGTAGGTTCTGTATCGCTAATTGCTTCACTCTTCCTTTCAGGTGCAGAGCCTTGAGGAAGAAATGATGAAGTCCAAGATCTACTGATGCTCGTTGAAATTATTGCATACAAGACTTACAATTTTCAGCTTTTCAGACGATTCTTCATCACCACGATAAAACTGTCGAGTCTGATATTTTACCGGTACTGCATAATGGAGACCACGGACCACATGTCTCCATCATTGCAGTGGAAGAAAGAAATGTCTCGACCATTGCGTTGCAGCTGTAACCTCAAGATGACCGGTACACGACCTTTTCCACAGAAGGCAAGCTTTTCCCAACAGCACGAATTTAAATTCAGTAGAATGATCTGCTGGAGTGAATCATCCACTGTATGCCGAATCATTACGCGTGCTACATATATGGGTTCTGAGGTATGGAGACATGACTGACAGTGCTGAACATGGTGCTCATCTTGGTTGTCGAGTTCATTAGGAGGACGATGAGATGGGTACGATAAGGAGAGAACCCATAAAGGCATCGCATGTTCTGATTGAATGCTGCGGATCGCCAAGAGAGGATGAAGACTCATTGGGAAGATGGGGATTCCCAGTCTTGAAATGCAGAGCTTCAAGAGTAAATAACCTCCCCCCACTGTGGGGAGACTAGATCTCCCTTAACTGCTACTCTCGAGCAGCTGCAGTAATTGAAGTATGTGCATACTCACGGAGGAAACCTTGCCCATCTTGTGCGGCCTTAAGAACTGAGAGTGAATCATCCTTCTGGAGAGTCTTCCTAAAATCACTAAGTCTTCCCACGAATTAAACATCTTTATATGAAACTTTACGGAGTAGTATCTCTGATCTGGCTCCTCAGCTTTACTCCAGCAAGCGGTTGTGACACTTCTCATCATTGAACTCATGTTGAGTTATCTGACTTTAGGATTGCTTAGTATACAAGGCTTTCTCTCATGATGCAAGGTTGGGGAGCCTTGCCATGGAAATGGGAGCTACAATCTCATCTTTCATATTACATTGCATCGGGCAAAAGAGGTCAAATTGAAGGTCTCCCTCACCAAAGTAATAAAGGAGACGACAAGAAGTGGACTCGAAGTCCGTGCTTAGCCTACTGTAGTTATGTATTTCTGGATGATGACCAGAATCACTCATTGCAAAGATATCGATCGTAAGAGCAGTGCACTGTTCTGGGGAACGCTCTCCTTCACAACAGAAGAAGGGCAACAGCTTAACAATATTCAGTTACACAAGTTAAATACAACGTACAGAGGATAGACCAGCACTCGTTCACACTGAACCTTTCCGACAGGTACTGATTGTTTATTGATTTAGAGGGTAGAACATGTCACAACTCAATAACTCAACAGAGTTGAATGTACTCACAAAATTTATACTTTCTGATTCTCGATGTCCGACATATAAATATTTACAATTTACAGGCCACTTCCAACCGGACCAGTCCCTCAGTCATGATAGATCAGTAAAAGAAGTCATACAAAATCACACACATCATATCGAATCGAAATGACATTCCTCTCAATATTCAGTCGAAGTACGCTTACTGAGTGTACCTGATTATTAGACGAGTCAATGCTCGAGAATATGTCTCCATACACTCAAGTTAAGCCAGCGGAGTCGATCCAGTGAAGATGATTCTTACTCTTAATTCTCAGGAGGTTTGTGAACTACGCTGGAACTAAGCAGAGAGAGTTTGTCGAGATGGTTGTGAGCAATTGGGGACTCTCTTGATCTGAATCAACAGCGTGGAGAAGGATGCATTTGTGGTCGGCGGGTTGAGCGACAAAACATCGATCACGTCGGATAGATCCACAGATAGAACTAGCGGATTCGACTTTCATTACAAGCCAGTATAGCACTTCGATTTTGACTCTATCGAGCTCCATTAGAGTTTGACTATCATTTGGGTGTTTCCACATCTTCGGACAGAGAACCTGGAACGTTTTCGCCGTAGAATTGTAAGTTTCTCAGAACTGCTAACCAGGTGTTAAAGAACAATTCAAACTGATCGGGATGCATACCGAAACAAGTGGAAAAAGTGGCTAGGATGTTGCAATAGCCTAGTGAGAAATGTGATTGAGAAGAATCCTGAAGCTTAAAGAGTATGGAATAGAGTCTGACGACAAAGAGCACCATATTCCTGTTACGGAATGAAAACTGAGAGTGGAGACACCATATTCACCAAAGAATGGTCTCGCGGGACACAAGTCCTGCACAAATATATGTAGGTAGAGAAGAAATACACAAGTAGTCGAGTCACTCTTCACCATGACTGTAAAGTGATGACTAAGGAGAACTGGTGAGTAAAGAATAAAGTGTGACTAAGGATTAACGCTCCTGCGTTCACTAAGCGTCAGGAGTATTAGCTTGTGATACTTCATCAACAATTCCAACATCTCCAGATTGTCTTGAGAGCAATGGTTTTAGCCGACCACATGACCATAGGAAGTCTAGAGGAAGAAGAACACAGGAGATAGTCCAATGCAGTTGGAATTTATAATGAAAGACCAAACCCCATGATGAGGATCATCCAGATGTAGCTGGCCGAAGCTTCATGGAGGACTGTTGAGATATTTCCTCCAAGGAAATGCATATTGTACGTTCCGATGTCGTGCAAATCTCCTCTTGTTGTTTCCAAGGCAGATTCGACTAGGCAGATGTTAAATCTATCGCTTGCGTAGCGTGAAAAATGATCCCCGTGGTAATGCCAATTCTGCTAAAGCGAATGTAGCGTGCAGTTCGGTGGGATAGATCTCATTCGTGTCGATATGAAACTCGAAGCTAATGAAGGGAATGAATTGAAAAATCTATCTCTCGAGTGCATTCATTGATAATGGCATTGATCGCCCGTGTCTCACAAGCATGTATATCTTCACCGTATTACTATCTTTGCTGTAAGGGTAATCGCCAATTCTACCTCTTCTGACCTTTCTATACCAATGAAACCATTCTGTAACTTTCTAAGTTATAGAAGGTGGAAGTTCCTGCAGAACTTCATCAATCAATTAGACATTGCACTATGCTCAGTCAAGGTTGTAACTGACACCTAAAAAAATCCGAACCTCACATTTCTCCCTGTACTTCTTTATGTCCCACTGTCCAGTTCTGGGCGTCACTTTTTGATCACCTCGTCGAGGTTACTTCAAAATGAATTCGGAGGCAGTTGAGAATTTGATGTTTCGGTGACAGGCATAGGAAGCCTGCTAAATTCGTATTATAAAATGGAATCCACTACAAGTATCTCCTCCAGAAGTGAGCGTTTTTGGAGGACGAGATCGCCAATTTGATGCAGTATTTGGTACTTTGCTTCCATGGCGAACTTCGATGAATGTTTGGTATAGAGAAATTGAATCTGTATTAACGGATGGCGTGAACAATTCATCTGATATCACCCTGGGATTTCTCTCCTCTGATTTCTCAATAAGGATACCAGCCAGCATAATTTGCCAAGCTGGCTACATTATGGGTTATGAGCTGAGTCGGCTTCCCCACGAGCACTGCATTGCCTGCTTAGGTGCGGGCCTATTCCTAGTTCTCACATGTCACTTGTATTTTAAGAAGGAATTCTCTATAGCATTAGCTCATGCCCAGGCTGCTCAATTTCGCATGTACGATCACGTTGCAACTGAAGGCCGCTGAATTGGAAGCCACCAGGTTCAAGTGCCCATGAACTGAAGCAAGTTTTCATGATTTCTGGACAAACTGACGGTAAATAATATTCGAAAATGCCCTGCAGCTGCAATTGAAACACATGTCGTAATTATACCCATTGCTCTAGAATCTAAGTAACTTGGAACTCACATCAGAGTCTAGCATTCAAAATCTCATTTCGGCACATTCTTGTCGGTAGACAACTCATTAATCTGAGAAAGTTTACACCCAACCTCAGGCTGGGTTTAGGGTTTAGAAGATTGAACACACAGCTAGTTTGCTTCCTCGCATTGATCTGGCCTAAGAAACTAATAATGAGGTGTGATTGCGGAGTATCAGTCTCGAGAGTTGAATCCCCATGCATAATAAAGCACATACGGCTTCGAATCGTCTCTGCGCAACCAAAGATCAGCAAAAAGGTAAATAAATTGACACCTCGATCTAGCTGTAGATGTCCTGAAAATGGCCGTTGCTTGCCTGCAAATTAAGGGAAATAGAACTTGGCATGGCGTCCATTGGTGATGGGAATGTCTTACGAAAGAGTAGTGCAATTGGAAAGCTATATGTGATTAAAGAAGTCCCTATAGTAACTGTTCGAGGTAGCGGGTATTACTCACAAACTAGTGACAACTTTTCAGAATGGACAATGCATCAACCAGCTACGCAGATATACTGCTGAAATTGATCTCGAATATCATGAATAGCAAACCGCAAAGGGGATGCTTAGTGTGGGAGCAATCTGAAGAGAGCTTTACCAGAAACAGGAGATGAAGTCCTCGTCTTCGAATGGTACGAATCGATTGAGGACACTGTAAACACTTGTGAGAAATAGTACAGTCTCATCAACACACAACCAATACACAAAGCCAGGTCCTTCATACTCTTGAGCGCCTCTCTTGAGTGTTTCTTCTCAATTTGAAAATGTATGGGTAGAATACAACTAAACTCATTGAACTTGAGCCTTAACTCATGTATAAGAGTGAAAAGAGTGTTCTTTCATTCTTGTTCAGATCCTAAATCATTCTGTAGGACTTATTTTATTATTGACTTTGTCTTCTAATTTTATTACAGAGTAAAACCTCCCTCCCTAATAATGACACTTCTTATGAGCAATATCCTTCCTTTCATGAGTAACCAAGAGTCTTGTAACATTTAGTCTACAACAAATAAATTTATTTAATATTGATTTTTTTTAGTATCATCCGCTCATTAGTGACCAAGATTCTTGAAACATTTATTCTACAACTAATAACTCTATATTAATAGTGACATATGCTACTAGAAAACAAGAATGATACGGTAATGCCACTACTCACAGGTCAACAATGTTAATGACGAGTATTTCTCTCAAGTAAAATGATAGTAGAGAAATATAATCAAGATGGTGACAGGGTAGTGCCAATATTATACTCCTCAAATAAAATTATAATACAGGAAAATAATCAAGACGGTGATATGGTTGCTGCCAATATTATAGTAAAGGATTATAATAAAGATACTAAGGAAGATTTCTCGAGTAAAAGTATAGTAAAGGAAAATAATCAAGATGTTGACATGGTAGATGATAATTACAGTAAAGGATTCTAATCAAAGATTCTGACATGTTAGTAGTGCTACTAATAACAGTTCAGTACTACAGTGTAAATATGAAGGATTTCTCAATGATAGTGAATAAAATTTGTAATTGATTCCGGAAAAACAAGAGATTCCGCGTAATAAGATCTCTTTGGATTTTGGATTTCCACCAAAAACTTCAGTATTGAGTCACCGTAGTAAGTACACCAAAAATTTCAATGAGTTGTTCCAAGTTTACAGAGGAATTGAGAACTTCCAACTTCGTCTTCACATCCAAACACTTGCGGTTCTTCGCATCAACCGACACTATGATCGAATCTAGAGATAGCACCCAACACTACTTATCGAGCGATCAACCAGAAGGAAGAGTATATAGCAAGGGAGGGAAGAAGATGTGTAGAGCAAAATTCTCCGAAGTCCTCAATCCTAAACATCCACAAAGATCCATCGGAAGCACTTAAAAAGCTGTGCCTGTTCCTAAAGCCAGGAACGAAAGGTTATGTTTTTTTCCTTGCGTTGGGGTGAGGAACAAACCTCCCAATAGTGACATCTTCTCGTAGTACACTATGACACTTGTTGGAAAGTCTTACTCAGTAGTAATGTTTCTTAGTAACAAATTTTTGGTAAGCTATGGTTGTGCTCATTCATCTCTTGCTCTGGATAGGAGTCTCGAAAACATTCTTTCCTCAGTAAACACATCTTAACAGACCCGTTAATGTGAAGGTTGTTAGATCGTGTCCCAGCCGCAGCAGAAAGAGAAATGTCTCTCAGAACCCCGTTTGCACGCTGTCATTCTAAGAAAGGCTTCTAAGCGTCATGCATGAAGCCTCTAGGGGTCGTTCAGGCTCCTTCACCTCCTCTTCCAAAAGTGCAGTTCTGTAGGTGCGTGAGTTTACTTACTAACCCTTTCTTTCAAGTTAGCTGCCTTTGGTGCGCCAAATAATGCTACAGTACATGAACAGTTCTTTGTCCAGCTATGATGGTATACATCTACTATGCACCTCATAGCTTGGCATGTAGAGACCAAATAGAGTCGCTGCAGAACTATATTGTAGATGGAAGCATCCACCAAAGACGAGAGAATGAATGCAGACGATTAAGCCAGAATCGGGCCAACCGATAGGTCCATGACAGGTTTCCCCATTATCATTGTCTGGAGAAAAACGAATTTTCAGCTACGTAAGGCAGCCCCGTCGATCTTACGGGTTTCAGAGCTTTTAAGATATTGACAGCTTTATACTTGTAATTCTACGCCGAATATCTAGAGACATGAATCTCGTGAAGTTTATCATCAATGTGAACCTGCTTGAAGGGACATTGATATTAAATTTAGGTTACGAAGAGAACTTTAGAATTTCTTATATTTAATTGGTACGCATCTTGTTAGTTTGTGTGTGGAAGACCTTGGTTTAGATAATGGTGATCTAGACTGGACACAGGGTTTAGAACTATAAAGCAAACTTAAGGTGATGTAGTTTAGTCTTTCAGGTCAGCAATTCCCAGAGGTCAAGTCCAATATAGCTGAACCTTGCCAAACATGTGGGTTATCTGGACGAGAGTGAGCGGTTCGCGTCGTTCCTCTTGAAGAACTCTGACCTTCTGTGCTAACACGCCATGTCAAGTAAGTTTGATCGTCAGACCTTAGATCTGCTTTTTAGCAATTGCAAGTCCTCTTCTGTCACAGCCCAAGTCTGCATCATCTGAGTGAAACTTGTTATGATTTCAGGATTGGAAAAGGATTGTAACAGTAGAAGCCAATGAAGCTATTCCGTTTGCCTATCTTTTTCAAACCTTGCAGCTTTTCGTGCCTGACAGAGTTGAGAATTCACCGATATCGAGAGTCTGAAGTCAGGGTGCAGGTACACCACTCTCTAAATTCACCTAAAACTCCGCAACCATGGCAGCACAGAATCAAGCGGTGGTCATCATCTCCAGGAATTAGACATGGCATTGTTCTTACGAGGGCCCAGTTTTAACCCCTGCACCTTAAGCTGCAACTAAACTATACCCGCTGGGGGGGTGGGGCGGGGGCGTTGGGAATCGAACATACACTTTGCAGCTCGAATTGACGACCAAGAAGATCACTGTGCTTCCGGAATGGGATCTTAACTCCGACATCAATTATGTGAAGTGATGTTTAGCCACCTTCATTCATAATTGGACAATTATAGTGGGACTGGAATTGCATCTCTTTCTGCTCAACCTCCCATAAAGTGAATCTGAAGATGGAATGTGCTGATTGCTACTGTGACACTTTGAGAAAGGTATTCTGATCTCCTCGCGTAACAGACCGTCGTTAATGTGATTTGTTACACTTGTCATAATGGAGGTATCTCCTTTGAGTAAGAACGTTGAGAGAAGGAAAAAGCATTTGACAATGGGACATGGTCCTGCTGGTTTCTCTCGTCTTTGGTTAACAGTGCTAAGCATAACCGCAATTTTATAAGCAAGTTGGTCCCCTTCTGTAAGCTTGGGCACAGTCCGCTCAACTTCCCAAAACTTAACCAGTCAATTTAACCAACAGTTAACCCGTTTATAAGAATTGAGAAACCGATTCGTCATTCAAGTTACTCTTTGCTTTACTAAAAGTACTAAACTCTGAACTTGGTAAGTAAAGTCTGAGATTTCTAACGCTTGTTGTAGGTTTTTGACAGCGTTTGGTCCAAGTCAGCAATGTTTTCTCTTTATTTGTTTTGTCTATGGACCAAACTTGAAAATCTGCTGTTATTTTCTACTAGATTTAGTTCAAATCCAATGTGCTATTGTCCCCATGAGTATGTTTTAAAGTGCTTCAATCAGGTCCTTCCATCGACGTTGCCAGTTTGATACCATCCACTCAAAATCAGACAGAGCAAGCTGTTAATTAACCTCATGGTACCAGTACTGTTTTGCACCAAAGTTTGGCTCAACTGGCCAACTTGATGATTATCTGGTAATTTCAACCGTGAACAAGCGAACCAAGCTAAACAGTTCTTTAGGCGAACTTGCCCCATGGTTCTCGAATTTTACTACATCCGAGGTCATGAAAGCTCCTTTATATCTTCAGTTGAGTACTTCACACAAATCATATTCCCATACGAGGTAACTTCATCCTTAACGAGAATGGTCTCTTTCCAACCCCATCATTTCATCCCGCTATCTATTCCTCTCCCTCATTTCCTATTCCAATCTGCAAATCAATCCCAGCTCACTTGTCTCAGAATTTTATCTCCTGTCTCTGTTTCGTACTTACCTTTTCCCTCTGTTCAGTGCTCTCGTCATTCACAACATGCAATTGTGGGCGGAGATTTTAGACACAAGCAATCATTCTCATCACATCGGGAACGGCTCCTGAGGTACCTCACTGCACGACCCAATGAGGGGCACTTTTTGCAGGACAGAATAAACATTATCTGGACTCTACCCTTGCGCGGTTAACAAATCGGCAGACTAATGAAGCCCATTTCTTAGTGGGTGAAGTCTACAGTGTTTCCAACAGTGAATTGTAACATGCAACAACCCACTTCAGGTGAGCGATTTCGCATCTTTCTGACAAGATTCGAGCATGAGATGCACGAATTGACGTTGGCAATAATCACACATTAAGCGGTGAATATTCCATGCATGGAGAATCGATTCCCCCTCTGCTCGTAAATCACGAGGCAAACGTGTACAGTAGTTGTAGTCCAAACTAAACATGGGTTTATATTAGCGTTAGCACTGTAGCTGCTGCTCAGCCCAGTGTGATGTAGTAGAAATCTTAACTCGAGTAAATATTTGCTTAAATGATTAATTTGCTTTTGTTTTGTTATTAACCAACTTTTTAATCAATTTTACCAATCAATTACCTAGATCTAGATAAACAGGGTGAGGTTAACTGAAGTTTGCTCATATGGTTCACTAAATATATTGAAGTAGTCTCTATTACAGTAGTTGGAGTACTCAATATGCACTTCAGAGAGGATTTTCCATCAGAACTATAATTATGGAATTCCTTAATATTCCAAGAAATATTTACAGTTTTGCAGAAAAAGATGAGAGTGGTTTTCCTATTTTCTACTTTGCAACCATTCTTACATGATACTAAGTTCATCTTTGATTAGTTTTGGGTTACAAAAAGCCAAGACGAAAGAGATAAATAATAAACTTGCCGCCCTAACGACATAATCATTAACTATTGTTTCGTGTCGCAATTTCAGGGTCATCATACTGTAGTCACTAACCATAACTGTCGGAGCGCTTAGTTATTTTGGGACCCACTATATGAAATTCTGACATGGAGTGGATTGTCCCCAAAATTACAAAAAGTGTATGTGTATTGTATGCGTATTTTGTTGACTAAAGTTACTTAGGGCTTAGGGCTTTGCTAACGACTATTAAACCTGGTACCAACTTTGTTCCCTTTAAATGTGTTTATTAGTTTCTTTTGTTGATATCCTTGTTCAAAGGAATTAAAGGGACTTAGAAATATAAAGATAAATCATCGAATATTTGAAACATCTGAAATACTATGCATCTAAATGTGGCCATCACAAGAGAAACAACAAATGGAGATCAAGAGCAAGAGGAGATAAAATAGAGCCAACCCATCAACCAACAAACGTTTAGTCTTCAATGAATCCTGGGCTTTAAAAGAAATTAAGGTAGAGCTTTTATGCCTTTGATTCATTCTCAATATACTTGGGATTGAACCTCTCATCAAAATGGAATATTCTCTTCTCCAAATCCTTGTATCAATAAAACACTCGGCACTAAAATCCGGTGAAGTGCAGTGTTCGGCAAATTTAGTTTAAATGTTTGCAATTGCGGAGGTATTACATTCCTCGATTGGTGCAATCTATGCACTCAGGAAGGTCGAGTGGAAACAAAGACTCGAGGTAAAACACTATATAAACATCAATGTATAAAACGATTCTATCCACCCATATCACATTGCCATACCCTGAATGTGATTTTTCGTTTACTGACCGACTCATGCTATTTTGCAATTAGAGAAGGTTTGCATTTATCCATTCGCTGCAACGGATCTGAGCTTTGTCTGCTGTCAAACAATGTGCAATATGCACATGCAATGCAGTTTATCGTGAAGTGCAGTAGTGCACTTTTTGCGAGGACGGTGTTCTTCCGGGAGTAATCCACCCACCTGGTTGCAGTGACAGAAGCAGTGAGATTGGAGTTACAGTTTATGGGGTTCGTTCAGTTAGGCAGGTATAGACAGACCGACCGACCTGCAAAGGGGAGAAGATGTTTTACTAAATTTGTGACAAGTTGAACCGTTGTGGATGAACTGCGTTTGGAAGGGATAGGAGGTGAATCCTGAACATCACCTTTTCGCTGTACAAAGCTGCACGTTTCCAACTGCAGGGAGAAACTTGGCGAAATGCAACTTGCTCTCGGATTTCATGTCCTCTCACGTGGAAGTCTATCGATTAAAAGTGCTCGCTATCCTTCGTCTTGCTTAGGCCCTCGTGTAGACTAGTTATCATCCCATCGCAGCTATTGGTTCTTTCTCGGTTCCTCTTCGGCTGCAGATTAGCACCTCTGAATGATAAGTTCGCTATTTCAGGAAATACTTTCGGAGATGGTCATCGATCAGATCTCTAATGAGCTACATTTCGGCTCACATAGTCGCTGGGCTATATATCTCAAGACCATGGATTATTTTCTACTTCTCTCGATTCGGGGACATTAGACTTACAGGATGGAAGTCCAGAGTATTTAAAGTTTTTCTAGACCGCATGGATCTTTCCTACTCTAAGAGATTCCTGGTGTAGTATCACTTCGAGGAAGTCCGATAAGATCATCTGTAGATGAGTCTAGCAGCAGGGTCTGCATAAGTGAGTATAATACTTGTATATATGTAAAAATACACTGTATACTCTCTCTCATAAGACCTTAAGACTTTTGTTTGGTGTCTCTTATTTGGCCCATAAAAATCATCTTGATCTAGAACTCTCTACCGAGTTTTCTTTTTTACCATATCTTCTTAATGGGAGAATTATATAAGTACAGTAAACAGGAAGATATTGGTTATCATGGACAGAAGTGGAGGTGAAGGTCTCCCGTTTGGTGATAGAAAATTTCTTGGGGATTGGAAAGAACATCAAGGGATGGCAACCACCGCAATAGAGAACAGTGGATGGCTATGAGTACCGAATTCGGTCCCACAGAACGGTACAGCCGAGCTACTATTGTGGTCAATTTGGGTGGAGGCACAGTTACTTGAAATTATGGGAGACTCAAGTCCAGACAATTTACTCTATCATATGAAGTAGTGATGGTACTGTACGCAACAATAGTCATGGCAAAGGAATGGTTTGTTGACCAAAGTTTGGAAACTGGGTCCATTCTCCTTCTTGCCTGCCTTCTTTGACCGATCATTCACGAGGGTATTGCTGAAGCACTGGGATCGAATCAATATATTGGGTAACAGAATTTATCTTTCCCATCCTTTCAACCCTGAAACGTACAACTAACAATCGGTCCTCATAAGTTGATCGGAAATAAACATGACCATCGTAAATTCCGAATCGAAGAATAAACATGGAATTGTACGTATATAGCCTGGTAAAGTATGATTATAACAAGTACCGGGTTTGATGCCTCGGTACCGAAAATCTGGTTAGTTTCACAATGTCGGGAACACATATCTGCAAAAATTATTTTAGTGTCAGGCACCACCGGTAAGGTGAGAGTAAGTGTATGGGTTCTCGTCTGTTCCCATTTTTGTTTCGGCTACTGAACTACGGTAGTTTGCCTGGACCTGGTGCTACTAATGTGAAGGAAGGAAGGAGGTAGTGGAGGTCTTGGGAAACAGTCCAGTTGTGGTCTAGTCTAGTCCGGACTCTTTTCCTCTCTGCTCCGGTAGGTACCCACTTTTTCTCACTCTCGCTACTCCAATGGCTGCTCTGAGCAGCAGGGGGCTAAATCTGAGCTGTTGCTGCTTGAGGAGGTGTTTGCTTTCGTCGCAGTTTGGAGAGGACCTGACTGGCACTTCTAGGCCAGTGCTCCAGTTGACTACTCGTCTTATTGGCTGCTGTTCTGCTGTGTACGTTGTACACTTTTGGACATACGGTTGGTTGATGTGGTGGTTAAATGTGGTTGGTTTATTGTTTGATAGATTGGGAGCGCAGGGAAGAGGTGGATCGAAGATAGCGAGAGCAATTGCGGGTGGGGAGAGTTTGTTGTGAATTGGTGAGAGGAATTTGTTGGAGAATTAGGAAGCGCGTTGTTGCTGCTGTTGACATTGCAATCGGATTTTGTCAATCGATTTGTCAGTTGGAGGAGGGTGAGAAAGAAGACGCGATGCACAGGATGTTGTCGCGACGGGTTCTGGCCACCGATACTCCCGTCATGGTCCAGGTACGCAAACGATCCACACTGTCGTAGCACTGTGTAGATTAATCAATAATTTTTGGTCGATTTATTAACGGCTACAGCTCAAGTCTCTTTAGCATAGACATACTGTGAGCGGTGCAAGGAGCAGAGATGGTGGGCGCAAAGAGAGTCTCTCACGTGTCTTGGAGAAAGTAGGGCTTTCAATCTTGGCATGATAGGGAGTTTTTCCAGGGCATTTGAAGAATCTTTCAAGGATTCGGATTTGGAAGAGCTTACCACTGCCTGAGAGGACAGATTTATAGACAGCAAAGCAGCAGCAGCCGCAGATATGAGCAGTGAATCTATGTGAAAATTATGAGAAGAAACCACCTCATTCACCAGCTGCCCTAATAGTTCAGTGTTTGTGGTCCTCGTCATAATTTTCCAGTTTGCCTTGGCTCTTCTTCCAGGATCCACATGAGTGTATGGTTAGTGTTGTCAAGCTGTGTTGCCCTACTGGCACTCACCTAGTACTCCAGCTCTGAGTACTTTCAGTAACCTAGTGCCTCAACATGGAGTAGTTTTCAGTTTGGTGTTTGGACCATTTTGATTCAGAAATATTCATGACTGATGAGTTTGTACATATGCAGATGCAACAACTACTCCGAGGCACAACTGACGTGATGTCATTGGCTCAGGTAATTGACCACGGCGTCTCAAATAAACCTGTTAACGTATTCGTCACACTTAGCTGCAGATGCTGACAACTCGCAGGTACATTGCACATCTCCGTAATAAATCTGGTTAATATGCTTGCGACTCTAGAGAGAGGCGGCCAAAGTCCTGGGTCCGGGATCAAACGAAAGGAGTCCGTCGTACGAGAGATTATTGCAGTTGGAATTTCTACTCAATCTTTGAACCGGCCAACTCCGACATTGTTTTGTGTGTACCTCTTGAAACAGACAGTAAACTAACGGTAAAAATCATCGTGACAATTTGTTCTATATTTGCACTTGTAAATTTTTCAAAGCTCATTAATTATATTTTGGGTTTTAGGGTGTGGTTCACTGGAAACCGCCAGCAAAAGCTCTGCAATCAATCAAGGACTTGGTCGAAGAGCCTATTTGTAGCAAATATGGAGCTGATGATGGACTACCTGAACTTAGATCTGCTCTGAAGGAGAAGGTGAACCCTCGTTTTCTTGGTAAATTCACCGGAGGATATCCTCCAGCTAGATCATGGAAAAAATAGTTCATTTTGCCCATCTAGTGGCCATAGAATATTCTTAACATAGATTTATTCCTTATACCTGATTTGCAGCGAGAGGCTTGAGTGAGCAGAAACGAACTCTGGTTGTAAATACTTGAGTATCGTGCTTATATGCAACAGAATACTCCTGGTTAAATCTCAAATTCCTAATTGTCTTGCACGTTCATCCCACAGCTAGGGCGGGAGAATAAACTGCACAACTCAGAAGTCATGGTAACAGCAGGAGCTAACCAGGTAAAGTCTTTCATCCATACCAACCTAATTTGAGTTGCTAATAAGTAAGACTATACTAACAAGCGACTTTTAGCTAAGATATTTAGACGAGACAGTGTGAACTCTCGCTGATTCTATTGCCAAGAGTCTCGGAATTTGTTAGACGTTTTGTAGAAATTGGTGAATGAATAGAAAAGAATAAGCCAACTGGGCTTACTTTTTGTCATCTTAGTGCAGGCATTGGTGAATCTGGTCCTGACTCTTTGTGATCCCGAGGATTCTGTCGCAATGTTTGTGCCTTATTACTTCAATGCCTACATGGCATGTCAAATGACTGGGGTTACGGACATACGACTTGGTCCCAGTGATTCTGAAAATCTCCACCCTGACGCTGGTAAGTGAAAGTTTCTGCGATCAACTCTATCAATTTGCTCCATACTTAGATTATGAACTTTATATCATCTGCTTAACTAGAATATAGTCTATCTATTCCATCTATTTACTCGTCTTGCAAATTACGTATCCGTTGGTTGTGCACTTCCTACTTAGTAAATGTGACTTGCACTTCCAAAATATTCTGACAGCTTTTACTCGACGGATGCAGACTGGCTGGAAGAAACTCTCCAGGGGAAAGGTGGAAAATCTGTACCTAAAGTTGTTTACATCGTGAATCCTGGTAACCCTTCTGGAACATATGTACCACAACCACTTCTTAAGGTGTGTTTGGGATACTTGAGTGGCTTATTTTCCTATGAAGTTGTATTTGAGCGGCTTCATACAGGATTTATTTTGGAACTCTTCCGCTGTTAGATAACCCTCCTAAATTCAGTCTCATGACCAGACCACAAGACCCTTGGTAGCTTGCACGTGATAGCGAGATCATAAAATGTAGTTAGGGGCTCTGCTTCAATCTGAACAGAAGTATTTATTCCTTGTTCATCATAGGCTGCATCTGCATGCACTTATTGAGCAGGCCAAACTGTATCAAGAGACTGGCTACTGACTCTGGATAACCCTGAACCTGAAGAGTTGGATGTCAGAAGTCACTTGAATGAGATCTCTGACAGGCCTTTCGTGTTGCTAATCAGAAAATATCAGAAATTTGCAGACAAGCAGGAACCTGGCTCGTCGTTGATAACACCTATGAGTAAGTGCAAAGCCCTGTAGTCTATCTTATCTGACAGGCCTTTCATGTTACTAATCAGAAAATATCAGAAATTTGCCGACAAGCAGGAACCTGGCTCATCGTGATAACACTTATGAGTAAATGCGAAGCCCTGTAGTCTGTGTGTCATACGCCGTATCTTATCCCAAACACTCACATCACCGTCCTGGTTTTCTCTTTTGCACACTCGTCATGGCTGATGGTTGTAATGTGTTATGCCGATGATATGCAGGTACTTTATGTATGATGGACGACAGCACATTTGTGAAGAGGGAGACCATATCCTGAACGTGTTCTCTTTCTCGAAAGCTCATGGGATGATGGGCTGGAGGATAGGTTATGTAAGTGTCTTCATACCTTTAGTAAACTTATTATTGGATATAGAGTACGCCAGCCCATTCACTCTCTTTCTGTACATGGGATGCCATGGTGTGTTTGATCGATTCTTGAATTAATGCGCAGATTGCGTACCCAATGTCAGTAGAAGGTTTGGGCGCCCAACTATTGAAAGTCCAGGACAACATACCCATTTGCCCTTCGATAATTGGACAGAAGCTAGCCCTTGCTGCCTTGGACGTTGGTTCAGATTGGGTGCGGGAAAAGGTAGCGAAGCTGGGAGAAAATCGTGCGATATTAATGGATGCTCTCAGTCCTCTAGGACAAAGTTCTGTCAAAGGAGGAGAAGGCGCTATCTACATGTGGGCAAAGCTTCCAGAGAATGACGATGTCGCAGTCACGCACTGGCTTGTACATAGGCATCGTGTCAGTGTTATACCTGGTAGTGCCAGTGGTGTTCCTGGTTACATTAGAGTCTCGTTCGGTGGCCTTGATGAGTCAGACTGCAGAAAAGCCGCAGCTAGACTTAAGAAAGGGCTAGAGGAGTTGGTGCAAAATGGCATGGTCAACGAGAGAGCTACCGTCACTTGATTATCAAGCATACACCCGGAGTTTACTCCGGAAACTTTAGAAGATCACCAGTTTCTGTGACCCACACCCTTACGGTCCCAACGACCCAAATGACCAGATATCATCCATCCATGTCAGGTCTCACTCCCATTTTCACCCCGGATATTGCCCAAGATTAGAGGTGATCGGAGATTCTTCATCCCTGACTTTGTAAATGTGAACAACAGCTGTTATCAAAGAATATACGATGTGACTCTGTAAGCTAATATAAAGAACTTCTGAGTCTATATTTTAATTTTGTCTGTGAACTTCTCAGTCTATACCTTTATTGTGTCTGTAAGCACCAGGATGAATTTTGAAGTGTGGAGCTTCCGCAACTGAAAAGCAGACTTTTTGATCTTTTGATTGTCCAGGATCAAAGTCGTCTCCAAACTTTCACAATTTCACAAAATTTCAGAATGCACGTGAACTAGCATTCAATTTTCAGGTGAGTTAAATTTGTTAGCTATGTTCAGGGGACATAATAGTAGCCAAAATTCAGAAAACTATAAGTTCCGATAGAGAAAGCGAATACACTCGGTCAAGGAGATGAGAAAATCGCTGTCTAAAGTTCCCAGCTTGTCAAATATCTTGCTACTTTTATTTCATAAATATGAAACTTGATAAATTCCGAATATACGGATTTATCCTTCACCCTTGTTTCTACTCTCTTCTAATCAGCTAGAGAGTGGAAGTTTACAATATTTGCCCCTCACGCTTAATTTTTCCATCGTTCAGTTCCCGGCAACCTAAATGCATTGGAGCCTTGTGGAATGGGCCAGTGTTTACAGGTGAGTCGATGACAGTCTCTCTCTTCTGGGTTGACCCATCTTTGCTTTCGCATACCTGATGAAGAGTAAAGGACGAAAGCTAGTTTGTAGTACAGAAAGCCGATGCCAGACATGCAGAAGTTGATATCAAAAAACATCAGGGCTACAAACATAACAAAAGCTAGAACCACACTGGTAAAAGGATACTCAAGCCTCATTCCACCTCTATCAGACGACGAAAGCATCGAATTTTGCAGCTGTGATAGTGCTTGCGTGGAGCACATAACGTCCTGCCAGAGATCATTTGTTACTTCTCAATTTTGACTGCCTCAATTTGCTGCGACGAGAATTGAAATCCTAACTGCTCCGACAGGAGAAACTGAATTCTACTTTAACGCTAGTTTATGCTGTGTCTATTTGTGGACCAGAGTTCATCGTTACCGAAGCATACCTGAAATTCAACGAACGCGACTGGAAGACCGCCTTTGATTTGCATCTTAATCTTCCGATAACCTGGAAATCTGGAACAGCCAAACATCTTCAGTCAGTCCCACACGGGAAAACCAGCAACTAAGGCCCGACCTGCAGTTAAGAGTTCTTGGTAGCTATATCAGTGCCTTAACGTACTTCTGTGGTGGATGGTTGCAGGCACGAGATTTATGTGTACTCTTGTACTGTTTGCGTAAATGGACCCACAGAGGAATTACTTCGCTCCAAAGGGGCGAACCTCTTTCTTCGGCGAGTGCTTTGCAACAGTACAGGAGTCTGTTTTCCTTTCCTAGTCCGGAATACATGATTATCGCACATGCTTCTCGACTATCTCAGATAAGTTGTCAGACTTGAGTTCGATAATAATAAACAAGAGGTTTTACATATACCAACACCAATCAACGAAGGATTCCCCTAGGAATCCTAAGCTCGCCTGAGAACTGGTTGAAGTTCCTCTGTTCTCTCTATGAGTAGTCGATCTCAAAATCAGCGAAGACCTGAAGCAAGCAATTTCTTCCAAGGCGGCACTGCAAGTCATACAGTCAACGAAGCACAGTGCCGCTGTATAGCATGCATATGCAAGTCTTCGCATCCAAGTATGCAGCCCGTGTCCTGTACCTTTCTAGACTAGGCTCTGAAGTCTGTGAAACTAGGTAGTTAAGACTCTCACCTAAACGCATCAAATTGAGAAAATGCCACCATTGCATCCTCACGGCTGAGTAAAATGTAGGTGGCACTTACCCTGTGAAAGAAGGGATGAAATAAAAGAGTGCAACTCGAACAAAGAACAATTTCCAGGACCCCATCAGTAACATCACACAGACCCTTTTCAACATAGAAAATGAAAAGAGGTGGTCCATCAACGGAGGGGTCACCTTGAGAGAACTTGAATTAATTCGTCCTCAGTGCACGTTTGTCCAAGGTTAGCAATAAATAAGGTTGAGCATGGAGGGTTACTTCCTGGTGCTGGAGGAGGGGGTATTAACGAGGGTCCCTGGCAAAGTGCAAGCGGACAAGACGTTAAAGCCTAAGGAGAAACAAAGCCCACAAGGTTCAATAACTCGTGACCACGCCTCGGGCCAAAGACTCTGGGAAACAGCTTACTAACAGTGTTTCCATTAGCGTCAGCCTAAGCTTTGTAAGTTGCAACAGATCTTGACAAAGTATACAAATGTAGTTTCTTTCTGCTGCCAATGGGACTGCAGTTCAGAGGATGATATGATCATTCCAGTGAATTCGTTGACTCAACATCAAAGGCACCAATTGCTTAAAGCGAAGAAAGGTAAAAAACATCAGCAAGAGGCTAGAAAAGGTTCCACTCACCAACATCATGCTGGAGAGACCTTCTTGTCCAGAGTACAGAGGTGGTCCAGCCATACCACCGCTGAAAAGCGATAAAAAAAATTAGCCCCAATGACTCAGGATAGCCAGGATACAGAAATGAATCAGGAGATGAAGTCCGAGCAGGTGGTGGATGCACAAGGCGGGATAACTTTGATTTTAAGTGCCTAATGTTGAAGCCTAAGTTGACGCTACAAGGTGAAGTGCTGTGTTGACCTCTGTGGGGGTGGAAACCCACTCATGTCGTTGTACACCGTGTGCACCATCCCAGGCAAGTGCACAGTGCCGGCAACCCCTGTGAGTGTGCAAACCAGACGTGCCAACCATAGAGTGCCATATGAGCCATACCAAATCATGTGATGGTGTAGTGAGCAAAACGCCGACTGTGCCGACTTCCTAGACAATTAAACTTCATGCATATGTTTTAAGGAGCAAGAGTACAATTGATGAAGCATGTAAAATAATGTGACTTGATATTCACTGCAGATAATATCCGACAAAACATACAGAAACAAGGGCCCCTCTCCTTTCCCTTTATGACGGGATCTTAGATGTTCCATCTCCAATACGATTCAGCTTTCGAGTTCCTGCTCTGTGATCACCTGCTGATCTTTTTTCCCTTTTCCAGTATGACGTGTGACTTTCTAAACAGCTAAACATTTCCGGTAATTCAACCTATCTGCAAGAATTGATTGAGCAATTTCCATTGAAATATGTTGAAAGAAGAGAAGGGATACCTGGATCTGGATAAGCGCCAGGAGTGCCAATAGGGCCTCGGTACTTCTTTTCCATGGTTCCAAGAACACTGTCCTCTGCAAAGCACGTCTGACTCTTAAATATATCTCTCTTGTGAATCACACTTGACGCTAAACTTGGAACTCAAAAGTTACACTAGCTGGTAGAACACAGATGCAGTAGCGAATTACCGACTTGTTGGACAGAACCATACTTTCTGCTCCACATTCATACAGAGATCGTGCTTCAATAATCTATCGACGCCCTAAACTCTGGGTGGGGTTTGAACCTGAGCGAGTTCGCTTGGTCCGAGAGTTTGCTCTAGCCAGTTCAATGTGTAGAGTTGCCCCTGTCTGAGGGTCAAATTTGAGCCCCTGCATGTCCATTAGACCGACTATTAAAACCCTACATTCTACAGATTATAGATCTAACAGCAAAGGGGAGGCTATTCCCGGTCCATCTCCTCGGAACAAAATGATCATGGCAACACACGAAGCTTTCTATTCCCTGTTAACTCTGATATTTCTAATGGTTCTCTCCATCTTAAATGACTTCCACTATATCCCTTGCTGACGACAAAATCATTAGAGTTGACTCAAACTCGCACAACAAACTTTCTAAAATTCCAACAAATTTGGTATTTGTGGAAGAGATTCAGTCATAATTTTATGATCTGCGCGTACGTGGGTGTTAGGAGATACTCTGTACCCACTTCCAAAAGTAGGTGACTTGAATTTTTTGAATATGCTAAAAAGTTCGTTCTGGCGGTCCAATTCTGTACCTTGCTGTCTCAAGGATCAATATGTACAACGCTCAAGTATGCCACAGGGAAACACTGAAAGACTCCAAAAGACCCCAGAAATCCGAATGACGTTAGACCACACATCTAATTGACGGCAAAATCATGAATTTCTCACATTTAGAGCTTCTTTCGCTGCCAAAGCGGATTGTTGATCTGTGAACACAGCGAATGCAACTATCTGCAAAGCAACACGATTGAGAAATAATTAGTCTAAAACGCAAAATGCACCACGAAGAGAGAATTTGATAAGAACCAAACATCAGAAGAATGTCTTTATCTAGATATTGATAACGACCACCGGACAGGTTGCAGAAATCAAGCCTGATGAAGTTGCTCAACAGAGGGTCTAGCATTCCAAAAGGTCTCACTGAACCAGATGGTGAGAACCAGCAAAAGAATACGACTTCCAGTATGCTCCAGGATATATAGCCCAAATCACGAGAAAAGAAAATGATAACGCGAAGTGCGCAGAAGCTTTATTCTCAAGGAACCTGCGAGGCGCCCGGCGCTCAAAAGTTTAGGCCAAGGGACAAGGGGGCAAGGTGGACTTCAGAGTTATCTTCTCATGCTATTAAAATACAAACACGCGTCCCATTTAATGTCCGGGCCACTATCCGAGGTGTTTCATTAACCATCAAACAGGGTCCATTTCCTTTACCTCGAGCAGGTACGTCAGGAAAGCGATTGTGATCCACCGTGTCTTGATATCCTAAACGCAAAACCCTCGGTAGCATCTACAATGGTTATACATCTGTGAGGATTTATTGCTCTTGACACTTCACGTAAGGCCTATGGACGACTTACCACCAATTCTCTCGTGTTGATATCGTTCCAAATCGAGGATCTTATGGACTTCGAGCTCTGATCTCCGGTGGACTTTTAACGTGAAGCCTAGTCTAGTACGCTGTAATTATAAAAATCCATAGAAGACTACACCTACGGTTGTAATATGGATCTCATCCTCATTTTTTCTCTTCAGGGAGCAGGGGGGAGGGGATGATATCGATTCCTTCAGTTTAAAATCCTTGAAATCTCCAGTTGAACAAAGATTCAATTACTCTCTGTATTCTGTGCACGAATCTAGTAATCAGATGGGAGAAAAATTCGTATAGGTTCCCTGAAAGAAATAAAAATTTAGCACAAACAATGAAGAATTGTCCCCCACATTTTGGTAACATGATGAAGGAGACATTTTCTTTTCTGATTGTAGACCGATCATGTGACTAGCACCGTCCATGGAGGGTCCATGGTCCGAAGAAGACACGCCGCGCACACATTAATCTTTTGCGATTAGTAACCATCTCGATCATCTCCAACTCGCCTTCTAACGAACTGCTCTGTCCAGAGAAAATAAAACATGTAGTAAAATATAAGGAGCATTGAAAAAACTGGCACCTGGTATCCGCGGCCGGAATACTTGAGCTGGCAGGATTCATAACCCTTATGAATGCGGAAAAGGTTATAAATCTCTCTCTCCTTGATATCATCAGGCAAGCCCGAGAGAAACAGCGTCTTCACCTCCTCATCTCCAGCATTATTGGCCATGCCTACATGCAGCCACAACCTCCTCGGCCTCCTCCTTTTTCTAAAATCAAAATTCCTCCAATTCCCACCACACTCACACCACCACCTGCGCCACCAGCAGCAGCAGAGCAGAGCGCTCTTGCTGCAGTCACAAACCGAAGCATCCAAGGAAACCAGCAGAAATCAAGCTTAAACGATCCCACCTCCCACACTCAATTTCCTCCTGAACTTTCGCTCCACCGTTTCTCTAGAGCAACCTGGGAGAAGCTAGACAGACAGGTAATAGCCGTGGAAGGCCAGAGGAGAGGAGTTGTAGTAGGAGTAGTAGTTAGTTGGAGAAGTTGGACTTGCTGCGATCTCCTTCAAAATCTCGTGGCTACACTTTTTGTTCGAACGACTCCTCAAGTCGTTCTTTCCTCCTTTCCTTCTTCCGACCGGTCGAGACGGTGGTGGTCGAATTAAACTAGTGGTGCAGGAGTTGTCGCAAACAGCTTTGTCTTCGGACAGGGAGAAGGCATTCTTGGTGCCTTTCCTCGTAAATTGGCTGGAAATGTTGGGGAAATTCATTTCCTTTCCTTTCCTTTCCTCCAGCAAACTCGGCAAGGACGCTATGATACGTAACTACAAAGACCATCCTCCTGTTGTAGTAGGGAAGGACTCTTTATATCCTGCCTCCTCAGCCTGGCACGTGGCTTTTATGCCGCACAAAACCAGGGCCCCATGTGTCCTTTAACCTACTTATATTTTGTCAGATCCTCGAAGTGTGCTTTTTGACTTCGCGGTTGGCAGACGTGAAGTAAGACTGGTTCTCCTGGAAACAGGGTAGAATACCGTGTTTGACACGCTGACGTGGAAAATACTACTGAGAAAACTCTGCTAACCTAAAACCTAGCAGGCAATTTAATCTCCAAATGTGTGGCGGACGTGGAAAGAATAGTGCATGGACGTGGTTTCTGCTTCATCAAACTCACGTCTTGAGTTGCCTGTGTACTTTCCCATTACTGTAGGTGATTTTGTGAGCAGCAAAAGAGGCGACCCCAGAGGGAAAACGAAGGAGGAGAAGACCCCATCAAGCCATACAAGAGAGAGAAAAAAATATATATATATAACATGGGGTTAAGCCCCAATAGAGTCTATATGAGAAATCTGCCCTACTGCCCCTAAGATATCCAAGCTATATATGATAAATCTACCCTACCGCACCTAAGAGATGTGAGTTATGTAAGTAGTACGGTCTACACACAACTAGAACATCCAAAGAAATATCACTTAATATCCAAGCTATATAAGTAGTAAGTCCGAGATATCCGAGCTATATATGAGAAATCTGCCCTACCGCACCTAAGATATCCGAGCTATGTAAGTAATATGGTCTACACATAACTAGAACATCCAAAGAAATATCACTTAATGTGATTGCTCTCCTATGGATTACACCTATGGAGCACCTATCCTTGATCTTGTGAACAAGAGGCCATCTTAATAGTGGCAAAGTTTGCTCGCGGACCATACTTGTTTAAGAATGATCATTCTCCAAGCTAGAACTGGTTCCTCTAAAATGAGCTAAAGTGTGCTCCTATACAAATTATGTTGGAGGAATCATATTCTCAATGAAAGACTTCTTTTAATATTGAATATTGTTTCAAGTTGACATATTGCAAAATTATTCTGATTGTAGTAAATTCTCATTCTAGATAACACACTTTCTTTATAATCATTTACTCAGTTTATTTTATCTTATGTCTGATAAAATCCCAGATAGAATTTGAGATATTCTATTATGTTTTATCACATTTGGATTTAAAGTTGCATAAAGAACGATCGTGGATAGTCTTAACTTGTTTGAATCTACCTCTAACTCACAGAATTTTACCCTTAAATTGGTGAACTTTACAACATGAAAACATTTAAACTTCTGACTTTTACTTATGGATCTTTTCATTGAATCTTTGAGCTATTTTAACATACCAAATA
Organism: Lunularia cruciata; assembly: GCA_948567375.1. NCBI lineage: Eukaryota > Viridiplantae > Streptophyta > Marchantiopsida > Lunulariales > Lunulariaceae > Lunularia > Lunularia cruciata. The sequence continues at coordinate 42,201,289 of OX419762.1, read as the reverse complement.
CTATGGCTTAAAATCAAGCAAGTTTAACTATCATTGTAAACACTCTAACAATATACATTCTTAATGAAATAAAAATAAGAGTGTATGAAGAGAGGACAGGTGATCAATATGAAGGTATATTTTGGTTTTTGTCCTGTTAAATTTGGGTAAGGTGATCGCACTCTTTGACATTATGAAATCTAATAATATAGATATTAAATAAATATTCTTGATTACTTAATTTTTTGCAGTTAAATAAATTTTATATATATATACATATATATATATGACCTTCCATTACCCAATCGACTCACTATTAACATGAGTTAAGGTTCCATTATAAGTACATTCAAATAGAATAGATAAAATCTAAATAGTCTAGAAATTATATTTAAAAATACTTTAAAATTAATCAAATTTAAATCATAATTAAAACCTTTTTTTAATAGATTATCTCTTCTAGTTCATTGTATATGCACTTCTTCATTTGTATATGCATCCTTTAACCTTCAAAGGATTTTCTTGAATTAGCATATGATATAAATTAACCTCATTGTATTCCTTATAGGTGTTTGTAAGCAAGAAACGAAGACCACGTAGAACATATGAAGGATGGGAAGGCCCCATCAAGCCGAACAAGGGAGAGAAGAGCCGTATAAAAGTGATTTGTAAGATAAAACATCTATTATCTAGTATTTGATATATTATGAATAAGAAGATTAAAATCATAGATACATATTATTTTATATTTTTGGTGAAATAATTTTCTCATTTTCTTTTTACATATTTTTCATCTATTTTACTATTTATATAAGTATATATCAAATACATTTCAGTCATTAATATGAAGTATGATTTCACTCTGATACATTAGTGTAGATTTTACTCTAGCATAGAGTAAAATCTACACTAATGTATTAGATTATATTATATGATAATTCTGAAGGATTTAATAAAAGACTCTAGAATCTACAGTCTACAGCGTGTGAAAATAGATATTATTATGAGCTTATAAGTATATTTATGAGTTATATTTAGCATATTTGGATCTAATTTATTTATATTTATGATATCTATTATATTAATGAAGAAAAAATGGCATGCTTTTCTTTGGCTACAATAAGTTGAGAAAGATAATTAAATTTTATTAGACATATAGAGAGCTGATATGATGGTGGAGGTACTTTGTATAGCAAGTATAGGGTTGATATTGCTATTAAGTTAACCTCTTTAATATTGAAAGGAAAGGAAGGGCGACCACGTAGACAAAACGAAGGAAGAGAAGACCGATCAAGAAGAGAAGACCGTACAAGGGAGAAACGAACAAGGAAGAGAACCTTAAACATAAAGCGATTAAAAGTCATTCTCATCTTAGCCACGTGATTGGTCCAAAGAGATATCTTGGTTTTGTTGAAGTTAACAAAATTTTACCATTATATTTGACTAGTTTTATGGTTGAATTTGTTCTAAATTAAGTATATGATCTTTCTTCTTCTTCTTAGTTATTCTACTACTTCCATATATATATATATATATATATATATATATATATATATATATATATATATATATATATATATATATATATATAGTTCTGATTAACTTAATCAGAACTATCATGACCTTAAATATTTAAAGATCATTAGCTCCAAAAGAGAATATTACCTATTTTCAGATTACTATGTTTACAAATAATGCTTTGATGTATTTTGATATAGCCTTTAATTTCATGTAGCTAAATGCAAGACTAAATCTTAGATATTTAGATCTCTTACTTAAGAATCCATAAAATTTATACTCATATATGTATATCAACAAAAATGAACAGTTTTATTCCACTTTTCTATATCAAGATATCAAATTTTTAGACAACCACCCTCATTTTATATATTATATTTTTAGCTAGTTATTTTTTATCATAATATTTGTATACATTTCAATTTTTATTTATTTATTTAAATAAAATTTACATTACCTTGGGATCGGTATTACTTCATAATTTGTTCCAAAATGGTTCGACATAAAAAACTATTACTTGATGAGTTAGATACATATTGAACTAGTTAACTATCTATGAATGTGGGTCAATGGTTTGGCCAATATCTATTAATATCATCAACCAGGCGAGTAAAAATATACTCAATAAGGCTACTTGATATTAACGCAATTATACAAGCTTACTCTATTATCTTGAGGAGCTTACGCTATATTATCTTAAGCAGCTAACTGAAACTAAGTTCTATCATTCAATTGCTATTTCAAACTTTCAACTAATATGTGTATGTTCCTTGAAAATATTTATTTTTCCAATTTATTTTCTTCAACTTCCTTCCCTGGTTAATCCATATGTAAACATCTTTTTACAGTAGTTTAAGATACATTATATATATATAATTTTTGCTCTATATGGGTTAGATTTTATTTAAAATTCTTATTAGAAATACTTAGAAGACTAGATTTAGATATCCATTTCTAGTAATTATAAGTGCTAGTGCATGTAGTATTTAGATGGAATAAGATTATTTAAAAAATAAAATTTGAAAATATCATAAAGCAACATTAATTTAAGTATTAATGTACAAAGTATTCTAAATACACGTATAAGATTTATCCTAGTGAAATAAGATTTTTAATTTCAGTTTTATGAAATATATAGTCTTCTTGACATTAAATAGCTATATATATATGCTTATGATACTAAATCAATGAATGTTATTAAGTGGTCTTTAGAAGTAAGATAAGTATTTAGCAAAACCTACAAGCTTATTTTGTTTTAGTATTTGATAATCCATAAATCAGTTAAATTATACTGAAATCTGTATATGTTTTATTGAAAAATTCATCTATGTTCATAAAAATGATAATAACTAAACCTTACATTTAATTTAATTTACCTTGATGATATACTTAAGTTTTAGCTAAGATCATTCAAACTGCAGATTGTAAAGTAAATGAGGTTACTATTACAAATTTAAGAATAATTCCTTGCTATAGCCATATTATCTTCTCTATCATATCTATGGTCTATTATGTGAGGTCTGCACCTACGTTTTATTATTATTATTCTTAATTTTATGCATATAAGTTGTTATATTTATCTCTTTTGATAAATTTCTAATTTTTATTTCTAATTTTTTTAGTGAATCTTTAATACCTATTTTCAATGTATGTTTGTTAATATTCTCTTCTAGTTTTGTGAGCTGGAATTTAAGAAAATAAAAATAAAGATTCTACACACATACATATTACATATTAATATAATAAAAAATCCATAGATAAGTAGAAAATCATTCACGCAAAATTATCTTTGAGAACAAGATCTCACAATGTCTCCTACAATATATACGTATTCAATCCTAATTGTAAGACAGATCTTTGAGAACAAGATCTCACAATGTCTCCTACAATATATACGTATTCAATCCTAATTGTAAGACAGATCTGGTTGATTCATTGATTCATTTGTTGTTCATTGATACTGATAAGTTTTAGTGTTAAACTTCAAATATGCAGTAACTTTAATCATGAAAGAAGCATAGAGAAACCTCTTGTGTAACCCTTTTCTATTATTATCCAATATAAACTATTACAAGAACCATGAAACTCTAACAATTTGTGTAGATTAATTAATATCAATTTCATTACTTTCATAAGTGAGTTTAATATATTATAGTTGAATAAAATTAAGATAAGATTTATTTTAGCCTTTTCTTCTAGCTTTAATATGAGACATATTTGTATGTAATACTCTGATCACTATGGCTAATTTTCAATATATCTACTATGATAAAATATTTTACATTGTCAACATATATATAGTTCTTGTAATAATTATGAATTATTACAAGAACTATACATATGTGGAAAATGTAAAATATTTTATCAAAATTATATTCATACTGTTACTACATTTTTTCATAAAGAAATCAAAAAGCTTAGTGGGATTTTAAGAAATTATTTTAACCTTAATTATAAGACATAATTGTCCTAATATCTTTGCCACTAGGCTAGTTTTCTTGTATTTTGAAATAGCCTTGTTATAAAAGACTTTTTGCACTTATTTTATTTGAAGAATATTTCAATATGGTTTTCCAAAATAAATGAAATAGTCTAATCCAAAAGTGCATTGAGTGTAATATTTCTTGATTTTTTATGAAGTTACCACTACTTACATGATCTAAATGAGAAATTGTACTCCAATGAAACACAGAAAGTGTTATAATGTTATGTGGATTGCAATATGAGAAAGTATCCACTAAACTTTCTTGAAGAGAAAATAGACTAAGTACAAAATACTCTTTTGTTGAGAATAAACGGAACTTTTAGATTCTTGAAATATAAGTACAAGAACTGTTTGTATACTTATGATACTTTTTATTCATATAAAGCTTTTGAGTATATAGACAAGTAATGTAATCTGGTACCAATTCATGAATTTCTATTTAAGTACAACTCAAAATTGATTTTGTTTAGGGTTCTTATCAACATTTTGTTTAAAAATAAATATCAAAGTCTTATTGTCTTTCATAATAGTAGATTATCCACTTGCATAAGATACTTTGAAGCACGAGATCATTATCAATAACACCTCTATATGTTTATAATTGCAAACGCATGCATCATCACAAACTTAATTCTTTTTTAATCTCTTTCAATTGAAAGTTTATTCTTTAAATACTCTCACATCATTTTGTTTAATTCGATCTTATTCAATTCAAGGTATTGTCCTTCGAAGGTATTGATGCATTCCGGGTTTACAATTCAAAAATTTATGATATCGTTAACGGATAGATAGACTTTGGTAAATATTAATGAAGTATCCCTAAAATACACCGAGTAATTACTAAAGATCAATTCTAGTCCCGTAGTCCTGAAATAGATGAATTGTATGAGCCTCCGCTTGGCACACCATAAATTTGTGCGATATCATTCTCATAAATCATTTTACTGATGTGCTACGGTAACCAGTACAGTCGAGTTAAAACCCTTATCGTCCATCATATACCAAGTGTCGTATGACTTTTCTCAGCGACAATGAACGCTTTGAAGCGTGGACATACATATAGGATCTGGCCATTATCTTTCCGTCTCCCATCTTTCGAAGTGTATAGTATTGCCTTTTGCCGATGTCAGGATAAGCAAAGAGAGAGGAGCAGGTTAGAGAGTGGAGAAAAGCGGCTTGACTTCAGTCGGAAAGTGGGGGAGTAAGTCGATGGCATGTGGTGTGGTGGAAAGGTCAAGCACACCTTCATTACGTCTTCATTACCCAACATTCATGTCGAGTGTCAACGTTAAAAAGAACGTGGTAACAATTGATCAACATTCTGATTAGGGGCATTTTCCCTTCTCTGCTTTGTTTCAGTGTATAGAGTAGAGTGTGCTTTTGGTTTAGTAAAATCGTGGAGGAGATGGCATTCGGTCTTCTTCAATGGTAAGGTCCTTTCACTCCAGTTGCTCTTATAGCAAAGAAGAGTGCTATGTAGGCAAAAGTTCATGGATGTGGCTGAAGAGTTGTGAAACATATACTAGCAGGGTCATTTGGAGCATTAAGAGAGAAAAAGTGGGTTTGACTAAATGTCATCTTACATCTGTATATTTGAAAAAGATGTGCGTTAGCATTCTTGTGCACATGCTAGGTGTTGTTATGCTAAAAGATTGAACCTACTGTGAACCTGTGCATAGTAGGGTATCTTAAGAAATAAAATATTATTTCCAGTAGAGAATTCCATCTCGGTTTGTTTCTAGAAGAATGACTAAATTGTGTCTTCCAATTCACACATCTTTTCATCTCATTCTCCATCACGTGGCCCGGGGATAATTCTTTTTTCCTTTTATAAATGTCATGTGTATTGAAATGGTCTTACATCCTTTGTGCCAGTTGGCCCTTATGTCATTTGTGTCTTCATTACATATATCAAGAACGTGTTGACCTTTCCATAATCCAAAATAGTGAGAAGAAGTTTCAAGCATGGGTAAGTGCTTATTCTCTTCAGCTAATATGCTATAACTCATCGGTATATATGATTCAATCGTCCAGCTCATGTAGACAGAATCGAAAAATCACTCAATAAGGATCCACAACTTGATCTGAATTGAATTCTTATATAGATAACGAATTTTATATCCATATAGTACTCCAAGAGTTGAGTGCGAGAAGATTGATTTGGTTTGTTTGTCTGCATTGGGTTTCCAATATTTAGATAAAATCTTTCTATATTTAGTATTATAATCTTTTATATATTTTACTTTCTAAAATCGCCCACAAATTTTAAAGTGTCATATTTGAGATGAATTCTAGTTATGTCAGAATAAACTTTAAGCTATGAATATGATATATGAGATATAAGTTAGAAAGTTAAAAGATGGATATGTCCAACTCTTTTCTTTTATAATGTTATCGCAATGTTGATGTTTAATGTAGGTTATATTACTTATGTAAAATATTTAAGTCAAGTCAGTTTATAAAAGGAATAAAAAACGGTTTAAAACGAAACAAGAAGTATATCGGGTTCTCTTTCTTTCAATTTGATTCTTGGTGGTTTTACATCAAATTTAGACTCAGAGTTGTGTTACAGCGTAGAATTTAAGTATTGTGTGCACATTTAAATGAAAAATTTAACCTCAGATTATGCATTACTTTCCACCTTGGAGATTGAAGAACAAAAAAAGAAGAAGTTTTAACAACATATATAGCACCCAAGTTAAGTCACCTGAGTTAGGTTACTAGAATACTTGAGTGATTATCTTGACCATGACAATAGCCATTCATGACTACTTAGTGGCAATTGTCCATTCTGTTAAGGTTTTTATTTGCATAGTTGGAACCACCATTTGCACCGTCAATGGCTTTGGATTGCCATTAGGGTTAGACCCCTTGATCTCCCTAGGGTATATCTCAAAGTGAAACTTCAGAGAGTACATTTCTTCAGCATAATTAGACATAAAAATATATACCCCATGCACTGTGTGAACAACCAATTAACTTCACTCATCAAAACTAAACACACTCTAGTATAAAGGATCTAAATTGTATTCACAACCTCTATCCACTCAAAAGCTAGTTGAAACTTCACATCGAGGTATACCTTCCTTAGGAAACTAAGGATTCCAGTCATAAAGGCACATCTAATGATATTCACAAAATTCACGATGAATCTGACGGTGCGAAAATGGCTAAAACAATGGAAATAGAGACCCTAACAGAATGCACAATAGCCACTAAATACTCTAAAAGTGGCTATTGATGCAATAGTGAATGCAAATAGAATCACTCATATGTCCTAACAACCTAGCTTAGACGTTACATATTCATGACATTATTTATCATCAGTCACCCCCATATCCTTATTCTCTATCTAGATTATCTAGATGCTATTTTTCTTAGATTGTTGGTATGTAGATTCTCACCTTTACTAACTGTCAATCTGCGTGTTATTATTGAGTAGACTTGAATTAAACTTCTGTCACTTGATAGACACTTGGAGATCAAACGGTCTCTTAATCATCACATGGATCTATGTTATCCTCTGAGATGTTACTTTGAGGGGACATGTGGATGACGTATATATTGAACTGTCACTTCTTACTAGATCCATAGTTCTGTCGAGAGAATCAATAAGCAGTAGAAGCCGTAGTATGGGAAGAAACGTAAAAAATCAAGCATGACCAGTAACAAAAGTGAAAAAGGAAAACACCCTCATATACAGAAAGCTAAATATCTCGAACAAAATTGCTCTTTTGTGCCTCGACCGAATGTGCCTGCATTGGGCAATGAATTTCCCTTGTTAATATAACATGAAGAAGATATATCATCTGAATCCGGGTGAGGGTGTTTCATCTGGCTACACTCCATAGTCAAAGGGGTGTCTTATTTTTATTCCACAGCGGGGATTCGGAGCCATTTCTTTTTGTTGGGCCAGAGAATACGAGAAACTTGTTTGATGTCATTCATCTCCGAGGGACCTACAAAGTTATCAACCTCAGCATATCCGTAGCCGCTTCGCAGTTCCTCTACCGCCATGACATCCGTACCAGGAAGAAGAGAGAGGGGATTGCTTCCTAGTTTGCTAGTTCTTGGTATCGATGGAAGCCCGGAGACACGCATGGATGGGAAGGTCTCAGTCCGTCCCGTGAGGACGAAATTCAAATAGGACAAGAAAGAGGTTCCATGTGACGTTGAGGTAGATTTCCAGCACAGGCACAAACGTGAAAGCGAAGAGATAGATAGTAGGATCATAGATGTCCGGCATGTGAAATGGTGGTAATATGTGTTTAGTGTGTGTAGTCTGTCTTGTCTTGGCCCGGGGGCGAGAGAGAAGGGACAGAAGAGTCTTTACAGGTTACTCGTTTCTTTCTCGACCCTGCGACGGGAGGGCCAGGGCAGGGCAAGGGAGAGGCAGGCCACGCCGACCGACCAGAAGGGAAGAAGAGAGAGAAGAGGGCCCCGGTTTCTACATCAATCGATTGTTATGGGATGCTGTTTTCGGGACCTACAGTTCCGGAAGTGATGAATGCGCTTCGGGACTGGAGGAGGTCTGGCTGGGGACTGGTGTAGCTGGGAAGGGGCTTCGGAGTTCTGGATTGGAGGAATTCGTCGAGGAAACGGTGGTGACGGGTTGGAATAGAGCCAGAGTTCGGGGCGGAGTTTTGAGAGGATTCAGGTTCCTGAATTGAGCACAGCGGAGGGGACGAGAAGAGGAGCGTGAGGAGAAGGGTGAATTCTGGACTGTGGAAAAGGCATCGCCGGATTGGTGGTGGTGTGATACGGGAGGAAATGTGATGATGGGAGGATGCAGAGTTTGAATTGGAAGGGGATAGTGCTGGGCGGGTGTAGGAAGTTGTGGCAGTGCAGGAGATCGGTTTAAGACAGTGGAGTTGGGGCGGTGGAGGCGAGAGATTATGTGGTGGCGGAGGAGGAGAGTTTTACGGGGGTTGCAGGGGGTGTGGTAAGAGTATTCAAGTGGGAATGCAGTTTAGGGTGAGGATTTTTGAGAGCTGGTTACAAGGGAGGATGGTTAAAAGGGAGGCATGGCGAAGGAGTTGCGCTTGGCGTTGCGGTGGTCGGCGTCGACGGTGAAGCCGAGTACTGGTAGTAACATCGTGCTACCTTCACATGAGACAGGGTAGGGTCGAGTGCATGCAGAGGTGCCGAACTGGGGAGAGTGTGCTAAGAATTTCGACTGTCGGTATGAGATCACTCTAGGGTCAGCACAATCAGGTATTCATAATTCACTGCCAATGCTGCTGCTGCTGCTGCATCACCACGGGCTTGTTGTGGTAAGAGAGTTGTCTTGAAATTGAGGGTGAAGTGAGAGCTTGATTGAACAGACTGCCGTAGAAAACCGTGATTGTTACTCAAGTCAGAGCGTGAGACGATGGTTAGTGTCGATTGGGGAGAGCCTTCGACGGACCCAATTTTCTGCCCTATATAAGTGGCTTAAGGTCAGGACCGTTGATACATCACATGGCTGGCAATGGTTATGGGAATTTTTTGCCACCTCAGGCAACTAAAGAAGAGAAAGAAGTGCTCTCTCTACAGGCTACTCCTGAAGATGCCGATGAAACTAGTGATGTCAGTGCGTCCCTCTTTAAGGAGATGACTAGTGAAGAAGAGATGGAGGAGGTCGCTTCTGGCGGTCAGGACCAAATTCAGATGCGTAAAGAGCGAAACTCAAATAACGAGATGGGCGATGCCGACGTAGAGGGAGATTCAAGCGGCGAAGAAGGGTCTCTCTTTGAGGAGATCGACGTGGAGGATGAGTCGCAGTTTCCTGGACATCGGCCCGCCGATCAATCTTGTTTTGGAGGAACATCTGACAGTGTCTGTGGAGCCACTCATGGAATTTATGGCCTCGAGAGTGGAATTGTCGAAGACGTGCCTTTCATAAGGACAGGCCAGACTGACCTTGACGGACCCTATGATGTAGGATCATTGCCAGCTTTGGGTCTTCTGCGTGAGAAGGAGGTTGCATCGCTTGACAATCTCGGGGCGAAAATGGGCTCCATATTTAAGAAACCCGGAGCGAAGGAAGAGTCGTCGCTTCTTGCGGGAATTTCGCGGGACTACGGGACCTCGTCTGGAGAAGAAGGAGGCGAGGACGCAGGCCTAGTATCTTTGGCTGACGAGGATTCAACTTTAGGTGGGGCGCAGAATCCTTACAATGAATTGCGCGACAGTGTGTGGCCTGGAAAGGACGCAACTATGGGCCTCGTAGGCGACAAGCTCTTACTAGAGAACACGGCAATTTCACCAAGTTCAGTGCAGCATATTTCAAGTCCTTCAGGTCCAGACCCCGGAGCGCACGAAGTAGTAAATGGGGTTGACAAACCTGTAACTAGCGGTTCTTCCAAAGAACGCGTTCGGAAACGTGGCAGAGCCACAAGGGAGCTGGGGGCTTTATTGATGGATGCTAATGCGGGTAGGCTTGGGAAGCGGGCATTCGGATTACAGGGAGCATGTACTCAGGCGTCAGGATTAACTGCCCTTGGAGAATCAGCAGACGCTTGTGCCACATCTGACGGGGTTGGTTTGTCATCTTTGGGTCCTTGCAGTACTGGTGAAGTGCGGGTTACTCGTAGCCAGGCATCTGGAAGATCAGTCGTGAAGGACGAGAAGGTTGATGCGAAGGTCTTCGAGTCAAGAGGTCCTTCGGATGTGGCAGCCAAAAGAACAGGTAAGAGAAGCGTAACGAGAGGTGCTCGTCTAGGTTGGGGAAATGGCAACGAGCTTAGTCAGCAAACAGCTGAAGAGGTTCGAAAGGTCGAGGAGAGCATCTCTGTTTTGGACGAGGTGTTACCCGAAGTTCAACTTGTAGCTGCTGCTTCGCCTCCCAACTTACAATGTCATGGGGAGATACCTAAGTCAAAGTCCAAAGGTAAATCAGGAAATTGGGCGAAGACGACTCGTGTCCAGGGTCGATCAGGATATACAGAGGATTTTCCAGGACCTGACTCGAAAGAGATACCACCGTCTAACTTAGAGGGAACATCAACATATCAAGCAGCTGAGATGGAGACACATATGGAAAAAGTTTTGGATCCTGCGTCCAGCTCCAAAGGCAGTCTCCAAGAGGTTGTGTGCAGTTTGAATTCTCAGGAGACTGAGATACTGGATGTTGGGAAAGTTGCAGAGAATAGCAGTACGGGAAGGAGGCGCAGCAACAGACAGGCTGCGAAAGTAGGAGAGAAAATAGAGAGAGGTCAAGTCAACAGCAATGGTAGACTTCCAAAGGGTCAGCCCAAAGGTCGAAGAAAGGCGTCTTCTGGTGGAGGAAAGACTTCTGAAGAGGTTTTAAATGATAACACGCACGGGAAGGAAGACTCACAAAACATCGAGGAGGTCGGAGATCTTGTAAATGCATCTGCTGTGAGTGCCATTGAAGCTGCTGGTACATCAAATTCTGTCCAGCCGAGAGGCAAAGGCCGCAGGGCCGCTAAAGGAAAAAAGAATGTGGAGATAGTTAGCACCGGAAGGGGGAAGAAAGGCCCTTCAGTTTCTGGAAGACCTCCAAATGTGGGTAAAGGTTCGGGCAGAGCAGGGCCTAAATCTAACCAGAGCCAGGGGCAGTTGACTCCAGCCAACATGGAAAGTGCATCATGCGTTGAAGACACCACCTTGACTGGGGATGATAATGCCTGCGCAAATGAGAAGAGCGATAAAAATGCATCTCGTCTCCGTAGCTATGCCAAAGAGGATAGCCAGGACAATATCGAAGGTAGCCAATTTGAAGGGCCTCCAATAGATCTCCTGAGGGATGATCACTGTGCCATCTTAGACGATAGCGATGCTAGTCTTAGGAAAGTGGAGATCTGCAACTCGTCCCCTTGTGTAAATCTGCTTGAACAGGTTTCTAAAGGTAGCAAAACCTTAGGAAGAAGTCGTCTTGCAATGAAAATTGAAGGAAGTAGCCAAGAGGATGCTACCGTTGGTGGGACTGAAGGAAGCCAGGAAAGAGCTGCGGGAAACAAGAAAGACAAGGCACATCAAAATGACGATGGGAATACAGTAGCTGATGGTAGTAGGGACTCCAGGGATGATGCTGGATCTGCAACGTCTTTTGAGAGTTTAATCAAGAAGGAAGACATGGAACCAAATAAGGGATTGCAGTTAGATCTTTTTGTACCTGCCAATGAAGAGTCTGGGGACCCTTTAGCTACGGGAGCTGCTAATGCCGGTGAACATGCTGAAGTGACAGGAGCCGGGAAAGCAAGAATCAGACAACGTCCAGTCAATCAACAGCAGAATCGATCATTATTGAGCGCAAAGTTGGGAAAGAAGGGGAAGAAGGGAGCTAAGATCATAGATCACAGCAAAGCAGTAGGACTTGTGGTTCTTCAGGAGAAAAAGCTAACTGTGGTCGCCAAGAAAAAAGCAACAGTGGTCAAAAAGAAAAGAGAGAAAAGAAAAGCCACCGTGGAGACAAGCGCAATGGATGTGGCAGAAATCAACGAGAGAATAGCTATCGCTGAGCCCAGTGAGCTTGCAGGCGTGACGGATGCGACTGAGTCTTTAGTTCATAGTGAAGGGTCGGAGGAAATGCCTGGAAAACAAGCGAGTAACGGACACGACGAAAAACATGCATCATCAAGACTCCAGTTAGATGTTTCTAAGAGACGGAAACTTGGGAAATTGGCGGAAGGCTGTCTCACAGTGAATTCTTCATCTACTCTTGATGTGCCCGTCGAGAATCAGAAAGATCCAGGAGAGTCTTCTTGTGTTAATGGAGCTAAACCTTCTCGACAGGTTAAGGGTGGACAAAAGAAATCCAAAAAGTCCCTCACTCCTGCTCCCGACGTGAATGAGACTAAGAATGAGTCTCGACGAGCATCAAGAGCAAAAGGAACCACTATCAAAGCTTTGTCGAGCATTAAAGATCAAGCCAGTGAAAAGGCCCCTGGAAGTGTAGAGGTTGAGTCTGCTAATATCGATAATGGCAATGAGATGTTTTCTCCGGAAGCATCACCACTTCAACCTGAAGTTTTAGGGGGAGCCAAACGAGGGGGAGCCAAACGAGGTCGAGACGTCGAAGTAACCACTAAACCTTTGGATGAACAAAACCTCAAACCAGGGTCAGGTTCACCTGAGGCCGTTGTGGAGTTGGACAAACCCCCTCAGTTGCTCGAAACTCACAGTGGCTTCGAGGATACGGGGGCAGTGGGCGAAGATATGTCCAGTGGAGTTACTGAAGGGGATGGAAACGAGGAAAGTGAAAGACGAGTTGATCCTGCAGCTGCTGAGGCAGGGGTTACCAGGAAAAGCTGGGTTCTATGTGATGACTGCAATAAATGGCGATGTATACCTGTTGAGCTGGCAGACCAAATTGATGACACCAATGCAAAATGGTAAGCTCTTATCCATGATCTCACTCTTCAATCTCTGTTATTGGGACGTCCTGGTACGGAAATGCATAGGCGGAACGATAGGCATAGCTGACCTCTGAAATACAAAGCAGCTGATTTTCAGATACAAACACAGGTTCTACACAAGTTTCCATACACGGACAGTGTTGTTAAGTCTAAGGCTAAGGCTTCCATCGTATCACTAGCTATCATTTCCGGGGCTAGTTTAGCCCAACTACATGCCTGTTGTTTCGTATTCATTTCTGAAGTACCAGAAATTCCTTTATGATAAGCGGATGGGAATATCTGGCCACCTAGGGTGCAATTCTGCAGCGTTCTGTGTTTTGTTCCATGTTCCTCTCAGTAATTTACAATCATCATGTTCATACACAATGTTTGTTTCAAGCATCATGTACCATATACATCTTCTGTTTACGTTTCATGATGCATGAGGTGCCTTCCTGTTTGGGCATTTGAAGTTGGGAGATAATCTCTTTATTCATAGAGTTAAGTAGATTTGTGCAATTCTGCAGCGTTCTGTGTTTTGTTCCATGTTCCTCTTTTAGTAATTTACAATCATCATGTTCATACACAATGTTTGTTTCAAGCATCATGTACCATATACATCTTCTGTTTACGTTGTGGTGCCTTCCTGTTGGGGCATTTGAAGTTAGGAGATAGTCTCTTTATGCATAGAGTTAAGTAGATTTAAATCTTGCCTACCATATAAGTATTCTACATACGTAAGAACTCCAAAGAATCCGGCCTGAATGACGGCCAGGAGAAGATCTTCTCTCACTGAATTGTGATGATCTTTTTGCTTGAAGGTCTTGCCGAGACAATCCAAATCCAGACTTTGCCGATTGCTCAATACCCCAGGAGAAGTCAAACGCCGAAATTAACGAGGAATTACAAATCTCGGAAGCATCGCTATCTGATGAAGGGGATGACAAGGATGGCATTGAATCAAAGCTTATGGAGATCGGAACAGCAAGTGGAGGTACGCAGCATTTACCAATATGTCTCTTTGTTACATACAAAAGGACGACTTCTGCTCCCATTCCTCAGATATACAAAAGGATGGATTAATGTCAAGATTAGATCTACACTTTGCTATCGTACACCGTGGTTCCTTTGATCTGTTTTAAGAAGGATTTTGAGGTCTCTTCTGGGCGCAGATAACAAACCTGCTGTATGGAAGTTGATACGTCGCAATATTTTCCAACACCGGCGAAAGAAGGCTCAAGGAACCGACGAGGTAGATTATGTGAATACATGAGAATTGGTTAGTTTGATATGACGCTATTGTTTCTTAAGCTTTGAAGATGTAGATAGCTGTAGGGTCTGAAGCAAATCCTGCCTTCCATGTTATCTTCCTTTTGTACGGGACAAGTTTTTGAAGTCGTGTCCTGGCTATTGCCGTCAAACGTCCGCACCAGTCTGAGCAGAAGATTGCGTGAGTGTGAGGGTGGACGTCTCACAGAGTTGTTGTCTCTGAGCCCTTTGATTACATCCCCCTTTTCCTGGTGACCTGGATTGACAACATGGATAAGGTCTTCTTGAATGAAGCGTCCACCTCAGTTTTAGGAGTGTGTTGTATTGGTCTCTGGGGGCTTTTCCTGTTTCTGAGAGAGTAAGGCCTTTGACCACCAGTTAAAGACTAATGGTTGTCAGGCTTTGTGCACTCAGTTGCTCCCTCTAGGGGAGTGGGTACTCGGGTACTGATGTGCAAGAGGTCCTTTGCAGATTATAACCTGAAAAGCAGTGGAGTGACACGGACGTGTTGTGTCAAAAAGGCACTCTTTGGTTTCATTCTTCTGGACAGGGGAAGGACTTTGGGTTTAGGGTTTGAGACGTAGTAATGTTTTAAAACAGGGTCAATAATATTCTCACGAATGTTCGTATGGCTCACAGATAATGGTTTGCCAGTGCACTTCACCAGAGGATGGTGAAGTTGGCTGTGGAGAGAATTGCCTCAACCGTGTACTAAATATTGAGTGTGTTCAAGAGC
This sequence comes from Lunularia cruciata, assembly GCA_948567375.1. Lineage (NCBI taxonomy): Eukaryota > Viridiplantae > Streptophyta > Marchantiopsida > Lunulariales > Lunulariaceae > Lunularia > Lunularia cruciata. Next base: position 42,185,961 of record OX419762.1, on the reverse strand, counting down.
ATTGTCCGTGCGGAAATGCTTGCTCCAATCAACAGGTATTGCCCCCGTATCTGCTTCCATCTCGAGACAATACTAGTTTTAAACTTTGTTGTTGACTTTACATGTAAGCCAAATATTAAGTCATGTGTATGAATGTTATTTCAAACACCACATCCACTGGCAATTATACGTCATCTTGGTTGCAAAGACCTGTCATCACGTTTCGTTACGAACCGGTGGAGAGTTTCCGTTCTCTTTTCTTCCTGTACAAGCGCTGATGGCTATTGAAATAGGCATGCCTTCCTACTTTGGGTTTATTGATACCTCGACTACACTAATCTAAGATCGAGTTCCTCTAACTTCATGGTATAATCTAACTTCGGATACTCAGTAAGTGTCTTCTACTCTAACTGTAGAACCTCGCAAGTTTTAGTCACGGGATATTGAATTATATTGTATGTGGTTTTGCCTCCATGGATACAGTTCCAGAAGCGGATGTACGCTCCTGTTGCAACCTTCAGGTGTGGAAAGAAAGGATTTGGGCTAAAAGTTTTGAAGCACACTCCTAAGGACACTTTCCTTATTGAGTACGTTGGCGAGGTACGAGCAATAAATCATTTTTGCTGTAATACAATGTTAAAACTGAAGGGGTCACTTCTTCAATGAGCTGCGAAGCACATTTCAGAAAAACTTGATCTGGGACACCGGCTGTGTATAAAACTGACCTATAATCCTGCATTCGTTGTCCATGGAGGTCCATGAGTCTTTTGTGCGGTTGTGGAATTAATACTTGAAGCATGGATGCTGTTGCTACCGGCTTGTTCGTACAAGAGCCCCGCCAGTTGGAGTACTACTTGAGTGGTTGACACACCCCTCATATGTGCTCTGTGTGAGTTATTAAGATGCAGTTTTGTGATCATGCCAGGTGCTAGATGTCGGTGCGTTTGAGAAGCGGCAGCTAGACTATGCTCGGAACGGCCAAAAGCATTTTTACTTTATGACTCTAAGCAGCACCGAGGTCAGATTTTGCTTGTTTGGTTTGACATACCTGATGTGTCTAACACGTCTCCTGCTTTGCATGGCCTCCTTTACAAATGGTGTAAGCCGTCACCGCTGGTAATTGCACGTCTACTTCAAGTGGAGATAGTGGTAGGAAACTTTTAAGGAATCCAGATTGAACCGCATTATAGTTCTTGATCTACAAACAGCAGAGTAACTAGATTTCGCGTGATTTAAGTCTGTTAAATGTGCTGAAGTCTTGAGCTTTGGGAACAGGTAATTGATGCGTGCTCCAAAGGTAACCTTGGGAGATTCATCAACCATAGCTGTGAACCAAATTGCAAGACTGAAAAGGTACGTAAAAGTTCCAATGTCCATGGATATGGCAGAAATGTCACCATTTTGTGCCGTGTCATCACGCGCGATGTTTATGATATTCGTTGCTTGCTGATTCCCTAAACTTTCTGCATTAGATTCTGCAGTAATTTTGAGCTCGGCTTATCTCAAGTTCTGAAGGAATCTATTTTCTTGCTCAGTGGATGGTCAATGGTGAAGTCTGCATCGGGTTGTTTGCTGTCAGAGACATAGCGGAGGTAAGGCTCTTGGACGTCTTCGGCGGTATTGTGGTAGTTACTCAACTGTTGCGAACTGTCAGGAACTTTTTCCCATCGTGCTGAAAAGATGGCTTATTGTGAAATGTTTTTAGGGTGAAGAAGTCACATTTGACTACAACTACGTGAGAGTCCGTGGGGCATCAGCGAAGAAGTGCGAATGTGGTTCTTCTCAATGTCGGGGGTTCATCGGAGCTGATTCTGAAACTCCTAGAGCTGTAGTTGAAAGCGATTCAGAAGATGAAGAAGATCCCGAACCAATTATGCTTGAAAACAGTGATGAAGAGGATACCCATGTGGACGAGAACAAGTCCGCACCTCCGAAGAAGCTAAAGGCCGATGGAGCTTACCGTGAAAGCACTTCCACTCGTTCCAGCAGAATCAAGCGCAAGTTAGTATCTCTGAAAGAGAAGTCTCCGACCCCTGTGAAGCGTGTGAAGATTAGTAATACCTCCAAGAAGAGTGGTCCCTTGACTCATAAGGGATTGATGGTGGATGTTGGTGGTGGTCGACATGAAGGTGGTCGCGCTCTAGCAAGTGATGGTTCGTATCTCAATACTCCGCTTAATGTGATATGCACTTGCAGACCTGTTACTTTCTTTTGCATCGGATAAATAAGCAACTGAAATTGTGCATCTATGTGAAGACTTGAATACCACTCGTGTTCATTTCTTATTTGCAAATGAACACCTGAATGGAAAATATATGAAGTTTCAGTTTTGATGTTGATTAGAAGTATCACACTTATGCTACGAAGTCAAGTGCCGTTATATTAAAATCACGGCCTCATGACTAGAAGATTGGACTTTCGTAAGAAATCTCGAGTTAAAGGCATATGTCTAGTGTTCGGATGAATTCGGTAGCCATTCGTAATCGTACATAATACATGAATACTGGTGAAGGTCAGTTTTTCAGCTATCTATTGCTGGTCCAATTATGGGTCTGGATCATTAGCACTGAAGCTTTTTGATACTATAGCCGATTATCATAGCGGGGTAAAGCTGATATTGAGAATCATGTTGTCTTGTACAGTGCAAGAAAAGTTAGATGACCTGCTGGACGAGATGGGTGGTCTCAGAAAGAGAAAGGTATGAACTTTTTGCCAGTTAACTAGAGTCTGTGAAACACAGTAAAATATGGATGCCAGAAACTGTTGGTGTCGAGCAGGCGTTGGTGTATGCCATCCGATACCGAGTCGTCCCTATCTTCGTTTGCATAACAGATTTTTGTCTCACTTAATGATTAAGCATGGCCACATATTTATTGCAGGACGTGGCTGCACAATACTTGAAGCTATTGGTCTTAGCTGTTGCATCTGGAGACAACAAGAAGGATGCATCAGCTTGCAGGTTCAGTTACTGTTACCTCTTGATATTTACGAAACCTTCAAGTTGTGATTGGTTATTTCGAGATGAAACAATGCCATATATGTTTTACAGGCCCTTCGTGATCACACCTAGTTGCATTCAAGGCTTGAAAACTAGATTCAACTTACCATATCAATCTCACTAACAAATTAGTATATTGACTTTCAGCTGAGCTAATTGATCACAGAGTGACCGCAATCTTGTTGTTGGTTATCTTGATCCTCTATTAATTAGAGCCCTGATGGTATCTTGAGTTAGAAAATCGACATTTACCAACGATGCAGGAAAGGAGGCTGTAATTTAAAGTGTGACAATTTCCCTTCTATGTAATGTTTTACATAGAATGGAAATATATAATGTTTTTATTATCGTGATATGCAGAAACATCATGCCAACCCCTGTACGCAGACTTGCGCATGCTTACCTCTCTATGTAATCGTTAGTTATGATCATCATTACTGAGTTACCATCATATGTCAGAGTCAGAGTCAGTCCTGTCAGACGTGGGAATGGAACCAGGTTGTTTACAACGGGTTCTGTATCTCATTACGCAATATGTAATGTTATCAGATATGTAATGTTTTACTACATCAGCAGGTAAGCTAGTGAGCCTTCTAACTAGCACAAATTCGATGTACCTGTCTGTTTGTGCAGCGTGCGAGATATTTCACTGTTACTCGAAGCACTGTTGCGGACATCATCACGTTCTGTCCTTTCTGATATCATGAAGATGAATGGTTAGTCACCTGCGTACTCTAACTGTAATGCACATGTTACTAATATGGTTCGGATCCGGTTGCATAAAGTGATAACTACCTTTCATCTTTTTGTACCGCCTGCTTCCGCAAGTTTGTTAGTTCATGACATGACATGCATCCAACCTGGAGTAGATTTTCAAGAACTATTTGGAAATTGGGGCTACTTTTCCAGAGCGTCAATATATTCGTTCGTGATCTCTATTCGAGACCCATAAATTTATATACGTTGCGACCAAGACCATCAAATCTATTTGTTGCATTACCAGCGTACAATAACGAGGTTGAACATATGAATTTATAGGGCTCCGAATGCTGCACCATTTAATCAAACAACTTCGCAAGCAATGGATTAAAACGCCTATTCTCCGCAAGCTCATGAAGGTTGGCTTCCTACTTTCTTCTCATGAATTTGTCAAGATCTGTAAAAATGGTCTGTCTTCCATTTTGCTGATTACGTTTGACTTTCCTTAGTTGCTAATTTTTGTTTTCGTCAGGTCCTTGAGCTTCTTACAACAGCACGGGTATTGACTGTCAATATGATCAACTCTGCAGCACCGTGTCAAGGAATGGAAAGGTCAGTATCAAACCAGTGGAATCTACTGAAGAGAAGAAACCAGTTAAAGTTTGGTGTCTAGCGTGGTCTTGCAACAAAATAAGAGTGTGTGGGCCATCAAGAGAGTATTCTGCAGCAGACATTTAGATATAGGGTTACAAAAGTCCTCAGGTGAAGGTAGCTCTTTTTATCCAGCTTGGGTCATTGTCTCCCGTACGCGACCTAGGAGCTAGAAGTCATAGAGCTGCTTGTTGTCTGGAACCTGGCTGAGAGGATCTGCAGCAGTACGTTATAGGTCAATCGGCTCGTTTCTGATAAACAGAGAAGGGGAAGATTGCCTTCGTGAGCGGTACATGGTTGAGGATGGTTGCACTTTATAGAGAAGTTGATACAAAATCACGAGTAGAGTTTAAATAAGTCTGCCGCCCTTTTTGTGAGTGATTTTCAGTCTTTCCGTGGATTTTGTGAGCGATGAATTTACAGTGGCTTTTCTGTGTTGGCAGTTTTTCTGAATCCCTCTTCGAACTTACCCGCCATAAAGACCAAAAGGTAAATGCACTATCAATTCCAGAACTTGATTCGAATGTTCATCCAACATATTGTGCCTTTGTCCTGGCGTTTATCAATTTTTCTCTGCGAAGAACTGGCTCTTGACAAGGTGTTATTTCCGGCTCAAGTCTCAAGTGAATGTCATCCATTGCAGGTGTGTCAGATGGCACGTCGTTTCAGGAACAATTGGGTACCTCCCCGACCTCAAGGTTATGAGCAGCACAACAAAGGAGTGGAGAAACTCTCGCAAGGCCCTCCTAATCCCATATCGCCGGTGCAAGTGCACCCTTCCAACCAAATGCAAATTGACAATAACCAGTTTGTAACATCTCAAAAGCACAGTCCAAATGCAGCGGTTCTGAAAGACACGGAGGAACCAAAAGCTCTTGGTAGCTCGTCTGTGTTACCTGGATCTCAAAATCAGAGTGGTTCACAGATCCTGGATGAGAAGATAACAAGTGCTTCTACTCTTGAGGACGTTTCAATGCAGAAGTCCTCTGGCACTGGAGCAGGTAACGTTGAAAAAGTCAAACGTAAACGAGTTTCTCGCTGGGATGCTCCTGCCAAGGTGGAGAAAGGCACCTATGAGGCCATAGTAGTGACAAGCCCTGCTGATGTCCAAGCTACTGAGTCGAGTACTGTGGGCAGACAAACGCCGGCACCTTCAGCACCTCAGATGCAACCATTATCAGCTCAATTTTCCTTTCAAGGGCCTAGAGAGTTTAACAAGAAACAAAGACATTCTGGACCAAGTCATCAGAATGGTCGGGCTCTGCCGTTTCGCTATGATGCTCCAGTTGGATCTGCATCCAGTACAGAGGCATCTGAGGATAAGTTAGGTACACCATCTGGTCAGCCTGCTGGTATGCCGCTACAGCATGCTTGGCAAGCGAGTTGGCCTTCCGGAACATCATCTGGGTTGCAAGAGCCTACCCGGCTGCCCTTTAGTATCCCATCTGGGCCTCCACAACTCCACCCAGGATGTGCTCCTCCCGGAATTGCTCAAAGAAGATCTGAGCCAGGATTTAATCTACCCGTTCAACCTCTGGTTCCCCAAGCGCCTGGTCCTTTGTCTGCTCCGCCTGCAATGCAGATAGGTGGTCCTCCTCAACAAGTTTCTTCCGCAAATGTTGGCCATCATGGAGGTGTTCCATTGCCAGCTAGCGTGTACCCAGGTTGCCCGCCAGCACAAATAGGTCTTGGAGGACCACCTCTCCATGTCTTACACGGGGTGCCTCCCTCCATGCCCATAGGTTTTCCGCAGAGTATGCATTACGGGCATTGGGGTCCAGCCCCTGGAGTGCCACCATTTCCAGGTCCACCAACTTATACAATGGATGAAAGTCGAAGGTATGTACCGCAAGGAACGTGGGCCCTGAACACGAGCTTATTTAATGAAGATGGATCCCAAAGGACCTCAATCGGTGGGGAGGGTTTGAGTCTAAATGGGCAAGTGCGAGCCAATGATGCTCGAATTGCAGGAGACATGGAACCCGAGCCACCTGTACCAGGACTTTCTCCTCCCAAAGTAGCGAGTTCTGTCACCTGTGATTCTTCTGCTGTAACACATGCTTGCCCAAGAGAATTCTCTCAGCAAATGATGCCACCTGAATTTGTAGACACTAGAAGGTGCGGTGAGAGGTTTTTACCAACAGAGGTTTCGGATATGAGACGAGAAAGAGAATATACTCACGATCACTGTAGAGGAGGAGCTCCTGACACCAGAGACACAGGAGGCGGGTTCCATGAAGAGCAATGGGACGACCCAGAGTCACAAAGTTTCAGGGACCACGTGAGCTTCTTGTCCCCTTATCTTGTATTGCTGATCGCCTTGGATTGCCAAGTTTTGAGTAGCGTTGTGCTTCCTACATTTTTCTGGAATTCATCGAATTAAGGGGTGAAATTTATGTTTGCAGGTGTTCTTCCTGGTGAGGAGTCGAGTTCGAAGACATTCGAAGGTACTTTTCATACTTCACACTTCGTATATGGTAATATATCGATTCTTGGACTAGCTGATGCAGGTATGTTTCGGTAAGGAGAATTTTGGCAGCGTGTATGGTTAGGACCAGCACTCTTCATGTGGGCAAAGTGTTACTATGACAGGAGCAAATCAATCGGTTTTTGTCAACATGCCCTTTTGTTTCGACCTTGCTCTGATACCTTTCTAGTTCAGAGTGGTAAATCACGCCTAGCTGAAGCACGATAGTGCGCAGTAGTCAAGCAGGGCCCGCATATGTTTACGATGTGGCCATCGGACTACTTATTCCTACCTGCACTGAACTACTCTGCAGTTAAGATCGAGAGATACAGATAAATTTTGTACGAAGCTGGCGGATGTTATTGTGAGGAAAGAGGTAGCTAAATGCCTTGAATACCGGAATCAGGTATCTGTTCCAGCTCTCTTACAACCTTCTCGAATCGATCTTAGTTTTGTAATCCCTCATGAGTGCACAAATCACCTTAGTCATTCTTTGTGTGCTGGGATGCAATATAGCTGTTTTCCAGGTTCCCGGCTGGATGTCCTATATCTCGATGACCTGATCTGATCAGGGTGGCAAACTTCCCAGTTTTCGTTCAGAGTTCTACAACTCAGAATCCTCTGAAATTCATCATTGCTGAAGCAACACAATTATATTTTAATTCTGAGCCATTCTTATCACTAGCTACGTTTCTTTCTACTTGCTATGTCGCTAAGTAGAGTTGAGGCATTTTCAGTAGTAGCTCTCCTATACATCTCGTCTGTCTCAGATGGATGCATAACTGAAATAGTGGATCTTGATCATTTTGTCCAGGGAAGCGAAAAGATTATAGTGAGAAGTAAGCTCGTCGAGAAGGTGGAGTCCTACGTTGACAACCAAGTGGAGCAGTTTTCGCGAAAATTTGACAGAAGCTACAAAAGTGGAGATAGTGCTAGGTAGACTTACGAGATGATCTAGCTGGAAATTGCCAGGTCCAAAACCATTCATCTTTTTTTCTTGTAGGAAAATTATTGTTTATTACAATAATCAGTTGCCCAACAAGGGTGGGTCTGGTTCGCCCTTCAAACTCCTGCACGCCTGCAAGGTTAGGAACGGAATTTGGAGCATAGGAGTCCAACCTTCAAAATATCCTTGGTGCCTGTGCCCTTCTCATTTTTAATCTCCTCTAAACAGAGACGCCCTTGAGAGATACACCCCATTGGAGTTTCTCAAATTCTTCTTGTCTCGTTCGCATTTAATCAATTTTTTTAGAGCCCGTTCCTCGTCTGCACCTGCAATATCTTCCATTCAGCTTGTTGGTGATGGTCCCACAGAACCAGAATGTCTTGGAAACCCATGACACAAGGATCTATTTCGAATGAACGTTATGATGTTTTGTCAATGAGGTTTGATACCATCAACCAATTTTCTCTACTACACGAGTCATAGCATGACCATCCGCACCAAGGTTTGGCATCATCCACTCTTCTATCGTGGTTTGATATAAACGTTCCGTTGTGAGCTCGTACATAAGCTGGTTCCGGCTCCTGAAGAGCACGTGTAAAAGTTGCTGTCTAGCTGCATTGAAGGTAAGTAGGACGGAATCACCTCAGCTCTTCTCTGCAGACATGTTCCAAACATTTCTAGTGTATATTCGAGGATATGGACAGAAATTTAGTAACACATTAGGTCCATTCAATGACTCCACTTTTCTTGTCCAGAGGATATTGAGTATCTGGGCTCAACTTGTTTTGCAGGCCTGCCCTGAATATTTCAGTAGAAGGGGTGGCTAACGACTTGTATATGTGTGTGCTTTTGCTCCAAGGTCTTAGTTCTGTAGGTGAGTTCCTTAAAATTCATTAGCGCTGAAAATGGTGGGACATCAGAAGCTCCTATCTTGTACTACTCTGTCATGGAATCTCCTCCTTAAATATAGAGGTTTATACATAACACTTTTATATATACACTGAAATAATCTGTTTTGGTTGATCCGGAACTTGGTCCTCTTGTATGTGCAAGTGTAAGTGCACAAAAATGAGTATGGTTCTGTTTTAGACACCAAGAAAATTGCTCAATATGGCAGCGCTGCCCGAACGGTTGAAAGCCAAGACTGCCGAGCTCCGTAAGTTGGCGAAGCAGAATTGTCATATTAGGTTAGGTTCAACTTTGACATGACGTCAACATGTATTAAGAATTCGATTGGAGGAAAGGAGGCTGCTGCTAGAGGGTTTCAGTGGCGCTTATTCTTCGTATTGCACAGGGAACTGAACATGGCCAGGAGAAGATTTAAGTTTCTCTCCGACATCTTTCATCTCGACTTCTTCTCGATCGCAATTTCAGCAGAAGGTCCAGTGCGATGTCCCCTTCTTCAAATCTTTTCTGCTGGACGAATTGTACGATCATTTTGGTGATTCATCTGCTCTTATACCAAGCTGATGAGAACAGTCGGGCTTCATTGGCAACTATTTGAACAGCATTCCTCCCCTACCGCGTGTTATCTTCAGCTATCTCGTTCTGCGCACAGAACGAGTTAGCTGAAGACAAGACGTGGGGTACAGAACGAGATAGCTGAACATAAGACGTGGGCTATCTTGCTTCTGCGTTTGAGCCCATAGAAGAAGACAGCTGGAGGACTTCCACATTGATTTGGAGCTTGAGGGCCTAATTCAAAATATTCTACTAGGAGCATCTGCTGTAGGCATCTGTCAAGACAGATGCCTACAGAGCTGTAATAAATAGAGTGACGACTTGGTAATTAAAGCTGCAGATTTAACCCGACTTTGATGGGTAAGTAGTGCGCAATACTGAAGCAAGAATTCTACTGAAATTCTCCTAGCAAGTGTTTCTCTTGCATTATAAGTACTAGAAGAATGCGATTCTAGTCATGGCTGGAGCAATCATGGCATCTTGTTGCATTTTAGTAAAGTAGAACCTTTGTGTTCCGTTAGGTCGGGTGTGTCTAAGAGTCCGGATAACTTAAATTGTGTCATGAGGTGGATATCATCCGGTTCTTATGCCATGAATCAGCTCTTGGAAAGTGACATCTGGTTGTCTTTTCTCGTAAGAAAATATTGTGAATTATCCGCGGGTTTATAGGGTCCTTAGACAATCGATTTGTGGAACTCCTGCACAGTCTAAAGCAGCTTCTCTTTCCCATTTTCATGCTCACAGAGTGGAATTTTTCATGTGAGTTCTAGATGCTCCTCTTTCATACTTTCACCTTGACTGGTGGACGTGTCTAGTATTGTGTTTGAAATGCTTCGCATGCAATGTTTGATTTTGAAATTACCAAGAGGAGAGTTCTATATTCGAACTGTTGCTTACTTAAATAGAAGGATATACGGCAAAACTTGGGTGCTGCTAAGCTGAAGTTCTTTCATATTCACCTGGTAAACTGCAGTACTGGAGGACCGAGCAGTTGCGCGTCAACTCTTGTCTGGAGAGGTATCGTTCCTTTCCCTGCAGTTCGTGGAGTTGTTAAGAAACACTGAACGGCATGAGACATGCGCCACGCTTAAGATACAAACAATGGACAGAGAGTGTTGAGTGTCCCAATCTTCTTCTTGTCTCTTCCATTCCCCAAAGATACTTCAAACATTGCGCATAGAGTGCAAAGCGAACCGCTCCATCTTCAGTTTAAATAGTCAGACATATGGACGGGAGCAGGCAGTGGAGAGGTTCCAACAGCTAAACTTAACTTCGTTTGATGAATATGAAAGCATGTTGAAGGGACATAGGGTTCTCGTTTCGGAAATATGTTGGCAGTGTCCTGTAAGACGTCGGGATTTACAAGACGACCAGAACTGCAGAGAAGGTGATTAGCGAAGTCACTCGCAATCTAGTAGTGCACGCAAGATCTCCGATCAAAATTCTTCCATGGCTTATCTACATTTCATAACGTCTTCAGCAAGTGCCATGTGAAGCGGATCTAAGCCCGTCAGGTATAGACTTTCCTAAACAAAGATCCTCTTCTCTTATGTATGCTAGATTCAGGGTATAGATGAAGTAATGGAAAATTTCTTGATACAGTCGGGTTGGTTCAACCTGGTCCTGCAACATGTATTCCGTTGGTTAAGCTTGTGGCTTCGTGAACGAGACCTAAAAATGTGTATCTTAGAAATCTGAAACGATAACTTCGAATAAGGTGGCCACCCTAAGACAGCAAAGTACTTTCTAGAAGTCCCTTGGTATTTGTGATTGAAATATAATCTTTATATTATTGTAGTAGCTTTACAGGTTTCACTATTCCAACAGAAAGAATTTATTACTATTGGAGATCAATAGTAATGAATTATTTCTGTTCATTGGATGAATATGCCCATCTTTCACACATAAGTGGAATTGGATCTAGCACTGAGGTTAGTGCTTTGTCCCTTTGTTCCTGATATTGTAATCTTATGTATCATCAATCTTATATTTCCAATAACAATGTACTCGTATTACAATCCTACTTGACAGTATTCGATAGTGAAAATAGTATAGACAAAGCTATCGTAGGACGAGATCGCAGTGGCACCTCTAACATTATTAACCACCTACTGTGGGAGAAGGAGAAGCTTTTGTTACAAATACTTTAACTGAAAACAGTGTCGGTCGATTCGAGCGAAGATCACAAGTAAGTGCTGTTATAATGGCAAAGCATTTGCTTCTCATTAAGAGAACAACACAACAACAACAACAACAACAACAACAACAACAACAATAACACCTTCCATAGTAGTCCCACTTATTGCCATCACAATCCCCGTCATAACAGGCTCTCTAATTCTCTCCAAGCTTCAAGAATACCGGCAATTCTCCACCTTCTCACCCGTCTTGAATGCACAGTTTATAACCCTTCCATGCCTGGACTGCTTTATCTTATCCAAAGGTCCTGAGCGCTTGTGATAGAAAAGTCGTAAAGAATAAGAATTGTGGAAGGTGGCCAAGTTTCTGAAGCAAGTCTATGGAAGATGCCAAATTTGCTTCCCTGATCCCCCACAATTACGTCTATTTGGTCCACTTGCTTCTTGAGAAGTGCAGGAGAAAGTGGAAGTTCTGCCAGAAGGTCCTTACTGGCTAAATCTCCATTCGCAAGATTTTGTTGAACTCGTAAGCTTTAAATTTTCTAATTGGATTGTTTTATCAAGGCTAAATACTGAACTCTATTTGGTTTCGCCTTCTCCTTCGCCTTCCAGAACCGTGTTATTGAGTCCTTTCTTGGATGTGTTGCGAATCGAATTGGCTAAAAATCAACAACATTTCTAATACCTGAATTCTGAATCTGCCAAGTCCATGTTTAAACAATAAAATATGTCTAAATCGTGGATTGAGCTTCGCCTTTTCTCTACCTAGTTAATGCTTCCAGTTACCTTCTTGCTTGTACTCCCCTAATGTGCCTTCAGTTTCAAGGTGCATCTTTATTTCCATGTTTTCAATTGAGGGTTTCTGAAAAATCTAACCTCCATTGATTTTGAAGAATGTAAATTTCCACTTACAACTTTCATTGTGTTAAATCAGGCTAAAATTGAAAGATTCAGGTGATATCTATCTTAACGTTATATGCTTATATAAGTTGTACCCGGATTCAACACATTTTCAAAGAAGGTAAAATGAATACAACACCAAATATCCTCATCGTGAAATGAATTCTTAATCAAATTCTTAGTAGAATTCGGCCAAAAGTTTGTCAGGGAAACCAAAGGTTTCTCCCTCCCTCGTGTGCATCGCATATGATCCTTTGCTTGCGTATGAGATCTGGAGTTCACAAGCAAACAAATTTCTTAAATTCCTAGGTATTTCGAAGATATTTTTAGGAGATGTGGCGTTGCTAGCTAATTATTTTTGCGATTTCTGATCAGATTGCCTTTATGGTGCCAAATTTCTGCATCATATATTTTTCCCGTCTATCTTTAACTCTATCAATATTTTATTCTCTTAAAGAGTCGTAGCAAGTCCAAAGTAGTCTATCCTAGAAATTTCTTCAGGAACCTTAAGTATTCATATAGTTTACACACTTCACTCTCGGTAACTTCCTACTGAGGTTTGCGCGAACAGATTCGAATGCTCCTCAAGAATATTAAACTACATAGACTGGGAGGAGAAGGGTATGAAGAACCACAACTCGTGATCTAGTTGCAAGGTTCACGCTAGTTATAGGTGTTTGCATATAACAGTCCCGGAGTTTGCGCCTAATATGGTGAGACGGGATGGACAACAGATTTCCAGAGCAATGCAATCTGTCTTTTTGCACTTTACTTTGAAATATGTAAAATTATTCGTTTGGCTTATCGTTCCGTTTAAGTAGATGCGTTAGGATCTGCACCGATCACCAATAGGAGTGTTTGCAGTGGTTAGTGCAAGACGTCCTGATTTTCTGCTTCAGTTGACTTATAAATACAGGACTGGTCAGCTCTACTACTTTGAAACGAGTCAGGTTGTCCCAGTACTTGACCAAATCAAGGAGATAGTCCGCGCGGCTTGTGGTAACTTCTCTCAACTAAAGCTATCACAGGGCTTGTGAGGCTAACACCCCAGACAAACGTACTCAACTTGCCTCGTAGTTTTTCATTCCAATAGTCGACTCGTTTATGTGGGACCCCTGGAATCCCTCGGTTCCGAAATCGAGTTCTGCACGTCAACAGGACACGCATTCCAGAAGTCGACTTCATTGAAGCAAGACATTAGTGTTAAAGCTTATAAGGGAAGAGTTCCTCAGACAATGCTGTTGGCTGGAGCAATGTTACACAACATGATCAACGGCTGAAGTCCGTGATGGGTTTTCTTCATTGATCCCAGAAATGTGAAGACATGATACACACAATTACAAGAATGAGCCAGAGGTAACCATCTCGAGACGCTCTTCTGAATCACACAGTGTTTTGGGGAGTGGAGTAGAGAACCAGGGACAGTACAAAGGCTCCAAGTCTCTGCGAACATCGTTAGCTAGCTTCTTTCTTCCTTGTATCAATTTGTGTTCCGCAACGTCTAGCAGTAGTATTGTTACGTACCACCAGACACATGAGCAAACAAAACATCCCCACTCTTAGAAACTTCGACTAATTAGAATAAGCCCTTTTCCTCGTCTGATAGAAAACTCATGATGACTGATGTATCGCCCAGGCTGTTGAGATCCGAAATACCACTTCTCTATTCACAGATATTTTGTTACACCTTCGGACAGGTTACTTCTTCTTGCCCTGGGGAGTGTCCTGGCCCCTCATCTTGTTAACCTGGTTCACAGCAGGTTTGAAGATATTGAACAAAACCCACCCGATTGCTGGCACAAGAACCACAAGAAGAATAGCTGGTCTGTTGTCTGCAGCCAACTGACCGAATTCCTGAGCAGCCTCAGCATCTGGGGCAGACAAAAGAGAAGCGGCGGCCGCACCAATACCGACTGTGCCAACCAAACTCTTGGTGGCTTTCATCTTGTTGAGCTGGTTCAGGGCAGGTTGTAGGATGTTGAACAGAACCCAACCGATAGCCGGAACTAGAACACCTAGAAGAACAAGACCCCTGGCGTCGTTGTCAGCAATGGTTGCCAACTCTTGGGCGGCATCGGCATGGGGAGCGTACAACATAGATGCAAGCCCACCAAGTCCAATTGCGCCAATTACTCCCTTTGTGGACTTCATTTTGTTCAGCTGGTTCAGAGCGGGTTGTAGGATGTTAAATAGAACCCATCCGACGGCGGGGATGAGAATACCGAGAAGAACAAGACCCCTTGAGTCATTGTCTGCAATCTGGGTAATTTCCTGGACAGCTGCCTCGGCCTCTGATGAGAAGGCCATGGATCCCAAAGCTCCTAGACCAAGACCGGCAACCAAACCTTTCACGCCTCTCATCTTGTTGAACTGGTTCAGACCGGGCTGGAGGATGTTGAAAAGGACCCAACCGATGGCAGGGACCAAGGGAATCAGGAGGGCAGCTCCTCTGTTGTCATCGGCAGCAAGGGACGCAATCTGCTGGGCAGCCATGGCAGAGTCTGATGCAGCCATGGAAGCGAAAAGGGCACCTGCAAGAGCGCTCGCTCCAACAGTGATGTCCTCAGCTGATGGGGAAGCATCCAACTTCGCAGATACGAAGGGCATCTGGAGCTTCTTCCATGAGGCCTTGGCTGGGGTGCTTACACGCAGATGTTGTACTCCCTGTCCCACAATTCCGCTGCTCTTCTGAAGACTAGCAGCAACACTGAGACTGCTTCCAGCCAGTGCTGTCACCATGGCCATTTTTCGATTGAATTCAGCAGCCGGTGTTTAAAACCCTGTATATTTCAGACAGCAGCATCAGAGTATGAATTAGTCGACGAACCAAGCGGAAGAGACACGTGTGCCAGGATGAGAACTGGAGGAGGATCATCAACTTTAAATCGTGGGCTAGAAGAATGAAACATGTAATGTGGCAAGTTGATTCATCTGGACGCATATGTGTCAGACACTTCAAAGGACCAAAGGGGCTAACTGCTACACAAATCACCTTTTCTCAACAATCTTTAGGCAAAGATGTTTCTATGATAGTATATTATTGTCTCATTACAAAGTGTGATACAGTGGACGTCCAAGCACCTCATTCAGGATAATTGACTAGTGGGAAAAAAATGAGAAGAATCTAGCCACAATTCAAACGCGTGTGCTCGCGTACCAACCAAAATATTCTTCACTCCAGTCCACAAAATCAGGAAGCAAACAGCCGCAACACAAGGATAAAGTCATAAATCCAGCTCTGGTGGATTAACGAAGAAATGAGTGAAAATGCAGACAAAATCCCGTCCCAATGATAACATGTGACCCCAAGTTAGTTCGAGATCTATTCTTTCCACCTATGTAATGCGGTGATAATTGAATGTCATCGACAGAGAAAAGGCCACGCTGCGCTCGCACAGTCTCGAAGCTACATCACCTATTGACTACTCAAAATTTTAATCAAGAAGCAAGAGTATTTAGATCAGAACTTCCTCACGTACTCTGCAATTCATGAAAACCTTGTGTTCCAGGCAATATCCCAACCAGAGCAGAAGATTGGCAAACTTTTTCACTGTCGAGGAAAATTGTTCCAATCATTTTGGTCACTGAGCATATCCATGAATGGATTTCCAGCTACACACACAAAGGCCTGTACGAAATTCTTTCGAAATGGAATAACGCATGAGTCCTTAAAATGTTGCTGACATTTCCAGAAAGCAGAACCATTGTTCATCTACAGTGCACTACTCAGACACAGCCATCGCAGCGACGCAGATGCGATCAAACATAACAGGAACAACCCCACGAGATCATAAACATCAGCAATCCTGATACCATCCCTCGTCCGGTCCACAACACCCTTTCTCAAAACAAAACAGAAACAAACACAGAATTTCGACCCATAATCAACACACATTTCTTCCGCAACCGACCCAGCAAACGAAGAACAATGCCAACAATCACAAGAACCGACTGCCACTCCGATTCCACAAGCCCACCCACCTGCTGAGAAATCAACGTCCTCTGTCTGCTCCTCCTCCTCTTGCTCACTGCAGTCTGTCAATCTCCCCTCACTGATCGAGCAAACAAACAAACAAACCAGCAGAAGGGCTGAGTGAGAGCAAGGGTCGGACGGACGGACGGGCAGCAGGAGCAGCAGCAGTGCGAGAGAGAAAAAGCTGAGCTCGCGAGCGAGATGAGGGGGCGGATAAGGCGCACTCCTTGGGCCAATCACAGTCCTCCGACTAGTAGCTTCGTCCCCGTAACTATCGGCTGACTCATTCTATCAGTGGATCTTTTCGGCCACAAACGGCCCGTCTTGACCGCCCTCTGCTTGGGCCCCATTTCTTAGCCACAAGATCTTTGTTTACATGTTGCTTTGCTTTTCTTCGGTGGGGTCATCTCATTTTTCTAGAACCTGCCCCCCTCATATTTTATCTCTAAAAAAAACCTGTTTTTTTTTTTCCAATACCCTTAGGTGGGGATGTCTGGATGTGATAAAGATATTTTAAATATCTATATTTGGATATGGTGTACATATAAAATTTATGCAACGATTTTGGATTTTTTTTAAGAGTAATTTACATTTTCGGATAATCTAATAAATAGCGTTTCGTATGTATGGTATAAGGAGTTATTCAGGTTTTCACTCTCATATTAGAGAGAGTTTGTGAGAGATTCTTTTTCTTCTTTGAAATGTTGAATTGGATTTGTTAATGAATCGAATTTGCATGGGTAGGTCCTATGATGGTTGATGGATGCAAGAGAGATCATTAGGGAAATTCTTTAAAAAATGACTGTTACATAAGAAGTACGACTGTTTTAAGTAAGATGATTTACTTTCAGAAAATTGGAAATGAATAAATATGTGCTTATTCAATAAGTGGTTTTGTAAGGTACTCCATGCAATCTTCAACTGCTTAGAAGGGTGTATTACTAATCACTACATGCAGATATTAGTCATTTTGACATAAATATAGTTAAACTCTACCTTTCAAAGTTATGAAAGGAGAAATTTTATACTTTTTTTTGTTTTCTATCCAATTACTATAAATAATATAATATGATATCCTACATACTTCAATTGGATATATTTCCCTGTGGTTAAACGTTCATTGTCCATTTATCAATTAGTATGATGTAGATAGTATTTAGATGTATTTATTTCTATTAATCTAAAATTTTTAACTTCCTAATTAAATATTTTTTGAGTTGTACATCAATTTTTCTTAAGATTGAATCCTCTTCTTTAATCTTATTCTAAATTAATCCCGTATTCAAATATTATATTTAATTCACATTATGTATAATATTTTTTTAAATATTTTTTAATATGTTATTATGGAAAAATAATGAATCTTTATATTTATATTGAGGTTAAATTCTTCTATCATAGAATGAAAATTACATAATTGATGAGATTATAACATAAAACAAACAACCAAATTTAGAATGAGTTCTAAGCAGCTAATTGCTAACTAGAAATAATCAACAAGATGTTTAATAGAGAGGATAAAAGCCTGGTATCACTTGTGGAATATATATATATATATATTTATATTTATATTTATATTTATATTTATATTTATATATATTTATATATATTTATTTATTTATATAGATTTATTTATTTATATGTTGTTGATAAAATGCTATAAATATGAAACATCAGCATACACATCAATGCATAATGCTGTGAATGAGATTTTTTTTAGAAATAAATAAATGTCAAAGCTAATTTTATTTTTTCACTAAGAATATTTCTTTTAAAATGTTTTATCAAAATCTGGAGCTCTAAATTCTATTTTTATATTAATTGAAAGTATTTCATTTTAGAATGATTATGCTATTTTGCAATTTGATTCGCTATGTAAAACTTAGATATTTGATTTTTTAGAATTAATTACCGTTTCTAAGTTGATGAGTATTTTATATGTTTAAGGTGTACTTACACTTGATATATATGATTTAAGCTGACTTCATTGTGCAAATGATGGATAGTTTTTATATCTATCAGAGTTATATATTGCAAATTTATATTCTAATCTGTTGATAGAACTTGAGAATTAGTAAATAAAAAATACTGACTATATGAATCATTCTAGATTATTCTGTCGTATCAACAATCAATTTCGTTAGTTTTAAATCGAGAAAAAGGAATTGGTGATGTCTTTTTAAAAGCTAGGTTCATTTATAATTCATCGTTCATGAACATCAAACTTCAGTACCTTGGGTTTTGCCTTAATCTACATTCTACAAAACGATTAATGACTCTTTAATGACACAAGTTCAAATGCATCATTTGGAAACTAAAACCTGAAATCCTCATAACTTAAAACTCATGTCACCTGGAGACATTCTTATGTTTTACACGTTTATATATGGATTGGTCTTTATTTTATTTATTCTAAATATCCAATCTTATGTTTTACACGTGTCTATAGATTGGTCTTTATTTTATTTATTCTAAATATCCAAACTTATCTTTGATGTACAATATCGTATATTTAATGATGATAGTAATTAGAGCCATGGTCTATAAAGAGAGTATTTCTAGCATATTTTAGAAGTTGATTGACTACATCTTCTCATCAATATTTTGAAATTGAATTTAGAAGAGTGCTAAAAAATAACTTTCCTTTAATCACATGTGATTATTACTAATTATAATCTATGTTAAAAAATTAGAATTTATCTTGGTTTTCAAAAGATTACTAATTATGTTAAAAACAATCATTATCGTGGTGTTCTAAACATAGCACTTTTCTTGTAAAGTTAACTTATTTCCCACCCTTAACTCAAAGTGAATAATAGTTCCAACTTGCTATTTTCCTAATATACTAAATTCAATTAAATATTCTGCAAATAGCGTAAACTCCACATATGGCAAAGTGACCTCACTGTATGATAATAGACAAGTTAGAAACCTCTTCGTAAACTTTAAATAATGCTAAAATGTATGGCTCTAAATTGCGTTCTCACTCAACCACAATTATACTTTTAATATGATTTGATCTGATTCCGCAGGATTCTAGACTCGAAGTGTATTTCATTTCTAGTAGCTTGTCAAGAACAACGTTTTTACTTCCTACAAACTTGCGGAAGTTGATGAAGCAAGGCCTGCGGAAGGCACTTGGCCTGAAATGCTGCACCCTTCCCAACTTCTGATCAGTAGTAGATTGCCATAAAGCTATAGGCTATGCAAAATGCAAAGCATTATAAAGTTTTGGGTGCCACAAGCAAAATCCTAGGATTCTGAAAGAAAACCAGCAGGAGTGTCCTCTTCCTCAAGTGCTGCACACTTCACAACTTCTGATCAGTAACAGATTAGCATAAAACTATAGGCTATGCAAAATCATAAGATTTTGAAAGAAAACTAGTAGGAGTGTCCTCTTCCTGATAGGATTTGTCCTTTGAGGGAAGTAAAGTGAGAATGAAATAAAAGAACGTCAAACAAAGCAGAGAACAGGACCAAGGATGTCAAAAGTCGAAGAAAACTAGGGTGACGTTTAGAATCATAACAACATGAAAGACTTCCCTGACTTAGAGGGGGCTGACTCGTGCCAATCATAAGTTTCGTGCAGTTTCAGCATGATTTCAAAATTGTTCTTCTGCGTCCTGTTCATTTACCTTGAAAGATGTACCCTCTCTGCAACCCCTGCGTAGCCCCCATAAACATCCACAACTATACCGGATCAGAACCTCCATGATTTAATAAATTTTGAGTTACACAAGAATATCGTGAGACACAGCCCAGGCTTGTACGTGATACTCTCCACAGTCACTCTGCTCGGCAATGGCAACCTCTTGGTCAGGATCACTGGGACAAGAGTCCCGTTGTAAAGCGTTGCAACAAGTACACCGACTCCCTTGAAATTGCCATAAGCTAAGTAAACGCATACATCAAGTGTATGTCTACTTAACTCTAGGTAGGATTGGTGTAACGACTCTGGTCAATGCAGGCGTTTCCAAATTTCACAAGCCAAACCTCACAGGACAATCTGGCCAACTATGTGGCCAATAACCACTGTCTCGCTGCTAGTGTATACGAAGGCCAAGAGTGAAGCAATAGTTAGTCTGTCTCAAGGCATATGATTTAAATAAAGTGGCTGGTTGACCGGATATATGACGACATGCTTTGTGTTAGTAGTGCTTGAGAACCGAAGTCATGCGCACGGTAGGTCATCACCCACGATTTCAATGAAACATCTTTTCTCGTTAGATAATCAAAGGTAGACTGCTGGTAGGCATGGAAGCTTGGATAATAACCACTGTACTCTGACAACTACCAGTAGGAAAATGACCATGCCAGTTGGCAACTGTAAGGGAAGCACTACAAGCAGTGTGTCTTTGAAGAGAATACAAGCCGCCCCTGGGTAGGTGCAAGAGGGCGACGCTGTGAGCAAATTTCAAAGAGAGCAATTCCTTTCAGACATGCCGGCAATGTTTAGTAGTTCAGAAGGGCAAGGAATTCAAACCCCACTACTGACGCTTCAAGAGGGTTTGGTGCATAGGAACATACATCCATTTTCTTATTCCTCAGGATTCCTTGTCGTTTAAGCAGTATGTCTGCTCATGACAACCACCCTGGCCTGAAGGCTAACAGAGGAGCTTGTGCCAAGGCTTGGCCGCTGAGCATTCAACTCTCAAAAAATTTGTGCCGGCCTTCTGTTGTACATGTAGCCTCATACATTGGCATGACTAACAGAGCGTGTGGGGACCTTCCCAGTCCCAGGGCCACTTGCCCCTATATAACTACTGTAGTCAACTGTCCATTGCTAAACCTACCAATATACTTGTAAGTCGGAGACCAAGTAGGCCTGCACCGTCCCAGTTTCGATCAACTGCATGTCTGTAGGAATGATTCTCGATGAAGACAAGGGTCACTTGTGGGATCCTTCCCCAACAGTCCTTCAGGTTAGAGCCCTGTCAAATAATGTCTACGGAATTGAGCTAATGACTTTTCCTGTCTCGTTTTGTCAATCTCACTAAAGTACAGACCTCTCGAAGTCGAGGAACTCGAACAGAATAGAAACACCTATATCCCTAAATTTCCTATTCAATTGATCGAGTGGCAGAGGCGTTCACGTGTGACGTGATTTCTTCAACAGTGCTAATCTTCACATCAAGTGATTGTTGCAGCCCGCTTGTTAGCAATCTCGGGTCCGCATCCTCTAAGGGTGCCTCACGCTTTTTCATGTTCCGCTTGATATGTGAATCTACTTCTACTCCTTCGTCGAAAGCACCCATTTGTCGGAACTTGGCCACGCGATTTTTCATCAAGGTCTCTGGGTCCAGCTTCAAGAGCTCCTGTAATCAACAAGTAAACGATAGAAAAAGGAGATTATCCAGGTAATCTTGGGGCAGGTTTTGGAGATGTACCAGGTCTTTTTACCAACATTTCTAAGTGCAATCAAAATCTTGGAAGTAGTTGTAGAGCGATCGTCCAGAAATTGGAAAGTAGGTCCATTAGAAGTAATGAGAAAATGTGGGCTACTTTTTGCGGTGCTCACGGTACCAGTGAGCTCTCCAGGAGAAACTGACGATGATTTCCAGAAAGAGCAACTTCAGGAGAAACTTGAGTCCCTTAAAGAAACTGATGGTTGTCTAGCACTACATTTATACTGCATAACCTTCAGATAAGAAAACTCACCTTCATGTACCGCAGAAGGGTTGCCTTGATGGTCTTTGATGTCAACGCTGGATCTGAATGAGCTCCACCAAGGGGTTCCTACATTATCAACGACAATGTCATTTACGTATGTATAAATGTCGTCGACATTAGCAAAAACTTGCATCAAAAAGAGAGTCCAGGTAAACCGACATTGGTAAAATTTTGAGCCAACAGAAGCGGAAGTAGACCGGAGCAGGAGCACTCCAATATCCTTGCAATGCACAAGAACTTCAGATGGGGAGAGAAGCTAACCGGAATGACTTCATCAACAACATTCAGTTTCATAAGCTCCGTTCCTGTTATGCGCAGAGCCTCGGTTGCCTGCACAAGTTTGACCCACCACTCCACACGTCATGGACTGAGCTCGGCCTTGCAATCAATCTAGACCGTAAAATATGATGTTGAAATTGCAAGTTTGAATTACCACTCACTTTAGGTGCTGCGGCGGCCGTCTTCCATAGAATTGCAGCGCAAGCTTCTGGACTGCATTACCCATCATAAAAACCAGGAAGGCTAGTGTCAGAATTGAGAAGTACAGTCAACTGTGATAGTCCTACGTGATGAGTACTCAGTAGTATCCACAAATTCTAGTCAAGTCTCTTCGCCTGATGGACTGAGTTCAGATAAGTCCATAAATTTAGCTCTGGACAGCATTACCATCATAAAAGCCAGGAAGGAGCGTATCCGAATTGAGAAGTACAGTCAACTGTGATAGTCCTACGAGATGGGTACTCAGTAGTATCCACAAATTCTAGTCAAGTCTCTTCGCCTGATGGACTGAGTTCAGATAAGTCCATAAATTTAGCTCTGGACAGCATTATCATCATAAAAGCCAGGAAGGAGCGTATCCGAATTGAGAAGTACAGTCAACTGTAATAGTCCTACGCGATGGGTACTCAGTAGTATCCACAAATTCTAGTCCAGTCCCTTCGCCTGATGGACTGATCCAGATAAGTCCATAAATTTAGTCGGTCAATTTAGCTCCATTCCTTTGAGAAAAGTTTGCATCAATATACCTTGCAACGTAGTAAACTGCATTCTCAAGCATGAGCATCTTGTCGCAGCAACCAATAGCTAGGGCTCCTCCAGAACCACCTTCACCGATGACAGTAGTGATAATTGGGACCCTGAGACCAAACATCTCACGTAGATTATGTGCGATCGCCTCTCCCTGTACAGTTCGTCCGAGTGTGGAAGAAAGTCAGAGGGCAAGGTTGCTAGTGAATTTTCTTCTGACGAACTCAAAGTACAGCAAAATCAATTCTCCTTCTCAGCTCAATTGCACGAGATAGAAGCATAAACCCAAAATCACTCACTTGGCCGAGTTCTTCAGCTTTGATACCGGCATAAGCTCCAGGTGTATCAATAAAAGACAGAATGGGAAACCCGTGGTGATCCGCATGTCTCATCATTCTCAAAGCCTTCCTATATCTGGCAAAACGAAACGATGTGACATCCATTGCGTCAGTAAAGGCCTTCTCAAGGTTTATTCACGTTCATTTACATCCTGAATCGAGAACGTGTTGACGAAACGTGCCTAGCCTCTACATTTATCCATCTTCATTCACAAATTCTAACTAGCGTGCAATATTGATTTGCGGGACATGCACGTCTGAGAATTGGTTTGCGCAAGGCGGAGAGCAAGATTCGGTACTCACCCGTTAGGAGTGGGCATAGCAAAGTTCCTGTAAATGTTCTCCTTAGTGTTGCGACCCTTTTGGTGACCCATAAACATGAAACTCATCCCCTCGATCTTTCCGATGCCGCAAACTAGAGCTGGGTCATCGTATCCAGCCCGATCTCCGTGGAGCTCTACCCACTGAGTATGACATTAGCACTCAAGCAATGTAAGCAATATCACGGGAGCCGTTTGTTCGTTGAGTCAATTTACAACACGAAATCTTAAGCTCTTCGGAGAATTTCTCACCTTATCAGTTATGTTCAGCACGTGGTCTAGAAATGTAGGTCTGTTTGGGTGTCGCGCGACACTGAGCCTTTGTACTGGAGTCAAATGCAAGTACAAATCTCGGCGAACCTTCAACCAGGCACATTAAAAACTTCTGTAAGCACTAGCAAGGGGCATAAGAAAAGACCCATGTGACATCCAGCTGCGGCACTTCAGCATGTCGTCCGAAAGGACGACTCGACGAGTTCACCTTGATCAAATGCGAATCTATATCCGAGATGCTGGACATTGCATAAGATTTCCTCAATACAGAACTCGAACTTAGAAGCCCACAGAGGGGATGTAATCATTAGCACATGCGATGTTGAGCTACCTGATCGTATTTTTCCTCCAATTCCTTAATTTGCTCGCTGAAATCCATGCCCGTCTTGTTTGCGAGCTCGCGCACCTGTTGTACATACGATGACAGCGGTTAGGAGGTTGCAATCAGTGGTTCACTAACGGTCCAGACTGCGCTCGCCGGCATCAACGTCCAGCATGCATAAGAGTCCCAAAGAAAGTACTATAATGCCTTGACATTTTCAGGCCCTCAGTGACCTGGTGATTGCAGAATGCGAATGTTCATGTGACACGCTGGTATGTATGCACACAAATCCGGCCAAGAAGGAAGCAGGAGCACATTGCATACCTCATCAATTTTGTTTTCGAGGTCGATAAGAGGTCGCTCGAAGGGAAGAGTGACAGGTTTAGGCTTGTTAGGAAGAGGCTTGAATCGGGAGAGAAATGCCAGGTAACCATCTTGTTCATCTCCCTTCAGCTTCTCGGGCCAGGGGTATTCAGTTTCCGCACTCTTCTTGCCCTTGCGAATTTTGGTGACAACACGACTAACGGATATCTCCCCCTCAACAGATGTCTGTCGCAATTTGTCACTCCAGACCTTAGTGCCAAATCCTGCCTGTCCCGATCCCTGAGCTATCCCGTTCCTATGGCTCTGGAGATGCGAGCAAAGAGGTGGATCTGCGCCATTCCTTCCTGAGTCGAGACACTGATTATTCACTTGTGAAATCTTGGCACACTTACTTGCAGCAACCGATGCCTGCTGCAGAAGCAAAGCCCCTGTTCCAAATCCCATGATTTTCAAGCTCCTACTCCTGTCTTCCTCCTCGTGATAGAGCGAGAGAACGCTCGCTCACTACTGAGCAACAATGGGCAAGGAACGGCTGCAGCCGGAGCTGATCCCTGGGCAATCTGGCGCTCACACTGAGCAAATAGTTGATGAGGCGTCCCTAAAGGCAGGGGGTGTTCTGTACCCGTCAACAAAGAGCGACTCCCTGACACCGGGCGACGAAAACCAAGCAAGGGGTGGCGAACGCTGCTTCCGAAGCCAGCCTGCGGGCATGCATGAGCGACAACCACCGGGCGGGCAAAACAATGTGCGAGCAAACCCCCGGTTGCACCACCACTCCAGTCTCCACAACACCAATGGCTGCAGTACTACAGTATGACCACTCCGGTTCCCTCCTCCAAACAAAGCCTAAAACTTCTCCATCTCCCCGCTCCTTTCCCAAGGCTTCAACCTCTTCTTCTTCCGCTACAGTTCAGACCAAATCTCGCCTCGTACCTATCAATCCGCCGTCTCAAAACCACAGGCATCATCACATCTGTACTACGCTACTACCATGGAGATCCTCCAAGTAAACTCCGCATCGTTCGCACAATTGTTACTCCTGCCTTCCTCCACTTCTGATCAGCAGCAACGCGACAAGAATTGGACTGGACTCTACACTGTCATAAGCGGGAGCACCTCCACAGCCCTAGCAGC
Organism: Lunularia cruciata; assembly: GCA_948567375.1. Classification (NCBI taxonomy): domain Eukaryota; kingdom Viridiplantae; phylum Streptophyta; class Marchantiopsida; order Lunulariales; family Lunulariaceae; genus Lunularia; species Lunularia cruciata. Next base: position 42,160,342 of record OX419762.1, on the reverse strand, counting down.
AAATCAATCGCATATCTGATCCACCATAGCCAACCGCGCGCTCCGGTCACCAAAAGAAGAGGAAAAGCGGGCCGGGCCGCGAAACGAGAACCTGCGCGTGTCCTAGATGACTGCCTGGTTCTAGAACCCGTGAAAGAGGTTTGCTGCTTGGATATAGTGACATTTCGTTTGGCCCTTTCTACCAACGTTAAGCTAAAACCCACGAACGAGTTTTGCGCTTGGGTGTCATGGCATTTGGAGTTCCTCTCGGTTTCAAACCCGTTACTCGACTAACACGTTAGCAAACCCCTCTTGCCTCTCTAAAACCCGTGAAGGAGATTTGCTGCTTGGGTTTCATGGCATCTGGAGTTCATTTCATTTTGAAATTATTGTCTTCTACTAACCATGCGAGATGCAGCTTCACTATTATTATGTCAATAAGACAAGATTTTACTCACTTTGCCTATTCTTCGAGAGGTCCGCTTGACTAGAAAACAATTTGAAAACAACAAAATCCTTTGGTTACTACAATTGGACACCCCGACTAGGCAAGAACTTTTGTTTAATACTTAACTGGATTATGGTAAATCCTTGGAATATGTTTATTGGTACATTCAAATGGATGTATAAAAGATTAACCAATGGGCAAGAAATAGGTGCCAAGTAATCATAAGCAGCACAACATGTTAAGTTTGTGTTGTTCGATGAATGAGAGAGAATTATCGTGGATTTTTCTTACTTTACAAGTCCAAAGTATAGGGAATCTCACCTTGAGTGTTTTCTAGCTGTATAAATTGAATATTCCAAAATATATATAGAAACTGTATATTTAACAAGAACATAGATAAAAGAAAAGGGGAAAATATTATACATATTTTACTATTTACTATTTAAATTTAAGTAACTAGAAATTTCAGCGCAAAACATTTATATTTACAGTAGGTATTTACAATTTGAATTCTAGTTAATGTGAAATAAAAAAATCATAAGTCCTTATGATAGACAGAGGGTTATAATAGTCAAGGGGTTCCTTGACTAAGTCTCCTACCACTTAGTTTACTAACTATTACATTACTAAAAAAAACCTTCATCAACAAGGATTTTCTTTCGGTCAATATCCTCATTAGATTATCCCTCTAATCTAATTGATGACTAACCAAAGATGGTTACAGGTCTGTCCCTGCTAATAAAACTTCTTGTATGATTGTTCAAATTCTACAACTAACAATGGTGTATGTAACTAAAGGAGATAAAGATTTCATGTAGCTTCATACAATAGATATGATATTCATTGAACCAAATAGTTCATTTGTTGATGTTGATGATTATGTATTTTCTTTTCCAGGACTCATTCAATCTCAAACTCCATCCTTTATTGGAGGGCAATGGCACTGGTCGATGCCCAATCATATATTATAAAGTATAAAGTATACAAGATGAGGGTTGAGTATTCTCACGATAAATACATAAAATATACGATATTATGGAATCTAATCAAACAAACTTCTTGATAAGGCTTAGCTCCAACTTGCGTTATGATAGCAATTTGCCCAATTGTTTAAGGTTGTTTTTTAAGTTCCCGTGAAAGGCAAATTTATGGTAGGTAATCACACTTGCTTATTCAAGAAAGTATAGATGCTCATCATTCTACTTGACTAGTGGAACTATAGTGGTTGTGTAGCTTTGTATATATCAACAAAGGATTATAATATAGATAGTGCTCACCATACTTCAAATATAATGATGTGACTTTTATAGATGCATTCATCAAGTCTCCAAATGGAAAATCTACAAGTGGTAATAAGGTAACTAGGTCATGCTTCTTGTTCCTCCAAAGAAGATGCACATCATCTTCAGTCCTATTTTCCAAAGAAGATGCACATAATCTTCGGTCCTATTTGCTCTATGTATTTACTTATTGCTTTAAGGTTGATCATTAATAATGATTTAGCTAATTTTGTTTTGAAATTTTCAAACAAAGTCCTCCAAAACATACTTATAGATTGAATATTTATCTACAATCAGTATTCTAAAAAGAAAATATTAAGAGAAAGTAAAATATATATAAGCATGACTAACTTTTGTAAAGTAGTAAGTATCCTTGTTTATAGCCCTTACAAAAATCATCCTATTGAGGTTATTTACAAAGGAACTATGGAATCAAAGTCTTTAGATGTAAGAGGTAATTGACAAATTAAGCACATGCTTGTTTGTTCTAATTAGTGTAAAAGATTAAGGAAAGGTTGTAATAAACCTATAAGCTCTTGGATTTTAGCTTTATTCTGCTAACATGCCAAACAACTCTTAAGGTACATTATTAACTCCTTTATTATTGTTTGGCCACTACATTGTTTAAATTTTCTTCTTAGTCCCAATATGTCTAGAAAGGGCTAAATTATGACATTAACTCACTCACTATTTTGTGTAGTCATATATCTTGCGTGATCTAAATTTTCCCTTTTTGGGAACTAGGCCATGACTTTTGCGTGCTTGGTTAGACTTCAATGCCTCTCTAATCATTCCTCTTTGATTGCTTCTACTACAACATTGTATGCACTACATTTTTCTTAAAGGATTTTTTTTTTCATGCAAATCAAGGTTTATATAAGTTTCTTCTCCCTTTTGACATACACAATTTCATGTTGAATTATCATCTTCATGTCACTGAACTGGAGATCTCTTTTTGAACCTCTAGATAAACTTAATGCATATTGTTTATCTCTAATACAAACTCCTGTCTCTCTAAGGATACTTTCAATGTTTCGTAGCAAACTCCTCTTTCTTTATTTTTTCATAGTTTTTTCCATTAGAATAACATTTAAGATTAAAAAAGAACAATTGGATGCAATCAATCTTCTTATTTTGGTTGAAAATCTTGCAAATTGTAGATCTTCAAATGAATTTGGAGTAAATTTGATTAGCCCACTTTAATCATACCATTTGAAAATAGATTTACTTATGCATCCTTCAAAGCTTCAAAATTAGGCTTTTGTGCTATATTATAGCACCCTAGGTTAGTCTCTACTATATTATTTTGATTCTGTGCAAGTTACAATTGACTCAATTTAATGAAGACTAACTTAGCTGAGTTAGTATTACTAGATAAGGAGAAAGCTCCACATGTAATTTTTTATTACTCAATGAAGTTTAAATATATCATCTTGGAGTAGGAAAACTTAGAGAATGTCATATTAGATTATATTGGAGTAATACTTCCACCTTGGACTGGTCATGGTGACTTGATAAACAAAATTTATTACAATTGTATTAGTTTTGACCAAGTTTGCTTATCTTAAAAGATGGAATCTAGTCAAGATAAGTACCTTTGATACAACCTTTGGAGATTTGAAGTATCTTTTAATTTGAATTAAGAAGAGATTACACAAAATATTCCTAGAAGCATTCAAATAGACAAGATTGAGACCAAAAGCCCATGTGAAGTGTTATAGACCTACAATTTTATATCTAAGATAATTCAAGTAAAGTAAATACTACATAATGCTACCTAAATTATGGTAATTTTAGAGCTTAGGAAGTGAGGATAACCATTTCTTAAAGATCATATTGCTCAAAGTGAAAGGGAGTATAATGAGGTTTTGTGAGTATCAATTATTATCCTCTAAGTACAAAGGAAATTCTATGCTTTCAAATGTTGTCATAATGGAAGTATGATCTTGGACAATCTTTAAGGCAAGAGGGTTCTTAGATTGATATTTTGTACCAAAAATATGTTATGTTGGATGACCTTGGTTTTGGGGTTAGTATAGTATATTTGACCAATATCTTCACAAGTAAAGTAATTGTGATAAGATATTTCTTTTTAAACAAAATTTTCTTTGTGTTTGTACACTGATGGATTGCAAAACACTTCTACTACAAGATGCACAAAAATTATTACTAGAAAATTTATCAGCATGGATGAGAGATAACCTTATCTTATTTTCTATTTAAATTTCTATTGAACAAAATGATTTCATACTATTATAAACAAGAATGGTACTTGATCTAACTTTCATTCAAAGTTATTTTTTAGTGATAATCTTACATGAGACTTGTACTAGAAGGAATACGTAATCCTCCAACACACAATCATAAAGAAAAAACTTCAAAATAAAAATATTTTATCACTTTTGCTTTATTCATTAAGGGGTGAGTCTAATACACCCTACTAGCTTTAAGATCAAAATTTCCTCCAACATATAATATTTTTGTAACAAAAGCCTTCTAAGAGGAGCCATAAGGTGGAGCTTCATAGATCAATATAATAACTCTTTAGACTTAAAGATCCTCCAAGATCATTCATCCATAATGATCATAATCCAAAATTAAAATTTTACTCTTGACAAAAAGAAGAAGAGTGTAATAGTACAAAAACCTCAATTCCTTTACTCATACCATATACTAAGCTTTATAATGAATGGTTATTTCTCTTTCATGAGCCTCTCCTTATATACTCTCCAAATTTACCAAAATAAAAATCTTTATAAAATACTTATTATTCTGCATAAATTACCATAAGTAATAAACACTAGGTCTATAAGCCTATACATATGCTTCTTGCTTTAGGTACTTGTGGTGCAAACATTCTTACAATTTTTGTTCTTTTTATTAATTTCACTCTTCTTTGTAAATATATGGAAAAATAATTACCTATGTCCAAAGGAAAACTTCTTAGTTGGAAATTCTTTTAGAGTTATGCATGTTCATGCAAAGGTACAAAGGGAACAAGTACAAAGACAAGGATCTTCTAAAGGAAGAATGCCAAAGGAAACAAGCCCAAAGGAAGGTTGAGAGCAAAGAACACATATGCAAAGACCTTTGCTCTCAAAAAAACCTTTGACCTCAAAGATCTATAACCTACAAAACATACATCAATTTGAAAGCATTGCCTAAGAGATTTTGGGGAGATTGTTTGCACTCACTAAAGGCTTTTCATATGTGGAGAAATATTACTCTCCAACTACTCAATCACTAAAGAATATTGATTAAAACATCTGACCATAAAACAAAGTGCACATTGATCAATTTCACTTTTTTCATATTAATTTTAGTCTTAGATCCAAATTGAACTTAGAGAATTCAAGTCTTAGCAAGATTTCTTAGTTCTCTAGTGCCTCTATAGTTGTTCAACCTTCATCTTTATACCCAAATGACCCTTGATAGGAAGCATGGTGTTCACTCCATAGTAGAGAAGGAGAGTCCACAAAGTCATTCTCTAAGTTCCAACCCTCAAATAAATAGTGAGTTGATCTAGAGCAAGCACCTTGCTTAAGGTGTTTTTAGCAAGCATAAGTGAGTTGATCTAAAGCAAGCACCTTGCTTTCTTGCTTTAAAATCAAGAGTTGAGCAATGCTTTCATCATCCAAGAGATGAGATAATGGGAGAGGAAGGAGATAGGAGACCTCCAACAAAACATATTTGCTTGGGTAGAGTATGGTGCTCCCATGTATTCAAGATTTGCTTTTGTTTATCAAATCATGCTTAAGTTCTAGGGAAAGACCATGGACATTAGTAGTTATTAGGAAAATACTCACAAAAGGAGGTTGCACTCATAGTTGTGTCACAAAAGTTATAATTGAGTAGCACTTGGAGGGTGTAGGATGATCCTAAGTGCTTGCAAGATGAGTAGCCCATGTAGATGGAGATGTAGGATGATCCAAGTTCTTGTAGGATGATAAGCACCTAGAGTGCTTACCAATCAAGTGCTTATTGGCCCAAGTGTTGAGTACTCCACTAGCACCCATACACAAGCATTGCAGTGATTTGAATGTGCCACCAACGTAATTGTGAATTGCACACAAGGACTCAAGATAACCATTAGCACTCAATCGGCAAGCTTGGTGCGTGGGAAGTGAGAAGTGGAGAATCATTTGCATGTGTAATACCAAGGGTTAGCCATATGATCTAGATGTGTGAAATTCGGTTTGGTAACATCTAGAATGATGTTATACATGATGGTCAAAATAGATCAGATAGAAGTATCACCAAAAGAGTACTTCTACTAATAGGGCAGAAACCGAAATAGACTTGAGAACCTTAGAACCAATAGCTAGACATATGATTTAAAGGTGAGAATTGGTTTGGTAACATCTGGAATGATGTTACACATGATGGACTAAACAGATCAAAAAGAGGTATCACCAAAAGAGGACTTCTACTAATAGAGTAGGAACCAAAATATGCCTGAAATCTTTGAAGGCAATTTTGGAGGCTTAAACGGATGAATTAGGCCTCGAAAATGTGCAAAACCCCCCCCCCCCCCAACAAAGGAAAGGCTGGCCTTCCATCCCCCCTGCTTTTTCTTGTTGAGAGCTTTCCAACGGTACCTTACTCACGTGATTCTGAGATTCCTACAGGAAGATTCCCTAAAAGATTCCCTCCGGTCAAAGCTTGTTTGACCAAACAGATAGGACCTAGACCAGACAGGTCACCCATCCAAGTAAGTAATCCAAGGGTGGAGCTTTCTGACATGTCACCTATCTGTGTCCCTAATCCTATGGTGGAGCTTCCTTGGAGGAGATCCTCTTTGTCTATATAATAAAGAGAAGGTGCTCCCTTGGGGCATCAAATGTTTGAGTGTGCAACTTGTGTTTTCTCTCTTCTCTTGTCCTCGGAGTATTACAGCATGTAGGAGAGTGACACCTAACCAAAGATGCCATGCAGATGTCATCACATATGCGGATGGTGAGTGCCTATCTAGTCCTTAAGCACTAAAGGGCTAAGGAATGACCAAGGATCTAGACTATAAAATGAGGAGTTTGGCCAATAGTTGCACTTTTGGAGATTCATTTGCCTACATTGCTGATCACTTAGCACTTGCACTTTGCCAAGAACTAAGAGAGATCACTTTGCATTAGTTTAGTGAGCTAGCACTTGGAGTGATTCTTAGCACCCAAAGTGACACACAATATTAAAAGTAGAATGAGCTACAATTTTCTCTACCTTTCTATCATCAATAATCATGGTATCTACAATTAGAACATATAGAAAGATTCTAGAGGCCATCCTTAGGTTTCTTATAGTAAAAAAATGGGCCATTCATGGTATAACTATAGTGATCTAGAGCAAACAATTGGTCTTGCTTTGAAATTGGGATTTGATTGACTTCACCATGATCCAAAAGATGAGGGAGAAGAGAGAGAAGACACCAAGGAGAATGAAATTTAATCCCTACAATTGCACAAAGGACCATTGATGATGGTACTTGGCCTGGATGCTAGAGTTTCAAGAGCCATGACCTTGGACTCTAAGTCCATTGACAAGGAGCTGAAGGTCAAGTTCAAGGCCACCTTCAACAAGAAGAGGTACAAGAACAATGAGTAGAGGGTAGTCAATTACAAAGACCCTATGCCAAGAGCCATAGTAGAGGCAATTATGAAACTTTTCAAACCCAAACAAACCACTTACTTGACTAATAAACAAGTTGTGTTTTTATTACATATACTTAGGCAAGCTAGTAGATTAGGCACATATGTCCGATTGATAGGCCAAGACCATGCACAAAGATTTTGAGCAGAACAAAGATGCTACCTACCTTGCTTCACTTGCTAAACATGATTACATGAGGACCAATCTCTTAATTGGAGAGGGGAAGAAGAGGTTCACTCACTTTCATCTTGCAAGTTATTTTGATGACCAACCTAAAGGATCAACATTGATTGCTAAGAACAAAGGAGCTTATGCCAAATTTTCCAAGAAGTGACTATAGATGAAGAGCTGATGGTACCAAAGGTTGCCAAGAGGAAGAATACAACCCCAAAGAAGCAACCTTCCTCAACCAAGAAGCCACAACCAACACTCAGGTTGTAGAGGGATCCTCATCAAAAGAAGAAGCCAAGGATACCAAAGATGATGAAACAAAAGAAGATGAAGAAGGGTCTTTCATCCTACAAACATTTTCTTTTGCATTAGACAAAGGAGAAGAAGAAGAGACTGGAGAGGATGCAACGTTTGTTCCAAACTTGTAGGACCTAAGAAGGACATGAGAGGAGAGGCAAAAAAATTGGAACAAATACCATTGAGCCCCATCTTAGAGGAAGAACTCACCAAAGAACACCAAGATCAAGCCAAGTACTCAAATACCCAAGAACTGTGGCTTGAAGTTCAAAATGAGGCCAAAGTCCTACAATTAGAGGACAACCAAATCACTAAGCATACCAAAGAGGAGTATGTTGAAATTGATGCTAATGTTTCAGATCCTACACCAAGGGCATAGTCTGCACTTGGAGAGAAATTAATACATTTAGTACTAGTGCCAATTCAAGAAGGAGCTAATTTTGTAATACATTTAGTGAGAGCTACAATATACCACACTTATTTGAAGTGTGGTATATACAAACAAGCCTACACTTGAAAGGCCAAAGAAGAAATCAAGGAGGAAGTAGCTGTAATACCAATAACTGAACATATGATCTAGAGGTGAAATTTGGTTTGGTAACATTTGAAAGGATTTTATACATGAAGAGCTAAATAGATTAGATAGAGGTATCACCAAAAGAGTACTTCTACTTATAGTGAAAAAACCAAAATAGACTTGAAAACCTTAGAACAAATAGCTAGACATATGATCAAGAGGTGAAATTTGGTTTGGTAACATCTGAAAGGATATTATATATGATAAAATGATATTATAGATCAGAAAATGACTAAATAGATCAGAAAGAGATATCACCAAAAGGGTATCTCTACTAATAGGGCATAAACCAAAATATGCTTAAAAGCTTTAGTCAATTTTAGAGGCCTAAATGGATGAATTAGACCTTGAAAATGTGTAGATTCCTCCCCTAATGGATGATAGGTTGGTCTTCCTCCCCCTAGCTTTGTCTTGTCAAGAGCTTTCCAACGGTACCTCACCCATGCAATTTGGAGTTTCTTATAAGAAGATTCCCTCTAGTCAAAGATGGGTTGACCAACCAGAGAGGGTCAGAACAAACATGTCACCCATGCATTCAACCAATCTAAGGGCAAAGCTTGATTTTATATCACCAATCCATGTATCTGATCCAAGGGTGGAGCTTCCTTCGAAGGAGTCCCCTTTGCTATATAATAGAGTCAAGGTGCTCCTTTGGGGCATCGGAGTTTGAGTGTGAAACTTGTGTTTTCTCTTTTGTGTCTCTCTACTATCCTTGGAACATTATAGTAGCAAAGTCCAAAGACTTGTACAAGGAATAGGCAACAAAAGTAGGTTTCTTGCTACAGGAAACCCAATAACTCAAGAGAAGTAGTGCCACCTTGGAGAATGAACATGATCACCAAGCCAAGGAAACCCAGAAGGTGCAAGGTGAGTTGACACTATGAGTGGAGGATGAGCAGTACAAGATGGAAGCTGAGGACCAATTTTGTGGCAAGTGCTACAAAATTGAAAGGAATGGAGTGAATTGAAAGAAGACCATCATTGGGTTGTCACCTTAGAATTTCAATTGAATGAGTACCAGAAGGAGGTGGCATTGCAACTAGATCACTTAAACAATGAGTTGGAGGAAGAGAAAGCCAAGCAGGCCAAGAGTACCCACTTGCAAGAAACATAAAAGGCAAAGTAGAATACTTGGACTAAACAAATGGAAGAGGATAAACTCCAAACAAGTCATCAAATGGAGGAGGCCCGGAATTTCTTTGTTGAGAAATTGAAAGAAGAAGGACAACTTTGAGCACTATAGACAAAACATCATGAGCTCAAGTTCAAGGTTCAAAGATTAGAGAAACAAGCCTGCAAGGAAGAGAAGATGAACTTGTTGCCCTTGCAATGAAGAGAGCACACCAACAAAAATTTTTGTACAAACCTTTCAAACCTATTTGTTAGAAATAGCTAGGTATCAAGCCCAAACCAATTAGTTAATTAGGCAAACATAGTGCATTGCCCCCCAAAAATCTAGGCCAAAAGCACTCTTCCAAAGGGAAGCCCTTTCATAGACATTGGCGCTTTACCACATCTAGTCTAATACTTGGAGTTGTAAAATAACATCCACACTCAAAAATTATATAGGACTTTGGCATTGCAGTTTAAAATTAGATTAGGAGGAAGACCTTACAACTTCCTTGACACATATTAGGCACATAATCAACCTAAATGTGATTATGATAAGATAAGATTAAGATACTAAGTGACTGATGTACAATATAGATTAAGATTTTTAGGAGATCCACTTGAGCTCTTGATCACTTTGGGTCAAAGCCAAAAAAATACTTGAGGTTGAGGACCAAAGGCATTGTGTTTTTTTCTTCATACTTTGATTACAAGTAAAGAGTACTTTGAATTCTTTGCAAGTTTTATATCCTTCCATTTTATGTGTTGTCAATGTATCTAAGCAAAAGTAGAGAGGAAGAATTCCACAAAAGGATCTCAAGTGCTTGGTGCCAAGCATGTACTTGCCATTGATTAGGGTGTGCACTAAAGAATCTGAAGGAGTGAACTTGTGCAAGTAGTGGATTGGGAAGCTCATCATATGTGCAATACCACAAAATAAAAAACTTAGACATTTGGCCAACAGGAAGTGTGCGGTGTAAGTTGTGCCTTTTGGGAAGGTTGGAATGCACTTGAAATGGCAACAACTTCAAAATAGAGTGGGTTTTGAAGTGAAGCAAACCATCATCTTTGTAAAAGACCAAGGAGAGAAATAAGAAAATAGAAGACTAAAGTGAAAGATCCCATTGGGACACTTGAATAAGGGAAACTCCAAATGCCTAGTATGAGCTTGGGTTATGGTATTTGTAAGTAACATATAAAGTTCTTGAGAACCTTCTCAAGAAACTTCCTAGAAGCCACCTTCTTGAAGTGCAAACTGAGCTAACCAAGAAGCTTCCTTCTAGAAACCGCTTACTTGGTGTACAAGCTAAGCTAGTTAGAAGCTTCTTTCTAGAAGCTACCTACTTGGTGTGCAAATTAAGCTAGTTAGGAAGCTTCCCAAGAAGCTTTCTCCTAGAAGTTACCACTTGGTATGCACATTATCCAATACTTGGAAGGTACCAAATAACTCTCTAGATGCTTCTAGAATATTCTTATAACTCTTATATAATTTGGCCTATTTGCTACTTCCTTTATCTTGACTAATTTATCTATAAACTCCATATTGTTACATATTCCCCTACATAAGTTGGTGATATCTTTGTCACTATGGAAGCTTCAACCTCTTGGATAGCAATTTTTACATTCTAGAAATGAAAAATAGGCTCCCAAGTAGCATCATGAAGGGGATACCCTTTCCAAAGGACCTTGTACTCAATATGTTGTTGGCAGCTATGTTGAATGTGGCAATGTGCAAGGATACGATCAATTTCATACTCCTTATGATCATTGATAGGCACAAGAGGAGGAGGAGGCGGTTGGATACAAGAGGAAAAGGAAGATGGATTAAAAACAAAAGGTTTCAACTTAGAAATGTGAAAAGCAAGGTGGATTTGGATATGAGAAAGCAAAGCAAGTTGATAAGCAACTAGAGAAATGATTTGGGTGACATCAAATGGATCTATCTAATTAGAAATAAGTTTATAGACTTATTTATCAAGTGGGAGGGGTAGGTTATTAGAAGAAAGCATGAAAGCACGACTTATCACCAAGTTGAAAGTTGAAACTATGCCAATGTTGGTCTGCATATCTTTTTTGATGATTTGAGCAACGAAGAGATGCAATTTGGCTTGTTGTAGGGATTAGGATATCATGGTTGAGAAGGTAGAAGTATGAGGGACATGAGATGGAGAAGAAGCAAGAAGTTAATTTGGAACAAGTGGATCTTGGTTAAAATTAAGGAAGAAGGGAGAGAATTTGGTACTTGCATGTTTGGAATTATTGTAGGCAAACTCAATAGCTGCAAGACATTCATCTTAAATGGTATGGTGAATGTTCACAAAGGCACAAAATATATCCTCTAAGGTGAAATTTTCATGTTTGGTTTGTCTCTCAATGTGAGGCTTATAGGCCATGGATAAAGTAAGCTTGGTGCCAAGTATCTAGAGGAGTGCTTGCCAAAATTTTCTAATGAATAAAGGATCACAATTGGAGATGAATACAAAAGGCATCCCATGATGCTTGAAGATATTGTCAAAGTAGATTTGGGCCAATGTTGGAGCATCCACTATATCAAAGGTTGATGCCAAATGGATTTGCTTACTAAGCTTATCCAAAAATACCACGATTGTTGTGTGACCTTGCTTTGTCTTGGGCAAGGAGGCGATGAGATCTAAACTCATGTGTTCCTATCAAGTAGATAGGATGGGAAGTGGTTGAAGGAGGCCACTTAGTTTTTGGTTGCTAGCCTTGTTGCATTGGTAGCTTTCACAAGATCAGACAAACTCTCAAACATCTTCTGCCATGTTAGGCCACCACCATTCGCATTGTAGGGTATGCAAGGTCTTGTCTACACCTATGTGATCAGCAAATGGTAAGTCATGGGCTTCTTGAAGGCACAAAAGTCATAATCATCCTTGGTTGGAACATAGATCTAGTTCTCATAGAATAGAAGGACTTGCTTGAAGGAGAAGGTGTTTTATTCCTTATCATGTGCTACAAGATGATCTTGTACCATCTAAAAGAAGGGGTCTTGTTGTAAAGTGGTCCTAAACTTGATTTGGACTTTTAAGTCAACTAACACTATTGTAATTGCCGCCATGATGAGAGCAAGAGACTTCAAATTAGGTTTTCATGATAGTGCATTAGGGATGATATGGGATCTATTGGGTTTATGTTCAAGTTTGATATCAAAAAACTGTAGTTGTACCTCCCATTGATGATGTAGACTCTTCATGTGCTTTGTCTATAATGTCCGCAACAAGGGTTTGTGATTAGTTTGCATGATCACTCTCTAAGAGATAATGACTCCATACCTTGGTGGCATATGCTATTGCTAGTTGTTCTTGATCTCAAGTAGAGTAATTCCTTTCTACAGTGTTTAATTGGTAAGATACAAAGACAATGGGATGTAACCCATCTAGAAATTCTTGCTACAACAAAACTCCAATGGTAAAGTTAAAAGTATTAAAATCAACCACATAAGGTAGTTAAGGATCATATGGTTGAAGAACGGGTCTTGAAGACACCATATATTTCAGCTTTTGGAATGCTTCTTCTTGCTTGGTGGTCCATTGAAAGCTCAAGTTCTTCCCCAAGAGGTTGATCAATTGTGTGGCCCACATGAGCCTAATAGTGGATGAGTCATTAGTAAAACCTTATCAATCTATTAAATGCTCATACTTCTATGGCAACCCTTTGGAGTAGGCCAATCAATAATGGCCTTGATTTTCTCCTTTTCTATCTTAATCCACTCTAATGAGATCTTATGACACAAGAAGGTAACTTCCTTTTGCCAAAAGGTACACTTTGACTTCTTGCAATAAAACTTCTATTGATATAGTCATCTTAGGACTTCTCACTTATTATTTGCATGTTCTACCTCCCTCTTGTTATAGATTAAAATATCATCCAAGAACACCATCACATATCAATCCAATAGCCCATCCAACACCCAATGCATTTGATCCATGAAGATTATTGGAGCATTAGTGAGCCTAAAAGGTAGAACTATCCATTCAAAAATATCCATACCTTGTGCAAAAGGTAATCTTTTGCACATCCTCCCTATCAATGAGAATTTTCCAATAGTTACTTTGAAGATCCAACTTGGAGAAGTATTGTGCTCCACTCAATCGATCAAGCAAGTCATCAATTTGAGGCAAGGGATATGCATTGTTCACTATTTGTTTATTGAGGTAATTGTAATCAATACAAAAATGAAGTACTCCATCCTTCTTTGGAACAAATAGTACCGGTGCTCCACAAGGAGATGTACTATGTCATATGAAATCCTTCTCCAACAACTCCATTAATGTTATTTGAAGCTCATCCAACTCCTTTGGTAAGAGCCGATAGATTGGGCTACTCATTGGATTACTTCCTAGTATTAACTTAGTCTTGAAGTGCATACCACAATCAAAGGGTAATCTCTTTGGTAGATCCTTGGAAACATATCGGCAAACTCCTATCCTATTTGATCAACCATTACTTGATGAGGCTTTTGGCCCTCATCAGATTCTCCATGCACAATTGGCTTGATCCAATTGTGCATGTAAAAATAGTCTTATCTTCTTCCAAAGCTTGCTCTATGGCTGCTTTATTGGCAAAATTCCCATCCTAGGATTGACTATTCTTAGATGTCTTATACAAAGATGCCAAACAACTTAATTAGTATTTCTTACCTTGGTGTTGGACTTGAATTTTTTGTCGAGTCTAATCAAATTGAACCTTATGACGTTCAAGCCAAGGCAAACCAAGAATGACATTAGAGTGTAGAGGTGCCACTAAAAACCTCATACACTCTAAATACTCATTCTCAATCTTTAGTGTAACAAGAATTGAGGTATGGAATGCATAACCTTTTCTACCATCCATCATCATCGATCTATTTCTAATTACATTTTGATACAAATACTTAATTATTTTGCTAATTGCATTGACATGAAATTTTTTGAACTCTTAAAATCAACCAAAATCTTACACCCATGATCAAATATCATATCTTACAAGTGAAGCAAACTTGCATATGGGATTGAAGGCCAAGCCTTCAATCATGTTGGAACTAATCAAGTTCCTAATAGGTGGCTCAAGTTCTCCTATTAGGACTCCTTGTTTCCCTGACCTATACACTAAACAAACTCCATTTGGACTATTTGTTGAGGTCATCCATTCATGAGCAAGCATTCAACAATGTGATGCATAATTTGGCAACAATAATTTTATTGTAATCTTTCCTTCTCTATAGGGCCAAGTGGTTTCCGTTGGACGGCATCAATCTTCATTGGTGTTGGCTCCTCCACCCGTGTGTAGTGTGTGGGCAGGTTTGGTGAAGTTCAAGGTCAAGACAAAGTTGTTGCAACTAAGGAATCAAAGTGCTCATCCAATTGCATGGCTTCCAACTTTGGGCTCTTGCATGGTCACTTTTTATTTGGTGTGTGACTCAAGTCCCTCACAAATCAATCCAGAGCTTCACCTCCTATTATATCTAGAATTTTCATAATGATGTTTTGGAATTGCGTGATATAGTTTCTTATAAAGCCAATCTGTTTCAACTCTGCCAACCCACCTCGTGCAACTTGTGTGATATTTATAGCTTGGAATCAACCAATTATTGTACTTTTAAATTCTCCTCATGTCAAGGTTGGTGCAAAAATTTGCAATTCAACTTGCTCCACTCAAAACCGTCACCATAGTTTTGCCACTCCATCCAATTGCCTTGAAACTAAGAGAAACTATTTCCATTCATCTTGAAGATCGGTAGCTTTGAAATAATATTTGCAATCAAACAAAATATTCTCCATTGCACCTAAGAGATTCTTGTCTTTGAATACCTTAGGTTTTGGAAATCAGATTTGCTCTTCTCTTCTTGAATTTGTGCTCTCTTTATGTGCTCTTGTCATTGATGGTCTTGTTCTTCCAACAATCAAGTAAGGTGTTCAATTTGTTATTGCATAGCAATGATAATTTCAGGCATTGCTACCATTGCTATTACTCTATCAAAATACCTACAATTTATCTAAGTTAACATGTAGATGCAACAAGTCTACCGCTCTCCATAAGTTACAATTGAAAGTACCAAGGGTTCATCATACAAGGTGATTGTATTCAAACAATTTTACCCAAAGTGTGAAATGATGAATTGTGTGAAATGATTTTGGGTAATAAATGGACATGAACATCCCAATGGTTTGATGGAAATGGGTTTGGTAGTCCATAAATTCCATCCATCCCATTCTTACTTTGATACCAATATAAAATACCAAGGAAAAAATAATAGAATGGAAGACTGGAGTGAAAGATCACATTGGGACACTTGAATGAAGGACACTCCAAATGCCTAGGATGAGCTTGCGCTTTGGTATTTATAGGGAGTATACAAGGCTCTTGAGAAGCTTCTCAAGAAGCTTTCTAAAAGCTGTCTTCTTGGAGTGCAAGCCAAGCTAATCGTGAAGCTTCTCAAGAAGTTTCCTTCTAGAAGTCGTCTACTTGGTGTGCAAGCTAAGTTAGTTGGGAGTTTCTTAAGAAGAATCCTCTTGGCATGCATATTACTCAATACTTAGAAGGTATCAAGTAGCTTCCTAGATACTTCTAGAATAATCTTATAACTCTTTGCTAATTTACTACTTCCTTAGTCTCAACTAACTTAATTGTAAACTCCATATTGTTACAAAACCAATCTATCAGCTCTCACCTAAGGAGTTGGATGAGCTTTGCATAACACTTATGGAGTTGTTGGAAAAGGATTTCATATGAATTAGTACATCTCCTTAGTACAACAATACTATTTGTCCTAAAGAAGGATGGAGAACTTTGCTTTTGTATTGATTACCATGGCCTTAATAAAAAAACAATGAAGAATGCATATCCCTTGCCTCAAATTGATGACTTGCTAGATCAATTGAGTGGAACACAATAATTATCCAAGTTGGATATCCAAAGCAACTATTGGCAGATTTTCATTGATAGAGAGTACGTGCAAAAGACTATCTTTTGCACAAGGTATGGGCATTTTGAATAGAGAGTTCTACCTTTTGGGGCTCACTAATGCTCCAACACTCTTCATGGACTAGATGCATCAGGTGTTGGATGGGCTATTGGATTGGTCCATGATGGTATTCTTAGATGATATTTTAATCTATAGTAGATGAAGGCAAAATATGCAAATCAAGTGCAAGAAGTCCTAAAATGACTACGTCAATAGAAGTTTTATTGCAAGAAGTCAAAGTGTGCCTTTTGGAAGAAGGAAGTTACCTTCTTGGGTCATAAGATCTCATTAGAGTGATCAAGATAGAAGAGGAGAAAACCAAGGCCATTACTAATTGGTCTATTCCAAAGGATATCATAGAAATGTGGGCATTTAATAGATTTGCAAGTTTTTGTTGACCCAATTCATTCACAATTATACTCATGTCGCCACACCATTGACCAACCTCTTGGAGAAGAACTCAAGCTTTCAGTGAATCACCAAGCACAAAGAAAAATTCCAAAAGCTTTAACATATAGTGTCTTCAAGACCCATTCTTCAACTATATAATCCTTAACTACCTTGTGTGGTTGACTTTGATGCTTCTAACTTTGCTATTGAAGTTGTCTTATAGTAGGAATTTCCAAATGGGTTATATCCTATTGTTTTTGTGTCCTACCAACTAAATACCACAAAGAGGAATTACTCTACTCAAGATCAAAACAACTAGTAAGTGTATATGCCACCAAGGTATGGAGGCATTATCTTTTGGAGAAACAAGTGATCATGCAAATCTATCACAAACTCTTCTTATAGATATTACATTTGGAGCACATGAAGAGTTGACATCATCAACAAGAGGAATAACTATAATTATTTGACATTAAACTTGAGTACAAAAAAATAGGTTCCATGCTATCCCTGATGCCCTATCATGATGGCTTGATTTGAAGACTCTTCCTCTCATCATAGCAGCAATTATGATAGTGTCAATCAACCCACAAGTCCAAATCAGATTTATGAATGCTTTATAATGACTCCTTTCAAATGGTACAAGGTTATTTTGCAACACACAACAAGGGATAAAATACCTTCTTTTTCAAGGGAGGTTTTCTATTCTATGAGAACCAGATCTATGTTCCAACCAAGAGTGATCTACAACTTGTGCATATTCAAGAAGCCCATGACTTACCAATTGCTGGTCACATGGGTGTGGACAAGACCTTGGGTACACAACAACACTAATGGTTGTAGCCCAACATGGCACAAGATGTTCAAGAGTTGTTTGATCTTGTGAGAGCTACCAATGCAACAAGGCCAACAACCAAAAAAAGTGGCCTCCTTCAACCACTTCCCATCCCATTTTCTTGATAAGAACACATGAGCCTAGATCTCATCACCTTCTTGCGCAAGATAAAGCAAGGCAACACAAAAATCATGGTGTTTTTGGATAAGCTTAGTAAGCATATCCATTTGGCACTAACCTTTGATACAATGGATGCTCTAACATTGGCCTAGATCTACTTCAACAATGTATTCAAGTATCATGGATGCCTTGTGTACTCATCTCTGATTGTGATCCTTGATTTATTGGAAAATTTTAGCAAGCATTCTTCCAAATACTTGGCACCAAGCTTGCTTTGTCCATGGGCTATCATCCTCAAATAGATGGACAAACCAAATGTGCAAACCACACCTTGGAGGATATGTTTCATGCCTTTGTCAACATTCACCATACCAATTGGGATAATGTCTTGTAGCTATTGAGTTTGTCTACAATAATTCCAAACATGCAAGCACCCTATTCTCTTCCTTCTTCCTTAATTTTGGCCAAGACGCACTTGTTCCATATTCACTTCTTGCTCCTCCTCCATCTCATGTCCTTTATACTTCCACCTTCTTGACCATAATATACCAATCCCTACAACAAGCCAAATCTCATCTCTTTGTTGCTCAAAATCATAAAAAGTAATACATGGACCAACATTGTCGTAATCTCACCTTTCAACTTGATGATAAGGTCATGCTTTCTTATAATAACCTACCCCTCCCACTTGATACCCAAGTCCATAAAATTGCTCCTAATTGGATTGGTTCATTTTATGATAGCCAAATCATTTCTCTAGTTGCATATTAACTTTGTAAAAGATCCAAGACCAAGGAGAAAAATAGGAGAATAGAAGATCACATTAGGACACTTGAATGAAGAAAAATTTGAATGCCTAACATGAAATTTAGCTTTGGTATTTATAAGGAGCATACAAGCTTCTCAAGAAGCTTCCTTGAGCTGCTTTTTAGGAGTGCAAGCCAAGTTAACCGAGAAGCTTCTCAAGAAGCTTTTTTCTAGAAGTTGTCTACTTGGCATGTAAGCTAAGCTAGTTGGAAGCTTCTAGAAGCTTCCTAGATACTTCTAGAATATTTTAGGCTAATTTTTCCTATTTGTTACTTTGTTAGCTCTAACTAAATTTGTTTCTAAACTCCATATTGTTACATATTCCCCCACCGCTAGTTGTTGACGTCCTCATCGCCATTGAAGTTTCAAACTCCTAGAGGGCCATTTGTGCATTTGGGAGATGAGAAAGAGGTTCCCATGTGGTATCATGAAGGGGATACCTTTCCAAACAACCTTGTTCTCCGTATGTTCTTGATGGCCTCATTGAATGTGGCAATGCGCAAGGATACAATCAACTTTGTACTCCTCATGATCATTCATAAGGACGAAGGGAGGAGGAAGTTGGACACAAGAGGAAAAAGAAGATGTGTTAAGAACAAAGAGTTTCAACTTGGAAATATGAAAGATAGGGTGGATGTGCATATGACAAGGCAAGGCAAATAAATCAACAACAACAGAGATGATTTGAGTGACATAAAGAGTCCAATCCAATTAGGGGCAAGTTTACAAACTTGGGTATCAAGTAGAAGGGGTAGGTTACTAGAGGAGAGCATGACCTTATGACCAAATTAAAAGGTGAGATCACAACAATGGTGGTCTACATATTGTTTTTGCTAATTATGAGCAATATGGAGATGAGATTTGGCTTGTTGGAGGGATTGGGATATAGTAGTCAAGAAGGCAGAAGTATGAGAGAGATGAGATGGAAGAGGAGCAAGAAAGGAATCTAGAACAAGTGGATCTTGGCCAAAATTGAGGAAGAAAGGAGAGAATTTGGTACTTGCATGTTTGGAATTATTGTATGCAAATTCTACAATTGCAAGACATTCATCCCAATTGTATGGTGGATATTGACAAAGATACAAAACATATCCTCCAAGATGCAATTTGGACATTCAATTTTTCCATCAGTTTGAGGATGGTAGGCCGTGGACAAAGAAAGCTTGGTGCCAAGTATTTGGAAGAGTGCTTGCCAAAATTTCCAAGTGATTGTGGTATCCTATGATGCTTGAAGATAATATCAAAGTAGATATGTGCCAATGTTAGATCATCCATGGTATCAAAGGTTGATGCCAAATGGATTTGCATTCTAAGCTTGTCCACAAATACCACAACCGTTGTGTGATCTTGCTTTGTCTTGGGCAAGGATATGATGAGATCCAAGCTCACATGTTCTCATCAAGCAGATGGAATGGAGAGTGGTTGAAGGAGTCCACTTGGTTTTTGGTTGCTGGCCTTGTTGCATTGATAGCTCTCATGATTGGATAAACTCTTGAACATCTTGTGTCAAGTTGGGCCACCACCATTGGCATTTGAGGGTACCCAAGGTTTGTCCAATACTCATGTGACTAATAATTGGTAAATCATAGGCTTCTTAAAGGCATACAAGTTGGATATCACCCTTGGCTAGAACATAGATCCGGTCCTCATGGAATAGAAGGCCTTCCTTGAACTAGAATGTGTTGTACTCCTTGTTGCATGTTGCAAGATGACCTTGTACCATCTAAAAGAAAGGATATTGTTGTAGAGTTATCTAAACTTGATTTGGACTTTGGAGTCGACAAACACTGTTGTAATTACTACCGTGATGAGAAGAAGAGACTTCAAATCAGGTTGTCGTGATAGGGCATCAAGGATGACATGGAACCAACCGGTTGTAGTCAAGTTTGATGTTAAAAAATATTGTATTTTTTCTTCCCATTGATGATGCCGACTCTTCATGTGTTCCAAGTGTAATGTTTGTAACAAAGGCTTGTGATCAGTTTGCATGACCACCTATTTCCCTAAGAGATAATACCTCCATACCTTGGTGGCATATACTATTGCTAGTTGTTCTCAATCTCATGAAAAGTAATTCCTTTCTATGGTGTTTAATCAGTGATACACAAATGCAATGAGATGTAACCCATTTGGGAATTCTTGCTACAACATGACTCCAATGGCAAAGTTAGAAGCATTGAAATCAACCATACAAGGTAGTTGAGGGTCATATGTTTGAAGAATGGGTCTTGAAGACACCATATGTTTTAGCTTTTGGAATGCTTCTTTGTGCTTGGTGTTCCATTGAAAGCTCAAGTTCTTCCCCAAAATTTTGGTCAATGATGCAGTCACATGAGCATAATAGTGGATGAACCGTCGGTAAAAACTTGCAATCCATTACATGCTTGTACTTTTGTAGCATCCTTTGGAGTAGGCCAATTAGTAATGGCCTTGATTTCTCCTCTTCCATCTTGATCTCCTCTAATGAGATCTTGTGACCCAAGAAGGTAGCTTTCTTTTGCCAAAAGGTACATTTTGACTTCTTGCAATAAAACTTTCATTGATATAGTCATCTTAAGACTTCTTGCACATGATTTGCATGTTCTGTCTCCGTCTTGCTATAGATTAGAATGTCATCCAAGAATATCATCACATACCAATCAATAGTCCATCCAACGCCTAATGGATCTGATCCATTAAGATTATTGGAGCATTAGTGAGCCCAAAAGGTAAAACTCTCTATCCAAAATACCCATACCTTGTGCAAAAAGTAATCTTTTGCACATCCTTCCTCTTAATGAGAATTTTCTAATAGTTGCTTTGAAGATCCAACTTGGAGAAGTATCATGCTCCTTTCAATTGATCAAGCAAGTCATCAATTTGATGCAAGGGATATGCATTTTTTATTGTTTGTTTATTAGGCCCATGGTAGTCAATATAGAAATAAAGTCCTCCATCCTTCTTTGGAACAAATTGTACCGGTGCTCCCCAAGGAGATGTACTATGTCATATGAAATCTTTCTCCAACAACTTTGTAAGTGTTGTTTGAAGCTCCACCAAATCTTTTGGTGAGAGTTGATAGATTGGTCTACTCACTAGAGTACTCCCTAGCAATAATTCAATCTTGAAGGGCATACCATGATTGGAAGGTAATCCCTTTAGCAGATTATTCAAAAAAACATCCACAAACTCCTAAACTGTTTGATCAACCATTGCTTGATGAGGCTTCTAATCTTCCTCAGATTCTCCATGTGTAATCAACTTGATCCACAATGCAAAAACAAACTTATCTTCCTTCAAAGCTTGCTCTATGGCTGCTTTACTAACAAACTTATCTTCCTTCAAAGCTTGCTCTATGGCTGCTTTTTTGACAAACTTCTCATCTTGGGACTAACTACTCTTAGGTGTCTTACTCAAAGGTGCCAAACAACCTAATCAAAATTCCTACCTTGGTGTTGTACTTGAATTTGTTATTGGTTCCAATCAAATTGAAACTTATGATGTTCAATCCAAGGTAGTCCTAGAATGACATCATAGAGTAGAGGTGTCACTACAAACCTCATACACTACAAATACTCCTTCCCAATCTTGAAGGTAATAGGATGTGAGGTACAAAGTGCAGGACCCTTTCTACCATCCACCATCATCAATCTACTTCCAATTATTGGTTTGATATGAATACCCAATTTTTTTGCTAATTTTATAGACATACAATTCTCTAAAATTCCAAAATCAACCAAAATCCTATAACCATAATTAGATATCATACCTTGCAAGTGAAGCAAACTTGCAAAGGTTGAGCCTTCAATCCTATTGGAACTAATCAAGTTCCCAATAGGCAGCTCAAAATCTCCTATTGGGATTCTTCATTTTTTTGATCATTCCACTCCACAACCTCCATTTGGATGATTTGTCAAGATTGCCCATTCTTGAGTGGACATTCAACAATGTGATGTCCAATTTGGTGATAATAAAAGAAATCACCATTTTATCGCTATCTTTCTTGATCCATTGTACCAAGTGGTCTTTTTTGGATGGCATCAATCTCCATTAATGCCGGCTCCTCCACACGTTTGTAGTGTGCTAGTTGGTTTTGTGAAGGTTGAGGTTGAGATCAAGTTGTTATGACTTAGGAATCAAAGCGCTTTGCTAGCTACATGGCTTCTTCCAAGTATTTTGTCTCTTGCATAGTCACTTCTAATTTTGTTTGTGACTTCAAGCCCCTCAACAAATCAATCTAGAGCTTCACCATCTATTATATTTGGAATTTGCATAATGGTGTTTTGGAATTGCATGATGCAGCTTCTTATAGAACCAATCTACTTCAACTTTTCCAACTTATCTTGTGTAGCTTGTGTGGCATTTATTGCATGTAACCATCCAATTATTGCACCCTTGAATTCTTCCCATGTCAAGATTGATGTAAACTACCTTTCAGCTTGCTCCACTCAAAATTGCCACCATAGCTTTGCTACTCTATCCAATTGACTTGAAGTTAAAAGAATTTGTTTTCATTCATTTTGAACATTTATGGCCTAAAAATAACATTTGCAATCAAATACAAAATTATCCACTACATGGGAGATTCTTGCCATCAAATACCTTAGGTTTTGGAAATCAAATTTGGTCTTTTCCTCCTCAAAATGGTGCTCTCTCTATGGGCTCTTGTTGTTGATGGTCTTGTTCATCCAACAATCAAGTAAGGTGCTTGATTTGTTGTTGTATAGCAATGATAACCTTGGGCATGGCCGCCATAGCTACTACTCTATCACACTTCCTCCAATTTATCTAATTTACTAACACATAGATGTAACATGTCCATCATTTTTCATAAGTTACAACCGAAAGTACCAAGGGTTCCTTGGACAAGGTGATTGCATTTAGAAAACTTTGCCCAAAATATGAGGTGATGAATTGTATGAAATGATGCTTGAGAAGAAACTGGACACAAAAATCCCAATGTTTTGGTGAAAAGGAATTTGGTGGTCCATAAATTCCATCCATCCCATTTCTACTTTGATACCAATGTAAAAGACCCAAGATCAAGGAGAGAAATAGGAGAATGGAAGATCACATTGGGACACTTGAATGAGGGACATTCCAAATGCCTAGCATGAGCTTCAGCTTTGGTATTGATAAAGAGTATACAAGGCTCTTGAGAAGCTTCTCAAGAAGCTTTTGTGAGTAACTTTATTGGAGTGCAGGCCAAGTTAACCAAGAAACTTCTCAAGAAACTTCCTTCTAGAAGTTGCCTACTTGGCATACAAGCTAAGCTAGTTGGAAGCTTCTACAAAAATACCTATTTGGTGTGCAAGCTAAGCTAGGCGGGAAACTTCCCAAGAAGCTTCATAAATACTTTTAGAATATTCTAGCTAATTTGTCATACTCACTACTTTGTTAGCACTAACTAACTTTGTTGCTAAACTCCATATTATTACAAACTTGCCTTGCCTTCTCATATTCAAATCCACCCTATCTTTCATATTTCCAAGTTGAAAACCTTTGTTTCTAATCCATCTTTCTTTTTCTCTCATGTCCAACCTTCTCCTCTCTTGCCTAACAACAATCATGAGGAGTATGAAGTTGATTGTTTCCTTGCACATCACCACATTTAACTGAGCCATCAACAATATACTAAGTACAAAGTCTTTTGGAAAAGGTATTCCCTTCATGATGCCACTTGGGAATCTCTTACTCATCTCTAGAATGCTATCAAGGAGTTTGAAGCTTCCATGGTGACAAGGATGTCACCAACTAATGATGGGAGAATATGTAACAATAAGGAGTTTACAGATGAGCTAGTTGAGGCTAACAAAGTAGCAAATAGGCTAAATTAGCCAAGAATTATAAGAATATTCTAGAAGCATCTATGAAGCTACTTGGTACCTTCCAAGTATCGGGTAATGTGCATGCAAAGTGGTAACTTCTAAGCAGAAGCTTCTTGGGAAGCTTCCTAACTACCTTAGCTTGCATGCCAAGTAGATGGCTTCTAGAAGGAAACTTCTTGGGATGTCTTTTGACTAGCTTAGTTTACATGCCAAGTAGATGGTTTCTAGAAGAAAATTTCTTGAGAAACTTCCTGGTTAACTTGGCTTGCACTTAAAGAAGGAAACTTTTAAGAAGCTTCATGAGAAGCTTTTCAAGAGCTTTTTATATTCTCTATAAATACCATTCCCAAGCTCATGCTAAGCATTGTATTTTCTCTCATTCAAGAGTCCCAATGTGATCTTTCACTCCGATCTTCCATTCTACTATTTCTCTTCTTGGTTTGTACACTTACTCTCAATCACATTTATGGATGTTTTACCCTTACCTCCATTTTTCATAGGAGGTAATTGAGCTTCACCACCTCACCCCTTCTCTCTATTTGTCCCCTCATAACTCCTTCATGTTACATGGAATTTGGGCAATTCTTTTAGATGTGACCTCTACCTCCACAACCAAAACAATTTCTATCATTGAAATTGCTAGTTAGTTACCTCTTTTATATGGAAAGTTTCCATAATCCCTAGGCCCTCTCCTAATGTTCTGGTCTACTTCTCTCTTCTCCCATAGTTGTACTAAATTGGTCTTGAGATCTACAAGTTGCTCCATGATAGTTTGAAGTGGATCTTTTGGCCGAGATGCAAGAACAAGAGAAACTACTACTTGTGGTGCCACCCTTACCACCAAGGAATCAGAAGCTCCACCATACTTGTAGACTTGAGGACTTTTTTTAATCTATTCTAATAACAAAAAATCTTGATCTAAGTGATCTTATATTACATGCTAAATTAGCTAAAGTATGGGACATAATTATTATGGTTCATGAAACTACTTCTCAATCAAATTGACCACAAAGGACTCAACCCAACCACCCATAAAAATAACACCAGGAAGATGAGTCACAACTCCTTGGTCACTTATAGTACTCCAAACATTAGATTGCATGTTTACTTATTAACAAAAAAAATATTGATATTGATATAAAATAAATTTTGTTTTGTTTTGATGAAAACAGAACATCACTATCAAATAAACAAAATATTAGACAATCCTATGCTTCATGCTGGTGTGTCAAGTTGGTTCTTCGTGTTCTAATTCCTTGCTTGTATCTATACAATAAATTATGGAATGACAATAAAAGTCTTTAGAATCTAAGATAAGACTAGCCATTTTGGAGCAATGCTACATGGAGATAGAATGCTCATGGCTTGTTAGCTCCTTTTCTCAAAGAAGATGCAATGATGGTATCTGAGGAATAAGCATTGGCTAAATTTATGCCAGCAGCCATGGTGTTGTATTAACATCTACAAGTCCTAAATTATCTATAGGTTCTCCTAAAACATTAAAAATTCTACTATGAGTTGCTTCACCTACATGAACAATTAAAGGAGCTCCTATATCAATAAATTCCATTCCTTAGGATGCACAACTTCCTTCATCACCAAATCACTCTCATCTCCTTCCAAACTCTCTTCCATACAAACTACGGTCTTGATAGTTTCTACCTTGGAGGAAGGTTTTTCATATCTCACCTTGCTTCAAATTTAAGGTTTCAACCCTCCCACAAAATTCTTGGTGAGCATGGCTCCTCTCCTAATCATAGTAGTTTCCACATCATCCCCACTCTTCCTCAACACTATGTGGAACATGGACTCTAACTTCTCTACTCTTTTTACATAGACTCTTGCTTTCTCACCATCTCCTTGCTTAAGGAAGTTGACCACACTCATCAATCTCTCATCCAAAAGAAATTTCTCAATGAATGATGTAGTCAAAATCTACCAAGACTCCTCTTGCCCATCCCTCCTCTCTCTCTTTTGGTATTTTGACTCATACCATGTAAGAGTTGCATTCTCAAAACAATCCGGTAGTAATGAGGTCCACTCATTCTTCCTCTTCTCATTGTTTCCTATGTAAGCCTTTTTGAAGTCTCTCACAAAAGCTTCCACATCCTCTCTATTCTTGCCAAAGAAAACCAGAAGTTCCCCATCTTAGCACCTCACTACCTTTCCTTCATATATATAAGTTTTTTTTTATTTCTCTCATCCTATAATTAATAGAGTACAAACATGACTAGCATTATTTTAGAGTAGTCAACCATATGCAATACAAGGTTTAGGTTGCTCTAAGAATTCCACCACATGATTAAGTCCCAAGGTGCATATTAGTTGAACTCTCATTGATAGTTTATCCATCAATTGAAAGGTTATCTCCATCACTAATCTTGAGAACTATCTAATGAAGGTAGTTTCTTGGTAGTGGTACTAAGACTCTCCCCAAAATCTTTCCCCAAAGTCTCTAATTTTTTTTTACTCCACTACACTCATGCACTTTTGGAAGTCCTTCTACTCCATAAACGTCACACAACTCCTTGGTTTTAAATCTCCTCCCTCCTAATCTTGGTGAAAAAGGTCCAACATGTAATCCCAAGTCAAGTAAACATCTCCTTTCCCTAAATCTCTTGCTCTCAAAGGTCAATGTACATGAATTTGACTTATATCCCTTCTCTTCACACAAAAAGCAATTAGAATTACTCTTTCTTCAAAGTGGTATAGGTTTTTGGATCCTGTCAACACTCTTTTCAAATTCTATTCTAATTTTTTTTTTCAAATTAACCCTTAAAATCACTTCAAACCCTTGTAGAACCTTGCATAACCTCAATTTCCACTCTTGATAGCCCTCCATACTCCCAAGATGAGTCTAAATACTCAAACATACTTTTGGTTGTGCTCACATTCCTCATGCATGAGAACTCAACCCCATAGAAAGATGTTGATGAGGAGAAGGAGATTATAGACCCTTGATCCATCAATTTCATCTGATTGACAATGTATATCTACAATAGACAACACCAACAATACTAGATGTGACTACAAGCTGCACTATCTTGAGAGTGCATGAGGTTTTGCCTAACTCATGTTGGAAGGATGTGATAGTGTTGTTTGGAAGGATCTGTATGCAATTGTGTGCCATGCCTCCCAAACATTGATGGTAGTATGAACCCAAGGTTGGTAGTTATACATGCAAGCTTGCAATGTATGTTATGTGACTCCTCTGGTGGAGCTACTACTATATTGGTGTGTGATAGTTGTTTGAGAGGATGACATATGGCATGTTTGACTCTTTTCCTCATGATGGTTCCTCAAGGACAACAACTATATCCTTGAATTACTTGATGTATAGCTCTTTCACTCTTTAGGTGATATAGATTGAAGACACAAGATTAACAATAGTGCTTGATAGCACATGGCCTCTTGATCTTTGCCCACTATAGAGCATATCACATACTTAGAGTAGATGGCTATATGGAGTTAGAGAGACCTAACCATCAACTAGGAGTGCAATTGTGGCACTTTAGAGTTCATGTATGACTTTTGTATGATTTGTGTTTCTATAGTGTATGATGTTGATAGTGATGTATGTTGTGTAGCAAGGTATATATGCATGACAATTGTCACGACATTTGCAACGCCAAAGCTAGTTTGCTCAAACGCTCAAGTGTTAGTCTTGGTAGTCAAAGTTATAATTGTAGTTGCACAAAGACTACTTAGTGGTGACTATATTTGTGTTAGGGCTATTGATCATAATGTTGGGGCTATTGTTTACACCATCAGTGGTGCCATTAGGGTTGGAGTGCTAGGTTGAGTGTAGAGAGGTATACCTCAAAGTGCAATTGTAGAGAGCTCACCTCTCTGAAGTTGAGCCTTTGAGCTCTTGGCTATGGTGGACATAGGTCAGTGAGCATCACTTGGAGTTTCTTTTCTAGAGTGGGTGTGGCTTGACTGTAATCAGTGCCTCTTGTTGGTAATATTGAGTTGAGTGATTGAATTTTGATCCGAGTTGAGTGTGTGAACTGAACTGATTATGTGACCCTTTAGAGTTAATGTATGAGTTTTTTATGAGTTGTGTTTCTAAAGTGTATGACGTTGATAGTAGTTTATGTTGTGTAGCGATGTATATATGCACCACAAGGTTACCTTGGGTGTCTTGGTTTTGCTTTGGTCTATGGCCCTTGGGGTTCATTAGGCTCCATCCTTGGTTTCTCACATGCACTCCTTGGTCAATCAGCTATTGACAACTCCAAGAGTAGATTCTCACCCTTCAGATTTTATCTTTTATGTCAATTTATGTCGAAAAAGTTCTGATGCTTGACTTTCATTCAATCTTCTAGTCGAACATAGAGAAACTCCATAGAGAATTCAGGAACATAAGGAAGTAAGAAAAGGAACAAAAGCATTTGTCCGCTTTACATCGGTGTGAATCAAGTCTAGGTTTTCTATTTTTGCTCAGGAGTATCGTCTTTGGGAAATCTGGATCAAGGCCTATGATTGCATTCCGTGGAGTTGAATCTAAAATATCTGATTTGAATGAATGTTTCGATAGGGCTTATGTAGAATAGAATACACTCTTATAGAATTCTTTTATAGAACCCGTAGTAGCACATAATAATGGTTCTATACCAGATATATAACTGTTTGTAAAAGAAAAAAGGAGGGGAAAAAAGAGCAATTGATCCAAGTTTTAACAATGCTGATCCAGGGCAGTCTAATAGTCTTCTAAAGTGTTATAAAGTTACTAAACAATAAAAGGAGAAATGAAAGAAAATCATGACAATCCAAATCAAAAGTAGAAAAAACAGACACACAGGGTTCATGAGGTAGAGCGAGAAATGCTATGTCCTTTTCCTTAATTCTCCACTGGAGCTTCTATATTGTCGCCCAAGCACTTTGGAAAGGATTGCCTTTTGTAACGATAGACGAATCTCACCTGATCGGACCTGCCGAATTCTCGACCAAAGATATAATGAACTTGGACTCTCAGGCCATACCTCATCATGAAGTTTGGTCGGGAAGGGGAATCTGACGGCATGGTTTGATCTCCCGTAAAGAACGGTCTGGAGGATGGCAACTGGACGGCAGCGAGGTACGTGGTCGGCGGCACCCACTCCGGCGACTGGGTTTGCTTGTCTCGGATCGACCACTAGATGTACCACGTCCGCCATCTGACTGCGGAAAGCACTTCTGCTTACTCGTGTACTGTAGAGTCTCGTGGTGGATATGCAAATATGAAAATCTAGTTTTCTACAACTGGCGATTACAACTAAGTAATGTTCTTGTACATCTTCTCGCAGTTTTAGCTCCATAATTTCCCGTATGACATTCCATGGAAGATTTCATCCACCAAGTGTTTTTGACACTAGGACACTAGGGTCGGTGCATCGACTTTTGGGTTTTGTGATTAAACCGAAGTCACAAAATACTATTATAATGAGATAAGATACGTTCTACTCTCTACAAATTTAAAGGGAATTTTTAAATAGTGAGAGACCACTCACCTTTCAAGAAATGCGTATTTTCAGAATGAAACATTGTTTCATTAAAAGTGTTTGTTGGTATCAATTAGCACATATTTAACACGAACTCTTATATGAAATAACCTCTCTAGGTTTTAACTGTAGTTAGTTAGCTCATATTTATGTTATTTAAGTCTAACTAACCCAACCGGCGAGCAAGGAAAGAAACATAACAAAACTTACTACGCGTGAAATGAAAACGATTATAAATATTGCCGGGTAGAAAATGAATCAAAACTAAAATACCTGTGATAATTTGAAAAGATTATAATCTTTAATTCTAACTGATGTTGTGGCAATTAAGGATCTCAACCAGTATGTTTAAGAAATTGTGGACACTAATAAAGTGCTCCACTCGACCGGGAGGAATTATTCATTTTCCTCTCTTCCCAAACACGACACTCACCCTACTCGCGGCACTATGTATCTCTAGTGCACGAAGGAGTAAACTAAATATGACGTGGCGTCTCTCCATTCCCTGGGAGCTTATGACGCATGATGTATACAAGACACTCTTTAGGCAGGCCCACGTGTCGAAAGGCTTGATCTATCATCACGCATGATGACCGACTACTAACCCCCTACCGTATGCCGACAGTCTGGTCATACGTGTAGCGGACTTCACTTTAGGCAACGCAGAGCAAGGGAGAGGAGTACGTGGCAGGATAGACCTGCCAAGTGGGATGCCACGATCTCACAGACTGAGATGAACCACATGCACCACGTCATACGGGCCCGGTAGCTATACTCCATCTTATTTGAACAACTTTCGCCCTCCTGTTTCCCTTAAACTTATCTTGCTTTGTATGTAGGATAAATCAACGCTTTGGCTGTATATGTCCCAACTTGGCTTCATCTTTGGGACTTTACATGCTCGTTAAAGTACTTATAAAATGAGAGAGAGATATGTAGATATTATCTATATATAGGTATGTGCATAGGTATTGCCTATATATATACATACAAAATCATAACTATCTAAAAGTTTACAATACCTCAAAATAACAATATAAATCTAAACAATCGGATGTGCATATAATGCTTATTCTAATTATGAAGTAAGCATTACTTTGCACATTCTATTGTTTGAATCTATGCAGTTATTTTGGAAACTATTGCATAATCAACGATAACAAATATTTTAAAAATTATAGCACATATATTGGTCAAAGGAAATTAATACCTTCCGGTATCTTCGATGGATATGTGATAGAATTTTCAACATACACCATTAATCTCTTTTCAAAAACCAATAATGTAACGACAATTATCAACCGATAGAGGTGTCAATTATGAAATATGTCCCTTGCACATCTAAGACTCCCTCCGAATTTTCACTTGCAAATGAGCCATATCTACAATAAATGTAATTCATAAATGAATATTGCAATTCATCATTAAAAAGGATGGAGAGTCTTCTAAAGAATTGTAACCAGAGACTTTTAACGTCTGTACTGCTTCTTGTGTCATAGAGCATTCAAGCGCACCCAGAAAGTGGCAATCCATTCCTATTTCCTCACGTCAGTCCACCTATAAAAGCAGGACATCACATCAGTTTGCTGAGAAACGAGACAAAAAATCGCTTGCCACCAAATAATAAACATCACCTTGCTAGCCATTCTCACCATAAAGGTGAAAGCTGAACGAAGGTAATGAATGAATGGCACATTCCTTTACACAATCGCATGAATAAGGAAGGGGTCACGTTACGGCCTAAGAGCCCCGAACGGCAACAGCTTCAGAAGTCAAAGTTGGATAGAGTATATACCCACCTTCCACCTAACTCGTTCAAGTGCGAGGGGATGGCGGCATTGAAGAATCAGGACGTGGGTTCGGTTTGTAGCGTGGGTTCCTTGTAGAGTACACGGTGGTGGAGTTTGTAGCGGGTCGAGTAGCTTGAGGTATGTATCTGGCTGCATGTTGATGACCACCCAGAATGATTCGGAACATCGATGCGATCGCCAAAGGAGAAGAGCATTGTTCCTTCCTCGCCGTAGCATTTTTACTTCCACGCCATATGAGAAGCAGCGTTGTTGTTGTTGTTGTTGTTGGTGGTGGTATCTCCACATGCAATTTCATTTGGACTTTATAACGGGAAGATCCAAATGGGTACGGGTCCATTCTAAGCTCCCACTGTCTCGTGTATCGAAGATTGCGTCTTGACTGAAACAAACTTCCGCATTCGGCATGTAACTTCCACACGAAGGGCATGGGATTTCTCATTCTGTCGTGATAGTGACCTCAACGTTGGCCACATTTTGACGTCACCTGCAATTCCACCTTCAGAGGTTGACTACAAATGAATGCACACTATTTGAGCTGTAAACTCCATAATCATAGCTGGAAGCCCGAAGGAGGGCGATCGATAGTTCCTTTTAACCGGACTTCCACCTTCCATCTCGTTTTGTCTGCACATCTTCTTTCTAAATAGAAAATTCTCGCAAAGAGAAAAGTTCATTTACGATGAAAACGAAAACCACCGAGATTAGCCATTCCTACACCTGTTTACAAACATCTCAAACAGGAAGAAGAATCAGCCATGGACTTGCTCGGGACACTCTACAATTTCTGAATGCCTGATGTCGGTTGCATTCTCACTTGAAGGATGAAATTCTCTGCACGTAAGAAAGAATGAAAAATATACCATAAAAAATATAGAAAAATAAGCTTCCTCATCAAGCATGAGTAGATAGCGAGTTCTAACTTGTACACTTCTGAATCGCATGACGTACAGGACAGCAGTCCAGAGGTTTTGATGCTGATGATAACGTCTTCGACTCCCTAGCTCACAAGTGGAGAATATCTGAAACAGAACGATATGATTGCTGCTTGGGCTTCTGCGCATAACGAACATCACAGGAGTCAACAGTTCTCGTGCGTTTGGCACCGATTAGTTCATACCCCATAGCCTACCACAGGCTCGGTTGCCAATCGTCCAAGCCATTAAGTCGGTAGCTCAAAAGTTCAACAGTTGTAGATATATATAGATCCATTCATATTCTCGTCTTTGTTGTATAAAGGACACGTTGATCTCACATATGTGAGATCAATTCATATTCATGAGATATGTGAGATCCATTCATATTCTCTTCTTTGTTGTAGAACGAACACGTTGACCTCACCACCGAAAGCATTGAGTTTGCGGGCTCCTGAAGTGTTCGACAAGTTGTGACTTACACTTTTGACTCTATAGTCATCTCCACCAGAGGAAATCGCTAGGAATGATTGACATACATTCCAAGAAATAAACTTCAACTGAAGGACTGATCCCATACTCAGTACCGTTCTTTTCAATCATTGTGTTGCACATTCTGAGGTTCTATAGTAGGATTGGCAGTTTAAACAGTTTCTTCAATGATGCTTCTCTGCGTTATTTCTGATAGTCGCATAGTGGATAGAAAACATCGGAAAGACTAGTAAATTATTGCAAAGATTGCAAAATTCTCTAATCCGTTTGCGTGCAATGCAACACATTCTCAAATCTGTTGTGAACTTAAGTGGTAAGATATCTTGCTACTGTCAGGATGATTCAAGTGAAACTCCAAGAATAAGGAAAGGCGACAGCGTAGCAAACACGAAGGATGGGAAGACCCCATCAAGCCGTACAAGGGAGAGACGTACAAACGAGGTAAAAGAATATAGTTTGTGATTTCGACATGCTTTCTGCGAGCACTCTGACAAATGTGTCCCCGTTCTTGCAGCAATCTCGATCATTATCCAAATCAATGTAATAATAATCACGATTTTCTGGAGCCTGTTTAATTCACAGCCTACAAACGCATATTTCATTGGTTTATAGCTTCTGTAGCAGTTTGTGTCTGAGCCATATGATTTTTGATAATTCGAGGGTGCTAGGAATGCAAGCCAGTTCGCCACTTTCCGCTGAGCAAGTGTTCGAATTGCCAAGTCTGCACCGCAGACTTCAGTAACTAGTCAAAGGAAACCATACACGCAACATGATTGATGTCTTTCAAGTCAGATGATGGCATAATTTCAATATACCTTCAAGCAAGGATCACTTTCAAACAAAAATTGTGCAAACTTTTCCATCAGATTCAACTAGCTGTCAAGTTCACTGGAGGCCACATCTTACCCACCACTTGGGCTTGAGCTACTTTCGACTCTTATCATGAAGCTGAACTCGTTAAAGAATATGGTTGGGAACATCTTTAGCTACAATCGTTACTATAGTCGCCTACAAAACTGGTGTCAATCGGACTTCCGGCCGACTAAGACAAATTACAACATTTCAGCAGTCAAACGTCAAAACTCTTGAGGAGACAGTTGCTTCCCCCTATCCACCATAATTATTTTCCAAAGAACAGAGTGAATTCCTAAGCCTGGATACGCCAAGTCGAACCCTTTCCTGATGCCCATGGCGTATGCCACATGATCATGGTTTTCTCGTCTTCGATGACATCACTTGGCCAATGCGTGTGGATGGAAGTGATGACCTCAGGGGTGCAGAAGAAGTACCAAGCGCCAAGGAGTCTCCTTACAGTCAGAAACATCGCTGCCGTGCTCCCTCTTTTGCTGAACTAGATATTCGCTATGAAGGCATCGTCCAGTCAGGACCTAGGTGCTGTGGTCGCAAGACTGTGACAATGCAAGGCACTAACAAGAGGGACTTTGCAGAAGCAACATCATGTACTAATTATTCCTTCAAATTGACACTCGAGCGTCTCCTGGACTAAGCAGATTTTCCGACATTATCCATCCCTGATACACGAACACAATTATTAGTACCATCAACATGAGAAGGAGAATCTTTGCAAGCCAATCGATATTCTGCACAGACATGATAAGAACAGTCAATTATACCTGTGCAGAGGCCTCTTGTTTGAAAGTGTTGTATAACGATTCAACGTGTTCGTAGCTTTTAGCGACAGCTTTGATTACACCGTCTTCAGACTGCCATTGGGAGTTCAAGTTGAACGCCAGTGACTCCTTATCCTGTTTGCTGCCTTCTGGGGGTCCGCCTTGATGGCGCACTTTTCGAAGAACTTGCATCAGGACGTGTGCCTGCCTCCATGCCCAGAAGAGAAGAGTCACTAACTTTATCAAACTAAGATAAATTACATGGAGGGAGAGTGGCAGAAACTTGAACTCTTGGATACTCACATGGAATGTTGCACGTAAAATATCCTCCGATCTTGCACTTTCTTTGAGCACCACAAACGCCTGCCTTTTTGATGGTCGATAGGTCAGAAGGTAGTTCTCTTTCTAAAGACATGAACAAGGTACATTTGTAAATACCTCAAAGAACTTCACAAGAAGAAACACTGGATAAAGTTTAAGGGCTTTAACCAAATGCTTTCTGCTCTGTACCTCAAAAAGAGCACGTGTTATTTGAAACTCTTCTGGAGTTGAGAAGGCTTCCATCACTCGTGCACCTGATGTGATATTCTCAGTATAATCAGCATATATGAGTGATGAGAGCAGGAACCGTTTGTATAACGGGGGCAGAGACCAGTATAATCAGCATATATAGAGCAGTGGAGATATGCGGTTGAAGCTACTCAGCTGAGCTTGCAGAGCAGAATAGCAGACGACGTACTGTTCAGATGCCTGAGGTCTTACCTAGTGCCACAGACCTCTCCTGGGCCCACGGGGCAAACAATATATTCTCTTTCGCATTTGCGTACTCCAAAGATGGAACTTGCCCTGGTCATTTGTATCCACCGAGTTTACGCCTTGTATCAAAATCCACAACAACGGAAGGGAAAACCGCTTGCAGCTTCACATAAGCATGAGGAAACATGACTCATCCAAAATCTTGACAATGCAAGGAAGGTCAAATGTTTGACGTACCTGTGTCGAGGAAGACTTGTGCAGCCAAACCGAATCTTGCTCTGTTTAGTGTAGGCAATCGTACAGCTTTGACCTATCCAAGCATTCAGGTCCTTGTCAACTCTTATCTATTTCATCAACTTACATCAACTTTCTGGAATAAAGGAGACAGATGCTTAAATATGAAAGTACCTCCTGGTAAGAACTAATGATGTATCCGCAAGAGAGGGCCACGAAGGTGGTGAAAAGAGAAGGGTTTTTCTTTGAGAGGATGATGCCCAGACCTGTTCCGAACTGAAAGAAAACCAGAAGAGAAGGGTTACCCATGAAAAAGGTCAAAATATTGCACAGTGAAATAAAGTTCCGTACTTCCGTAGTATATGTAGAGAGAGGCCATGATAATCGATTTGTTCAAGCTCACATACCAGATCTGCGATGTTGCTTATGCATTCGCCTTTGGCGGTAACATCTCCAATGTTCTCCGCCCGAGCGAAAGCCTTGTAAATAGGCGCACGAGTTGATGTGGATGTCACTGCTGCCACATTCTGTCATTTATGTCAAAAGCCGAACTTAACTTGGAGCACAAAAGGTATTGCCATTCGTGACAAATAGGAAGCACCTTATCAGTCTCCTTAAAGCAGATAAGCGGTAAAAGATGTCGATCCTGCAAGTTCCATTAAAACATGAAGTTTGAGATTACCTTTGCAACACTAGCTGCACAGGCTAGCGGCAAAAATAATTGAGGCAATGCCATGGTTGCAAGCTCCACTCCTGCACCAAGCTCCATTAACAAGTCTCCTGCAAAACGTAGCTGCAATTCACCCACCAACCAACCTGCAGTTGATTTCACTATTACCCGACAATCACGGCAAATCTCTACTTCACACCATTTTTATGTCAGAACCGATGCCTGATGACTTTCTGAAAGGCCCAATGTGCACGAACAATCAAGTCCTTAAGACGAAAATGACGATTCAAGACCCACATGACCCAGTATAGCTTACAGTTTACTGGCCACTAACAGCGAACGATTAGATCGAGAATTCCTTCATATATTACCTGCTTAAGGTGGCAATCAAACTTCTTGCCGTGCCGTGCAAAAATCATTCTTCCTATCCGCCCTGCTCCATCCTATGAAATCATAAACATGCGTGATGAGCATAGTAAGTCTGATCAAATTTTACTGTGCAGAGGACCAGTTTATACTCTAGAGTTGAAAGGCCTAATTGTCAAAATACCTTAATAACCCAGTTCACCGCAACTGCTCCAGAAGCTGACCCCTTGCGAGAAATGCCTAAGGCATGCAGCAAGGATCTTGTCGTAAACACACTCATGGCACCACCAAAAAAATACTGAGATACAGCCCAATGCAAACTGTTAGGCACTTCACCAAGTCATGGTGGAGGAGAGGTCCCAATCAACAGAAATGTGTACTTAGAACTTGCTTTTAATCCATCTTGCAACTAGATCTCCCAATTACTTCAGAAGACATGATAAACAAATGGGCAATGTTTCGCTCCATGTCGCAAACACATTCTTCAAATCAGTGATGGAATATATCACTGTTGACCACGCACTCACTAAGAAAGAACGTGAAGAATCTTCCGGATGAGACACCCGTTTAGTCACACGAATATCTGAATTTGGCACTCATAGTCCACATGTAAGAGGAGATCATGTTCTTTGTATAGATAAGTAACTTTTAAACAGCGCATAAACTCTCGTTATGTACCGATCTTTTAGGAGCTACAAGGAGCTGCGAATATTTGAGAACACTGTTTAAGTTGCAATACCTGCACAGCACGCCACTGCATGTAAGGTGTGTACGCGGGTGACACACTTGCAGGGTAGCCCTCCGGTACAACATAAGACCGAAGAAAAGAGACCGCCTCCTGCACCCAGTTTCTGGATGTGAGTGACTTATATGAGCATAAACCCTGACAACATGGACCAAGAAATACTTTCAGACAGGTTACGGAGCAAAATATTTCGTTGTCAACAAGTCTAGTAGTTGCAAAGAGCTGTTAATTACTCCAGCAAATAAAAAACTGGAAACAATTGGGACATGACGAACTCAACATAAAGATCTTACTAAAGAGATTCAAACAAGGTCCTACTAGTGTGCTCAGAAAAGAGTTCTACATAGGAGGGTTTGTAAACAGCTGTTTCTGAGATTCATAACATGTTCATCGCTCCGGAAGGAAGATTATGACTCTGTGCCTCCAATTACGTATACCGGAACCGCAGACCAATCTCGGAAGTTTGGAAATAAAGGATCAGTTAATCTACATATCATGTTCACCGCATAAAATTGAATGTGATATATCTTCCACAAAATTAGCAAATATTCCGCACCAGTCAAATGGGGAGACTTGAGATGGCACTTGAAATGGAAAGAACGGAGTTAAACCCCGGACTGATTCTTCCCGTTCTCGAAAAGATTTATTCAAGGATCAAATTGACGTCCGAGAAACCAATTCTACGGTAAATTACAGCTCGCCGTGATCGCCAAGAACGCTTACTTTCAGATGATCGCGATTCGCTTCAGCCCGTCCCACACGATTCCATTCACGCTGCGAGGACCCTTTCTCCGACGAGCTATACTGCCACTGCACCCCTCGCAACGATTCCCGACACACCAAATTCTTTCCTACAGGTAGAGGAGACGGACTCGAAGCCGATGAAGAACAAGAATTCGACAACACCGCAAGTGACTTGGATAAATTCCGCAACTCCGGCCACGCTTCAGGCCCAACAGAAGTAATACTCAACGAGTGCTTATTCAAATCCAGTAACGTTCCTCCACCTCCTCCCCTGGGCTTCCTAGGCTTTCCTGGCAACTGAATCCCCCCCATTTCTTCCCCTACTCCTCCGAGCTCCTCAAAAACCCCACTGACTGATACTTTACAATGTCAAGCGGTTGAAGTACTCATCTTACTGACCAAGCCCTGCCTCAAGCCCTCTCCTCTCATGGGGCCCATTCCTGGGAGGTAGATGAGCACATTCATTGATTTCTGAGGGGTGTTTCCAATTCAGAGCAAGGCAACAACAATTCTCTTTGTTCCGCCTAGCAAGTTCCGCCACTGCTCGTTTGTACTGCACCCATGTGATGATGATTACCTCACAAAACTCGCCATCGAGAGCACCCTCGAATCTACCTTTATGAGTCTGCTGCAATGCAACGATCGAGCATCAAGAATTTACCTCGATCCTGTCGACCCATCTGTCCCTTCTTCTGTGTATTCAAACATTGCTGATGAAGAAAGGACGATGGATCGATCGATGGCCGTCCTGCTTGCGACGGCGCTAGCAATTCCGTCGTCGCTCTATCCATCGAACTGCGGTGTAGTTAATACTTTAACTACGGTCACCTGGCCACAGTACCTTCTTGCCATAGTATGTGTGCACGTTGTCAGTCTGACGGGGATGGATGATAAAGGATTATCCAGCCAACCACGTCAGCAAAGAATGGCCCTTAAAGAATATTCGACTTTCGTATACCCCCTCGAATAATGAATAGCTGCACGTTCGGCAACATCTTCGCTAATTTGGCGGATAAAGTATCCACAAGCTCGGTAGTATTTTATTATTGGAAACTAAAATTTTCGTTACTGTCCTCAAACTAATGAATAAGAGTGTTAGCCATCGAAAGGTAATAGCATATAAAGTAAACTATGCAACATTCACAATTATCTTTGATTATTTTTAAGATAAAAGTCCACCACCCTTTGGCTTGGATAGTTCTTTGTAAAGGGTTGACATAGTAATCTGTTGCACTAAGATCTTCAGGAATATATTTTCATTAATGATCCATGTCAATATCTTTTTCATTCAAAAGTGTTAAAAATACGGGGCAACTATATCCTTTGGTACTTTGACTTTAAAGGTTCCGAAGTAGACTATTTCTTGGTTTATCTGCCCTTTATCCATTTATCCAGGAGGATTCCTACATATGCCCCCTTTAATAGTTCTCCAAAGGCCCTCGATGTAAGAGGATTCACCTCAGATTCTTATGTCTTAAGCGGATCTACAAACTTTATACGAAGTTTTAGAAAGTATGATGTTCGAGTTTTTATCAATAAAGTTTTCAATAGCAGAATGAACAAGATCATTATTGTAAATAGGATATCAGGCATAAAAAAATACAGGCATGCAGGCTTAAAAACTACAGGTAAAGACTACAGGCATAAAAAAAATATAACAAGGTCATAAACTGAATCGGAAATCTTTGAGAAATATAGAGGATAATTAACTCAAGTACATCACAATTTAATGGACCAAGAACCATAAATTTTATGGGCCACTATATTACACACCCCATAATATATTACAAGACTACCTATACAATGCTTTAGAAATCACTAAGGAATTGTATCAGTGTACTATTGAAATCTCTAAATGTTATAAGGGAATAAAATGAAGATAAAGGAGTTATATATTTCCATCAATTTCTGAGAAAATAAGTGGGGATGATAAAAGAAAAGAGATGTGTTCTAAAGAATAATCAGGCATGATAGAAAACATTAGATGTCAAATATTGATTTGAGTGGCAAACATATTTTGAAATGATATAAAATCTTGTCATTTATATTTTAGTTAAATATAGATTTGCATTTGGAAAAGTTAGCTATTGATTTCCTAGCCAAGTTACTCACTCCCTAAATTTTTTTTCTTCAACAGCTTACCACCCCCCTTTATTTCGTATGAAGCTTCTGTGGTGCCTTACTACCCTAAACTCTTATGAAGTTTCCTTTGTTCTTTTGAAATACACATAAACAAAAGTAAGATACTAAATGATTTTAATAGATTTTGATTTAACTCATAATTTGATTACTAGTGAAGTATTAAAGATTCTTTCTTTATCTCAAACACATCATCATCAATACAAATTGCTGAACAATTCAATATATAATGTGCAACTTCTGCTACCCTTTGTTTGAAGACCATTAGTAAAGATATATACCTCTCCCTTGATCTTGAAAAAGGCATCACGTCAATAGTTTATTGATAGGTGTTGACATAAAAAATTCAGTATCTTGTTTGTTTGAGATGTTCATTCATAATATATAAATATTTATATAAGTAAAAATTTTATCATGGAAAATTCTAAGAAAATAATATAAAATGTCTAAAGTATACTATGGAGTTAATTCTATTTATAGGAGCAAAAGGAAATTTCTTAATAGTTAATATTTATTTTGGAAAGGTTTAGACTTAAAGAAAATCCAATCAAAATACATCTTTATTATAGCCAGATGAATCATAAGTTCCATAAGTGAGAAAGATCATCTGAATATACTTGATACATATAGGATTTAATTCATAACTCTTATTGAGGCCATAAGAAGACGAATTGTAACTCAATTATTAAACTTTACATTTTAGATACTTAGTAAAGGATTTTAGTAAACATATACAATCATATATATCTTATTTTGATGAGAACTCTAATTTATCATTCTTGTGGAGACACAACAAAATTCAAATCAATTCTATAAAATGAACGTAGACCTTATCTTGGGAGTATATTCATGATAAAGATATGACAACAAAGATTCTCACCAAAACTCCTCCATTGGTAAAGCAAGTGGTTTGTGCAATCAACTTAATTTTTTCAAAGAGTTCTCTAAATAGGAGTATGGAATAATGCATAGTTTAGAATGAACTCCTTTCCCTTTCCATGCCAAATGAATGAACAAGAGAATAGTCTTTTTATAAAAATCTTGAGAGATAAAGTGAATAATCAGTCCTTTGGATTAAGTTATGATCCGAGTGGTAAAATAAAACTGTCTAATAATCATATAAATGAGTTAAGACTCATATTTTATTATAAATTTAAACA
Organism: Lunularia cruciata; assembly: GCA_948567375.1. Classification (NCBI taxonomy): domain Eukaryota; kingdom Viridiplantae; phylum Streptophyta; class Marchantiopsida; order Lunulariales; family Lunulariaceae; genus Lunularia; species Lunularia cruciata. The sequence continues at coordinate 42,118,775 of OX419762.1, read as the reverse complement.
AATATATTAGAGTAAGAATATTAATACTTCACATAACTACATAAACGAGTTAAGACTTATTTCAATTGTACCATTTTCATCCACATGGGTTGCTCGCAAGCATTAAAAGCCTTGACTCTACATATTCGGATATGAATGTATGTTTTATATTGATTGAACCAAAGATATTAGTATTTCCCAAAATATTTGACATTGAACTTGATTATGCATACAAGCATAATACCCAGTTTTCCTAATAAGGACTAAATACTTCCTTATCTTGGGTGTCTTTGGGTCCAGCAAGTCGCTAGAGAAAAAAGTATGGAAGCGCAAACCTTGATGCATGCCAAGTATCAAGCAACTCGGTCAGACCTTGGATGCTAGTGAAGTATACCATCCATCTGGGGTTCCCTGAAAGGGTTTCTTTCATAATGATGGAGCAATGAACGTACAATTATCAAATTGCCTTCTTAAGGTCTTAGACTCCACCGACCATAAGAACATATGATCACCAAATTCTCTCTTTCTAAGGTGAAAACGTTTAAAGAATACCAGGAAGTGTAAACTAAAATGTACAAGTTTTGGACTAGAAGTGGATATACGATTTACACCCTATAACTTGTGGACAAAAGGGATGTCTATGTAGAAGATATGGTCATTCCAGAGTAGACTCGACCTATCTCTATGTTCTCAAGCGCCAGCGAAAGATGTTTACCTTTAAGAAACATTCACTAAAAGGTCACGATCTGCAATTGAAGGTAAAGCAAGAACCAGTCCCAAAAGTCACGAACCTGTAATGGAAGGTAAGTTGGATACCAGATAAATGTTCAAAATTTTGATCGCTTCTGAGCGCTCGCATGAAGGCACTAAACTGACGTTCACAGCGGGAGTTCACGAAGCTGATGGCCATCAGATCGACTTGCACCCATTGCTCATGGGGTAGAAGTAGGTGTTGATCTTCTCGTAAATATGACACTTTTGCAGTGATCTAAATGAAGCAATGTGTACTTCCGTGATATCCCCTTCTATTCTTGAGTGGTTTCTTCCAGTAATATGCATCTCCCACCAATGTAGTAAAGAGTTCTGCATGAATCGTTGCCGATTGTGTGGGACGTTTATGCTTGTCCAGTTTGTGTATCCTGTTAAGCGGCAAAACAGACTACAAATCTCTAAAAATCTCAATGCATACTGCGTAGCATCCAGGATCCAATGAGTCTGAAGCCTCTTCACCTGCTTGCTCTGTGGGTGTCATGAAACCCCACGTTTCTGTACAGCACGTCTTTTGCCTGCTTACTTGTGGTCCATTGTCAAGGAATCTGACTTACATACATGACCAAACATTTGGGTTTCAGTATGTGGATGCCTTGTTACCACATATCATCCTTTACAAAAACTTAGACGAATCAGTCTGCGACTCCAACTTTTCTCCCAACGTGCTTTAAGCGCAGGGTCCAAATAAATTTCTATTTCTAAAATTTTGATATTTTATGCGTGGCAAGTTCTTCAGTCAAAGATACTTGGACAGCTAATGAGGGTTCAAAATCCTGTGATCCAAGGACCAACGTTCATTGGAAGTTCACTCGGAAACCGATAAAAATTATATTCGAGGACCCTATAGAAGCGAATCCAATTAGGTTGATCGTGTAAACTCTACTGCGGACACATTTCATATCCCAAAATCTCGACTCCCGTACAGTTTCGGTCGAGTCAGTGCTACAGCTGACTCGACCGAATTAGCTGAGGCTGCACAGCTGCTTAGGACCCAGAGCCTTCAGAATACATACCAAGATTAGTTCAGGACCACCAGCAACAGAGAAAAGATAATATACAGGATCGTCCAAATGGGGGCTCCTTCCCCATAGAAGTCCAGGCGTGAAATTAGTTTAAACCGATACTTGCCTAACGTTTGGTGGACATGTTCTTTGCAAGCTTTCCAAGAACACGATCCTTTCTGTCTTTGGCGACCTCTTTGACAAGATTTTTCCCAACCTTGGCAACTTCTAGCACCTTTTCGGATTTCACCTTCAACTTATCTTTCTTGCCTTTCATCCAATTCTTTCTCCTCGATCCAGACTGTGACTCACCTCCACCTTGTGTAGATTCTGATTCCGTGTCACTCGGAGGTCCACTACCTTGGTCTGCATTCTCCGGTTTAGCCCACCATACTGGTTCTCCGCTCGGAGACCAATCGTTGCTGGTTGGCTTTTGATGAGGAGGATGATTGGAGGAATGGTGAGAGCTGTGTTGAGACGGTTGATGTGAGACGTGGTGAGAGCTGTAGTGAGAGTTAACAGCAACCGGATCCATCATATATCCTCCTGCGTGTGTTTGGTAAGTGTCCGAATGCCCAAGAGGAGAGGAGGTTCCTGGATATGGAGGAGGAGGACCTAAGTGGGTACTGTTTTGATGTCTTGGAGGAGGACCTGCGTACGTACTGCTTTGATGTCTTGGAGGACCTGGAGACGGTCCGGACGAGAAATATGAAGGGGGACCTGGAGTGGAGCTTGGCTGCCCTGGGGGTGAGAAGTATGAAGGAGGACCTGGGGTGGAGCTTGGCTGGCCGGGTGGCGCCATGGATGAGTATGGAGGGGGACCGGATACAGTACTTGGTGCAACCCAGTTGGGGTTCTCATGTCCTGTAAGAACTGGAACTGGGACTGCCATATGTGGAGAAGCTTGATATGGAGAAGTTGTGCCTGGAGCAGCCCACTTAGAATGGTTGCTGGCGGCGTTGGTTTCATACGGAGTACCTGGTGGTATGTCAAAGCCTGGTCCATGACGAGACCAATCATCGCTGGTAGTTGGCGTGAGAAATACAGAACCTGCAGTAAAACAACCAGGTAATGGTGATTAATAAATGATAGAATTGTAAAAAATGAGCATGGTTGCAAACGGGGTTTGCAATCGTCGGGTCAGACACGTTAACATAAATTTTGAGCAAGTCAGAGCCGTGAGAGCATGAAGCATCACATCCTTTGGATATGCATGGACAAATGATTCGTTTCCCTAACTTTCGCTTCTACATGGTGCTCGGGTTCAACACGGTAGCCTTACCTGAGCTAGAAGATGAACCACTTCGTTGAAGAAGCTCTTGCTGAATGCTCATATGCCTTCCGCTTCTTTCCAGCTCCGTTTGAGCAACAGTAATGTCCGCAAGTTTCGCATTCGACTGCAGCATGGTCACCATTTCTTTGTGAACAGAGGCGTCAAGCCCCTCGCACCTCGTCATGTCTAGCGCTTCCAGGCTGACGTTATCATGAAGAGACTTAAAGATCACTTGCCATTCTACTATGGAGAAATAACTACAATTCAAGGTGAGCGCTCGAATTCTGCTCTGTTGAAGAATTGTCGCCACCACCTTCGCGAGCCCTATTTCTCTTCCGCCACACACCCCCAGATTCTCCAAACTCCTGTTGCAACCTAATTGTGTGGAGTTGTCTCTTGAATCCTCCCCTGAAGTATCAGGGACAAGTGCGGCAGTCTCAGGGACGAGGGCAGAGAGAAGGATACTGAGAGGACCCACCTCTTTCTCATTATCAGTTTCAAACCCAACAAAAAGTGACAGGAGTGAAGTGTTCGTCCTTAGGGCACTCGACACGCGGTTGGCCCCGTCTATACCCATGCCAGTTCCAAACATACGAAGATGGCGAATTCCACTAGATACCTCCGAATCGAGCAGCGCTGCTAAATTTTCAGCACCTTCATCTCCCAAACACGGGTTAAAGTTGATGTCCAAGACTTCGAGGCAACGGTTTTCTGTCCTACCCAAAGCCGCTTTGAGATAGACAAGAAAATCGGGTTTCATATCGATAGCATGAAGGTGCAAAACTCGTAAGGTGGGAATCTTGACCAAGAGCCTGCAGAGATGAAGGCAGCCAATTTCACTCCCAAATCCCCCGTTACCCCCAAGATTTAGCACTTCCAGCCTCTGGCTATTTGCCAACCCCAGGCAGAGGTCCTGAACCTCTTCTTCTCTGTGGATGCCACATCCCTCTAAGTCTATGTGGGTTAGAGTACGGCAGCAGCAGATGAAAGAAAGGATGGCCCTCCTAGTTTGCCACCAGGTCTGATCTTTGCTCTCTCGAGTGAAGTGAGGGAAAGCAAAGAAGTCACCAAATTCTTCGACGTTCAAGCTTGACAGCTGAGGGAGGACGGTTATGGTCGGATTCTCAGCTGTGAGCTGGAGAATAAGATTGAAAAGTCCTTTCGGGAGCATCTTCAAATCCAACATGCTAGTTCCCGTATCGTCATCAGATTTTGTCAGCCCGCTCCAATTCACGTCATCTGTAAACCAGCCGAGCAAAGATTTGAATATTAGAGTTCTTTCTTATTCTACTTTGGAGGTGATTAAAATCCACAGTAACCTCGTTAAAGAAGATCAGCAGTTTTGGGAGCACCAACTATGCTTCATATGCTCGAAGCTGCTAATTATAATGGAAAAAATTATGCGTAGTCTCATACCTCCAGTCTACAACATAACTTCCAACAGTCTTTTCATTATAATGCTCTCAATATGAGAATCCTATAAGCCACACCATATATGCCAAACTTCCCGCCTCCGGAAAATTATTGAGTGATAACATAGTCAGATTGTAGGAGAAAAAGTATCCAGTATAAAAGCCTTAACGAAGTAATAGACTCTATGATATGCAAAGAGACGAAAAGAGATTATTCGGTTAGAGATTCGAGAGTCGGGAACAGAAGACAACTTTCTGGTAATTAAATGTGAAGCAAAAGTAACAGAAGCTTGCAGCTGAATCTTACTGTACCTGCAGTAATGTTTTCTCCCCAGGTCTCATGACGTGAAGGGACTCCTTTCAGCTTCAAATTCTCCAGAGCTGTGAGTATGTAATCTTCTGCGAAGTTCCCTTTGTTTCCCGAATCTAAAGCTTCCATGATGAGTATATTTTCCCCAGACCTCTCCAACTCTGTATTCGGCAGCTTAATGAACTCGATTGCGGAATTCACACGAATTAGATCCATAAAATCCTCGAACAGGTCCCCTAGGCCCTTGCAGCTTCCCAGAAACAGAGACTTGAGCGCCGTATTCTCGTGAAGCGCCTTGATGATCTCCCTCCATTCCACATTAAGGAATTCACTTCCTTCCAACTGCAACTCTAATAAAGTGTTATTACTCCGTAAGATCTCTGCTATAATGTTCGCCAAACCATCCTCCTGAACAAACCTCAGTGACAGAATCTTCAAACTCTCATTGTACATAGCAGGGGTAGCCATGTCATCGTATTCCGTTACGGGCCCAGGATGAACAAGCGGCTTCAGCAGAACCTGCAGTGGACACCTCTGTCGGAACTCCTCTTCTTCCTCTTCAGTCCCTCCTATAATTTTCAGAACCTCCAGAGATCCTTTGCTGGTCTGAGTAGCTAATGCTTTTGCTAAATGCCCAGCTCCTCCAACTCCCATGTACCCAACTGTTAAACTCTTGAGCCCTTTGAACCCTGGCGGTGAACTTGGATCCGCCTCAGTTTCTTCTAAATACGAAGCTCTCCTAGAGTGGTCCGCGTTCATCTGCCCCTTAAGGACTGCAGAGAGAAGCGCCATTCCATTGTCCCCCAACTTCGGGTTTCCGCTCACATCCAGGGACCTAACCGCCACATCATGTCCCATAGCTCCGGAGATGGTTGCCATTCCTTCCCAACTCATCCCCACTCTGGCGAGATTCAGAGTGTGCAGATTCTTACACCCCTTCATGATTCTATTTACAAATCCGCAACCGGCCTTAGATCCTACAGCTGTATTTCCGGCCAAATTTAACTGCTCAAGAGCTTCGCTTTTCTCCAACCCGAGACCCAAGATCCTCATTTCCGATTCATCATCTATGCAACACTCGCACAAGTTCACAACCTTCAAAGTTGGACAGGTGGCGACTAACGAGAGCACCTTCAGTCTCACTGCAGCCCAGCTCCCACTACTGGTCAATCTTGTGCCCTGTGATCTGATCGCTGCGGCATTGAAGCAGGGCCCGAATTCTTCAACATCAGTCAGATCAGGGATCTCTTCGATTCCTGGGAAAGTGGCAGAGGCCAGAGCCTGCGTCAACCGCTGGAGACCTGGAGGGAAGCACTCCTCGTCTGCCATTGGTCTTCAGACGGTATACCAATTCAATCCCGAAATGCGCTGTAAACTTATATTTCAACCCAAACCTACGAAACCTCCACACACTCAGTTCAGGTCCAACGAGGGGTTCTTGCAATTCATGATAGATGCAAATCACCGTAGAGATATGGAAGATGGACAGGATCTCATCGTGGCAATGCAGTAAGAGATGGGGAGGGCTTCACTTAAGCTTTTGAGAAGAGCTCATCTGTTATCAGACCCCACCGTTCGCGTTAAGAAAAATATGTACCTTTACCTACACCGTTGGCTGTGGAACTTTCTGATTCTTCTGGCATTTGCAACAACTCGTCAATCATACCCCTCAGAAAAGGAGAGACTACATATGAATTTCAAAAGCAAATCCTGGATTCTAAACTCGCTACAGCTATCATCCGTATGGATTCGATATTCAAGTCCGTGGAGTCGCTGCCTTTCTGCTCAGCACGGAGAGAATGACAGAGTCAATTCTTCAAACACTCTACCATTGATTCACTCATTCATTTGCAGATCTGGCCCAATGCAGGCAGACGACGGCGTCCGCTCGAAGCAAACTTGGCTAGAAAGTTTGCAACGTCCGATTCACAAAACGCGCAAACTTTCGTCCAAGTTAGATTTTCAGCCCACTCAAATCCGAGAAACACTCTTTTTCCCTCAACCAGACGCTCAAAGACTGCCTGCACGAAGCAATTTGAACACTGTAAGCTCAAAATCGGGGTCCCACATTGGAGACAAATAATGAGCACTGTACTCCTCTGTTCACGCGTTCTGAGATCTACCAAAAGCCAGTCCACAAAGATACCACAGATGATTCCAACATCGCGCATCCTCAGCGTCCAAAACGGACATCGACGCGAATCGTTCCCGAGTTTAGATCGGACCAGACCGACCTATCCACTTGACCATGTCAAGTGGCTAGTTTCGGCACCCCAGACGTTACGACTTGCCGTGGATTTTACATTAGTCAACACCTCCAGTTCCATAACACGTGGTAGTTGAGAATTCACTTTTGGAGATCTGGTATTTGACCTGGATTTAGCACAGATGGACTTAACAGTACCTCAAATGTGGCACCTACACTTCGCGGTACCCCAAATTGGCAGGAAGACTTAACAGCATCCATTTTAGCTGGACGTGGCCAGTGAGTCCTATTTGGCACCTATTTTTGCGAACAACTAGATTTTGTTCTTGAATTACCTACTATATTTGAAGGAATTTCACCTATTACCAGCTTCACATAGAACATGGCCGGTCATCTTTGTTTATCGTGGTAACCGGGAAACGGATTGGAATTATCTGTAGTTGAGGACTTTTGAATTAACTGTCATTTAAATGTTTTGGAGAACAATAACGGTGTAGAACTGACATGAAATGTGAAATTTTGGTGGAATGGTTTATTTAGGAAGAACAGATATCTATGAACAGTTCTGTTTTAAACACATAAAAGACCCGTCCCTAGAGGCAGTTCTATTTGTCACCTGTTGTCCTCGTCCCTAGTGCCTTCCTAGTTCCCCGTCCGTCGTCCCCATTCCAGGGGTAGTTTCGTCCGATGTTCCCCGTATCCAGAGGGAGTTCCGTTCGTCATCCCCATCCTCTCCCAAGGCAATTCTGTCCGACAACCCCCTCCTCTAAGTACCTAGGTACAAACCCTATAATGTATAACCCTACAAACCTTACAATAGTAGGCAACAATCTTGTTTCAAACGTTAGTATGATTCAAATGTAAAGGAATGACGAGTAATCGGTCAACTCTCTTGAGTGAATTTTAGTTCAAAAACTAATAAGATATGAAATACAAGTTACAAGACTTTATAGGTTGCAGGGCTTTCAAAATTATTCATGTAAGTGAGATATGAATGGATTGTTGTTTTGCAAGCATGAGGAGATAAAAAAGTAACATCTCATGTTATTATCATTGTTCTTTTGTTAATTATGGATTCACTTCTTCCCATGTAGAGTCATCTAGAGCAACTCAGGGTATACCACGCCCGTTGTGTCATAGAATATTTATCTCATAAGGGATACCCTAGTGGGAAAGATGCACAAGGATATGATTGGACCATTGACACTGTAGATTATATATGTTAAGTTCATTCTTTTGTTGACATTTTGGGAATATTAATCAAGTCGTGGAAATGGTTAGTATTCAAGCAAGTTGAATTTTGGAGCTATTTGAGACTAGTTTTCCATGGTAATGCTTATTCCACGGGCTTCTTGTACAATCCATGATGAGGCTAGAAAGGCTTTTCACGTACCACTCAATCAATTGGTGTTATCAATTGGGACAAGATCCCTTGGATGAGATAACATGTGCTTATTCATCTTACTCTTGAGATGGTATCTTTGTCATACAAGATGGAACGTATAGGGCAAAGAGAGGTTGCAACTAGATTTTGTAGAATCCAAGCAAAGGATTGTGCAACCTACACGAGGAGTCTGTTTGGGTTACACATTATAGGAGACATGTTTAGCCATAAGATATCATAGATTCCACTTGATTACAATGATATAGGATATTGGATCAGGTTGGAGAGTATAATAGGGCAACACGAGGCTTACATACTTTGTTTATGGTTTGTCTGATTGTCGGATTACACCCTTTGGCAAAACAAAGAGTATAATTAGTAATCTTAGAGTATTGGCTTACAGAGCATTTATATCTAGATAGATTTCTAATTGCCCATTCATTGTGCATAACTCCATGCCTCAAGAGGCTTGTCAAGGATGGTTTATGACCATCTAGATATTTCTTCCAAGCAAGTGATCCTTCTAATTGTTTTACCAAGTTATTCTAAGTGAGAGGAGAGACATTCCTACTTCAATTTGCTAAGTTCCATTCAACTTCTTGTGATGGAAAAGGACACAAGAAGAATTACACCAATTACTTTTGGAGAGGTCTTCTTGCATCTTATTAGCTGAACCATTGTCCTCCAACATCATTTTTACTTCCAATACCACCTTAGTCCACATCAGTTTGTGTTGCTACATTGGGAGGTTGTGAAGCTATATATTTAGGCATCAAAGCACCCCTAAGTATCCACTTAGATTGAGTTTTTCTACAAGTGGATATTGAGAATGTTTTTAATATCATTTATACGAATTTGTCTTTAGAGAGCTTAGGACAGTTGGTGGCTCCTTTCCAAGTCTTATCTCTTTTGTGTAGTTTGTCTATGATTTTCCTTCTTTGCTTTATTAATAGCATGGTTTCTTACAAGAAAGAATTACTATCTTGCAATTAGTTGTCAGTACAAGATTAGAAGATCCTTTAGGGGATCTTTATTTGCTATTTTTGAGCTCTCTTATCTATTATTTTGGCTATGCCAAGCCATGTCTTTCCCACCCTCATAGACAATACAAATATTGTGGACCTTGTAGATTAGATTAGACAAGCCTTTGACCACTTCAATTCCAAGCTTCATCTTGTAAGCTTGAGAGTCAAGGTCTCAAAGTGTAGAGTAAAATACACTTTAGGTATCCCTCCTCGTGTCCATCTTCTAGAGAAGTGTGTCACATATATAGATAGCCTATGTATTCTTGGAGTGCCATTAGGATTTGAGAATTTATCACACAATTTTAGATGTTGCTCTTATAAAGGAGATTTTTTATACAAATGACCTTCCTCTACTAGGAGATCTATATGTGGCATTTGGTATACTCTCCTCTAGTATGCCCATTGACAACCTTACCTACTTTGTACCATTCTTCCTTGTTCAAACTTCCTATCTGGTTTGAAGCTTTGGATAGGAGTACAATTAGAATCTTTGGTGAAATCATAAGATCAAGGACTTTTGAATCTATGCCATGAGATTTGGCACTTAGATAAACATCTCTATTGATCTAGTATGGAGGATAAAACTACTATCTATAGAGGAGATGGCACTTGTAGCATTTTTTGGTAGTTGGGCTTTTTATTACCTCTACTTTCCTCCCATTTTGTGTTTGTTGATAAGCCAACCTTGGGGATGTATGTGATAAAGATGGAGTAAGGAGACTTTTTCTCTCAATATGTTATTGCAGCAAATTACAGATAAATTATCCCACATGCTCAAGAGGACATTCTATCCTTTTCCTCTTTACCTTTGATTGGACCAAAGATTTGCAATCTTCCTTTATCAATCAATAGTTTCAATAAGCATTATATTCTCTCTTAGTTGACTCATCCATTCCTTCTTTTATTAAGGGATATCTTTTCTCTTGCTTTGGTAAGGGTGTAGGCTCTTGGATCCTAGCTTGATTATGCATTAGAGCATTTTGACTCAAACTAGCTACTTCTCTATAATGATAAGGTTTTACCTGTATTTGGTTCTCATACTTACAAGTGATAACAAAGATGCAAATAGACCCTTTGGCATCTTCACTAGATGTACTACAAGTATTAAATTAGATGCAATAGGGATCTGTCTATATGACCCACTACCCCTTTGGAGTACAATTGATAGCCACCTATGGTGCCATTGGAGATCTAATACTTTCCATAGCACAAGAAAGTGGATATCTTACTTGGAGAGAGCATTAGTATACTTTACAAAGAACACAAGATAGTGAAAACTTGTATATGATCCAAGATGATTAGATGATAATAGCAATGTTTTTGGTTTTAGATCCTACAAGATGCAATTTCAAAGAGGATTACTCATCTTGCCATGCGTATATACATCATTACACAACATACATTGTTGTCAACATCATACACTATAGAAGCACAACTCACACATAAGTCATACATGGACTCTAAAGTGCCACAATAATCAGTTTGTTCTCAACTTGAATCACACTCAATTAGATCAATACTTGATTTATCACTCAATAATCTACCAACAACTAGGCATTGATTATAGTCAAGCCACACCCACTCTAGCTAAGAGACTCTAGGTGATGCTCATTGGATCCTCTCCACCATAGCTAGGAACTTGAAGGCTCAACATCAGAGAAGTGAGCTCTCTAGAGCTGCACTTTGAAAGTATACCCCTTGGTCTTGACCTAGGTTTCCAACCCTAATGGTCCCTCTAAAAGTATGTCTGATGGTGCAAATGGTGCAAGTGATGGTGGGCCTCACCATGTAGTCAGAAGTGGAGAATAGACTTTGTAGGTCCTCTTAATAGAACCACAAGGAATAATTGGTACATTGTAGTAATTATTAATTACCTTACCAAGTGGGTTGAGGCTAGACTATTGCAAGACAAGAATGAAGATGAAGTTTGTAGATTTCTTTATGAAAATATCATCACTAGGTTTGGGTACCTTTTGGAGTTGGTTTCTTAGAGAGGAGGAAAGTTTACAAGTAGCCATACCATGATATTTCTCTATCACACATAAAGTGACTATCTCAAGCTAAACTCTAATGGCTTGGCAGAGAGAACCAATCAAACCTTGTGCATCATGTTGGCCAAAGATGCAAAAATAAAAGGAGCAAAATATCATTGGGACAATGTTACTTATAAATTTCCAATAGATGTGGGACAATGTTATTATATGGTATTATACTATGACCACTTGTAAAATTTTGTATTATATTAGGATCACTTCTTCATTTGGCACCACATTTACATAAATTTATATATTTACATAATGATAAGATTACTTGTACACTTCTATCCATATTTTCCTCTTCTCCTCTACAAGTATGGTGATATGATGAATTATCCCTTGTATATTTTATATTTATCATAATGATAAGGTTATAATATTCACTATTCATTATGTGAACTGATTGGGGCTCTTGAAATATTCCTAAACATTCTAAGAATGGACTTAAATTATAAAAAGAATAGAACATTAAAGTATAGCAACACAAATAACATAACAACAATATTAATTATAGAAACACTTTACAAAAACACTATATAGCAACATGCGTAATATAATAGAAACACTAAGTGGAGAAACACTATACATTAAACACTAAGTATAGAAACAATTTATAGAAACACTACACATTAAAGTATATAAATAATAGTATGTAAAAACTTTATAGAAACACTACACATTAAAGTATATAAATAATAAGTATGTAAACACTTTATAGAAACACTATACATTAAAGCATAGAAACACTAAAAATCTTAAACACACAACTCATAGATAGATCAAGTAGAGCATTAAGTGTTTACTCATATTCAAAGATTTTATTACTAGAGGTTTTAGAACCCTCTAAAAGGTACAATTCTGACATTGAATGCTTCACACATTTTCCAAGCAAACCCACACCACTCATGAGCGACTCCATGCAATCTTTTTTTCAAACAAACATGAGAAAATCTAAAATGGGAGCAAGCATCATTTTGCAATAAAACCAAGGCTCCTTTATCAATCAAATCCATTGAATTCATTCAATATTCAATTACACATAAAAAATTCAATATCCAATTCCAAACCTTCCATTCTAACCCAAAAATTTCCAAGAGGCAAAATGTAACAATATGGAGTTTACAGATGAGTTAGTAAAGACTAATGAAGAAGCAAATAGACCAAATTAGACATGAATTATAAGAATATTCTAGAAGCATCTAAGAAGCTACTTGATACCTTCCAAGTATTGGGTAATGTGCATGCCACATAGTGACTTCTAAGAGGAAGCTTCTTGGGAAGTTTCCTAGCTAGTTTAACTTGCACGCCAAGTAGATGACTTCTAGAAATAAACTTCTTGGGATTCTTCCCAACTAGCTTAACTTGCATGCCAAGTAGATGTATTTTAGAAAGAAGCTTCTTGAGCAACTTCCTGATTAGCTTGGCTTGCATTTTAAGAAGGTGGCTTTTAAAAAACTTCTTGAGAAGCTTCTCAAGAGCCTTGTAAGTTTTATATAAATACCAAAGCAAAATTTGATATTAGACATTTAGAGTTTCCCTCCTTCAAGAGTCCCAATGTGATCTTTCACTTTGCTATTCCATTCTCCTATTTCTCTCCTTAGTCTTTTACATTGATATTAGAGTAGGAATGGAATAGATGGAATTTATGGACCACCAAATCGATTTCCACCGAACCATTGGGATTTTTGTATCCATGTACTACCCAAGCATCATTTCATACTTTGGGAAAAAAATTAAAATATGATCACCTTGTCCAATGAACCCTTGGTACTTCCTATTGTAACTTATGGAGAATGGTGAAGATTTTAAGTGAGATAATTATAGATAATCTGATAGAGTAGTAGCCATGGCAACAATGCACTAAGTTATCATTATTATGCAACAACAAATTGAGCACCTTACTTGATTGTTGGAAGAACCAAACCATCAATGACAAGAGCATGTAAAGAGAACACTATTTTGAGAAAGAGAAGAGTGAATCCAATTTCTAAAGACCAAAGTATTTGAAGGCAAGAATCTCCTAAACATAGTGGAGAATATTTTTATTTGATTGTGAATGTTGTTTTGAAGCTACAAATCTTCAAGATGAGTGGTGAAAAATTCTCTTGGCTTCAAGCCAATTGGATGGAGTGGCAAAAGTATGGTGGCGATTCAGAGTAGAGCAAGTTTGGAATGGTAGATTGTTGTGCCAATTTTGACATGGGAAGAATTCAAGTGTACAATAATTGGGCAATTTTGAGCTATAAATGCCACATGAGATAGACTAGCAAAATTGAAGTAGATTGGTTCTATAAGAAACTACATTACTCAATTCTAGAACACCATAATGCAAATTCCAAATATACTAGAAGGTGAAGCTCTAGATCAATTTAGAGTTACACGCCAAATTGGAAGTGACCATGTGGGAGCCCAAACACTTGGAGGAAGCAATGCAATTGACTCAACATTTTGATTCCTTGCTTGTGACAACTTGATCTCAACCTCAACCTTTATAGAACCTACCTACACACTACAAGCAAGTGGAAGAGCTGGCACCAATGGAGGTTGATTGCCATCCAACAGAGATCACTTGGCAATACAAATAAGGAAATTCCATGACAAAATAATGGTTGCTTTTATTATCACCAAATTGAGCATCATATTGTTGAATGTCCACTCAAGAATGGATGACATTGACAAGTCATTCAAATGGAGTTCATGTAGCATGAGGATCAAGGGAAAAAGTTCCCAATACAAGAATTTGAGTCATCTATCGAGAACTTGATTAGTTCTAATGGGATTAAAGGCTCAACTTATGCAAGTTTGCTTCACTTGCAAGGTATTATATCTAATTGTGGTTGTAAGATTTTGGTTTATTTTTAAATTTCACAAAATTGCATGTATATGTAATTAGTTGTGACAACCCAACAAGTATCACTTTTATGGTAATCAGTAAGTAAAGTTTATTCCCACAAAGATACAAGTCAAAAAGGATCAAATACAATGTAAAATGTAACAATGTACTTCTTCTTGGTTGCATCTTTAATCTCTCATGTAAAAACCACACCTAAAAGAGAGTAACAAGCACTGATCACAATCTCATAAAAAATTGACACTCTATAATCACAACTCCTTCAAAACTTTCCAAACAAACTTGGATTGTGATGATTCATTTTCTTCCAAAGATGGCTACTTCACTACAAAATGACTTTGCCTCAGAATTGTGTTCCACCCCACCACTGAAAGCACAACTTCCTTGATCAAAATTGCTTCATGTCAAACTCATGCTGCACTCACAAATTTGGAATACTACCAACACTACAATTCTTCACGGATCTGTCAAGGCATTGTTTTGATTACACATCACTCCGGATCAAACACATAGAATCAAGATCAAGGTTGCGGAATCCAACATCCAACAAGCTCATTGACTTGCACTTTGAAATTCTACTAACACTCACAATTACACACTATAATACTCCAAGGACAAGAACTCTTCAAGAGAGAAAACACAAATTTTATACTCAATCCTACGATGCCCCAAAGGAGCACCTTCTCTTTATTATATAGGAAAGGAAGATCTCCTCCAAGGAAGCTCCACCATAGGATTAGGTACATGGATAGGTGAACTCTCAGCAAGCTCTATGCTTAGATTACTTTCTTGGATTGGTGACATGTTGGTGATGGTCCCATCTAGTTGGTCAAATAAGCTTTGATAAGAGGGAATATTTTAGGGAATCTTCTTGTAGGAATTTCAAAATCACATAAGTGAAGTACCATTAGAAAGCTCTTGGTGAGACAAACCAGGGGAGAGGTAAGGCTAACTTTTACTTTTGGCAGGGGGGGGGGGGGGGCGGAATTTGCACATTTTCAAGGCCTAATTCATCCGTTTAGGCCTTTAAAACTGCCTTTGAAGTTTTTAGGCCTATTTTGGCTTTTGCCCTATTAGTAGAAGTTCTATTTTGGTGATATAAGTGATATAAGTTTTGGTGGTAGAAGTTCTATTTTGGTAATATCTGTTCTACATCATGCGTAACATCATTCTAGATGTTACCACCCCAAGTTTCACCTCACCTAGCTATTGATTCTAAAGTTTCCAAGAATGTTTTTGTTTCTGGCCTATTAGTAGAAATACTCTTTTGGTGATACCTCTAGCTTATCTACTAAGTCAATCATGTATAACATCCTTCCATATGTCACCAAACCAAATTTCATCTCTAGATCATCTATCTAGCTATTGGTATTACACACACAAGATTGATACTCAAAATTAAGATCAAACGACAAGCTCTACAGAATAGCACTTTGCTTTATCTATCTTCAGAAATATTAATCGTGAACAACATAACACTATGAATGCCTCCCTTAAATAGGTAGAGCACTCAACTACTTCCTACAAATCTCTAAATCTAAATCATCTTACTACTGCTTCAAATCTCTACTTCTCAATCTCCAGATCTGAAATTACAACTCACTCCTTCATATCTGTCATTTCAAATCTCAAATTGATTATGAATCCAATCCAATATCTACTTCTACTTTTGCTCTGAAACCTGAGGTAATTTCCTTTGTACTTTCTACTTCATCTACTTTGGACTTCTTTCTAGTCTCTTACTCACTACGAGGATTATCTAATTTTGCTCATACTAAGTCTAATCTGAGACTTATGTTGTCTCCTACTTCATTGATCTTCCTATCTACTTGGTCCCTAAGACAAATCAGCAGCTTGTTCATATTGGTGTCCTTTGCCTTCCTCTTCCTCGTCTCTTGCACTAGAAGTTTTAACTCATATAGACACGTCTCCTCAAAATGTACCTTGGCTTTGGTGTTGAGTATGGCCTTCACTCCCATGACGATTGTGGTAATGGGCTCTGATTTTTTCCAACCTTGATGCTTTGCTTCTATTGCGTCCCATTCCACCTTCAACTCCCCTTCATACTTTGCTGTAAGGTATTTCAATTCCTTCACGTACTGATTGACCTTCACATCCATCCCTCCTACTAAAGCCTTCCATCTTGCTTCTTCTTGACACACTTTGTCAACTCTTTGCCACACTGCATCCTTCTCTGTAGCCTTCTGACCAAATGAGTTGAGCTCAATCTCCTTAGCTGTGACTAGTGCCTTCTCTATATTTACTTTGTCTTGCATAGCCTTCACCTCAACTTGCAACTCTTCTACCCAAAGCCTCTCCTAGGTCACTTCTCTTACCTTAATTGCAAACTCCTTCCCCTACTTCTCAAACTTCTTCTACAGGTTCTTGTTTATCTTCTTCTGCAATACTACATCAACTCACAAAACTTCCATCTCCTCCTCTCTCCGGGTTAGACAATCTTTCAACTCCAAATTGTCGGCTTCCATCCGCTTCAGCGCCTATAGTACAATTTTCACTTTGGGTTTACCATGATGCATCTCCTTCTAAATCTTCTCCATTTGCATCAATAATGGACAAACAACCGTCTATAGAATTTCTACTCCCATGCAGCTTTCCTCCTTCTCATCTTGCAAAGCCTCAACTTGGTCCCCCTTATGTTCAATAAGAGCTCTCCCCTAAAGTATGGATCTTTGTATTTGCATCGGGACTTTGTCTCCCGAGTTTTTGTCATCATCCAAATTGATGATATGTGTTACTTTCAAGCTTTCTCCTTGTTGTGTTACTCTTCTTGGTTCCATTGTGGTTTCTTCCTCTTCCCTGATCTGGTCAATATCATCTTGCAGTTTGCATTATTCTTCTTCTTGCTGCTGTACTTTGGGTTCTCCTTTGCTACTTGACTCTTCAGTCTATAGGGTTAACTCTACTTCTTCCTCCTGAACTTCACTTGATTTTGACTCCGCGTCTCCTTCCAATTCTTCATCAATCATTGGCATTTCCATCCTTGCCACTCTTCTTGACCCTGATCTCCTCACTTTGCTCCTCTAAATAAATGAATTCCATTCCTTTGGTCTGCTTATCTTTCTTTTCTTTGGAATGGCCATCTTGGGTTGCTGATCTTGCTCCGTCTTTGCATAAAGTTCATCACTGCTATGGATTTGCCAACTGTAAAGCTTCTCCTCCTCATCCACATTCTTCCATAGGTTAGGATGGAAGTGCAATACCACCATGCTCCTCTCCTTGGCTTGCAACAGGTTCAACTTGAGGTAAAAGTGGGTTGCAAACAACAAGTAGTGGGGTGGTGCTTGGTTTCTCCAATTCAGCACCATCAACCTCATCCGTTGGTAGAAGCTTTTTCCCCAATTAATCGGCTCCTCCTAAACATTTGGTGGAAGAAGATTGCCTGATGCGTCATAATGAAAGTAGTTTGGTTGAGCTTCAAAATTGCCATCAAGTTCCCAATGATGCTTCTTTATATCAAGTTCTTGTATGTCTCAACCTTGTAGCCATTCTTAATTTTTGGCATGCTGGATGACCCCTTCACTTTCTAAGTCTTCTCACCTAAGTGTTCTTTCCCAAAGAAAGAGGCACTTGTCTCTTCTCCGGCCTCTATTCCCAACACTAATCTCCAATCTAACTCTGTCTATTGAGCCAGATTGCCTCTCTTTCCTATTGCTTCTAGGCCCTCTTCACAATTGCTAGTTGCTATCTTGGTCATGAATTTTGGGAAACTAAGGTTCCAGTTCCATGCCAAGAAAGTGATCCAAAGTCTTGTCAAGACATCAATCCTAGCCATCATATCTAATCTCTTCACTATGGGATTTCACACTCCTTGTGAAGAGCATTTCTTGAATCCTCTTGGGTTTGGATACCTTGAGTAATTCCCCCATCCCTTGGCTGAAAAACTCTCACTCTTGTAGAGAACTCAAGGATTTTTCTCATAGCTAGTTGCTTCTCATGGAATTCCTCTACATGACTTCTTAATGGCATAGGAAATTTCTCCAAGGTTTCTTTTCATTTCTTCTGTGAAGTCCTACTTTTATAGCTTTGCAATTCCAAGTCATTCTTCAGCTGGCTCTGTTTGATAAATCACACCTTATGCATGAGCTTCTCTTGTCACTATCAACCTGCATGCCTTTTCTGCTGTTTCATGATAGTTCTTGATTTGTGCACCCAAAGGAAAGTTGTTACTTCCTCCTTGCATTGGGTTGCATTTCTCTAAGGCAAAGTTTCCTACTTCAAGATTGACATTGACCACTTTGGCCTAAGTCCTAATCGGTTCTGACCCAAAGTAAATATTCTTTGGCTTTGCCAAAAACATGATTTCTCCTTCTTCTTTGCCTAAATGGATTCAATTCTCCTTCAACTATACATTTTTTTTTATAAAAAACAAAAAAAAAACAAAAATGTGGGTACCACATTAGCAAAGGAATTGAGTATTCCTATCAAGCCAATAATTAGAAGTAGATTGATGATAACATATGGTAGAAAAGGTTTTGCATTCCGAACCTCACATTCTATTACATTCAAGATTAAGAAGGATTATTTGGAATGTATGAGGTCTATAGTGACACCTCTACACTATGATGTCATTTAAGGTTGTCATTGGCTTGAACATCATAAGGTTCAATTTGATTGGACATGATGACAAATTCAAGTATAAAACCAAGGAAAGAATTTTGATTAGGTTGTTTGGCACGTTTGAGTAAGATATCTAGGAATAGTCACTCCCCAAGATAGGAAGTGTGTTAGTAAAGCAACCATAAAGCAAGTTGTGGAGGAAAATATTCTTATTTTTGTGGTAGGGTTCAAGCCGATTGTGCATGGAGAATCTATTGAGGGCCATAAGCCTCATCAAGCAATGGTTGATCAAATAGCTTAAGAGTTTGCAGATGTGTCTTTGGATGATTTGCCAAAAGGATTACCCTCCAATCGTGGTATGCCCTTCAAGATTGAGTTATTGCCAATAAGTACTCCAATGAATAGACCAATCTATCAACTCTCATCAAAGGATTGGATGAGCTTTGAATAACATTGATAGAGTTGTTGTAGAAGGATTTCATACAACATAGTACATCTCCTTGGGAAGCAAAGGTACTATTTGTCACAAAGAAGGATATAAGACTTTGCTTCTATATTGTTTATCATGGCTTCAATAAACAAATAGTGAAAAATGCATATTGCTTGCCTCCAATTGATGACTTGCTAGATCAATTGAATGGAGCACAATACTTCTCCAAGTTGGATCTCTAAAGTAAATATGGGTAGATCCCCATTGATAGAAAAGATATGCAAAAGATTACCTTTTGCACAAGGTATGAGTATTTTGAATGGAGAGTTCTACCTTTTGGGCTCACTAATGCTCCAATAGTCTTCATGGATCATATGCATCAAATGTTTGATGTGCTATTAGATTGGTACATGATGGTGTTCATGTGTGATATTTTAATCTATAGCAAGATGGAGGTAGAACATGCAAATCATATGCGAGAAGTCTTAAGATGACTAAGTCAATGGAAGTTTGATTGCAAGAAGTCAAAGTGAACCTTTAGGCAAAAAGAAGTTACCTTCTTGGGTCATAAGATCTCATCAAAGGGAATCAAGATGGAAGAAGAGAAAATCAAAGCCATTACTGATTGGCCTACTCCAAATGATGCCATAAAAGTGTGAGCATTTAATGGATGGGAAAATCTTTACCAATGATTCATTCACTACTATGATCATATGGCCGCACCATTGATAGAGCTCTTGGAGAAGACCTCAAGCTTTCAATGGACCACCAAGCACAAAGAAGTGTTCCAAAAGTTGAAACATATGGTGTCTTCAAGACCAATTCTTCAACCATATGATCCTCAACTATCTTGTATGATTGATTTAGGTGCTTCTAACTTTGCTATTGGAGGTATGTTGCAACAAGAATTTCTAGATGTGTTACATCACATTGCCTTTGTATCTCACTGACTAAACACCATAGAATGAAATTACTTTGCTTGAGATCAAAAGTAACTAGCAATGGTATATGCCACTAAGGTATCAAAGCATTATCTCTTAGGAAAACAAGTGATCATGTGAACCAATCACAAACAATTATTATAGACATTACATTTGGAACACATGAAGAGTAGATATCATTGATGGGAGAAACAACTATAGTTGTTTGACCTCAAACTTGAGTATAAACTTAGTAGGTTCCATGTCATATATGATACCCTATCATGATGACCTGATTTGAAATCTCTTCCTCTTATCACAATAGCAATAAAGACAATGTCACTTAACTCCAAAGTCCAAATCTAATTTAGGACCACTTTACAACAAGACCTCTTCTTTCAAGGTACAAGGTCATCTTGCAACACATGGCAAGGAATAAAACACCTTCTCTTTCAAGGAAGGCCTTCTATTGTATGAGAGCCGGATCTATATTCTAGCTAAGGGTGATCTATGACTTGTGTGCCTTCAAGAAGCCCATGACTTATCATCTGTTGCTCACATGGTATGGACAAGACCTTAGGTACTCTACAATGCTGATGGTGGTGGGCTAACATGGCATGAGATGTTTGATAATTTGTCCAATCTTGTGAGAGTTGCAAATGCACCAAAGCTAGCAACTAAAAGCTAAGTAGACTCCCTCAACCACTTCCCATCCCATTTACTTGATGGGAACATGTGAGCTTAGATCTCATCACATCTTTGCTCAAGATAAAGCAAGATCACACAACAATCTTGGTGTTTGTTGATAAGCTTAGTGAGCAAATCCATTTGGCACCAACTTGTGGTATAGTGAATGCTCCAATATTGGCTCAAATTTACTTCAACAATATCTTCAAGCATCATGGATACCTTGTATACTCATCTTTGATTCACCATAAAATTTTAACAAGCACTCTTCTAGTTACTCATCACCAAGCTTACTTTATCTATGGCCTATCATTCTCAAACTAATGTATAAACCAAACATACAAATTGTATTTTGGAAGATATGCTTTGTACCTTTCTTTGTCAATGTCCACCGTACCAATTGGGATGAATGTCTTGCAACTATTGAGTTTACCTACAATAATTCCAAACAAGCAAACATCAGATTCTCTCCCTTCTTTCATAATTTTGGCCAAGATACATTTGTTCCAAATTTATCTCTTCCATCTCATGTCCCTCATACTTCTGCCTTCTTGACCACAATATCCCAATCCCTACAACAAGCCAAATCTTATCTCATTGTTGCTCAAAATTGTCAAAAACAATTCATGGACCAACATCATTATGATCTCAACCTTCAACTTGATAACAAGGTCATGCTATCCTTTAGTAACCTACCTCTCTCACTTGATACCAAAGTTTGTAAACTCGCCCCTAATTGGATAGGACCCTTTGATGTCACCCAAATCATCTCTCTTGTTGCTTATTGCCTTGCCTTATCTTGTCATATGCGCATCCACCTTGTCTTTCACATTTCCAAGTTGGAACCCTTTGTTCCTAACCCATCTTCTTTTTCCTCTCATGTCTAATCTCCTCTTCCTCCCATCCCTATCCATGATCATGAGGAGTACAAAGTTGATTGTATCCTTGCACGTCGCCACATTCAACAAGGACGTCAACAACATATGGAGTACAAGGTCCTTTGGAAAGGGTATCCCCTTCATGATGCCTCATGGGAACCTCTTTCTCACCTCCAGAATGCACAAATGGCCATCCATGAGTTTGAAGCTTCAATGGCGACAAGGACGTCACCAACTAGTGGTGGAGGAATATGTGACAATATGGAGTTTAGCGACGTAGTTAGTAAGGCTAACAAATAGATAATAAGCCAAATTAGCCTAGAATATTCTAGAAGTATCTAGGAAGCTTCTTGGGAAGCTTCCTAACTAACTTAACTTGCACTCCAAGTAGATAGCTTCTAGAAAGAAGCTTCTATAAGCTTCCAAACTAGCTTAACTTGCATGCCAAGTAAACGGCTTCTAAAAGGAAGCTTCTTGAGAAGCTTCCAAGTTAACTTGGCTTACACTCTAAGAAAGTGGCTCAAGGAAGCTTCTTGAGAAGTTTCTCAAGAGCCCTGTATGATGCCTATAAATA
The DNA here is from genome assembly GCA_948567375.1 of Lunularia cruciata. Taxonomy (NCBI): domain Eukaryota; kingdom Viridiplantae; phylum Streptophyta; class Marchantiopsida; order Lunulariales; family Lunulariaceae; genus Lunularia; species Lunularia cruciata. The sequence goes on along the minus strand of OX419762.1, from coordinate 42,096,460 downwards.
CCCAAGCTAAAGTTCATGCTAGGCATTTGGAGTTTTCTCACATTCAAGTGTCCTAATGTGAGTTTCCATTCTCCTATTTCTCTCCTCGGTCTTGGTCTTTTACACTTTTTCATGAGCTATGTGAACCACAACATGACAATGGTTTTTATGAAGCTTCTTAAAAGCCTTGTATGTTCTCTATAAATACCAAAGCCCAAGTTCATGCTAGGCATTTGGAGTTTCCCTCATTCAAGAGTTCCAATGTGATCTTTCACTTTGATCTTCTATTCTCTTATTTCTCTCCTCGGTCTTTTACAAGAAAACACATCCTTTTAAACTTTGCAATGTTTACAAAAGTGAATTGGTGACAGAATTGGATCCAGGATACTTTGGGTCATTGCTCCCCATGTCATAACAAGTTATATCCATTCTATCGATTTCTAAAGAAGCAAGTATAATCCCAAGGCTCTTGATTTACATGGTCATTTTATCAACTTTTGCTAAAGTTATTTGGCATTGATGCTTGGTCTTTGCAATCCTCTTGTAATTATAATTTTCTCAACTTTTGATCTTGCCTCAACCTTTACCTTTACCTTGAGTTTTTCTATTGTAGTGGCTTTGAGAGCTTTGATCTAGGGTAACCAACACCCTCTCTTGCTTCAATCAATTTAGTTCGCAATTTTGCATGGTTGCCCATGTGTTGAGCAAAAGTATTCAATGCCAAGAGGTTTTTTGGATTTGTTTTCGATGACCTCCTCCTCTTTTGCTCATCCAGTGCATCTACTCCATCCATCATCTTTCTCTCTTGCTCTTGCTTCTATAGCATATCCTCTATTTCTCCTAAACCCTCCTCACTTCCATCAATCTCTCATGGACTTCCATCAATCTCCTTAAGTGCTCTTGCTCTTGTGTTCCATTGTATAATTGGGGTATCCTCCTCTTCATAAGCTCTAAATGGCTCATTTGGTGCATATTCATATTTGCTGAGCATGAACTCAAATGTATTCTCCTCTTGGGTACTTGGAATGCTTGTTGGTGATCATATCAATTCATGGAGGTTGAAAGCTTGTGAAGTCCCCAGTTGAAGAGGATACTCTTCAAACATACTTTAGACATACCTCCTTGGCTAGTGAAATTTGGCACATTTTATCTCCTTCATCCACCCATTCAAAGAGATTCAGTTCACTCCCCATCCTCAAATTTACAAGGGTAGGGAGAGATATATTAGCTCTATCCCCAAACAATAATGCATCCGTCCTCAAATAATAGTGACACATATTATTTATTTTATCCTCAATCATACATCCATATTTAATCTTTTATTGGTGAGTTCACTCACTGATGGATTTGTCCTTCCAATTACGAGCAGTTTTGTAAGACTTCAAAAACCTAGGACATCTTCATCAACTTTGATTTTGTCATGGATGATGGAAATCCATTACCAAATCTCACCGGAAAATTGCCATGTAATTGAATGTTGTATTCTTTTGGATGGGTTTCTTGCTAATGCATCCAAGAATTTGTTTAAAATGCTTAGGATCTTCCAAATAATCCAGAATTTGGCTATAGTGATGGGTTATCATTCTGAACCTTTCATCCTCTCTTTCCTTTTTACTCTTACTCAAATTAGAAATAGCAAATGCAAGGCACTTTGCTTTACTCACAAGAGGGACAAGAGGCACCCTTTTTCTTGTAGGAGCTATAGATGGCCCCGATGCTACAAAGCAAACCATTTTCAAAATTTCTACAATTTCAAGTGCGGGAATAACAACTACTAGTGTGTGTAAGATCGGAGATGGGATTAGAATGGTGGAGATTGACAAGAGAACTGGAATCTATGTATGAGTGAGCTGGTTGCTTACTTGTATCTACATGATCAACAAAGTCCATATTCACTAATAGGTCAAATTTCCAAGAGTGAATGCTCAAAGTCAGTGCACCTTGAATGTTTTCAGGCAAGTACTATAGCAATATGAACACCTTAAGAATTCTCTTCAGAAGGTTTTGTGTATAACCTCCTCTTCCACCTTGGCATCTGCACAACACTAGATCAAATTTGAGTTTGGAGAACTTTGATTTTGACAAGTAGAATTGAAAGAGCTTCTATTGCATTCCCTCTTGCAATATTTCAAATTCACCTTTGCCCCCTCCTAATTCTCTTTCATTATTGTACTCCAATCTCTACCCATGAGTGTTGAATCCCATTTGATTTAATTGAAATCTTACTCCAAGCGTTTGAATCCCATTTATCGTTTCTCTATTTTCAGTGATGACCACACACGGCATATCTAGACAGGTTTTCATTAATACCCTTTACTTAACTTAGACAGTCTCGCTCTAAACCTCCAGTAAGCCATATTTCAACATTATGAAACGCCCGTTATAACCTTAACATTAACGCCCGTTACTAAATTTTGCATCCCATTCGTTTTTGCATGACTTTTTGGTTACATGTCTCCACGGTGAAGTTACAGCACATGTCCCGTACCCATTAGCATCGCGTGTCTTTCTGAATTGAAACCCTCTAATTTCCAATGCCCGTAAAACTTACAAATACCCTTCACCCTCTATCCGTAACAAATCTCATTCCTCCGCGTAAACTAAAATGTGGGATCTTTACGGGGAGTGAAAACCCGTTTTTGAAACCCCCCCAATATGCTCAATTTGCATATGAAGCCGGCCTGATTTAGTGCGCACTGACGTTAGCCTCAATTACCAACCCTGCCTTACTTTCCAACGTTATAGTTTTCAAATAAACAATGGCATTTATGTAATATGTTGACCTTCCAAATTGCATAGGTCGGATATTTGAGGTGCAATAGGGCAGATTTGTTATATCGACTCTTTAGGGCCTTAGCTCCATTTTACCTATTTTGTCTCACCCTTGGACTGGACGGCTTGACGGGTTTTCCCATCCTTTGCGTTTTCTGCGCGATTGCACTTTTTCCTTTATGCCATAAAGGAAAGAGTGGCACACTTGGCATAGTTCTCGTGTTTTATACGCGATCGCACTTATTCCTTTATGCACTAGGTCTCTCAGTGTGGAGCGACCAGTTCGACTCATAAAATTGTGTACCTGGTCTTGAGCCTGAACTCCTTGCCCCCCTTCCTGCGTATAGGTACTTGAGGCCATGATTTAGGTTCGTCAACTGCCACACTTGATTTGCCGTCTAACGATCACCAACTTTCATTCTCATATTCAGGATAGTAACTTCGGAGGAGGAGGATCATAGTCGGTCGAAAACCTTGAGTCTTTGTGTCTGGGATGAACTGAAAGACCCTTCAACTTTGTGGTGCATGCGTCGTGAGATCGACCGAGAGCCATCGCGTTGTTTCTGTTAGCTGCAGTAGCGTTTATGGCGGCTTCCTGCGCAGGAGGAAGTGCCGATGAACAGTGGCAGCGTGGCAAACGGGTATGTTCACCGATCCAAGTTATGGCAAAATAAGTTTGTTCACTGCCATATTGACCCGAAGTTTACACGTGAGTGACAGGGCATAGCGAGGTTTGGTCTGGTCACCCAGATAATTTGTAACGCTATCTCGTTCTCACAGGAAACATCGTTAATTGTCTTGCTTTTATAGAGAGCGCTATTTCTGTGATCTCGAGCAGGTTTTATAAAGCTTGGGTCTGGTCACCAGAAAAGCTTTTAACTGTATCTTGTTTCCAGAAAGAATATTGTTAGGTTGTCTTGCCTAACTCTGCAGATGTTAAGATTGGTTACAATACGTCCTCACTAGAGTATAGGACGAACTCAAGATAAGTAGAAGAATAATGAACTCCTTTGAATTCTCTTCTCAGGTAAACGACGGACTGTTTGAGATGTACAGGCCTGCTTCAGGATCTGTAAATTTAGAGATCATCTTCTTTTACGGTTTCCCAAGAGAATAAAGCGATGAAGGGTGGTACTTCCGTACATGGATGAAAGCAGATGATTCAGCATGTTGGTTGAATACTTTGCTTGCTGAGGCTTTTCCTCAAGCTCGTATATTTTGCATCTATTACGGAGCTGGAATAACCAAGCCAGGTTACCGCGGACAAATGGACACCTATCTGCTGGGAGAAAATTTGGCTCAATCTATTGTGACATTGGGAGGGATTGGGCAAGATTGTCCTGTGATCTTGGTGGGCCATTGTGTAGGGGGATTCATTCTAAAGGAGGTTTGTTTGCAAGCTGAAAAATATGCAGGGTTAGCAGGAGATCAGCACAAATACAAGTACTCAAATTTCATGCAGAACCTTAAAGTCACAGTGTTCTATGGAACACCGCATTTCGGATCTCAAGCAAAACCGACAAGTGCTCAAGGAGGTCCTTTACTTGACTACTTGCGAGCGTATAACGTGCGTGTTACTCGGATCAACTCTGAGTTTTCTACGTTGCGACGTGAGTACGGTTGGGAAACGGCCGGCATCTGCGAAACCTCAGAGACTATCATGGTGAGTTTAGGATTTGTATGTATTTCCATATGTGCGAAATAAAGCAGCCTTTGCTGTACGACTTTACTTGCCGAATCACTCATGAGTTTAGGAAGTTGCTGGATACCATGCGTCTCTCAAACTGAGCATACGCCCATGGATTTCTGATTCAAGTCGTATCTACTTTAACAGGTGATTCAAAAGGCGATTCTTGGCTCGCGCCATTCCTCACGTCTGGTGGTTGGAGAACAATCTGCCCGCTCTGACATGGATCTTTTCATTGCTCTGCCTGCGAAAGACCATTTTGATATTTGCAGGCCTGTCGATCGAACCTCAACCAGCTTCCTGATTCTGAAGGAAATATTGGAAGCAGTTTGTAAGAAAGAGGTGAGTTTGAACCGCAACGGCAAAGTAACTACTATTCGAACATGTCAGAAGCGATATCGTAAATAATGGCTTTTTGCATACATCATTAACGTTAATCCTCCAAACGAATAGTGGAAGTATGCACTTTGTAGTCTTATGGTTGCGGTTGTATCCCCGGCCAGATTTATAGAACGTGATTGCTAAACCTTAAGTGGTGCAGGTGCAAAGGAATGTGCTTTTCAAGTGGGTTCTCCGACTCCCAGAGGTACTTGGTGGTGCATCTGGCCGGGTGGAGGAACTTGTCAAGAGACTTCACTTACAGGCTCCAAGCTCTTTACCGGTGATCTTGGTGGGCATGGGCGGTATCGGGAAGACGACGTTAGCAAAACAAGTTGTTCTCAAGATAAGCCACCTGTTTGAGTTCATATGCTTTGTGGAAAACGCACAGCAAAAGCTGGCAAGTTGCAGTTTTCGGAGCTTGGTTTGTAGCCATCTTTACAAAAGAACTGGGACCAAAGTGCCTCTTCATGAAGACGAAGTGTTGATGCATATCAGTGGACGGAAGATTTTGATGGTCATAGATGACGTTACTCTCGCAACGAGAAGGAGCACAAGATACTGAAGCTGTGGGATTCATATTTCCGTGAGACCGGGAGTCGTCTTATAGTCAGTCACCTGTCAGGCTCGCAGCCTAGCGACTAGAACGATCGTCCATGAAGTTCCATTTCTTTCCGGGAAAGAATCAAGGGAGCTCTTTGAGGCTCACTTCGCCGACGGTGTACCGGAAGAAATCCCGGGAAACTTGATAGGAGAAATTGTGGATAGATGCTCGGGATTACCTCTTGGAGTGGAGGTAATGGGAAGTTATCTCAACGGGACGAGAGACGTGTCTAGTTGGAGGGCCGCAGTTTGCAGATTGGAGATGGCAGCACCCTTGGACGGAGGGAATGTGAAAGATGATAGGCTATGGAGGATACTAAGATTGAGCTATGAGAACCTGGGCGAGCTTGAGCAACGAATGTTCTTGGACCTGGCGGGGTTCGATATGTATGGTCCAAAATTGACGCAATACGGAGTAGATGTGCTAAAAGTTGCACTTGAGCTCCCAAGATCGAAAGAAGTATTGTCACACGTCACCTTAAAAAACTTGGAGAGGAGGTCTTTGGTACGACTCTCACGGACAGGTTGTTCTGAGCAGAAAGTTTACATTCACCAACAGCTCAGGGACATGGCGAAGAGTATCAATCGACCTGTGCATGAACGTCCAGAACTTTGCAGAGGGCTATGGGACATCCAGGATGTAGAAATTGTATTGGGAAAGTACAAGGTGAGGATAAGCAAACTATTCAGAACATAGTGGCAGAGAAGCTGAAGTTCTGGTTACTTTGGAGCATAATACGCAGTTGATAGCTTAGAGTATTATGGGCATGTTTTAACATTGTCAAGATGTCGTGAGGTCATTGTTATTTTGAGACAAGTTTCGATGACGCAGTTTGAATCCTGGTCACGTGCAGGAAGAAGGGATTGCCAACACAGAGTTGTTGTCGCTTCTTGTCCACTCGCGGAGGAAGAGTCGGTGGTCGGGCTCTTCTAGCAAAGAAAGTCCTCTGCAGTTCCATTGGGAGGCCTTCGCGAGATTAGGACGCATGCGCTTGTTGAGGATATCGAACGTAAGCATGACGGAATGCGCGAGGTTCCCGAAGAGTCTTGGCATGTTACACATGATTAAATGCTCCAAGTCACGGGCGTCGGGAGTCAGTGGTGGCTAGGTAGCAAATGCTGGCCGATTCGGGAAGAAAATGTAGCACGTCTCTCTAATTTGGCGGTGCTCTTGCTGGAAAATTGTGACTCGGTGCATTTCCCTGAGAACTTTCACGAGTTGACCGGCCTGAGAATCTTCCGGATTCGGCTTTCCGATAAGCGTTTGAAGAAATTACCAGAGAGTATTGGCTTCATCCCCGTTCTCGAAGACTTGTCCATCCAAAGTCCTGGGTTAGAATGGCTTCCCTGTTCACTGTTGCAATCCAGATCCTTACGGACGTTGACTATTAAGAATTGTACATCTCTTCAAGCATGGGCTAGTCTAGGGCCTATTCCAACTGTACCGAATCTTGCAGGTTGTTGGTCCTCTCTAACTGAGTTGAGGTTGAAAAACCTTCCCTTCTTGAAAAAACTTCCAGAGGCATTTGGCCAGATGAAGTGTCTTGAAAGGTTGGAGTTTGAGAAATGCTCGGTTCTACAGACCCTGCCAGAAAGCTTTGGTGGACTTTTGGCATTACGGTATTTAAGCATTGTGGAGTGTAGTGGACTGAGTACTCTACCAGAGAGCTTTGGTCATCTTCCCGAGTTGCTTGATTTAATGATTAAGAGCTGTTACGGTCTAAAAACTGTATGTCAATCTTTCGGCCAGTTATCTGGGTTTGATGAGTTGATTTTGGGCAATCTACCGAGATTATGTGGTTTTTCAGCCAGTTTCCTGCAATCGGAATCTCACCGTGTTATCCGAAGCAGGGATGGATTGAGAGTGGCCCCTAAGAGCTTGGGGGACCTTCAAAACCGGGAATGTCTTCAAATTTTCGACTGTAAAGCATCTTTCGTCTACAGCATAACGGCAGCGAGTGAAGAGTCCGTGAGTTCGGTCCGTCCGTGTGACGCTGAGTCGAGTGCGGTGTTGCGACGTGACAGCGGTGCTGCCTACACGCACGGGAGGCTACAGAGTCAGGGTAAAGGCCTTGCGGCTCTGCACGGCCTGATGGAAGGCTCCAACAAGGCTCCGTTGCACTCGTCCTTGAGACCAGTCGAGAATCTTCAGGTTTTATCCTTAGCGGGAATAGACGGCCTGAAGGACGATTTTCTTGTCGGTAGTCGGTTTAGGAATTTAACTCATGTTTTCATATCGCTTTGTAATGATCTTGTGAGATTACCTGAAAGTATATGTCAAACGAATCTAGAAGTATTGGATATAGATTCTTGTGAGAAGTTTGAAGGTCTACCCGCTCGTCTAAGTGATTTAGCTACATTAAATTTTCTTACGGTTATGCGCTGTCCAAAATTTAAAGGCTTTCCACCCTCCATGGGTAATCTTGTTAATTTGCAGTCTTTAGGGATTATAGATTGTGAAGATTTCATCGGATTGCCGGAGGATTTAGAAGAAATGAGACCTTTAACCAAGTTGACGATATCTCATTGCGAGAAATTCAAAGGATTACCTAAATTTTTTCGCAAAGATAGAATCCGACATTTGCATATTCGTTAGACAGTTAACCAAGTTGACGATATCTCATTGCGAGAAATTCAAAGGATTACCTAAATATTTTCGCAAAGATAGAATCCGATATTTGCATATTCGTTAGGGAGAACGAGATTAAGAGCTCCGGATTTGTCTTATCAAACATATGGGATGGGACCAAACAAAGGGAACTAATCTATAACTTGGAGTTTAGGAATCCACTCGAAGCTAGTACTGGTACATAAGCTAGCTAGTTTTTCGCAAAATGTGTTTAGGATGAAATTTATTTGAAGTATTTTTCAAATTTATCTATGTTTTATTAAGTTTATGGGGAACGTTTAATTTGGGTGAATAGGGAATTCTTTGGCACAAGTTGCCAAGTTTGAAGAATATTAACACAATAACTTTGTTTACTACGTTTGGCTGAATTACTTGATACGATAGGAAAGCCACAATCCACCCACGGACAAGTATATTATCTATCGTATCTAATCAGACCAGATTCCTTTCTTCACTCATGTTTTGTTTAACCTAAAAAGTCTAATTCCAAAATGCCAAAGTGTATCTCATCTCTTCTGTCCCTTTTATAATCTTTGGTAGACTCCGACAATTTTCTGAGTCTTGGTATAACTTGTTTGATTCTACCTACGCATGGATGCCTAACATATCCTTCTTGTTCATCTAGTGTGCGGTGGTTTCAAAGAATCGAGCTAATGCGCCATTTCTCAGAGGAGTATATTCGCTCTTAAGTGTTCCTAAGTGTTCTTAAAATTCATGATGATAGTCACCATAAATTTTAAGAAGACTTAAGAACATTAATTTTAATTCATTGTTTCACTGGGTATTATTGCAATGGGGGATGATACACAGAGATTTCATTGAGCTCGAGGGTTATTGAGCAAAACAATAAATCCAACTGTACATATATCACAAGCAGAAACTCGGTATGAGAGGTACTGACAATTGGAAACTCGGTATTGACAATTGCTCAGCTACTGCGGCACTGATGAAGTTCACATGTGTTTTAGTGAAGGTTTACTATGCTGCCTTCTGCTTCCCCTTTGCTGTTTAGCAGTCTCAGGACTTGTTGTGATATACTTTATATCTTGTCCTTTTTCGCTTAGCTCTCGTTACCCTGTTACACTTAGACAAGTTTGTCTCTGCAGCCACACAATCCTAGAGCTCTTGCATTGTTCCACTCCTCCATTCCCCAACTAATTCCCTCTCTATTATGTTTCCTTCGCTCTTTGCCTGCTTCATGGGACCTCCTCTGGTGTATACGGTGTTCCTACCCGACTCCAGCCCACGTCTTTTATTTTTATCATTCACACATTGCTTACTGACAGTCTTTTACATAGCGTTATCTATTTCTCGCAGTTGTTTGCATAGAGTTCTCGATTTCATGGTGTATAGAGTTCTCGATTTCATGGTGGTATACTAGTCAGTTAGCCTTATGTTATTCTCAATTTGTTCAATTATGCCTTTGTTTCAAGTTACATTTGATACATTCTACCTTATGGATTTCTCACTATTCTAGCATTGTCAATTATATACATCTTGTTGATCAATCATTTGCACCTCATGAATTCTGGATAACCCGTTCCCAGAACAGAACTGCATCTGTTCTCGTATACCTATATATATCACAAGCAGATTTGTTCTACGGACAGGCTGTCGAGTAATGACGAGTGATGGATTCTCAATTCGATTGCATAAAATTGTACAACAAATATACCGAAACGATATCGATGTGCTGCCACTGCTGCTGCTGCGAGATGTTGTCACCTTTTCTGTGACCTCTCAGACATTTCCTCGGATTGGATGTACATTAGAAGACTCTATATATCGTTCCAATTCTTCAAACTCCACATTCCTTTCTCTCGCCGACCCGCGTAAGTGAAGGCTCCACCGACAGCTGCGGCAAGCATAGATCTTGTGTTGTTGCCGAGTGTTTGCTTCTGCAATTCTTGGTCGTAAGCCGCCTCTTCTAGCTTACGGCTTTGTCCTGTTGGAGCTCTTGTTCTGCGGGTCGTTTGTTGTGCACCCATGTGACATTCCGCAGGGCTCACATTTTGTTCTAAATCAGAGTTGAGACAGGGAATTTGTTGTTCCTTCGACAGCGAAGTTGAAGGCCATTATCAGTGCAACGATCGGTTCTAGAACCATCGTTAGCACCCACAAAAAGCTCCTCTTCCTCCTAGCTTCAAGGCTTCAAAGCTCCTCTTCCTCCTAGCTACGGTAAGCAGGACTCGCGAGAACATGATGATGTATTTAATGTTCCTGATTACCAGCATTATCTACAGCCAGGGGCATGAATGAAACCTTCCTGGCAATCTCAAAGGGTGCATCCACCACAACTGCAGATCATGGAACTTTCTCTACAGTTGCTATCAGTTCTCGGAATCTTTACTTCCCTGGTGTTTCCAATCTGTACTCTAGGCTTCACTTATATTTACAGGGAACGGAAGAAGCTCCGACATTCTAACACCAGAGATTATCCTTTCTCCATAAGCCTCCTTCTGCAGTACCCGTGAGCAGTTCCTGCATGCCCAGCACGTTCGCATGCTTCTTGTCCTGACACTCTAATCATGCACCGAAGTTCTGGAGCCGAATGTGAGAGTTCATCCAGCAACACCTGATCATGCACTTCGAAGCTATACCATTACGTATCGTTATGGACAGTTAAGTTTTCAAGTATTAACCACATTGACATAGTGAGGCTTGAGCGAGACGCTAATCATTGATGTCACTCAAGCTACAGCTTATAATGGCCCACCTTTATACTCTTCATCTTTATAAATCGGTGCGTTTAATACGATCTGATTATAAATCAGAAACAGTGCATGGATTCTCTCCGATCAAAGTCAAACTGTTGTTGCCGCTTTTCACAGTACTCCAACTTAAGGAATTGAAATCATTTCGCTTCCAGTATCTTGCATTCACAACTCAGTTCACAGCGCAACAGTCGAGCTTGGATTCAGCCATGATACTCGGTACTCCAGGAAATGAAGATCGTCAACGGTGTTCGAGGGCCGGGTATCTGAGGAGTAAAGTATCACTTCCCTTCTGTCGTGCAAGAAACAGACATTGGAAAGGACTGCAGTGGGTTGCTTTAACGAAATCAAAAGTCCGTATGGAGGTGTGTAGAGCATCCAGAATGAGGGGTGATACTTAGCTCCACATCTCAGTACAAAATTGCTACAGATGGGTCAGGTGTTGAGCACCAGTATTCTAATCATCTTGGATAAAAAATTTGGAATATAATTCTCTTAAAATTAAGTTGATAGATAATTAGGCTTTTCGTCCTCAAACTTAGTTCTCGAAATACCATGTTTGGAGAAATGCCTCAAGACTTGAGGAACTTTTATTTTTCAAAACATAAATAAAAATTGTACACCAAGGCATGATACACATGACTCTGCCTCAGTCATATAGGCCTCAAAGACTAGAACCTTCAACAATTATGTTGCGTATGTCAAAACTGAGGTATTCTTACTAGGTCCAAGCACAGGTGCACACATATGCGTGGCACCCACTTATGCAAGGTAAATCTAAGCGGTCAACTATGTTTGGCAAACCTAATAACACGACTAAATGAGATCAACATAGGGGCTTCTTTATACATTATGAACTTAAGCATCCATATACGCAATGAAAACATAGATGCACACCTATGCATGGTAAACTTGGATGCCTACTTATACATCTCAAACTCAGACACCTACCTCTGTGTAGTATATTAAACCTTGGTGCCTGCTTATGCATGGCAAATCTAAACACCATATGCCTGATATAGTTATGCTTGTTCTCAAAGCAAAATAAATAGATATGGAAAAGAGGAAGCATATTTTGGATGCCTTTTCTTAATCTAAAATAATAAAAATAGTTTCTTGGATATGGTGAAATTCTTAAATATTAGCACAAAATATTGGATCGTAGGAAATAGACCACAATTCTTAAAAGAAGTGAGAAATTACTCTTTAAAGCATCTGCCATTATATAACAACATATTAGATTTAGTTTTAGTATTAATGGTTTACTTTAACTCTAGCTAATTTACTTAGGAGAAACTTCTAAAAAAAAGCAAACAAGAAAGCTATATGCACAATATGATGCATTATTGATGCTTATTCTAAAATATTGGCTTTTGATTTTACTTTGATCAAAGTTAAAACAATAAAATCCATTACCAAATCTCACCAGAAAAATTGCCATGTAATTGAATGTTATTGATGTGTTTCTTGCTAGTGCACCCAAGGATTTGTTTTAAGTGCTCAAGATCTTCCAAATAATCCAAGATTTGGCTATAGTAATGGGATACCATTCTGAATCTTTCATTCTCTCCTTACTTTTTACTCTTGCTCAAATAGAAATAGCAAGTGCAAGGCACTTTGCTTTACTCACAAGTGTGAAAAGAGACACTCTCTTTTCCTGGAGTAGCCATAAATGGCACTGATGCTATAGAGCAATCCATTTTCAAAATCTATACAAATCCAGGTACGGGAATGCAACTACTAATGTGTGCAGGATCTGAGATGGGATTGGAATGATGGAGACCGACAAGAGAACTGGAATCTATGTATGAGTAAGCTGGTTACTTACTCAGATCTAGATGATAACAAACTCTACATGATCACTAATCGGTCAAATTTCCAAGAGTGAATGCTAAAAGTCAGCACACCATGAATGTTTTCACTCAAGTACTGTAACAATATGAACACGCCAAGAATTCTCTTCAGAAGGTGTGGTGTATAACCTCCCCCTCCACCTTGGCACCTGCACAACATTCGAATCAAATTTGAATTTGGAGAACTTGGATCTTCACAAATTGAATTCGAAAAGCTTCGGTTGCCTTACCTCTTACCATATTTCAAATTCACATTTGCCCCCACCTATTTCTCTTTAATTATTATACTCCAATCTCTACCATTACCGATGAGTGTTTGAATCCCAGCTATGACACATGACACTTATTTCCCTATTTTCAGCGATGACACATGGCATACCTAGACAGGTTTTCATTCATACCCTTTACTTATTTCCTTAGACACTCTCGCTCTAAACCTCCCGTACGCCATATTTCCAACAACTACTCCCCATTATAACCTTCGCTAGCCCGATACTAAATTTATATCCCATTCAATTTTGCATGACATTTTGGTTACAGTACATGTCCCGTATCCGTTAGCGTCCCGTGCCTTTTTGAACTGAAACCCTCTAATTTCCATGCCCGTAAAACTTTTGTGGTTGCGGATAAATACCCGTAAAACTTACAAATACCCCTTACCCCCTATCCGTAACGAATGTCGATGCTCCCCGTAAAGTAAAATATGGGATTCTCTCCAACTCAAATACTCAACTGCTACAATTCTAAAAAAACCTAAGGATTCAATAGAAGATTTAAAAACATGGTGTGAAAAAAGTAGATTTTATTCTCTCCAACTCAAATACTCAACTGCTACCGTTCCAAAAACCTAAGGATTCAATAGAATATTAAAAAGCTGTGAATCAGTATTATGGCTTACATTTCTAACGCCAACATATAAATCTATATAATCAAAGTGATGTTATATAAGTCTAAATGGAGTTCTTGTACTTTGAATTTCTGCTCCTTGCTAGAATTAAAACTATTGAAAAAATCACCCATAATAACCATGCAATAAATCATAATTATCACTAAATAATTATTATTTATAATAATTGTATATCTATGATGTGAAAAATACAAAGAAAAATTATATCTTGAGATAAATCATATATTTATACATATTTAAAAGATATAATCATCGTGGAACAAAAATTTGGAGTATTAATTCTCTTAAAATTAAGTTGATAGATAGTATGCTTTTTTTTCCCTCAAACTTAGTTCTCGATATACCATGTTTGGTGAAATGCCTCAAGATTTGAGAAACTTTTATTTTTCAAAACATAAATAAAAACTGTACATTGAGGCATGATACACATGACTCTGCCTCAGTCATATAGGCCCCAAAGACTAGAACCTTCAACATCTTTTTTGCGTATGGCAAAACTGAGGTATTCTTACTAGGTCCAAGCAAGGCTAGGTGCACACCTATGGGTGGCAACCCTAGACACCCACTTATGCAAGGTAAATCTAGGCAGTCAACTATGTTTGGCAAACCTAAGAACACGACTAAATAAGATCAACATAGGCGCTTATTTATATATCATAAACTTAAGCATCCATATATGCAAGGAAAACATAGATGCACACCTAGGGGCCTCTCATATAGTAAATTGCATATATATATATATATATATATAGAAAAATCAAAATCAATTTGTAAATTATCAATGAGAAATATTTCGATAAACTTGCCATGCTATCTATAGTAGAGTGTCTCCTTTTGGCAAAAGAGGGGTGCATAGTTTACCAAGGGGCGTTCAATGTCAGAGTAACCCAGATCTCCTCAAATGTGTCATGCTATTTTGAGATGCCATAGTTAGATAATATAAGTTTTCCTGGATGCTAAAAATAAGAATTGAATTTTTTGTCCTGAAATGTTGCGTAGATTTGTCATAAGAAGTGTTCTCATCTTACTTGACATACCATGTTGCGTAAAACACCATTCAAGCTCCCTCACGCTCTTGAGTTTGGCTTGCTAATCACTGGTGTCGTGGTGTGGTTTGCATAGGCCGTAAAAAAGTGACTTTTCATAGTTTATCTCCATGTTAGTGGGGTAGGTTGTATGCTAGATCCGACGGATGAGATGTTGCCATCTATGTACATGTATGTGATTGGCCACGTGGGTTACAATCCTATCATGTTTGAGTGCTTTAATGAATAAAGATGAGTGCAAGTGGAGAGACGGGTGAGTTTTAGTTTGAAGAGTCTCGAGGGGAGAAGGACATTGGAAGTGGGGAGTGAGAGTTGTAGCAGAGATTGAGTGTTAGAGCATCGAAGAAAGCATTCGAGCATGAGATGTTCCATACTCCCAATCTGTCACTCCCAAATCCTTTTCTCATCAGGCTTTAGATTTAACAAGACAACTTACGGGATTGGTTGGTAGCATGTTTTGGGGTGATGTTTGTGGACTCGGTAATGTGAAACCCAGATCCTATTGTCCTTCCGGTGCTTACTTATGAAAATGTCTGGGATTTGATAGTATGTATCTTTCCATAGTTGGGGAATGCATAAATTTTTGCTCATAAGCTTCAAGGTGGAGTTGTGAGGTCCATTTGTCAAAAAGTAAAAAGACTAAAAGACAAAGGTGCAAAAGCTTGGGTCCAAAGAGAAAAATCTGGAGTTTTTTGACCATCAAGGGAGTTCATAGATGCTATTCAAGCAACAAGGGACACGGTTGGAAAGAAAAGATGACAAGCTATAATTTGGAGACAAAAATCACACAATTTGAACTGATTATAAGAGAGATATGATCAATTGAGTCAAGGGGGGTTAAATTCATACCCAGGAGCACAAAGTAGTCAATTGAGGGAGCTTCTTGACACATTTTCACTATTTGTCAGTGGGATTGCAGAGAAGACAAAGTGCTCACAGTACCGGGTGCAAGAAATTATAGTTTTGGGTCAATTTTAAATTAGATCTAATTGATTGAAGTTGAAGCTTATGGGATGTAAGGTGTTGGAGAAGAGCTAATGATCACGTTTGGAGTTTTGGTCACTCCCCAAGCTATGGTTTGAATTTCCTTATGAAAATTTCTAGTATTTTTTTTTGTGTAGATTGTGCACCTTTGTATGAAAATTTCATGTGAATTCTTCAAATTGAGAATTCAGGGTCTTGGATCAAGTATACCTGGGTTTGCATAGCTCACAAGTTAGCCTATCTCAAAAATTGATCAATATCTAGAGATTGGGGTTGGATTAGGCCATCAAACTTTGCAAAGTGGTAGACAAGAGCACGACAAACTATTGTGGAAAATTTAGTTGGCTTTGGACTTATAGAGATTGGGATCTGATGCAACAAATTTTGTTGAAACACTACCATAAACTCGGAGAAGCATTTCTTTCTTCAATCCTAATTGAATGTCAATTCTCTCACCTTGTGACTATGATTGAGAGTGAATATTTCAAGAGTGGTTTTTGAGGATAAAGTGTACATCTGGTTTAGAAATCAGGGGAAAGTTTGCAAGAACCAGGGGAAAAAACCCTAAAATAGAGATTTCAAAATTAGGGTGAAAGTTGTGAAACATCTGGCCAACTTTGGGAGCTTTTCAAGGGAGCTGTAGTGATCTGATTGAGGCCTATTTTATCTCTCTGGAAAGCTTATCTTACAGGCTTTCCATTTCATTTGAGAACCCTCCAACATAAGCTACAAAAAAATTTATGGCTATATGAGCTGCATAGAGTTTCCCACAAGAATACATAGGAATTCTCCACTTGGAATAGAAAATTGTTGAAATCTGAAGTTTAGATTTGAGGAGGCCTGGAGTAGAGGTTGAAATGAGCTTGATAAAAGAGCAAGAAGGGTGTGAAGCTCTTTTCCAACAAAAAGCACAGAGAATTATTGTCATATTCTTGTGATTGGATCCTCTTTGTGCTTGTTTGCCTATTTGTACGCCTAGTGGGATTGATGTGCGGGCATTGCACTTAGGTTATTTCCTTCTAGGATTGTTGTGTATTTCTTCTTGGTAATGCTGGAGGTGATGACCAGCAGACAAGGAGTGCGTGTTTTGATGACAGGTTAAGTTGCACGTCACTACCCTTCCCAATATCAGAAATGCTAGTTACAAGAGAGAGGAGGGTTCCAGCGGTTAGGTAACAAGTGTGTTCAGATGAGTAGTCATGGGTCTATCCACGTCCTCTGATCCATAGTCTCCATAGCTAGGCACCCTATGTGTTCCTAGAGAGAGAAAAGAAAAGTACAACACCGATTGTGACACACAATCTCTGGTCACTTTAGTGATGTGTTGCTTCTGTGCATGCTTCAAGCGCAAAGGACAGCCAAGGGCCAAACACTAGTGGAGATAGAACACCAAGTACGACTTGGCCCCTTTCCGCAAGGAAAACTATGAAAACCACAATACCAGTTAACAACCTATTGAATGGGAGAAATACCAAAAAGCTAGCAAGGAAAAAATTGAAGTTTTTTGAAACAAAACATCTGTTTTGATAGAACATTTCATCTGCACGAGTGGTGATATCCTTGAATTTATTGTGGATTAAAAGATTGTGGAAGATATTGTTACACAAGTGTTTTTTGGTCCGGACAACAACTTGGACACATTGTCCCTTGAGAAATCTATTGTGCTTTTCAAGAAAGTGCCTGCCACCATGACACCACACCCTCGTATTGCATCACCATTAAAAATATGAAACGGTTGAACTCGCTCTCGATCACACTTCAATTGGTTTTTTGTTTTGTCAAATGTCTGTTGTTATTGATTGGCACAAAGAGGCATTTGGGAATGCAAAGTTGGTGGGCCTCAACAATCACAATTTCAGCCTATATGTCCGCATGGGTGTCATCATCAATCTTCAATGCATTTCAGACATCTTGAGCTCTCCTCGTGTGTGGTCATGCATCCTTGTTGCTGATAGCTCCACACATCGATCTTTGTTGTACATTGACATCCGAATCCACACTTGCCCAATGGCTCCTTGGAGAATCTGCACCTGATCACGATGCTCTTGTACAATAGTCATACATCAAAAAATATTGTCAGCTGCCATG
This sequence comes from Lunularia cruciata, assembly GCA_948567375.1. NCBI lineage: Eukaryota > Viridiplantae > Streptophyta > Marchantiopsida > Lunulariales > Lunulariaceae > Lunularia > Lunularia cruciata. Next base: position 42,078,820 of record OX419762.1, on the reverse strand, counting down.
ATCTGTCACATTCTGGATGGGATGTATTCATGCTGGCAATTTGAGATTATTGTTTCCAGGACAAATGGCAAGAACACAATGATTGGACGACACGTTGGTGTAGTCGCAAGTCTGAGACCAAGCTCATGCACATTTGGTGTGCACCTCATCAGATTGATCTTTTCGTGAAGGACGTCAGTCATTCCTTGGATGACGGATTGTTCTATAAGACCGTACACGATTTCAATATTCATATGTGCCGCCAACAAAACTTGCAGCTAGAAATGGGCAATACATGCCCTAAAGATACCAATCGATGGGTTCATCTTGAGCGCATGGGTTAGGCAACGATCGGTTCTAGAACCATCGTTAGCACCCACAAAAGCTCCTCTTCCTCCTAGCTTCAAGGTTAGCTCGGGGGCTGTCGAATTCCACCACCGAATTTCCTCCATGGTCCCCTTTGCTGTGACCTTAAGGAGTTTATAGGACCCTACAGTGCGCGTTCATGGCCTGTGTCTGGATGCAAAGATGCACATCACGGGGAGTGATCAAAGGAGACCAATCCGGGATCGGTAAGTGTGGGTGGCCATAGCTATGGTAAGCAGGACTCGCGGGAACATGATGGTGTTTTTAATGGTCCTGATCACCAGCATTATTTACAGCCGGGGGCATGAATGAAACCTTTCTGGCAATCTCAAAGGGTGCATCCACCACAGCTGCAGATCATGGAACTTCCTCTACAGTTGCTATCAGTTCTCGGAATCTTGACTTCCCTGCTGTTTCCAATCTGTACTCTAGGTTTCACTTATATCTACAGGGAACGGAGGAAGATCCGACATTCTAACACAAGAGATTATCCTTTCTCCAGAAGCCTCCTTCTCCGGTACCCGTGAGCAGTTTCCTGCATGGCCAGCACGATCGCATGCTTCTTGTCCTGACACTCTAATTATGCACCAAGTTTCTGGAGCCGAATGTGAGAGTTATCCAGCAACACCCCGATCATGCACTTCGAAGCTATACCATCATGTATCATTAGGGACAGTTAAGTTTTCAATTATTAACGACTTGAACATCGTGAGGCTTGAGCGAGACGCTTATCATTGATGTCACTCAAGCTACAGCTCATAACGGCCCACCTCTATACTCTTCGCCTTCATCAATCGGTGCGTTTAACACGATCTGGTTATAAATCAGAAACAGTGCATGGATTCTCTCGGATCAAAGTCAAACTGTTGTTGCCGCTATTCACAGTACTCCAACTTATGGAATTGAAAATCATTGGCTTCCAGTATCTTGCATTCACAACTTAGTTCACAGTGCAACAGTCGACCTTGGATTCAGCCATGATACTCGGAACTCCAGGAACTGAAGATCGTCAACGGTGTTCGAGGGCGTGTAGCCGGGTATCTGAGGAGTAAAGAATCATTTCCCTTCTGTAGTGCAACAAAAAGACAGTGGAGGGGAGTGCAGTGGGTTCCTTCAACGAAATCAAAAGTCCTTCTGGAGGTGCATGTAGAGCATCCAGAATGATGGGTGTGATACTTAGCTCCACATCTCAGTCCAAAACTTCGATCCGACTCTCCAGGCAATCCATAATCGAGTATCTATCGGGTAGGTGGGTATCTATATGATGCGTAAGAAAATCAGACCAAAGATTCTCCCTGAGTTGTCCGAGGCTTTGGCTCCACTTACAGTACAATGAACCGTATCTGCACCGAGGGGTAACCCCCAGTGTAAGCTGAGAGGCGCGCAGGATTACACAGTTCTGAGACAGAGTGCGTAGCATCTCTCCCTGTATACTCATAGCCTTTGGCCCAAAAGGTTTGGGTCGAATCTCCTGGCCCTAATCAAGAGATGAAAAGCTCGGGGGCATTTGCCTGAATAAACAAAGTAAAGATTCGCGACCGTACTTGACAGTCTCTCGTACCTGCGCTCCCTGCATCCCATCGACCGACTTTCTTGAAGCTATAGCTTTTCGTTTCGCCCAGTAACAGGGGTGGCGTGCGTAAAGTCATAGACAAATATACCCACGAGCTCCGAGTACCTTTCCCGGTCACACACTGCTGCCAAGTTTCCACTTGTGAGTCAGTGACTGTCGTAAGATATCGGGCTTCGCGCGCCACGAAATCGACAAGCGTGTATAGGGATGCTTGGCAAATGTGGAACCAGAATATTAATTAATTCTACTCCTTGGAAGGCGCTTAGCAAACGAGTAAGCTTTCTCCCATCTATTGGCTTGCTTGGTGGTGAACAAGGGAATTGAAGAATATAGAAGACGTCACCAAACTCCGTTTTCTGGAAAATATAACACTAGTTTTGCCTTTACCCCCTGGGGTGACTGCGCCCGTGCATAGCTTCCATTCTACACCGTCTTGCCAAATATTACCATCTGGCAAACGCAGTTGTAAAACACTAACTGGCTGGCCCTTCCCTTTCAAGTCGCATTCAATGAAGTCTTTTGAACATACGCCGATAGGTGAAGTTACATATTTACCGGTCGGCAACCTGCTCAGTTGGATATGTGATTTTGCATATACTTTAAACAAGTCGAGTCTAATGGAAAAGTATGTTATCTTCTCAAGACGAAATCCTAGGGTAGGGAACAATACAAGGGCATTTCGAACTATATGATTTTCCAATGCTATTCAAGCCAAACTCATAGAGCCCCCCACTGGATGTTTGCATTAGATCCCGACAATGTACGTTGTTCCTAATCTAATAGATTACAATGCTGAATTTTCAAAAGGAATTTGTTCTACTTGTATGGAAGTGAAAACGAGAACATCTTTTGTGTTTTTTGTTCCTCAAAATCTCATAAAAATTTGTAATATATTTATTTACTATCTGTATAGTTTGTGTTGTAAGGAACTAAAATTTTGGTAGTTACAAGTCTCAATCTTACTGTACAATGATATGAAACAATTAAATAAAAGTAAAATATCATCCTTCTTTATGAAATTTTGGACGATGCGAATCGAATATTACGGCCAACACCCATTGGATTGGATTGAACATTATTGTAGTTTGATTGTTTCATATCATTGTACAGTTAGATTGAGACTTGTAACTACCAAAATTTTAGTTCCTTACAACACAAACTATTCAGATAGTAAATATATATATTAAAATGTTTTGTATTAAACTACTCTGAAGCAAGCCAGGATAGTTCACAAAACCCAAATCTTCATGATGAGAAGTGCCACCAAGAACATCTACAAAACAACTCAAAATGTTGTTTTGTACACTCTTGAATAGGAAAAAATGGTTTTTGAGAAGGCTAAAGGGGCCATATACTCTCGCATCCGTATAGAGGTAGGCAACATCCAACTAAAGTTAGAATTTGAAATTTATTCAGAGAGGTAATGCAGAATTATAAGCATCGCTTAAAAAAATGCTTCAACATTTTAAATTGGAGCCACAAGTGTAATTCTTTCCTTGAACTGTTTTTCCCAGCCACCACATTTCTCTCAGCAAGTCTGAAGTGTGTTGCTCTTTTAAATCCCGTCCTGGAACTCATGATTATTTACTTGGCAGTACATGAGCTAGCTAGTTTTTTGCAAAATGTGTTTAGGATGAAATATATTTGAAGTATCTTTTCACCTTTATCTATGCTTAATTAAATTTATGGGGAAGGTTTAATTTGGGTGAATAGGGGAATTCTGGCACAAATCGCCAAGTTTGAAGAATATGTACACAATACTTTTGTTATTATGCTTGGCTGAATTACTTGACACGGTAGGGAAGCCCCAATCCACCCACGGACGAGTATATTATCTATTGTATTTAATCAGACCGGATTCCTTTCTTCACTCACTTCACACTTGAGCGTGAAACTTGTGTTTTCTCTCTTCTATCTCTCTTGTAAATTTCTCTTGTACTCAAAGTGTTACACAAGCAAAGCTCAAAATAGGGAGCAAACCCGAATTGTCATAAGTTCTTTGGAACCCAATCCTCAGCAAGTGAACCCAAAGTTGCACTAAACCCTAAACCTGCACCTATTGTATAGGTGTAGGTTTAAGATTTGATCCCAAGAGACTCCATCTTCTTGAGCAAACCAAAACCCAATTATGTGTTTTCTTGAGTGGACCCAATTTTTTTGCAAGCAAATCTCTTTTATTGCAAGCAAAGCCATTTCTCCTCGGGCAACTCCATAAGAGCAAAGCCATTTTTGGTATTTGTTGCTTACTTACTAGTTGTTACCAAGCTTGTTCTTTATAGATATATAGATATTGAGTATATCTTGGTTCATATATACTTAATGAGTTCTAGATCACAATAAGAGATCACAAAATCACCCAATTTGAGATCATGTTTAAAGATATCTCAAATATAAATGAGTCCAAATGGTAGTCCCTAAACTAGTTCCAATAACTAAATCTCCATAAGCTTCTATTAGAACTTTATTTCTCTGTTTGGGACATGTGTGAACTATGCAATATGCATTTTGATATTCCAGCTTGTTTCTTTTGTCAAGTTGACTTGTGCATGGATTTTGCCAAGACTTGGAGAAGTCCACACATGTAGTATTGGTGAATGGGTGACCTTTCACTATGATTCTTGCTGCCATACAAGGTGCATTTGCATTGACAAGAGGTACAACAAGGAAAAGGAGTTACAATCCTCACCACTTGATTGAGGTATGGTTTCCAATGCGGGACTTCACTACAAAGAGATATCTTGCTCGCCAATGTATTTATCCTTCATGGAGACCATTTTTCCAAGTGCTTAGTTCCTTTGTCATTCCTACTAGGCAGCCCAAGGTGGTGCAGAGGCATTCTATTTTCCATATGATCAAAAAGCTATCAGGGATAGTAGAGGACTATGATTGGGTGGAGCTTATGCTCCCTACAATTGAGGCATAAATATGGTTCTTGCAAAAGCAGTTGAGACGACCAGATGGTAGGCAATACAATTGTCATTGAATGGTGTGCAGTACAATTGTTGATATTATGGTGCTCCATTATTGCAGGAACTATCTTCATGGAGTTATCCACCCTCCTTACTTCCTTCCTGCTTACACATAGCTAGTTAGTGCAGGTTCTTCATTACTTGATATCTTGATTGCCTTCCTAGATAGTTATCAGACTTATCCTCGCTCAATTATAGAGTTCCTCACCAAGGAGTGGACATCAGGCCGACTTAGGGCATACAATGTTGATACATATGAGACTTTAGTTACATCCTTGTAAGATCCTCCTATGAGCCATTGGGAGTGGGAGTGTATGTGGCAGCATAGTCCAATGTGGATACATGGACCTGTAGTTAGGTGGCTTGATGATGCCTTGGAGCACAGCAGACTAGCACACCCCCCTGCTTTGTCTCCATCCTGTCAAGATACACCATAGGTTACTTTTGTTATGATATGGTACTTATATTATGACCACTTGTAAAATTTGAGAACCCAAAAAACTTTGAGAGCATCAATCTAGGCTAACCGGCACCTCTCTCTTGCTTCCATCAATTTAGTCCTCAATTTGGAATGGCTGGCCATGTCTTGAGCAAAAGTAGTCAATTGCATGCAATTCTTTGGATTCTTTCAATGACTTCCTCCTCTTGTGCGACTCTCTCTTGCATTCATCTAGTGAATCTACTCCATCCTTTTCACCTTTCTCTCTTGCTCTTGCTTCCTTGGCATATCCTTTATTTTTGCAAGCATATCCTCTATTGCCCATAAACCCCCCTCATTTCCATCAGTCTATTATGGACTTCAGTCAATCTCCTTGGGTGCTCTTGCTCTTGTATTCCATTATGTAATTGGGATATACTCCTCTTCATAAGCTCTAAATGGCTCATTTGGTACATATTCACATTCTCTATATGTGAACTTAAATGTACTCTCCTCTTGGATACTTGGAATACTTGTTGGTGATCAGATCAATCCATGGAGGTTGAAAGCTTGTGAAATCCCTAACAGAAGATTATCCTCTTTAGATATACCCTCCTCTGCCAATGAACCTCGATGTATTTTATCCACTTCACCTTCCCATTCATAAAGATTCAATTCATTCCCCATCCTCAAATTTACAAGGGTAGGGAGAGATATATTAGCTCTACCCCCAAATAACACATCCCTCCTCAAATAGTAACAACACTTATTATTTAGTTTATCCTCAATCATATATCCGCATTTGAAATTCTTATTTGTAAGTTCTTCACAAGTGGATTTGTCCTTCCAATTACGAGCAATTTTGTAAGACTTCCAAACCCTTGCACATTTCTTCATCAAGTTTGATCCTATCATGAATGATGGAAATCCATTACCAAATCTCACCAAAAAAATTGCCATGTAATTGAATGTTGTATTCTTTTTGATTGGTTTTTGCTAGTGCACCCAAGGATTTGTTTAAAATGCCCAGGATCTTCCAAATAATCCAGAATTTGGGTATAGTGATGGGACACCATATTGAACCTTTCATCCTTTCCTTCCTTTTTACTCTTGCTCAAATTAGAAATAGCAAGTGCAAGGCACTTTACTTTACTCACAAGAGTGATAGGAGCTATAGATGGCCCCCATGCTGAAGAGCAAACCATTTTCAAAAGTTCTACAAATGCAGGTGGGGAATGCAACTGCCAATATGTGCAGGATTAGAGATGGGATTAGAATGGTGGAGGCAAACCATTTTCAAAAGTTCAACAAATGCAGGTGCGGAAATGCAACTACCAATGTGTGCAGGATCAGAGATGGATTAGTTTGGAGACCAACAAGAGAACTAAAATCTATCTAAGAGTGAGCTGGTTGCTTACTTGTATGTACATGATGAGCAAACTCCATATTCACTAATAGGTCAAATTTCCAAGAGTGAAGGCTAAAAGTCAGTGCACCATGAATGTTTTCATGCAAGTACTATAAAAATATGAGCATCCCAAGAATTCTCTAAGAAGATGTTGTGTATAACCTCCCTCTCCACCTTTGGCACCCCACAACATTCGATCAAATTTGATTTTGGAAAACTTTGATCTTCACAAATTGAATTCAAAGAGCTTTGATTGCATTCCCTCTTGCCATATTTTGAATTCACCTTTCCCTCTCCTAATTGTTTTTCATTATTGCACTCTAATCTCTACCCATGAGTGCTTGAATCCCATTTGATTTGATTGACACCTTACCTTATTTGATTGTTTAAATCCCATTTTTGACACATGCACTTGTTTCCAAATGGCATACCATATGGTTTTCACTAATACCTTTACTTAGACACTCTCGCCCTAAACCTCCCGTAAGCAATATTTGAACACTACTAATTATAAAACAGTCCGTTATAACCTTCGCTAGCCCGTTACTAAATTTTGTATCCCATTTTATTTTTGGTTACAGGTCTCACCGGTGAATTTTGGCACATGTCCCGTATCCGTTAGCGTCGCGTATGTTTCTGAACTGAAACCCTCTAATTTCCCAGCCCCGTAAAACTTGTATGGCCGCGAGTAAATACGGTACAGTAAATACCCGTAGAACTTACTAATACCCCTCACCCTCTATCCGTAGCAAATCTCAACACTCAGCGTAAAAGTAAAATATGCGATCTTTACGGTGAGTGACAGCCCCGTTTTTAGACCCCCAAATGGGGCTTAGCCCCATATTACTATTTTGTTCCACCCTTGTACGGGCTTGATGGGTCTTCCTATGCTTCGTGTTTCCTACGCGGTCGCCCTTTTCTCTCGATTTGCATACGAAGCCTGGTGGATTTAGTGCGCAGTGCGCACTGACGTTAGCATCAATTACCAACCCTGCCTTACTTTTCAAGGTTATAGTTTTCAAATAAACAATGAAATTTATGCAATATGCAATAGGTCTCTGAGTGTGGAGCGACCAGTTCGACCCATAAAATTGTGTACCTGGTCTCGAGCCTGAACTCCTTACCGCCCTTCCTGCGTATGGGTACTTGAGGCCATCATTTAGACTCGTCAACTGCCACACTTGATTTGCCATCTAACGATCACCAACTTTCATTCTCATATTCAGGATGGTAACTTCAGAGGAGATCATCGTCGCTCGAAAACCTTGAGTTTTTGTGTCTGCGATGAACTGAAAGACCCCTCAACTTTGTGGTGCAAGCGTCGTGAGGTCGACCGAGAGCCATCGCGTTGTTTCTGTTAGCAGCAGTAGGGTTCATGGCGGCTTCCTGCGAGGGAGGAAGTGCCGATGAACAGTGGCAGCGTGGCAAACAGGTGTGTTCACCGATCCAAGTTGGGGCTTAGCCCCATGTTACCTTTTTTGTCTCTCCCTTGTACGGCTTGATGGGGTCTTACCATCCTTCGTTTTTCCTACGCGGTCGCTTTTCTTCATCCAAGTTATGGCAAAATAAGTTTGTTCACTGCCATATTGATAAGCTGAAAGACCCGAAGTTTACACTTGAGTGACAGGGTATAGCGAGGTTTGGTCTGGTCACCCAGATAATTTGTAACGCTATCGTTCTCACAGGAAACATCGTTAATTGTCTTGCTTTTATAGAGAGCGCAATTTCTGTAATCTCGAGCAGGTTTTATAAAACTTGGGTCTGGTCACCAGAAAAGCTTGTAACTGTATCTTGTTTCCAGAAAGAATATCGTTAGGTTGTCTTGCCTAACTCTGCAGATGTTAAGATTGGTTACAATACGTCCTCACTAGAGTATAGGAAGATAAGTAGAACAATAATGAACTCCTTTGAATTCTCTTCTCAGGTAAACGACGGACTGTTTGAGATGTACAGGCCTGCTTCAGGATCTGTAAATTTAGAGATCATCTTCTTTTACGGTTTCCCAAGAGAAGAAAGCGATGAAGGGTGGTACTTCCGTACATGGATGAAAGCAGATGATTCAGCATGTTGGTTGAATACTTTGCTTGCTGAGGCTTTTCCTCAAGCTCGTATATTTTGCATCTATTACGGAACTGGAATAACCAAGCCAGGTTACCGCGGACAAATGGACACCTATCTGCTGGGAGAAAATTTGGCTCAATCTATTGTGACATTGGGAGGGATTGGGCAAGATTGTCCTGTTATCTTGGTGGGCCATTGTGTAGGGGGATTCATTCTGAAGGAGGTTTGTTTGCAAGCTGAAAAATATGCAGGTTTAGCAGGAGATCAGCACAAATACAAGTACTCAAATTTCCTGCAGAACCTTAAAGTCACAGTGTTCTATGGAACACCGCATTTCGGATCTCAAGCAGAACCGACGAGTTCTCAAGGAGGTCCTTTACGTGACTACTTGCGAGCGTATAACGTGCGTGTTACTCGGATCAACTCTGAGTTTTCTACGTTGCGACGTGAGTACGGTTGGGAAACGGCCGGCATCTGCGAAACCTCAGAGACAATCACGGTGAGTTTAGGATTCGTATGTATTTCCATGTGCGCGAAATAAAGCAGCCTTTGCTGTACAACTTTACTTGCCGAATCACACATGAGTTGAGGAAGTTGCTGGATACAATGCGTCTCTCAAACTGACCATACGCCAATGGATTTGTGATTCAACTCGTATCTACTATAACAGGGGATTCAAAAGGCGATTCTTGGCTCGCGCCATTCCTCACGTCTGGTGGTTGGAGAACAATCTGCCCGCTCTGACATGGATCTTTTCATTGCTCTGCCTGCGAAAGACCATTTTGATATTTGTAGGCCTGTGGATCGAACCTCAACCAGCTTCCTGTTTCTGGAGGAAATATTGGAAGCAGTTTGTAAGAAAGAGGTGAGTTTGAACCGCAACGGCAAAGTAACTACTATTCGAACATGTCAGAAATAATGGCTTTTTGCATAAATTCATTAACGTTAATCCTCCAAACGAATAGTGGAAGTATGCATAGTCTTATGGTTGCGGTTGTATCCCCGGCCAGATTTATAGAACACGATTGCTAAACCTTAAGTGGTGCAGGTGCAAAGGAATGTGCTTTTCAAGTGGGATCTCCAACTCCCAGAGGTACTTGGTGGTGCATCTGGCAGGGTGGAGGAAGTTGTCAAGAGACTTCAGTTACAGGCTCCAAGCTCATTACCGGTGATCTTGGTGGGCATGGGCGGTATTGGGAAGACGACGTTAGCAAAACAAGTTGTTCTCAAGATAAGCCACCTGTTTGAGTTCATATGCTTTGTGGAAAACGCACAGCAAAAGCTGGCAAGTAGCAGTTTTCGGAGCTTGGTTTGTAGCCATCTTCACAAAAGAAGTGGGACCAAAGTGCCTCTACATGAAGACGAAGTCTTGATACATATCAGTGGACGGAAGATTTTGATGGTCATAGATGATCTTAACTCTCGCAACGAGAAGGAGCACAAGATACTGAAGCTGTGGGATTCATATTTCCGTGAGACCGGGAGTCGTCTTATAGTCACCTCTCAGGATCGCAGCGTAACGACCGGAGCTATCGTCCATGAAGTTCCATTTCTTTCCGGGAAAGAATCAAGGGAGCTCTTTGAGGCTCACTTCCCCGACGGTGTACCGGAAGAAATCCCCGGAAACTTGATAGGAGAAATTGTGGATAGATGCTCGGGATTACCTCTTGGAGTGGAGGTAATGGGAAGTTATCTCAACGGGACGAGAGACGTGTCTAGTTGGAGGGCCGCAGTTTGCAGATTGGAGATGGCAGCACCCTTGGACGGAGGGAATGTGAAAGATGATAGGCTATGGAGGATACTAAGATTGAGCTATGAGAACCTGGGAGAGCTTGAGCAACGAATGTTCTTGGACCTGGCGGGGTTCGATATGTATGGTCCAAAATTGACGCAATACGGAGTAGATGTGCTAAAAGTTGCACTTGAGCTCCCAAGATCGAAAGAAGTATTGTCACACGTCACCTTAAAAAACTTGGAGAGGAGGTCTTTGGTACGACTCTTACGGACAGGTTGGTCTGGGAATGAGCAGAAAGTTTACATTCACCAACAGCTCAGGGACATGGCGAAGGGTATCAATAGACCTGTGCATGAACGTCCAGAACTTTGCAGAGGGCTATGGGACATCGAGGATGTAGAAATGGTATTGGGAAAGTACAAGGTGAGGATAAGCAAACTATTCAGAACATAGTGGCAGAGAAGCTGAAGTTCTGGTTACGTTGGAGCATAATACGCAGTTGATAGCTTAGAGTAATATGGGCATGTTTTAACATTGTCAAGATGTCATGAGGTCATTGTTATTTTGGGACAAGTTTCGATGACGCAGTTTGACTCTTGGTCACATGCAGGAAGAAGGGATTGCCAACACAGAGTTGTTGTCGCTTCTTGTGGATTCGCCGAGGAAGAGTCCGTCGTCGGGCTCTTCTAGCGAAGAAAGTCCTCTGCAGTTCCATTGGGAGGCCTTTGCGAAATTAGAACGCATGCGCTTGTTGAGGATATCGAACGTAAGCATGACGGAATCCGGTGGTCCCGCGAGGTTCCCAAACAGTCTTGTCATGGTACACATGATTAATTGCTCCAAGTCACGGGCGTGGAGTCAGTGGTGGCTGGGTAGCAAATGCTGGCCAATTCGAAAAGAAGATGTACCACTTCTCTCTAATTTGGCGGTGCTTTTGCTGGAAAATTGTGACTCGGTGCATTTCCCTGAGAACTTACACGAGTTGAGCGGCTTGAGAATCTTCCGGATTCGTCTTTCCGATAAGCGTTTGAAGAAATTACCAGAGAGTATTGGCTTCATCCCCGTTCTCGAAGACTTGTCCATCGAAAGTCCTGGGTTAGAATTGGTTCCCTGTTCACTGTTGCAATCCAGATCCTTACGGACGCTGACTATTAAGAATTGTACATCTCTTCAAGCATGGGCTAGTCTAGGGCCTATTCCAACGGTACCGAATCTTCCAGGTTGTGGGTCCTCTCTAACTGAGTTGAGGTTGAAAAACCTTCCCCTCTTGAAAGAACTTCCGGAGGCATTTGGCCAGATGAAGTGTCTTGCAAGGTTGGTGCTTAAGAAATGCTCGGCTCTACAGACCCTGCCGGAAAGCTTTGGTGGACTTTTGGCATTACGGCATTTAAGCATTGTGGAGTGTAGTGGACTGAGCAGTCTACCAGAGAGCTTTGGTGGACTTTTGGAATTATCGTTTTTAGACATTGTGGGGTGTAGTGGACTGAGTACTATACCAGAGAGCTTTGGTCATCTTCCCCAGTTGTATAATTTAACGATTAGGAGCTGTTTGGGTCTAGAAAGTTTATGTCAATCTTTCGGCCAGTTATCTGGGATACATGAATTGCATTTACAGAATCTACCGAGATTAAGTGCTTTCCCAGCCAGTTTCCCGAAAACGATATCTATCCCTTTTATCAAAGGATGTGATGCAGTGAGAGTGGTCCCTAAGAGCTTCGGGGAGGACCTTCAAAACCTGGTCTACCTTAACCTTTACGATTGTAAAGCATCTTTTGTCTACAGCATAACGGCACCGCGTGAAGAGTCCGCGAGTTCGGTCCGTCCGTGTGACGCCGAGGCGAGTGCGGTGGTGCGACGTGACAGCGGTGCAGCCTACACGCACGGGAGGCTACAGAGCCAGGGTGCCGGCCTTGCGGCTCTGCACGGCCTGATGGAAGGCTCCAACACGGCTTCGTTGCACTCGTCCTTGAGACTATTCGAGAATCTGAAGATGTTAGTTTTACGACACATAGACGGCCTCAAGGACGATTTTCTTGTCGGTAGTCGGTTTAGGAATTTAACTTGTCTTTCCATATGCCACTGTAATGATCTTGTAAGATTACCTGAAAGTATATGTCAAACGAAACTAACAATATTGGATATTTATTCTTGTGAGAAGTTTGAAGGTCTACCCGATCGTCTAGGTGATTTTGCGACTTTAAAAAGGCTTATGGTTACGTCGTGTCGAAAATTTAAAGGCTTTCCACCCTCCATAGGTAATCTTGTTAATTTGCAATGTTTACACATTCTATTTTGTGAAGATTTCACAGGATTGCCGGAGGATTTAGAAGAAATAGGGCAGTTAACTTGGTTCACGATATTTTGTTGCGAGAAATTCAAAGGATTACCTAAATCTTTTCGCAGAGATAGAATCCGACATTTGGATATTTGTTATGGAGAACGCGATTAAGAGCTCCGGGTATGTCTTACACACATAGGATGGGACCAAACATAGGGAACTAATCTATAGGTTAGGTTTAGGAATCGACTCGAAGCTAGTACTGGTACATGAGCTAGCTAGTTTTTCGCAAAATGTGTTTGGGATGAAATTTATTTGAAGTATTTCTTCAAATTTATGGGGAAAGTTTAATTTGGGTGAATAGGGAATTCTTTGGCACAAATTGCCAAGTTTGAAGAATATTAACACAATAATTTTGTTTACTACGTTTGGCTGAAGTACTTGACACGATAGGAAACCACAATCCACCCACGGACAAGTATATTATCTATCGTATCTAATCAGACCAGATTCCTTTCTTCACTCATGTGTTGTTTAATCTAAAAAATTTAATTCCAAAATGTCAAAGTGCATTTCATCTCTTCTGTCCCTTTTATAATCTTTGGTAGACTCCGACAATTTTCTGAGTCTTGGTATAACTTGTTTGATTCTACCTACGCGTGGATGCCTAACATATCCTTCTTGTTCATCTAATGTGCGGTGGTTTCAAAGAATCGAGCTAATGCGCCCTTTCTCGGAGGAGCATATTCGCTCCCTCCTTTGAGTGTTCTTAAAATTCATGATGATAGTGATTTGTAATTAACATTTGTTGATGCAAATCATATATCTCTTATTTTAGATGTTTTATACATAAAAATTAGAAACAACCACCTCTACCTATCACATCTTTTCGGATAGGATGCTTGTCTTTTGCAAAGTATATTCACATTATCTTCAATATACAAGATTGTCCGTCAGAACATAAACTACCATCGTCAGTTGTTAAAAATTCACATCTTGACGAGCGTTTATGGTTTCCGTCATTCTTTTGATAATGCATTTTCATCTTGTTAAGTTCACTTTCGGTGTTCATTACAAAAGCCAGTTTCCTCCCTTTCTCACCTTGTACGGCAAAGGCAAAAGCAATAGTTTAGAAGATAATATGTATTGAACTATCATCAAATATTAAATAAGTTAAAGGTAACTCACTCCAAATGCGTGCTTTTAACGCATATATCCATAAACCTAAAACGCTCCATTTTTTACTTTATTTCAAATTCAAAACCAAAATTATAGGAAAATACCACCAACTTCAGTTGTATGGCGAACAGAAATCATACAACAGTAGTTTTGGCATAGTACAGCTTTCCATTGGGAGTCGCTTCGAGGGCATATCTACAGTGGTCTGCAGCATTTTGTCTCGCTATTATCGTACTGCAGCTGACAGAAGTAGGTTCATTCATCACACCGTGGTGTTCTTCAACCATATGTGTATTGAAGCCTCGAGGAGGGCATATCCACAGCGATCTGCAGCATTTTGCGGCGCTATCATCATAGTGAAGCAACTGACAGAAGTAGGTTCATTCATCGCACCGAGGTGTTCTTCATCCACATGTTTATCGAAGCCAAATTTGAAACGCGCAGTGGAGCGCTGGTGAAGTAGAAGGATGGATTACGTTTGGAGACCTTTAAACATCTCTGCATCTGGAACGACAAGAGGAAGCTTTGGTCAGGTTGGGGTTAGTTGCCAAGGGTATGAAAATTGAGACGGGCTCTCATCGCAAAAGTCTGGGCTGAAAAGTTGTTGTTGATGTTTCACTGGGTATTATTGCAATGGGGGTTGATACACAGAGATTTCATTGAGCTCGAGGGTTATTGAGCAAAACAATATATCTAACTGTACATATATCACAAGCAGATTTGTTCTACGGACAGGCTGTCGATTAATGACGAGTGATTTGATTCTCAATTGGATTGCATAAAATTGTACAACAAATATGCCGAAAGGACATCGATCTGCTGCCACTGCTGCTGCTGCGAGATGTTGTCACCTTTTCTGTGACCTCTCAGACATTTCCTCGGATTGGATCTACAATAGAAGACCCTATATCTCGTTCCAATTCTTCAAACTCCACATTCGTTTCTCTCGCCGGCCCGCGTAAGTGAAGGCTCCACCAACAGCTGCTACTCAGCAGCGGCAAGCATAGATCTTGTGTTGTTGCCGAGTGTGTGCTTCTGCGATTCTTGGTCGTAAGCCGCCTCCTCTAGCTTACGGCTTTATCCTTTTGGAGCTCTTGTTCTGCAGGTCGTTTGTTGTGCACCCATGTGACATTCCGCAGGGCTCGCATTTTGTTGTAAATCAGAGTTGAGACAGGGAATTTGTTGGTTCCTTCGACAGCGAAGTTGAAGGCCATTATCAGTGCAACGATCGGTTCTAGAACCATCGTTAGCACCCACAAAAAGCTCCTCTTCCTCCTAGCTTCAAGGCTAGCCCGGGGGCTGTCGAATTCCGCAACCGAATCTCCACCATGGTCCCCTTTGCTGTGACCTTGAGGAGTTTATAGGACCCTAGGGTGCGCTTTCATGGCCTGTGTCTGGATGCAAAGATGCACATCACAGGGAGTGATCAAAGGAGATCAATCCGAGAACGGTAAGTGTGGGTGGCCGTAGCTATGGTAAGCAGGACTCGCGGGAACATGATGATGTTTTTAATGTTCCTGATCACCAGCATTATCTACCGCCAGGGGCATGAATGAAGCCTTTCTGGCAATCTCAAATGGTGCATCCACCACAACTGCAGATCATGGAACTTCCTCTACAGTTGCTATCAGCTCTCAGAATCTTGACTTCCCTGCTGTTTCCAATCTGTACTCTAGGGTTCACTTATATCTACAGGGAGCGGAAGAAGATCCGACATTCTAACACCAGAGATTATCCTTTCTCCATAAGCATCTTCTCCGATACCCGTGAGCAGTCCCTGCATGGCCAGCACGCTTGCATGCTTCTTGTCCTGACACTTTAATCATGCACCGAGTTTCTGGAGCCGAATATGAGAATTCATCCACCAACACCCCGATCATGCACTTCGAAGCTATACCATCATGTATCATTAGGGACAGTTAAGTTTTCAATTATTAACGACATGGACATCGTGAGGCTTGAGCGAGACGCTAATCATTGATGTCACTCAAGCTACAGCTCATAATGGCCCACCTTTATACTCTTCGTCTTCATCAATCGGTGCGTTTAATACGATCTGGTTATAAATCAGAAACAGCGCATGGATTCTTTCCGATCAAAGTCAAACTGTTGTTGCCGCTTTTCACAGTACTCCAACTTATGGAATTGAAAATCATTCACTTCCAGTATCTTGCATTCACAACTTAGTTCACAGTGCAACAGTCGAGCTTGGATTCAGCCATGATACTCGGAACTCCAGGAACTGAAGATCGTCAACGGTGTTTGAGGGCGTGTAGTCGGGTATCTGAGGAGTAAAGAATCACTTCCCTTCTGTAGTGCAACAGACAGACAGTGGAGGGGAGTGCAGTGGGTTGCTTCAACGAAATCAAAAGTCCATATGGAGGTGCATGCAGAGCATCCAGAATGAGGGGTGTGATACTGAGCTCCACATCTCAGTCCAAAATTGCTACAGATGGGTCAGGTATTGAGCAACAGTATTCTGACTCTTCTTCTGAAGCTTATCAATAAGCTTCTCATCCAGTTCCCACTCCCAGTTACTCACTTTCAGCGGTGTGTGGCTCAGAGATATTGAGCCAGTCCACCGGAGAAAATCGCAGCTGGTTGCTGCTGGTACAGGAACGATGATCATCATCATCCTTCTCTAGAATCAAGGGGTTGTGACTGACCGTCTCTCAGGAGGTCTAAGGGACGTTGGAGAACTCATTGTTTTCCTCGCCAAAGGTCGTTATTGACTTCTCAGTTCGACAAAATATTTGTAAGTTCTCTGTGCTTGCCGAAAATCGTCATGAACAGGATCACGAGAGCTTCTTGTCCAATTCATGTAGTAGCAAAATCAAGCCATAAACTTCTTCATGGCAACTCTCAGTGAACTTTGAGCTACTTTGTGGATGATTGCATCAAATGTCCTTTCCTCACGAGTATGGAATTGATTCTTGGATAGGATGCTTAGCCTTCAGACATACACAATTTCAAACCCAGTTGAACTCAACTTGCCCACGTTGGTCACGTGGTTTAACTCCAACTTTGAAAGTCTGAGAATGGTGCCTGATTATTCTCTCTATTTGTTGAACGCCTTTCAGTGTCTAAGCGTGGTAACTTTCCAGGGTAGTAAGATCAGTTTAAGGGACAAACACCTCGGAGCCAGTCTACGAACCCGAGTTGTGTACATAAGTGATATCAAACTCTTCCTCAATAACTTTCCTCCGTGAACCTTATAACTAGGACAGTTTGGTGTCACATGTACTTCTAGATATTCTCGTTCTTGTTGGCTGCTCTTTGCTTTGCCTCATGCAGTAAGCATTGCCTGATTGCCTGCACTACAGATCACTTCTCTAGGGGACAGTTAGTTTCTGGATCAGACTCACGCGGCCCGTGGTTGGTATCAGTACTGGCTGATAGTTGGTACTTCGGCCGATCCTCTTAAAATATATATTATATGGTGTCTAAGTCCTTGGAGGGTTATATAAGCTTGTGGTTACGAGTAAGCTTCAAAGCCAATGACAATTAAGGGTCTTTATTCAGCGTACTCCTGTCAGAGCTTATATCATGCTGAAGGTCATTGTTAGCTCATTCCAGACGAGCGACCCCGGAGCTGAAGATCGAAACCAAAGGCGGTAGGTGTAGTAAATTTCAGTATCAAGAAGCACTGGTTGCGCTCCTAGTCCGACCACCACCGAGTGCTTTGCGGAAGTTGAATATTTCTCATGAGATTTCTTTCTTGAAGAACAGATAAGATTAAAAGTCCGTCAGAAGAGGAAGCAAAACCCACGCAGCAGGGGAACTGGCCGGCAGTGAGAGTTTCTAAAACTTCCAAGTTGATTTGCAACACCTTTGACAAGATAGGACACAGAAACTGATCAGCCCATACATGTAACTTTACACTTAGATTTATACCTTGTGGGTCAACTGTCCAGAACTTAGTCTGAGTGTTTCTCGAGTCGATACTAAGGTACGAATCTTTCTATGCTGATTGCAGCCGACCTCGAGCTTATTAACATGGAAAAGGTACAAATGGCAGGGTCCTCATTCTCCATGTGCTAAAATATACCGCCCCGTGATATAGCAATGCACACAACTCTGGACTGTTTCCTTCTGTTCCTTCCTTCCACTTCTGTTATGCAGCAATACGAATAGAAATGCTCAGCTACATCAGCTCGTGAACCGCTGTTATACTCCACCTCTGAATGTTGCAGATATGAAATATATATAGGAGTAAACCCCGTTCCTTCGACTGCTTCCGCATACCATTGCACATGATATATGTAGTCTTACGTGGGTATAGAACCGTGTTCCTATCGAACGGATTCCGTATTTATAATCTCAACATATATGTAGCACTGAACTCCTAGTTCCTGGATGTTGGAATGCTGGTTGTGGATAAGCCCACCCCAAGTGCTGGATGTTAACATTCAAGTCTTAGGATGAAGTTGACTGTCTTAGTTCTGTCGAAGTTTCCCCCTTCCAGCGTATTCAGAGATCTACGCAGGATACGTAAATGGAATGGTTCCTGAAGTTCTGCATATGATGTGACAAAACCTGGCACTTGTTAACCTGTTCAGGTTTGCTATCTTGAGGTCAAGGTCAACTATGGTAAAAAGTTTACCACTGTAGGATATATTCGGTCTTCACCAACACCGTGGTTGTAAACGCCATGTGTGGTAGAACTTTTGCGAAACTGAATATGTCACAAATTTCTCTAAATAGCCGATATCAGCTGATGTCCATTTTGTCAAGTTGATGCTAACAGTAACCTTTGAATTTGATAGAGGGAATTGATTAACAGTAACCTTTGCATTTGATACAGAGGGAATTGATTCTCACAGGAGGAGACAATGAGAGGTGGAGATGGACAGGAGGTTAATGGTAAGTCAATGTTTTGGAAGAGTGCAGGATTGCGAAAGACAATCTTGCTGTGCTTCATAGCCTTCTTCGCAGTTTTTATAGTGGATTGGAGGGGTTCATCCCTGCAAATTCAGGCATGGGTAAAGGCTTCGACCTCAATTGATCCAACAAACTACCTCGTCAATCAAAAACCCTCTGTTTCTCGAAGAGCACTGCAGGAAAGGGGGTCGCAGATTTTGCACGGCTGGTCTGACGATGAGCTCATCGAAAGGGCCAAACGGATGGAGGCCATTCTGCAGATGCAGAAGGGAGGAGAATTTCCAGAGAAAGAGCTGGCTAATCTGAATCCGGGTGCAAGCCTTCTACTACCAACTCGCTTAGGAACAAACCCGAACAATAATCACAAGATTGCCTTCATGTTCCTGAGTGCCAGTGGATTACCACTGGCACCTCTGTGGAGCAAATTTTTCGAAGGCCACGAAACTCTATACAACATCTACATCCATACGGACCCGTCTTGGTTACGAGACTACGGATTCCATCAAAATATGGGAGTTTTCTGGGGAAGAACAATTCCAAGTGCAGTAACACATCGTTCCCACGCCAACATTGTAGCAGCAGAACGTCGGCTCATTGCCAACGCTCTTCTCGACGACCCCATGAACGAGTGGTTCATTCTCGTATCCGAGAGCTGTATTCCACTGCGTAGTTTCTCTAACACATACCGAATGTTGAACTCGAGTTCAAACAGTTTCATCGACTGTGGTAAAGGATTCCCAGGACCTATGATGATGACAAGGTACATGGCTCGAGGAGATCGAGCCATGCTCCCAGAAATCCCCTTCTCCGACTTCAGACTCGGCTCGCAATTTTTTGCCATCCGGAGAAGACACGCCGTCATGATCAACCGAGATACCAAGTATTGGTCCAAATTGAAGCTCCCCTGTGTGAGAAATATAGATTCGTGCTACCCTGACGAACATTATGTGCAGACTGTGATTGGGAATTTGGATGAGCCTGCCTGTCATGGTACCCCTACGTTCTTAAGCTGGAACGGGTCCAAAGGAGGGCATCCTCATAGCTTTGGCAGGGAAGAAATTACCCCGCACCTGATTGAGGCCATGCAGGCAACGCAAAATAGTCGCTTTCTCTTTGCACGGAAGTTTCGGTGGGAAGCTTTGGAGCCTCTTATGGCATACAAAGATTTGCTCTTTCGATGATCAAACAGTTCATTATTATGCCTACTATAGCTTCCCTGTTCCTCATCCATTTCTCACTCCTTAAGGTACAAAATGACATGAGTGTGCCAATCGAATCCATGAGTGCCAAGAAGATGAGAGAGTCTGAAATTGGATGAGTTCAGTCTCTTAGCATGGAAGTACTGATACAAGTATCCGAAACCTGCAAACTTCACCAGTTCAGTGTTAGGGTTTTCTCACTACAATGTATCAACGAGGTTGTACCATCAATTCATTCGGTTCCACTGATTCGTGGCTCATCAAATTAATTATACATAGTGATCTTGGCAAGTTATTATTAAAGTCACCTCATCGTCTGCCAGGCCCACCACGCCCAGAAACAGCAACATGAATCGAACAAGACAGTGAAGCCTTTAGACAGATCGCTGAAAGTGCACTGTTCCAGACTTTTCCCGTGCACACTGCTCTCGCTCTGAAGCCTTTACACAGGTCGCTGAAAGTGCACAGTATCAGACTTTCCCGTGCACACTGATCTCGCTCTGAACTATCTTGAAATTCACACCTAACTTATGTATGGGGTAGCCAAGCTAACTCCTCCGATGTACAGTAGCAGTGTCAAAGCTCTCGCCTGTACACGGCAGAAGATGGTCATGCACACTCACCTTCTGCCTTGCACGATTATTACTGAACGTTGTCAAGTTTAGACCCTTGGCAGAAAGCTAGACTTCTACTTACAGTATCCGAATTTTCAGAAGATATCCATTTCACTGAAACAAGGTTCGTAGTGGGCCGATGAGATTGTTGAGGCTTCCAAAGCAGCGTCGACAGAAGAAGTTGATCACTGCAATGTCCAGACTCTTTGGATGTCTCTTGAAAGACCTCGAATGCAGACCCCACATGTCTCAGACTCACAGTAAATGACCACATTAGTTGCACGGGGTAGGCATCGAATTGCTAATCTGATATCGTTCTAGTAACTCAATTTCCTGTTGTTTTTCAGGGAATTAAAGAAGGTAACAACTTCTCAAATTCGCGCATGAAGATGATCTGTTACATTGGACCCAGGTCTTCAAATTAAGCTAGTGGCAGTACATCTAACCACTAAATGGATCACAATAACGATCTCCCTTTACTCTCTTTCAAGGAACATTGACGGTCCACAAGCAAACTGCTGCTGCCGAAAACTTGGACCAAAGCTGTAACAATGGATCTTTTCTCTCTCTTTGTGCAACCTTGAGGAGGAGAAAACTTGTCTCGGGTTCGTGACACAAGTCAGAGACTGCCTAAGATCAAAGCAACTCGTCTGTTCTCCGTGATAGTTGAATTCATTGCCAAAGCCGTGGACAAAGAAACAGAATTTGCTACAGTGCTGTAAAAATTCCTGACCTCATCATACGCTTTAGTGATGAATGAATGCGTGAGTACTTATATTAAGGGTCTTTACTTCTAACTCCTATGTGCACAGCTCATACTTCTCGAGTTGGATACGCGTTCGAGTCCCAAACGGCCACGATTTTACTCCGCAGACGGGGAGCTGATGGGTTACTATGTTAGATGATTATTGCGTGATCTTCCCACGTAGTAATCATCACAACAACTCTCAAAGATTCATTTTCCCCAACGCTTTTTGGCAAAAGCAAAACCAAAAGTGATGAACATAGGAAGTGATTTCTGTGTTTCTCTTTTCTTAATTATCTCGCAGAAGAACTAAGGGCCCGTCTACAACTAACTTTTCAGTAAACACTGAACGACGTTTGTGCTATTCAAGTATGACTCGATCGTGAGATCATTCAATCAAGTTGAAAGCCCCCAAGAGAATAAGAGGCCTCCTTCGCAGAGATCATGAAGTTAGTCCATGCACAGGGTTTCTAGTTATGTTCTTACTTTACCCTGGTTTGGTACGTGGACCATCTGCAAAGCGACTGAACTAAAGTTAATCTCGGTATGTCAGGATGAGTTATAACTTGTTTTGGACGCAAATTTTTCTTGGCAGTATTCCATATGGGTATCCGCAAGCAAATGCAATGGGAGCCAGAACATACATGAAGATTTTAGCCAAGTGAAGAAGATATGCAATATGTACTGAACCATCATAGAATTGCACAAATAGTGAGTGGTCTGTAGATCTTATGTCAGTTAGCCTAGGAAGCATGTGGCTCTCATCACAGTATTGGAATCTCTTGGATTTCATCACCGTGACGAATAGATCGGTAATTCATATGTTGAAAGATTCCTAAAATATCGTGTAGGAACAGGTATCCCAGTCCTAAGGAACTCAAGATAAGTCTGAGGGATTCTTCCTCAGCTACTATGCCTATATCGTCACAAGATAAGTGATTGGAGGTCACTGCAGTTGCATGTGTCGCTCACACAACAGGATCTACTGGTCTCATAAAGCGATGAGGTCGTCGGGTCTTTCATTTGCCATGAGGTTGGAAATTGCTTTTGGATCCAGGTACATCGACTTTAGATTTTGTATACACTTTAGATTTTGTGTACATTCATCGCCCCGGTAGCGTTCACATTTTACAATGAGAATTTATAATTGAACGCCAAATCCAGAATCATGTGCAACGAATCAGTCCAGTCTGATTTCGGTGGAGAATCTGCATCACTGTTTTCCGGAATAATCAGTAGGAGTGCGAAGGTCTTCCATACAGATCTTCTGAATCAGTCACTTTGCAGGAGTCACTTTGCAGGTGTTGCAGATGCACTATAACTCCACCCAATGGATATGAGAAAATAAACTGAGCTGCTCTTATCTAAGATTGAGTCTCATTAGAGTATTTGCATTAGAGTTCCACCAAGTCAAGAAATAGTGGATCATCACCTCCTCTAACAACCAAACTATGGATCACAATCGAGTCCACACGAAGTTTGCCAACATAATGTCAATCTTTCCTGGTGAGTAGTGTTTCCGCACTTCATCACGATAAGTGAGAAGTATCGTGATTCTTGCAGAATCTACTATGAGTACAGGACGAATGAAGCACCAAGAAGACTCGTGATATTGTTTGTATCCAATTCAGAGAACGGACTCTGTTTCTAGTCTAGTATAGAACTCTGATTCTAAATCTCGATGAAGCATCCCTAACAGTAAATCCACACCAATGCAGGACACTTTTTTCTCCTCACCATTGTCAGGAATTATAAATATGTTCTGTCTATTCATTAGACTAAGCAACTATTTAAGACTTTGAAGGACGTGTAAAATGTCAAATATGCATCATTTGATAAGATCATGTTGATCTCAAGACCACCATGATTTTTACTCTTGAGATTTTTTCTTTCCGGCTAATATGAATTTGGCTTTGTAAGTTTTGTGGGTCGAAAATGATAAGATCATGTTGATCTCAAGACCACCATGATTTTTACTCTTGAGATTTTTTCTTTCCGGCTAATATGAATTTGGCTTTGTAAGTTTTGTGGGTCGAGGCAATGCAACCAGACGAGTCTTCCTCTATCATTGTCAT
This sequence comes from Lunularia cruciata, assembly GCA_948567375.1. Lineage (NCBI taxonomy): Eukaryota > Viridiplantae > Streptophyta > Marchantiopsida > Lunulariales > Lunulariaceae > Lunularia > Lunularia cruciata. The sequence continues at coordinate 42,055,340 of OX419762.1, read as the reverse complement.
ATAATTTGGGTTGTTCTTCTTTTCTTCCCTCTTTCTATTGGACTTACAATGTACGGCTGGGTGATAATGGAATCTAACGAATATAATAATCTGATCTCTTCGGGCATTGGTCAAAATAAGTCTACTCTTAAAAACCCTGCATACTTGAAATAATATATTTTAGTATAATTAATTCGGTTTCCTTCTTATTGGTTTGCGTAGATACATTTGAGGAGAAAATATAAGATTCTACTGGAAAGTAACGGGCTATAACATTTTGCAATTTAACTTTGAGGCATGTAATCAAACCATTATATATCCTATTGATATATCACAAAAGAAAGCAGAGGTCTTTTGGCCTTGTCATTTCATTTCGTTGTCCCATTACTCCCATAAATTTATCCGCATACGAATATATAGGTAGCTACATCTCGTGTTTACGTTTATGCTGATATTTATGAAAGTAACAGTTCCATGAGTGGAAACAGATTGTTAGTTTGAGCATGAGTGCTGTAAATGACTACGTGTTTCCACCATGTCCTGGTTTGTTTCTATCCCTCGCCCAAAGAGCGTATAAGTTACTTCTTCAAGATGCAAACTTTCATAACTTGTTGAGGTTCATGCAGTCAAATCCAAACTGGTTAGTGCAGTTGTTTTCATCACTTGATCAGCCGTCGTCTACCTCAACAACTTTTGGTTGATGTCATTTGGAGCCAGATAGATATTAAATTCCAATGCAGGAAATAGAGTATCAATCTATATATTATATCTAAATTTTCAGTTTGTCATTATGGTTTGTGAGAGTGAAGCTAAACTTAAGCTTTCCTAGATGAGCTTTAATGTAGAATATTTCCATCCTCTAAATCCATTTCCTAACAAGAGGAAAGAGGAAGAAAATTACCGAGAAGAACAAAGAATTTCGCACTTGTAATCCCTTACTGAAAAACCTTCCATCTGGCATGTTTGAAGAATGTCGTAAGCATTTATCACTTTGAGTATAAAATGGAGAAGACAACAAGGTTGTGTACGATTTCTGAGCACAAAGGGTCTCCTTGGAAGCCTACTGATCAGATCATAATCAAGAATTATGAGAGGTACCGTAGATGGGCAGCTGCTAACCAGCGTCCTGTGGACGCTCAACTTTCTCTCACGAAGATTTCAACTGGTACACTCCTTGCACCTTTCAGATACAGGAAGAATGGCCGAAACTGGTTAGATCAATTTCACCAAAGTCATGGAAGGTTGCGTCATGAAAAGAGTACGTAGGCGCTCATACTGCGTGTGGTGAAGATCACGAATTGCACGCAAACAACACTTTTTATCGGATGTGTACTAACCGGTCATTCAGCACAAGAGATTCAGACGATTCGAAAATACAAACATTCTCAGTACAGCTCTTGTAAAACATGCAATGTCCACTTAATTGACTGAATGAGCTGAAGTTTGATTGCCGACAGCTTGGGGAGGTTTTGTGTTTGGGAGGGAAGGTAATATCCTCCCGTTGCTGAAGGTGAAACATCATTTAGCTTACGCTCTCCAACATAAATAGATTGCAGGGGCAGTTTTCTAGCACTGGACGCTGTGCCCCTGAGAACCACATGTGTTGCAGGGGGGCGAATCTCCACCGGGCAATGCTCTTGCCACTAGGGATTCTGCAAAGCTTTAGACCATACGAAGAAACCTTGATCAGCATATTATCTAGGATTCCCGGAGATGGCAGGCCAGAGAAAGAACAAGCCCTGCAAGATCACTGTTGGCATTCGTGTCAACCTCATCTCCTCTACAGTATAGTAGGAATGAAGATTCGCCAAAGGAGCTTTTACTGTACTTGTTATGGTGAAACAGCTCAAAAGGATACGTGTGCCAGTGGTTACTCCCATCAAGTGGGGTACAGTATTTCTGCCACGATTGACATAATCACCCACCTGGATAAGCCCCTGAAGTCTCACAGACTACAGTGGCTTATCCAGGACATATGCAAAGAATGTAACGAATTTGATTCCGTCACCATTCCATGATACGATGCGATTATCTGTCACGTTTATAAAACCCAGCTTCTCAGAAGTACTCTAAGCCTTGTTGAATCTCTCAAGTGGCTTACGCGTTCGGAAAAGCTTTGGATACCATAAGCATGATCTCTTCTTCTGTCGAGCTCTTCCCGGAAGACTGCATTCATGCACGCAATCCCTTTCCTAGCTTCATAGAAGCACTAAAGGTCCTTCCTTCATCGGATTCGATTCGTTTGATTACCTTGACGTTGACTCTTATTCGACTGGACTCCACGGTTACCACACAACTGCATGCATCCCAAGAAATTTCTGTCGCTTCTTCCCTCCCAATTAAGCATATACAAGACAATATATAGAGACGTCAAGATGTACGTGGTCCTTGCTTTTAAATCTGGTTATTCAATAAAATGAGATCTTTACCATCATATAAACTTAAGGTGATCAAAATGGATTTTATATTCTATCTAAATATTTCTCTCTAATTTTATTGAACTTGTGTCAATTTCTATAACGATCTAATCTCCTAAGAAATTAAATATGAAAACAGATTTATTCCTGTAGATCGTAGCAAGAGCACATACATATATGTAAAAAGGGAATTTACATAGAATTTAAAGTTAATGAACATTTTATTAAGAAGATTCCTATTTAATTAGTTAGATAGTTTATTAAGGATCCGATCGTAAGATTGGTTGGTTTGTCTCGTTTGCATAAATGAGTTGGACAGTTTCTAGCATGGGATAAATCAGTCTTTTTTGTAACGATTCTAGCATAAATTAAATACATGAATTTGAATATAACATAAATTTTATAAACCAAGATGAAAGTCCAGGTTACTGTACCTCCATGCTAATTAGATGATGAATAAAAAGCTTCATATAGGATAAGGAGCTGCATCCGAAGTTAGCTTGATAGATTACCAACAAATAATGAAGCATTTTGGATATAAGAGTTTAATACCAGTGAGGAATAACTTGGACTTTACATGTTCTGGCGAGATTTGTTACGAAAACATTAATGAAGAAATCCTATTTAGGCTAAACAAGTTCAAACTACAGTAGACTTTCACTAGAGGTAGTTCTATAATCATTTTCTCTTTAAATGTTACTGCTGAATAGGCAAGAGAGGAAAATCCTCAAGTTCGTATATTAAATACATTGGTGTTTATTATCAACGACCGTCCAAAATAACTCATTACGAAAAGTGTAAACTTCTCAATAAGTGATTTCATTGAGTGCTAGATGGCTCGAACACAATTACTAACCATGATTTAATAATGTAATTATGCATGAGATGATATTGAAAGTGTAATTAGTAAATTTCTCTAACAATTGAGTTTGAGGGATAACCACTACACCAAAGAATTGGCCTTTCGAAGGCAGTTTACCAACAAAGTAATGAAGAAATTCTCATACAGGACAAAGTGATTTTCTCTGAAGAAGAATATCACAAAATGTAACATTCATTGAAGGCTCAAAACAAAGAACTTGAGGTTCTAGCGAGTTTCGAACTCGCGACCTTCTGCGTGTAAAGCAGACGTGATAACCACTACACCATAGAACCAGACGTCTTTTGGGCCGGAGTGGCACTAACTTATAATATAATATAATTATTAGGTTTATATATTGTACAGACGAAATCTCTTTAACAATTCTATACCACCATGCCTTGCTAAAGAGGTTCGGGATGCACCAACGCCATAAAGGATGGCATGCAAAAGAATATATATGATGACGAGAAATACGTTTATATACTCCTGCAAAAGCTTAAGACATCAAGGCCGTGAGTATCATCAATTCTTCTTAATAACCGGGTGACCGGGTTCTCCCAAATCTATCTGACAAGGTTGTCACTATTTCTCTGCAATATTCCCGCAGCGATATTCCACTTTAACTAACGGAATAGCAAATCTCATCAATAATGTCAAAAGCGTAGCCATATTTGCCAATGTGGAAGGGCTGTGACGAGCCATTTACATATCTATCAATCGATAGTTTCTATGAACCCTGGTAATGTGTTAGTTGTGTTTCTGTAATACATGGGCAGCAAGCTTGGTACATGTTTGGTGAGACATACTGCTAGAGAATATAGTAAATCATTATACAACTTCTCATCGATGAAGTTGTTCCATTAAAAATGACAATTTTGGCTTATACATTCTAAGTTACTCCATCTCAAAACGGTTAAACTTTACTATCCTTGCAAGTATTCTCCTGAAAGAAAGTTTAGTATCTCGTAGGTTTTGAGAATCTTGTCTTTTAATTTACTATATAATAAAAGTACAGGTCGACTTCTAATGTCGTCATCTTTCGCCTATAGCGCATAGAGCAGCTCACTATCGTTCGCTTTTGATGGAGTATTGCTTTCAAGCAATAAAAAATTACAACCAGGAATATGCTCAAATCTCCGTTGCTAATTTTTATTCAACCTTGAGACATGATATTCAGAAATCTTGACTTTGTTGTAAGAGGTTAAATTCACACCAGATTCAAGTACTCTACTCGAATTGTGATCCTCTGCAGATTCAGTAATTCAAGGTTCCACTCGTTTCTCACGTGTTTCCATATCAACCCATCACATTCATAGTAATAACGTCTTTGTACATCAGACTTGCTGTTACAAGGCATAATATAGAATCGACGTCTTAATCCTATGTAGAGTTCCATACACGTTATGTGTGAAGAGATCTCACCATGTAGAATCAATTTAACATTCACTTTCAAGTTCATTTGGGCTTCGCACTAGAGCCACATGATCGGGTTTATCTCTCCATGAAAGACAAAGTCCAACTTGAAGATAGTTTTTTTATGCTAATCCAATTTAGCATATTTTAGACAGTGTGTGTTCATTGTTCTTCAGAGTGTAATGGTTGGTGCAATCCATAGAACAACAATCATATTAGGTGATGTTTCTTCGGATGCTCCAGTTGTATGTAGACTATACGACATGCATGGCTCGGATATCTTAGGTGCCATAGGGCAGATTTCTCATCCAGACTCTATTGGGACTTAGCCCCATGTTACCTTTTTTTATATCTCCCTTGTACGGCTTGAGGGTCTTCCCATCCTTCGTTTTTCCTCCGCAGTCACCTTTTTACTTGAAGATAGACTGCTGAAAAAGAAACGATTAAGCAAAAATATGAAAATATAATAATCTTGGATACTAAAGGATTCTGGTATTTACATCGTAATAAAACTTCATAAGAGTTAGACTATAAAGGATAAGACAACTTAGTTGGACGTGCCTGTCTCTCACCAACCGTAGTTCGGTTCGTACGTTAGTTGCACCCGTAGTCGTCGTTGTCGTCACGAGAAAACCGAGTTAATCTGATCATCAGATGCTAGTAACGATGTAGTTATGAACATGAAATGAGTGACATGCAGCTGAAACGAGTGAGCAGCCGTCCGATCGTGTTCGTTCTTCGTACGATGTACGATCTCGTTCGTAGATCCTGCCATTCGGTGGGGCTCACCTCAGTAGCTGCCGTGGACTAAATAGTGGATGCATTGCGAAATGCATCCACTATTTAGTCCACGTCAGCTACTGAGGTGAGCCCCACCGAAATCTTCATGTCAGTCGGCTCTAGACCTTGTCAACGCTTGCTGAGCATCAGATCGTGCGTCTGTGGCTGCGATTTGTTGATCTAGTTGTTCTAAGTCCTTTAGTGGCTCACATCGATGGATCACAGCACCTACGTCACTGCGCCACATCATATACCATGCTGTACTCTGCAGTGCTACTACGTAAACCAGGGCCATGCACTGTATGGACGAACAGACTACTGACAGGTTGATAAAGGTGCTTGTTGCCTTTTCTTAATTTCCATATTGATTTAATTATGAATTTACAAATATTTATAAAAACAAAAACCCTAAATCTCAAAGAGCCAAGAGTTTCTTGCGTTCCAAGTCATTGCATTTTGTCACTCTGCGCAAGTTACTCCATATTTTTATTGTGTATAGTCGGAACAATATTCTTTACTTATATGTTGGTTGATATTTTCGCCGTGGTGTGCTGCACAGCCGTGAAAAATATACATGGTACACAAGAATTAAATCGGGAGCGTGTTATGTAAACAGGAAAATTGAAAGAAATAGCGATAATACAAATAGCAATACTAAAACGCGAAAGAAATGAAGCTACTATCCAATGGGATAATCATAATTTTTGCAATTAAAGATCGTCTAACATCTTGTAAAATAAAAGCGAAACTCGTCAAATTTCATCTAATAATGCATTGTCCAGCAAACGCACAGCAAGTGCGGTCTATATATATAGCCCCCACTGAAAAATTAGAGAAAATTGGAATGAGAAATGTGATCCTTGCCTACGTATTTTGTGGGCATAAATTCTTGTAATAGTATGGAACAGTAAGTTAGAAATTAGATACAAAATGATTGCTAAGAAAAGAAGAAACATATGATCATGTTCATGATAACGAAACTGTATATTCAAAACCAATCAAATATCAAATGATGCTCCATTTGATTTCACTGCTTCGTTGAGTCTCAAATGACGTAAATCACTCACAATACTATACTCTCCTAGCTGAAGTAGAGCGTGCGAAAATCATTTTATATGCCACAACTGGAAATTCCTTTATTTTGACACGTGCATACCCGACGGATGAGCTCTGGGTCGTTGATTCATATACGGTGTTTGAGAGATTCCGGTGACCAATGAGATAGCAACTCTACTGTATATATTAATATAGAGCTATTCTGAAATTCAGTTGGACCGTACAGAATATTTGAGTTCATCTTTTTACTAAATTAATCTATTCTTTATTAAGTTGTTGGGTTCATTTTGGTTATATGGTTAGTGGACATTGCATCCATTCTTTATTACTATATCTTCTGCCTGGCGATATGATTGTGGGTAGCAGCTTTTAGTCAAGGCTATCATCATTATTTGCTTGAGATTACTCTTTGATATTTCATAACGGGTAAATCGAAATTCCAAGTTGACACATTTATTAACCTTGAGATCAGCATATGTTTATATTAGTAGTGATTATCCAAGTTATTAGACTGCATTCCTTTAGATACCACCAAGAATATGTATATCTCATATATTATACTTTTTATGTGCTGATCCAAATGTATATTGTGTATATTTCCATTATCTAAGTATTCTACTAAGACATTACACATCAAAAACTTTTGCTTATTGTTTAGTTCCTCTTCTTGATTAATTCAAGGTCTTGCCAAATTGTGGAGATGATTGGAGTGCTAATAGGGTAAACCCACGCTCAAGGTCTTATGTGAAATATGGGGTTCGAGTGGTCATTCGAGTGGCCAATATGGTGATCAACTCTCCTTCTATCGTTCTAAAGTTCTATATGTGAATATTGAGATGTGTTGCCTGAGTTGCTAATACTTTGGGGGATTTCAGATTTAGATTTTGCTTAGCGCCACAGAAAAATCCGTAAAATTTTTACGGATTTCTACGGGTGAAATTCTGGAATACGTGAATATTATATGGGTATCTAAAATCATGACCCCTAAATTTTTACGATAAACATTCCATAAATATGTATGAAGGTATTTTATTGTCCATGTGTAACGGTAACATTTCATTTCCCCTTGACGGACATAAACCCAAATACCAAAGTGTCAAATGGTTATTAGTATTTAACGTATTTTTCTGCTGAATTCAGGCCATAATTTAAGCTGGCAATTTCAAGAACTAAAGGCTCCAGAGGCTTTAATCACCGGCTAAAGTTTTGACGGTATCTTACGCGTAAAACTCCGGCACCCATAAAATTCCGTCCAGTCGAGATCTGAAACCCCCCAGCATGCTCGCTCTCTTTCTCGCTTAGATTCAGCAATCATGGGGGTATTGTTCATGACTGAGTTCGAGATCTCCAGCAGAGATTTGTCTTATATAAGGGGCTTGACAGTTCTACATCCAAATAGCTCACACCAACTTGCAGAGGCGATGAAATCCAGATAAACAATCATAAATATTTCATAATTTGATGACAGTAAGACTGTAGTTTGGTGTACTAAGATTGAAGAAAGACGAACTATTCGTAACTAGCTTTGGGTTACTCGTTGTGTTGAAATTACCCAACTCGAGCCTCTAGCATATTATTGCCGAATTTAAGATAGTTGAATAGTTGTTTTAGAAAGGTGGTAATTCGGGCTACTGAAGCAGCAGCTGCAGCCCCAACTTATTCTGTGACACCAATTGGGTATTCGATACTTTGCAGCGGAGAGGGTCACTGGCTGTCTCTCCAACCGAGTTCTCATCCTATTATCGATCACGCATTTCAGTCATTTTGCAACGTGTTCAGGTTTTGAGTTTGCACCGTCAGATGATTACTATAGGTACACTCAACACGGTTAGGTCTCCTTCCCAACTTACTAGATATACATATATACTATTGGAGGAACTCTATCACACCATTTAGAGTAGATTGCAGTCCCTCTGGTTTCTTTGGAACTTTTTGAGATATATCATTGATCCTCCAATGGAGAACCTCTATCACACAAATTAGACTAGATTTCTCTCTCTCTCACAATTTAGGACTAGATTTCTCTCTCACAATTCATATATACTATAGGAGGAACTCTATCACATCATTTAGAGTAGATTGCACTCCCTCTGGTTTCTTTGGAACTTTTTTGAGATATACCATTGATCTTCCAATGGAGAACCTCTATCACACAAATCAGGACTAGATTTCCCTCTCTCACAATTTAGGACTAGATTTCCCTCTCTCTGGTTTCTTTGGAACTTTTTGAGCGCTTTCTTTTTCCCCTTTGGTTCCTACGGGTCTTATTTCACTGTGCCTTTTTCTTTTCCCCTTGGGACTTTTGGTCCTGCGCTCTTGCTTCTCTTTGCACTTATTTGTTCCTTGTATTCCTCCCCCTTTCCTTCGGGGTACTAGTTTTATATACGCATATAAACTCAGTGATTAGTGCTCCTATGAGTGAGGATAGATGGAAGTAGTGGCCACAAAGTTGGACAACGAGCAAGGAAAGAAAGTACATCAGGAAGGTGAAAACAGCCGTTCTTTCCTTTCCTTTGCTTTACTCTGCTCTATTCGTCGTATCCGTAGCGAGTCAATTTCGTAGCTTTGTTCTCGTGAGCGCTTCATTACAGCGTCGTATGATCTCCCGCAATCCACGTGAGAGAAACTCTTTGTGGTGGACACCAGCCATGGCATGGTTGGTCTGACCTGCCATGGTGGACAGCCATGTCTTCTAAAGCGCTACAGGAACCTTTTATGTTCCTCTGTCTCTGCTTCATTTGTTGCCCAGCCAGAAGTTGATATATCCTCTTACTGAAGCTGATTTTCATCTGGCTGCTGCTATATCTCATCCTGCTCGAGGTCTGTGTTATTTCTTTCTCATCGCCACCGTTTCTGCCGGCAATTTGAGCCGAAACATCTCCAAGCTGCCTGAGAGAGAAGAGACTCGAGAGAGAGCTGAGTGGGGTAAGTACTGAATCAACAGAGCATGCAGTTGTCCACGGAGGACAGGTAGAAACCTCAGGGAAAAGGACGAGCGACGTGGAGGTAAAAGCTGTGTGGAGCAGATAAGCGGAGGCCTGGGGCACTGTTCTGTCTGGCCCTAGAGCCAAAGGAGTCATCTTTGTCTATATCCCACTGGTTGTCTTGTCTTCATTCATGAGCAGCAGCAGCAGCGTGAAAAGATAGACAGGCGAGGAGAGCGAGCTTATGAAAGTGGTGGCAGGTGCTCTCTTGGAAGGGATTGTTAATGTTCGTTCTGCTGCTGCACTTTCCGTTCGGTTTATTATTTTGTCGTTTCGTGACACTGGGTTCACTGTCCTGCAGCATTTGACGGGAATTCTCGAGTGGAGTTTAGTATCCCGTGTTACCAGTGGGAAAGTATTATCAAAGCCTTTCTCGTTCTCGAAGCGTACAGGACCCAAAGATTACCTTTTCTCCTCTCTCTCGCTTTCACTTCCACCGATTCACCTCAACCTCTGGCCATATACTTGTGTGTGGTCTGTCTCTCTCTGTGACCCAAAGAGTAGAGCGAGCACAGAGCACCCGAAGTGGAGTCGAGTTGTGCGGCGGCGGTAAAGGTCCTGATAATTGGGAGCAGGAGACGATTGAAGCAAAGGGCTGAGATCTGCCCCTGTCAGACTGACAACCCCTAACGACGGAGTCCTCTTTCTCCTGTGGGCGGACTGACCGGAGTAAGGAGGGAAGGAGAAGAACAACAAAGCCAAAGGGATCAGCATCAGCAGGCAGGACCTACATGTGGGAGGTCCCTCGTGATTCATGTTCACCAGCTGCTGGAAAACAAGGGTAGTCATTTGTTGTTTTTCACCCCCGGCCACGTGATAGTAGAATGAAAACGAAAACGACGCCCCCTGTTGAAGAACGTGGTGGTGGAGTCCGTATGTTGCAGCAGAATAGAGTTTCCGAAAGCAGAGATGAAGGTTGGCTGGTATACGTCGCTGTGATCCTGATGGCTCTGTTCTTGTTCCTGGGTGGGATCAGCCTCTACCTCATTCTCCCAAGTCTGGAGGAGAAGTCCGTTGTGTCGTCGTTTTGAGGAAGAGCTCAGAAGAACAGCGTAGAGGGAGAATTTTGACCCCCAAGCGCGGGGTAGGAGTGTTCCATAAACTCCTTGGGTCTGCACATTTTACCCTGTTCAAGTGCCGAGGAAATTCTGGACTGGACTGTGGTTGTTGCGTGGGGGAGAGCACTTAATGAAATGAAAACACTCCGAACTCTGCCCTTTGGGTCATGGAGGAGAAACTCGATGTGGGTCGATGCGAGGAGGCTTTTGTCAACTGCACCATACGTGCATTGATCGGGCGTTTCCAGGAGGATGGGGAATCGGTAGCAGCAGTACTACGAGAGCTCTCGTGGGTTAAGAGGTTTGGTACATATCACCTATACTACCACTCGTGAGTGATTGGCCGTAATGAGTGACTTACACAGAGCAGGAGCAGGGATGGCGGCCTTGGAATCGAAGCAGAGGGATAACAACAGCACCAGTAATAACGGGGAGTACTGGAATGATGTTAATAACCAGCTTAGCCCGGTGCGGAAACACTTGATAAATACTTACCTTCAGGTTCAGGATGAGGAGGCTCTACCCCTCCTGGGGGAGTATTTTGGAGTTGCATTGTCATTCATGGCTCTGGGAGCCTTGGTCAGGGCGTCCAATTCCACCAAGAAGAGGAGAAAGAGTGTGTCTGAGGAAGATCGCCTTGACCTCCGAGCATGCTCCAGATTTCAAAGGATGGCATTGGAGTCTATGCTCAGAGAGGCGATGGAGAGGCTGAGAGGATTGGCGCAGACTGCCTACCAGATGGAGGAGAGAGTGAATGAGATGGTGGAGGCCGAGGTAGAGAAGGACAAAGAGAAGGTAGCTTTGTTGAGCAGACTTGCGGATGCCGAGAAGGCAGTGCAGGAATTGAAGGCGTTAAGGAAAGCAGAAGGTAGAGCGAACGAGAGAGTGATGTCGATCGTTGCTGCGAAGGAGCAAGATTGGCTCAAGGAGAAGAGGAGTCTTCAGAAGGAGATTCAAAGATTGAAGGACAATCTTAGTACTGTTTGCAGAGAGGTGAAGTTTCTCTCTAGGAGATGCAGGAGCCCAACTTGTGAACACTGTAAGGGAATAGAAAGGGTTGTGGGAAATGTTCGTGGGAGGGTCTCGCTTCGAGAACTCAATTACAGGGAAACGTCAGCTCACGTATCTGCCAGACGTGAGGTCGTGAAGGTCATGGAACAACCTTCGGAGGTCGATGAAGTGGAAGGTCAGCAATCTTACCATGTTGACTCGTTTACCTGGATGCGTCTACCTTTTATTATTGACTGTGACCGTCTTTACACTGATAGATCTCCTTTGTGTAGGAGTTCCCCCTTAGTGTCATTGTCTAGCATAATTGACACAAGGTTCGCCATGCGTGAGGCATGCTTCCTTGTAGCACGGTAGCTAGTGCTTAGTGGCATACCCGGGCTCATCCATGAAGCAGCTACTTGATCACAACGAACCCAAAATGTCCTTCCATCAAGACTACAGTCGGCCACTACTGTGCATATGGACCTGAGCAAGTTCAGTCTTCCTATTTTTGAGCACCCCTTGTGTTTAACAATGGGATGGGAAGACTTGTGGCTTGCTCGGGTTCTAGCTCATGACAAGTTGTCAGCTCTTTAGTGTCAAAGTGGTGTCATTTGATGCCAGTTTCTTAAAGGAAAGAAGTAGATCTCGAGTCCGTGGCACTTCTATGTGCACATTGTTTAGCTGGTCATTGTCCAGCAAGGAAGCAGAGCTGAAACTGTCTGTCTACTTTTCTCCATAACGTATTGAATGAACAGTGATCTGCGGAACTCAAGTTGTGTTTTGGAAACACGGTCCTTCAAGCCTGAACTACATAGTATATATGTAACGTCACAATCGGATTCGGAGCCGACTCGCAAGTTTTAACAATATCTATATGGTATGCGAACTGCCTGAAGTCATGGATTGGCTAACCTGTAACTGAAAAGTCCATGTAGCTTATACAGGTAGGTGCTAGAGTGTGGAAGCAGTATATTGTCCTGTGACCAGTCTAGATGGGCTACCTGGGTGACACTAAGCAATCTAATGGGCTTGGTTTTGCATTTCTTCCTGATCCCGGGCCCGCGGTTCATGCTAAGCAGATTTTCGTCAGGGCCTCACATAGATCCTTGCCAATTCTCTTTTGTGTTACTTGCAGCGGAGAGGGTTTTGATCAAAGCCATGGAGCATAAGAAGAAGAAGAATGTTCTGCCAGGTCATCTCCAGATCCAGACGAAGGTGGAAAAGCATGTCGAATGGACAGGAACGAGTAGTTCTGTCAACCCCACAGGTGGAAGTGCTGGTGGTGCAGGTCAGTCTATGAATAAGGAGCTGATCGCCAAGCAGCAACAAGATATGGAGAGCGAGTTAGCCAACATTTTGAAGAGAGTAGGTATGCTGAAGCAGAGATCTCATTCAAGCGCTGCTACAGCTCCTGAACAGCTGAGTACACACTTTAAGAGTGAAATTGTTTCCACGTCTCCTGAGTCCTTAATGTCTCTGGAGAGTAAGAAGTATACTTCAGAGGAAGCAGAGGCCGCGAGCCTGTACAGTGACAGAATTGTTTCTGAGTTGCTGAAGGATTCAAGAGAGGCAAAGAAACCCTCAAGCGGATTTGGGTCTGACGAAATCGAACTGTTGGAGTTAGATGAGGATCTAACCACCGGTCTTCTTACTCTAGAACAAGAGGCTCTCCTTTCTGCAGTTGAGGACCCAGACCTCTTAGAGCTTGAGAAGGCTTTTGAGTATGATGCAGACACTGTAACTGCAAACCTGAGCCCTGAGGTCCTAAATGCCTTGGGAGGAGACGCGCTACAGGAAGCAAACATTTCTGCTGAAGGTAATCTTGGGATGACATCCGAAGAAGCGCGGATGTTTTATGAAGATACTGAAATAGCCGAGTTCGAGAGTTATTTAACCCTGGACTTGGAAGCACTTAGTCTTGCAGAATCTGGAGGTGGATTAGATACCATGAAGGATTCCGACGGCGAACAAGATATCGTTCTAACCCCCAAGGAAGTATCCTTGGTTGCCGATGCTGAAAATGCAAAGGTCATGGAGACTGTAGTGCAAGCTGTTCAAACCTCTTGTGAGGAGTCAGCAATCATAGTTGAAGAGGATGACCACTATGTCTTGGATGTCACACGCGATTATGTCGTGAATGTGCGATCTAGTAATGGTTTGTCGGATGACGTAAGAGAAGAGGGACTTGAGGGAACCGTTATAGATATGAAGCTTCCAGCCGGTAACGTAGACCAAGTTAACCCAGAAAACTTAGAGGAGCAGGATATTCTCTGTGAAGTTGAGAACGTGGAGCAGACCTGTTCTGCAGATGATGCCGGAACACCGACTGAACCTTCGCCTAGCGGTGACCTGATTGGCCTCCAAGATGGGCTACAAAACTCAACCGATGACTATTCGTCGCCTAGGGAGCAGATCCCGCTTGCAGATTCAACCGGTGTAGAAGATGTATCCAGCACCATCTCAAAGAAGATTCTTGATGATGATGATGATGATGACGAAGAAGAAAGTGGAGCTGGGAATGAGATCCTCATTGTACCTGACACTCGCTCACATGATATAGATGAAGAAACTGTGGCTGTCAGAGAGTGTGAGCTTGAGAGTGGGAAATCTGGGAGCCTCGTCGACGGAGACAAATCGTTTGCAGTGGACGTTAAGGCAGTAGACGACGGCGAATCTTCTGAATCTGAGCAAGTTTTGGAGATGGTTCAGCTGGAGGATAGTGCTGCTGCGCCTGAGCGACATATTCCTCCCTTGGAATCTCAGAATGGGACGGATTCTGAAAATGTTGACAAATCTGCTGCTGGTGCAGACTTGTTTGAGCAGGATAAGGATGATGTCACAACAGCAGGGAAACGGAATTCAGAGGCAGAGATCCCAGTGTTTGAGAGAGCAAGCAGTGAAGATCTAGCAGGAGAACTTCCTGAGCCTGATGAGAAGAGAGTCTGTGATTCTGGCGAGTCAGAGCTCAGCGCAGCTTCGGATGCCGACTCTGCTGACAAATTTTCTGATGAATCCCCCTCAGAGCCTGGTGAGGCTGTAGAGAACTTGAAAGTAGATGATAGTGTTGTAGACGAAGACGGTGAACTTCCATTGCAGCTGGATGGCGTTGATGATCAGCTGAAGAAGTTGCGCACTGCTTCATCGGAAGTACAATCGGAAGTCAATACCGCTGTACCGGGAGAATGAGGTAAGAAGGCTGAAGAAATCACCACTGCCACTTTCTGGGCGGTAATAGATTCTCAGCCAATGAATGTACAACTGTCAGTCCAGATGGATTTGGCAATACATATCATCGCAGGAGCTGCGCTGGAGAGTTTAGTTGATATGTAAACATATATCAGCTGTTGCGCAGGAAGCAGAGTGATAGTTTTTGTCACATTCATCAGCAAGTTATGGGTCCACAAGAGGCTGGCCAACGCACGTCTTAGGAGTCCTTACTGATACAGCTACTCAAGTGAAGAACTGATGCCCTACCTTTCTCTGTGTGCTTGATCTTGGTGCCCAGGACCCAGGAATAAATAGATGATATGATGACCAGTGGAAGGACATTTCATCATGTACCGAGGATCTCAACCATACACGGTTGGATTCCCCAAGTGGAGAACTTTGACCAAGAAGGTAGTGTCGAAGATGCATGCAATTATGAGGATTTGGTCAGTTGCTCCACGACGAATACGCCCCAAGTGCGCGTAGTGATTATGTGGGGAAGATTCACGATAATAATATCCCCAGCAGGACTCCAATGTTGGCCAGAGCAGAAGGTGACCGAATGAGTTACTACTGGTTCGAACACTGCCGTCAAAGCAAGCGGCTGACGAACCCACAGGTTCGCTAGAGAACTCTGGGAGATGCCCACTTCCTTCTGTAATATAGAGTGACCTGAGGAGTGCACCGCAATTTGTATTAAAGGATCAGCACTTTGAATTAGCGAGTGCAAGATAGAAAGATTCTCAAGGACTGCAGGAAGCATTGCTTAAACAGGGAAGGACTTCCTGTTGTTGTTGATATCTTTGTCACTGGCATTCTGCTTTGTTTTAGAAGGTGGAAAACCATGTTGTCGCGATACTGACATTCAAGGGGCAGATCAGGCCACTTTGTGCAAGGCCTTCTAAACTTATTAATCTGAACGGTACTATATAGAGACTCTAGGCAGTATAGGACTTAGGAAATAGAAGGATACAGACGTGGATATCGGTGCCCTTTGTAAGGCGATGCTGGACGCATACTAGAACACAGTTTCTAGCGAAACTAAATGGATGATGCCTGGTATCTATCTATATAAGGAGGTCAAAGTTCAGCGTTCCTTGTCATGTCACACTTTGCATGTATCTAGCGAGTAGCATGTATTTGCTTCAAGTAGCGTCTCCATAAGTTGTGTTGTTTAAAGCGGTACACAGCAGCCGATGAAAAGCAGGACAAGAGAAGGCTCCTGAGGTCGAAGATTCTATTCTTGCTCTTGCTAGCCGACAGTGAAGCACGAGCTACATTGTTGATTGGATCAAAGGATTGCTCAAATTTATTGGTGCAAGAATTTAGATAAGACTTGCCCATAAGCATTCCTTGAACGACTCATCATTCAGTGTCTCATAGAATAATGAGCTGGTTCAAGCTTTCATATTCAATAACCGAAGAACCTACAAGTATAATTGCATTTCGTTCTACTCTTTGGTTTCCAGAATTCTATGCGGTCATTAGGGAAGGTGCTCCCCTCTATTATAAACCACGGGCACTCTGGAGGGATCTTCAATTGGATTGCTACCACTCTCAAGTATCCATTAGTGTGCACCAGTGCCAGCTTATTTAACTGATTGTGATTAAGGTCTCTACCAACAAGTGCTTTGCATTTCATACTTTTTCAATCTTACGACTTTTTGATTTGTGTTTAATTGTACGACGTGAAATAAAATTCTTTAATAAAAGATTCCAAGAAGAGCATGTGCACTTCTAGTTGGAGAATATATCAATACAGATTTTGAATGTAAAGAAAATCTCTCAAATCGTAAAGATGTACGTCAGAAATAGAATTTTCAGAATTTTTTTATATTTTATATTTTCTTGATATCAAAATATAACGAAAAACACAGATTTTCTTATATTTGATTATAATTATAATATAATAATAAATATAAATATTTTTATAATATAATATCAAATATATTTAATTAAAACACAAAATTAATACGCTCTACTGTCAGACGAAATCATTACTCACACTGTGAGTCCCTGTAGTTGATACCAGACAAGAAAGTAGTAGACATAGACCATAATCATACAAACACCTCATTGTTATTAACCTTTTTTATTATTGGATTTACGTGTGGGTTCTCATTTCCTCTACTAGTAATGTCGACCGAGCGGTTTCACCCTCTTACAACGTCCTTTTTTACCGTGTGGCTTGAGTAATCTTCATTTTCCTATTTTACTTCTTTCTTTACTAAAGCTTTCTTTCTTTTGTGTTTGGGAGTTCGTTTAGAGCGTTATGCACTTGCTATATGTCGACTCATAAAGGAATTAGATTTATTTCGTCCTCAGAAAGGTTCTTTATTTTTATCATTTTATATTTTCTTCGACCTCCCTTTAGTCTATCCAGTTACTTGACTACATTGCATAAAACAATAATGGATATAACTGGACTCTCTTCTCCATGTTACACTATTTACTATGTACAAGAAGATCTACACTATCTTCCACATAATATTTGTGACGGAATAATTCTCAAGGAAACATAAGGAAGAACATTTTAGTACATACGCACCATTTTCATTCCATTTGAGTTGTCACGTCATATCTAATTTAATTAAGTTTAATTTTATTAACTATTTTTTAAAATTATTTTCTAAGGATAGACTGAAGACAGGCTAAACTTGGACTAGAGACCAACTTTAGAAAGAAAGCATAACTATATATGTGTTGTATGAAGTGAAGGCAGCAGTTATAAATCTTTAATCTTCATAGTTTAGGGAAAGAGTATATTTAATGTACATGAGGATGTTGTATTATATTATAAAATGCCTGGAGATATAAGTTTGAATATATTTCAATTCCTGAATCCTCTCACGTGGATTTAATTTTTTAAGTTATTAATATTTATATCATATTCAGTATTTTTGATAATATTATTATTTTAATTCCCTAGTAATTACTTCTATTTTTCATAACAAAATAATTTGATCATCAATATATTCTCCACTATCATTAAGCAAATTTTAAGTTCTATTACATTCAAATATTCTGTTAGTTATAAAAAAAAAAGCTATTAGTTAAAACTGATAAATAAAAATCAAATTACTATCAAATAATCATGACCATATCCTCTAGTCCACATGTTCATAAAAGAGACCGGAATAATTTTAAAATTGAATGTTGCTCATTCTGATGCTAAAATAGAACAGGTTCCAAAATCCTAAAGATCTACTTATTTACTCAACACCTTAAGGTAGAGATATTTTATTACTTTGAATACTCTCAATTTCATGTTTGCTCAAGTGTGTTGTTTCTATTTGGGGTTGTTAACACTTTGCGTCCTCTTGAGATGGATATGGAGAGCAAGTGGGATTCTCAAAACTCCATTGATCAGACATTTGAAAATTCCTTCTGCGCTTGACGATCGTATCCCTCCTTGACTTACCTTATAAACAACACTCCACTAGTACATATCATGACTTAAGTTTTCTTTCAAGAGTGCATTAGAAACCAGCTACTGTAGATTTCAGAAGAACAGTCTACCGATTACAACTGCCAGAGATTTCAAAAGAAGTGTTTAGAGATTACAACGGCCTGTTCATCGATGCTTACACCACATCGTTTGATGCTGGCATATCCGTCGAGCATCCAAATCCCTGCCTGGTTTGCAATATCTCATTTCCAGAGAATTGAATCACGTGGTTATTCTTTCTCATAACTTACACATGAACGTATCCTTGCCTCCCACATGTCTGTTCGCTCGAACATCCAACTCGCGTTTCACGTCAGACAGGAAATCTACTCCTCTCTGGCGACCAACTCCCTGTGTCTGCTGCACGTATAACGTGGAAGACCGTACTTAGATCAGGAGGAAAGCTGGAACTAGGCTAGCAAGCTACTCGGTCTGCTGCTTCAGTGATCGGGACTGGCAGAGACTGTACCTTTTACACCGTTGTTGGCTCGGGGGCTAGGCTGACTCCGTGTTTCACTAGCCATAATCAGTCTCCCTTTCTTACAATGGGTACGGGGATAGGCGGACTACTGTAGTTGTTTCACTCGCCAATTAGTCTGTCATCCTTTCTTGCAAAGGGTACAGAAGTTGGTGAGATGCTTCTCTTCACGCGTTTTGCCAGACTTTGCAGCCGGGGACTTATCTGCTTACGCGGAGGAGCTTGAAACGGACCACTTCGAGCAAACATGACGATGGAATTATGAACGTTTGCTCTATCTACATACTAGGCTCAATATTCCAAGGGATCGACGTTTCTGCAGCACAACTATTGAGAGCGTGGGCTGCAGTTAGTGACTAAGACACCTCACAAGTATCTTCGTCGCCCGGCCTTTACAGCGAAGGCGCGGAATCACCCGAAATAGGGTTTCTCACGTATCTGCAGATCAGGAAGGTTGGAAAGCACGCGCTCCTTATCAGCTGTCCAAATAGAGGCAAGATGAACGATGCAATGGCTGTGATGGACGAGTTAATGTGGACAACATGAAGCTCAGAGGGCATTGACAGAGGCGACAGATATCCAAAATGGTATAGAGCAGGTGAAGATGGTATTTGAAGAGGAACGAGAACAGGTTACAGTTACAGGCCTCGGGAATAAATGGGACTCGTTTTAGCAATGTGTCCAAGTGACAATGTGGTTTCCGTTATTCTTGATGTTAACATTACTAAAATCACTTCATTCATGCAAGTCGTGGACTTCGAACGCACTTAGCTTCTTATCCGAAAGTGCTGCTTGAACCGAAATTAATCCCTTGATAGACAGACAAGGGCTGCCAAACTTCATCGTTATTGAAGGAAACGAGGAGTGACGCGGCCAAATTAAAACGTTATAGCTTCCAAAACTTCCTTCAAGGAAAGCTAGAAAGTGTACAGGGTTTGACAGCTTTACTTGAATTAATTAAGATGTTAAGCAGCAGGCCAATCGAGTTGCAATCTAAGTTTCGAATTCCAAAAAATTTACCCCACGTATTTGCTGAGTCGATACATGAGGCTACAGTACAGGTAGGTACCCGAGCAGGGAAAGTGTGTTGAATAATATAGACAAATGGACATGTGGCACAACTGTTAATCCGTTGTGAAGAAGCCACATTTGCCCGGCTCTTTCCATTATATTACAATGACTGCATGAACCATCCCAGAATCTTCTAATCATCTGGGATGAACAGTCCTTCAAGCACAAGTCGTCCACTCCTGTCAAAATCGCACCCCGATTATACAACAAGGATCTCGGGGGGCAAACGAAGTAGAAGACTAATCACAGAAAATAGAGTGGAAGACAAACGCTCTTCGTATGAGGAGATTGCAAAGGACGGTAGCACAAGATCATGTACTTGAGGGTAAAGGCTGAAGTCTCCTCAATACACTAACTACGTCTTTCATGGTAGGCCTGATAGAGAGAGAGTCCACTGTACACAACACCGCCAGCTTCAACGTCTCCAACAAAGTATCCTCTGGCCCTTGTTCCCAAAGACCTCCAGTGAAAACCTCGTGCGCCCGTTTCTGGCGGATAAGAAGACAAGCCCAACTCACTATGTTGAAGCTGTCTCCGAATTCAAAAAAACTGGGATCTCCCAATGCTCGCTTGTTAGAGAGGAGTTCCAGCAAAACCACCCCGTAGCTATACACATCAGCCTTATCAGTGACACGGCATGTCATGGCATATTCAGGGGCAACATATCCAAAAGTGCCGGCCACATCCGTTGTAGCATGGGTTTCCGAAGTGCCTAAAAGCCGTGCCAAGCCAAAGTCTGAAAGATGTGCATTCAAACTGTCATCTAGAAGAATGTTGCTAGGCTTGATGTCCCTGTGAAGCACTCTTGGCACGCATTCATCATGCAAGTAGGCCAGTGCTTCCGCAATTCTCAGTGCGATGCTATGTCGTATATGCCAGTCCAAGTCCCCTTTCTCGCTGTGAATGAGAGTATCCAAATTTCCTTGCGGGAAGTAGTTGTAAATCAAAAACATCTCATCCTGACTGGCATGATAGCCTATGAGTGTAACAAGATTGGGATGTCGTATTGTCCCCAGAGTTCGGATCTCCGTATCGAACTGCTGCACTCCCTGGAACCTTCCGATGGCGAGCCTTTTCACCGCAACCAAGTAGCCTGGCCTCAGTTCAGCTTTATAGGTGGCCCCAAAACCGCCACCTCCGATCAGATTGGTAATGCTGAAATTACCTGTTGCCCTAACCACATTCTCGTAAGTCATGTGATAGGGAGTAGTCATGAATGTGACTACCTCTTTCCGACCTGGAGTGGGGCAATGGCTCGTAGGACTCCGTTGCCTTGTGCATTGGAAAAGTATACCTAACACCAACAATACCAATGCAATGGCGCAACCTGACGTGATTGCAGCTATCAATATCGAGCTTAACCTTCTACTTTGCACCTCAAACAACCCCGGAGGAACCTCAGAAGGATATGGTATCTCCGCATGCGAAGCATTGTTGTAAGGATCTGTACCAGGGGACAACAGGGCCCGTCTAGACAGGTCAATGCTCTTGTCACAGGCTTGTTCTAACGGATTCCCAGTGAGTCTTCCACTTCCGCAGAGGATGTCTACATTCCTTGACCGTGGTATCCACCCCGAAAATTTGTTGAAGGACAAGTTCACATCCACACGAGCAGAAAGTTTGAACAGGCCAAGAGGAATTACTCCACTGAGACTGTTGTTGTTGAGGTAAAGCTTCCGAAGCTGTGGCAAGAAGGTGATGTCCTCCGGTATTGGACCACTGAAGTTGTTTCCTGATAAATCAAGAACTTGGAGACTTCTTACGTGGCCCAGAGCAGACAACAATGGACCCCTCAACTTGTTCTGTCCTAACTGTAGCACCTTCAAGCTCTGGAGTTTGTCCAAAGTGTGAGGTAAGCTGCCCTCCAAACTGTTCTCCGTCAAGTCCAGGTGCACAAGGTTTTTCAGCTTGCCGACCGCCTCCGTGATCTCCCCAGACAGGCGGTTTCGAGCCGCCAGAAATTCTACCAAACAAGTACAGTTCTCCAGCGCAACAGATGGAAGAAATCCGGTCAGCAAGTTATCGCCGAAGTCGGCTGCCAATCCCCCCACTTTCTTGCAGACTTCGCAAAGACTGGAAGGAATTTCCCCTGTCAGTTGATTCCCTGCCATCAACAACGAGTAGGTACAATCGCTCTCAAAGATGCTCATCCTCAACACAGAAAGTGGAATCAGCCCTGAAAAATTGTTGAAACTCCAGTCATGAACGAGTTTTGTTTGACAGACTGTTCGTGAACGAACACTATTTCTCTTCAGTCGACTAACTAACTGAGGCTTGCGTGCGTTTGTGAGCAACAGGGAGTTGGTTATGTCACTGGAAAAGCCCTTCCGACCTACAGGCTTGACGCACTCAGAAGAGGTCACCTCAGGTAATTGCCCAGAAAGTTTGTTCCTACTAACACTGAAAACCACCATGCAGTCGACAGCAAGGTTACCCGGAACACTCCCGCTGAGCTGATTCGAACTCACGTCGAGAAACACAAGACTGCGACAGTTGCTCAACGCTTCCGGAAGCCCCCCTGTTATCTCATTCTGAGCCAAGTTCAAGCTCGTCAACGAACTGCAGGAACCCCACTCGTTGGGAAGAACTCCCCTGATGCCTACGCCGGGAGCCCAAAAGACACGCATATTTGGCAATGACAAAAGTCCTCGTGGAAGAGGGCCTTCGAAATAGTTTTTGTCCACTCTCCTACTACTGCTAGAAGGACAACCTGAAGTGTCATTACTTGTTAATATACAGGCACGAGGGCTGGGTTGGCTCGAGAGTACCAAAACTTCAAGCCGCTGACAGTCCGCGAGTTGAGCAGGAATGAGACCGCTCAGAAGATTTGCAGCAACCTGCAAGAACATCAGCCTGGACAGCCGACCAAGCTCTGGAGGGATGCTGCCTGACAACCTGTTGGAGTTCAGAACAAGCCATCTCAACGGAGCACAGCTACCTAGCTCTGAAGGAATACTACCATTGAGCGCATTCCTCGACAGGTCCAAATATCTCAACTTGCACCGACCTCCAGCCAGCTCTCTGGGGATGCTGCCAACTAGCCGATTCAAAGAGAGATCCAAGCGTGACAATCGCGGTAAGCTTCCCAGTGAAGAAGGAATAGTTCCAGAAAGCTTGTTTCCAGCGAGAATCAACCTGCGTAGCTCGCGGCAAGAAGAAAGTTCAATAGGTATTTGCCCCACCAGAGCATTACTATCAAGGTGAAGAGCTCGCAAGTTTAGAAGCCTGCCAAGTCCCCGTGGAAGTTCTCCCCTCAAAAGGTTTGATTGGAGGTCGAGAACTTCTAGGAACCTTAAGTTGGATATTTCCCTGGGTATCTCTCCTTTTAATTTATTGAAGCGTAGTGATAAGGTACGCAGTTCCAATAGTTCACCAACGGCAGGCGATATAGTACCCGACAAGGGACAGAGGACACCGTCTCCAACACTTCCCTGGATGTCTTTGCCAAACCAAATACCGCTACTGCTAAAGCTGTTTGCAGAATAATTTACATCACCTTTCTCAAGCGTCGAGTTGTCCTGAGGGGACAACCTGCTCCTTCCGCTCAATGCGCCCCACCTTCCGTCAATTTTCAAAGTGGCCACTCGCAAGGACTTGGGATCGCAAGTTACTCCCCTCCAGTTACAAGGATGAGAATCGGTCTCATTCCAGTCGGACAAAACATTGCAAGGGTCGAGCGTAATCCCTTTTCTGAAGGCCAAGAGGTGTATTCCATCACTAGAGAGCGCCTCTCTTAAATCGAGCTGGCTAACTAGTGCTACAAAGTAGAAAAGACGATAGGTTAAAAATTGTCTTCTAGGTGTTGACTTCCCTCTAGAGGTCCTCCTTTCTCCCACCACCCTAATTGTTGCACAAGTCATTGCCTCTTAACTCCTCTCTCGGCTCCCAGACTGAGCCTCTGAAGAATGCTGACTCCACGGCAGCATAAGGACCAGAAGAGAAAAAAACATGCGCATATGGTCAAACCCTTCTTCTTGCAGCAGCGAAGTAGCACAGCACCTCCACCACCGCAGAATACTTAAAACCTCTTCATAGAAACAGCAAACAAGTGAAAACCGCAGCCCCTTGCCATGACGAGATCGCTCTCAAGTTCAGGACACCACTAGAAGTTGATACCGGCAAGCTTGCAATAAACCTCCCGCAGCTGCCTCTCATTTTCTAGACACTCGTCTCTTTCCAGCTCGTTATTCACATAGTCCACCTTTCCGCCTCCACTTTTGAAGCATCCGTGACCACTCCGCCTCCTGTCTCCACGTATTCCACACCTCGCCGTTTCCAGAACCTCCTGCTTCACTTCAGATCCTGAGCTAAAACGCAACCTCCGCCTGCCTCCCTCCCTGCTTTTGGTTCTCCTCCTCCTTTCAATTCCCACCCCTGCACTCAGCTTCCCTCCTTCCTTACCCGCAACGGTTTCTTCCACCCCAACGTCAAGGCGCTATAACAGCAACTACGACTGACAGTGACCACATCCCTAATTTCCGCAAATATCTCTCCCCTTCCTCTCTTTCTCTAAACGAAGCTCCACTTCCAATCCTTCTCAATTCTCTTGCAGAAGGAACCAGCAGCAGCAGATTACACGTTCGTCCACCGCCGCCTACAAGCAGGAACGCTTCATCAATTTCCGAGATCGACCTCGCTCAACCACTCCAAGCAGCCACCAGCAGCGTCGAAGAAGGAGCGCAACGAGCAGAGAAAGGGGCCGGGGACTGAGTAAGCTCTAGGTCTCCAGACAAGAGACAACCTCCGTTCCAATATGTGCGTTTCGGACAATCTTCACACGAACTGAACTCCTGGGGGCTCTACTCCTACCCTTGCCGTGGGACTTCTATCGGACACTAACCGCATACCCTCGGAGTGGAGCCCGGCGGCATTGACGACCGGAGAGCTTTACAACTACGTGCTGGGGCACCTGTTGAAGCTTCTTCTGACCAGGTTCCTTTAAGTGTGCGCGATCGCCGGGATGTTTTACTCCTTGGAGATTTCTTGTGGGAGGTAGACCAGCCGCAAATTGACATGTCGATGCTGGATGTTTTCTGAATCAGCCGGGACGGATTGCGCTGATCCTAGAAGGCAAGAACAGAGGTCAACAATGACGTTAAAGGTTCGGCGAACAATGAATTCGTTCCGGCTGATCTTAAAACATCACGGCACCCAGAAGACTTCCGAGCATGAAAAATATGCGTGCTGTAGCACGCATATGCTGGAAAGGAGGTGTAGAGCGCCGAAAGGTTCGAGAAGATCAAAAGTGCCCGGTCGGTGTTGGAACTTTACAGGTAGTCTATTTTAAGGGTTTTCCGAGCAGAAGGCGGCATTTAGCCTTCGCCTCGTTCAGGGAATTTTCCTTTTGTCCGCGGTCTGGTCCTACCCTCTGCGCTAAGTCCAACGAAGTCACTGATCTCCAGCGTTCGTCGAAAAGAATCTTCCTCCAGATTCTTTAATCTTTCTTGTGTCCCTCTCTCCGCGTTCCAATCGACTTTTATCTTCCCTCTTAAGTTTCAACGTCTGGATCTTTGGTCAAACAATACGACGTTAGAACAAACTTAATACAATTCACTGAATATAGTAGTTATTTACGACCGCTTGGCTCTAAGTGCCTATGGGGAATCAATGGTCTGAGCTTTTGTCCTTACATGTAGGAACGGTCGTCAATTAACTCAGATAAGAATTGTCTTATTAGCTTTTTTAATGCGCAAATTATCTTAGATAAAATAAAATTGCTACCATCTCAATGTGATCTTCACCATGTAAGATACCGTCTTAATGTGATCCTCCCATCTACCATTACTTTTGTATTTTAATATTTTCTGTTAGTTAATTTTTAATTATATTAATTAGTATTAGTGGTGAAGCTCTTTTATTTAATATTATGGGCTAAAGATGATCTGGAGGTACTTTTGTAAATGAGATTTTACAATTATTAACATTCTTTTATTTTCAAGAGGTTTGAGTAACATAGTTAAAAACTTTAATCTGAGTTGTTTCTTTACATTTTTATATGTTTAATTTTTAGAATTTTTCTGTAATAAAAATAATGTTCTTTGTCTCAAATGTATCTGTCTTTTTTCATAAATCCTTTGCTTAATTTATTCCCGAGAAGAGGTCGAAAGTATGTCTACATAAGTGAAAGATCATCTTGTTGGACCACTATTATAAGGTCTTTATCCAGATAATTCTCTTTCTCTTAGATAATTACAGAACGTAGGCTTTAAATTAGAAATAGGTAATACTTGAAAAAAATTGTGAACTAGCTTTATAACATGGTGCAAAGTCGAACGAAAGAACGTTTTACATTAATATGTACTTCCCCTTTGTAACTAACATGAAACTAGAATTTACAAGACCTATAAGATGAAAAGTAAAATAAATAAAAAATGTTTCGTATATTAAGAATGGATTTCCCTCTATCTACAAACTCTTTCAATCTACAAGTAACACATGGTTTGCATCTGATTTAATTAACTGGTAATCTGAGAAACTAAATTGCAGAAATAGTTTTAGAAATTTTGGGATACTTCTACTTTATGATATCTCAACTAAGTTTTCATTTTACTTGAGAAATAATATCAGTTTTTGAAGTTTATATTACTGAAATTTATTGAAAGAGGTAGTATCCTATATATTAAGTTTCTAATTTTCAGATATTATTCTTGATTTTATGATTAAGAAATTTTTCCTTTGTAGTCAGATAATGCTTTCAAGTCTAGAGTTCTTATTATATAAAAAATTTCCTTGAGTTTGATAGATAATTAGCTCTTAATAATCTGTTATAGTCAATGATTTATCATAGTTTATATATATATATATATATATATATATATATATATATATATATATATATATATATATATATATATTCATTTATCATAGTTTATCATAGTTTGTATATATGTATATATATAGCAATTTTGCATTGATTTTGGCTAAAAAAACAAAGAGAAATATAATCAATCATATTCCAACAAATTGAGAGGACAATTTTACATCACATTTTATTTTATATATTAAGGTTGCAGTTTTGTTAGATTATCTAATGGCAAGATTGAATTTTTGGGGCTGATAAAATTCTAAAATATGATTTCTAACAATATTTAGATATGATATATGTAATAAAGATATAGTAAGTTCATATTAGTTACAAATTATTCAAAATACAAACAATCCATTTAACTAGCATATCTTTTTTCAACAAGAAGAACGTTACAAGGCACGGAAAGTCAAAGTACAAAGTTATATCTTCTATAATTTAAGTTATATAGTTAAATACTCCAAACTACTTAACGAATTCCATCTACTATCATCAATAGTAAATGGAATTGTTACTGTAATGTTTCAAGGATTTGAAAAACCCCAAGAGAATGATAAGGAAAAAACACATAGTTTTCTTCCTCAATATTCCAAAGAAGCACATGGCCTTTATTGTACAATGAAGAGGATCCACTCTAAGGGAGTTACACCTTGGATCAATACATGGATTGGTGACATGTCATCGAGCTCTATCTTCAGATTAGCTACATGGATTGGTGACATGTTGATCCTTGTCTTATTTTGATGGTCAAACAAGTTTGATCAAGGGAATCTTTGAGAAATCTTCCTATAAGAAACTTAGAACAACATGGGTGAATTATTGTTGGAAAGCTCTTGACAACACAAACAAAGTAGGAGAAGGCAACACCTTATCCTTGGAAGGGGGGATCTTCTATTTTTTGAGCCTAATTCATTTGTATACACCTCCAAAATTTGCTCTAAAGTTTAGGGTGTTTTTGACCTCTACTCCATTAAGGAAAGTATTCTTTTGTGACACCTCTATCTAATCTACTTGGGCAAATATATATAACATCCCTGAATATATTACCAACCCAATGTTCACCTCTAGATAAATTTTCAAGCTAAATAATATTACAATTACTATACATAATTTTGTCATATTTTCAAAAACTATTTCTTCTTTATGCACACTTGCATATAAATGTATGAGTATGGTTCTACACTAGATGCAGTAACGATGCATATGACATATGCATATGACACAATGTACTTTTGGAGGATACATGATAGTTACCCATGATACCATAGGGGATATAATGTTTGATATGACACGAGAGAGTGGATACCTTGCTTGGGGAGAGTGTTCTTATGCTTTACAAATGACATGTGTTAGAGCTTATTTATCCTTGGTCCAAGATGATTAGGTTATAGTGGCGGATGTTGGTGTTACATACCTTATGCATGATGCAGTTTTGGAAGGAGTGAATAGTCATCCCTTAGATGGGCGATGAGTGGAGCAACAACACACAAGATCTCCAAGTAATGGGGTATGCACCTAGGTCACCTCTTTGTTCCTCTAGCCTTGGAGTTATATGGAGCAATGGACATGATGCTGGACACATTTGTCATGGGTGCCCGAGAGCTTATCATATTAGACTTCAGGGTACCACTCTCACTCTCATACTTCGTAGCATATTTTAGACAGAGTATGTCCATTGCTCTTTGTGGACACATTTGTCATGGGTGCCCGAGAGCTTATCATATTAGACTTCAAGGTACCACTCTTACTCTCATACTTTGTAGCATAGTTTAGACGGAGTGTGTCCATTGCTCTACAAAGAGCATTGGTTGGTGCAATCCATAGTAGAGCAATCACACTAAGTGATGGTTCTTCGAATGCTCCAATAGTTTGTAGACCTTACTACTTGCATAACTCAAATATCTTAGATGATGTAAAAGACTGAAACCGAGGAGAGAAATAGGAGAATGGAAACTCACATTAGGACACTTGAATGAGAGAAAACTCCAAATGCCTAGCATGAGGTTCGGCTTTGGTATTTATAGGTAGCATACAAGACCCTTGAAGCTTCTCAAGAAGCTTCCTTGAGCCGCTTTCTTGGAGTGCAAGCCAAGTTAGCCAGGAAGCTTCTCAAGAAGCTTTCTTCTAGAAGCCGCCTACTTGGCATGCAAGCTAAGCTAGTTAGAACCTTCTAGAAGCTTCCTTTTAGAAGCTACCTGCTTAGTGCACAAGTTAACTAGTTGGGAAGCTTCCCAAGAAGGTTCTTAGATGCTTCTAGAATATTATAGGCTATTTTGTCTTATCATCTACTTTGTAAGCCCGACTAACTTCGTTGCTAAACTCTATATTGTTACATATTCCCCCGCCACTAGTTGGTGACGTCCTCGTTGCCAATGAAGCTTCAAATTCCTTGATGGCCGTTTGTGCATTTTGGAGGTGGGAAAGAGGTTCCCATGTGGCATCATGAAGGGGATACCCTTTCCAAAGGACCTTGTACTCCGTATGTTGGCGACGGCCTCGTTGAATATTGTGACGCGCAAGGATACGATCAACTTCGTACTCCTCATGATCATTGATAGGGATAGGCAGAGGAGGAGGTTGGACTCGAGAGGAAAAGGAAGAGGGGTTAGGAACAAAGGGTTTCAACTTGGAAACATGAAAGACAGGATGGATACGCATGTGACAAGGCAAGGCAAGTCGATAAGCAACAAGAGAGACAATGTGGGTGATATCAAAGGGTCCTATCCAATTAGGAGCAAGTTTACAAACTTGGGTATCAAGTGGGAGAGGGAGGTTACTAGAGGATAGCATGACTTTATCACCAACTTCAAAGGTGAGATCACAACAATGGTGGTCCGCATATTGTTTTTGGTGATTCTGAGCAACAAGGAGGTGAGACTTGGCTTGTTGGAGAGATTGAGATATAGTGGTCAAGAATGTGGAAGTATGAGGAACCTGAGAGGGAGGGAGAGCAAGAAGAGAATCTGGAACAAGCGGATCTTGGCCAAAATTGAGAAAGAAAGGAGAAAATCCGGTGCTTGCCTGTTTGGAATTGTTGTAGGCAAATTTTGCAGCTGCAAGACATTCATCTCAGCTGGTATGGTGGACATTGACAAAGGCTCACAACATATCCTCCAATGTACGATTTGCGCATTTGGTTTGTCCAGCAGTTTGAGGATGATAGGCCGTGGACAAAGCAAGCTTGGTGCCAAGTATTTGGAAGAGTGCTTGCCAAAACTTCCCAATAAATCGAGGATCACGGTCGGAGATGAGTACATGTGGCATCCCATGATGCTTGAAGACATTGTCAAAGTAGATTTGCGCTAAGGTTGGAGCATCCACGGTATCACAGGTTGGTGCCAAGTGGATTTGTTTACTAAGCTTATCCACAAACACCATGATTGTGGTGTGTCCTTGTTTTGTCTTTGGCAAGGATGTGATGAGGTCCAAGCTCACATGCTCCCAACGAGCAAATGGAATGGCGAGTGGTTGAAGGAGTCCACTCGGCTTCTGGTTGTTGGCCTTGTTACATTAGCAACTCTCACATGATCGGACAAAGTCTCGAACATCTTGTGTCATGTTAGGCCACCACCATTGGCGTTGGAGGGTGCCCAAGGTCTTGTCCACTCCCATGTGACCAGCTATTGGTAAATCATGGGCTTCTTGAAGGCGCACAAGTCGAAGATCACCTTTGGCTGGAACATAGATCTGGTCTGCATGGAATAAAAGGCATTCCTTGAAGGAGAAGGTGTTATACTCCTTGTTGTATGTTGTCAAACGACCGTGTACCATTTGGAAGAAGGGATCTTGTTGTAGAGCTGATTGAAACTCATTATGGACCGTAGGGTCAATGGACACTATTGTAATTGCTGTTGTGATGAGAGGAAGAGCTTTCAAATCAGGTCGTTGTGATAGAGCATCAGGGATGACATGGAACCGACCTGGTTTGTACTCAAGTTTGATGTCAAACAATTGGAGTTGCTCTTCCTATTGATGATGCCAACTCTTCATGTGCTCCAAGTGTAAGGTCTGCAACAATGGCTTGTGATCAGTTTGTATGATCACTTGTTTCCCCAAGAGATAATGCCTCCATACCTTGGTGGCATATACCATTGCAAGTTGTTCCCGATCTCAATCAAAGTAATTTCTTTCAGCTGTATTTAGTCGGCGAGACACAAAGGCAATAGGATGTAGTCCATCTGGAAATTCTTGTTGCAACACAGCTCCAATTGCAAAGTTAGAAGCATCAACCACACAAGGTAGTTGAGGATCATATGGTTGAAGAATGGGTCTTGAAGACACCATATGCTTTAACTTCTAGAATGCTTCTTCATGCTTGGTGGTCCATTGGAAGCTCAAGTTCTTTCCCAAGAGGTCAGTCAATGGTGCAGCCACGTGAGCATAATAGTGGATGAACCGTCGGTAAAAACTGGCCAATCCATTGAATGCTCATACTTTTGTAGCATCCTTCGGGGTAGGCCAATCAGTAATGGCCTTGATCTTCTCTTCTTCCATCTTGATCCCCTCTGATGAGATCTTATGACCCAAGAAGGTAACCTCCTTCTGCCAAAAAGCACACTTTGACTTCTTGTAGTAAAATTTCCACTGTTGTAGTCGTCTTAGGACTTCTCGCACATGATTCACGTGTTCTGCCTCTGTCTTGCTATAGATTAAGATATCATCTAAGAACACCACCACGGACCAATCCAATAGTCCCTCCAACACCCAATGCATATGATCCATGAAGATTGCTGGAGCATTAGTGAGTCCAAAAGGTAGAACTCTCCACTCGAAATGTCCATACCTTGTGCAAAAAGCAGTCTTTTGCACGTCCTTGCCTTCAATAAGAATTTGCCAATAGCCACTACAAAGATCCAGCTTGGAAAAGTAGCGTGCTCCACTTAGTTGATCAAGCAGGTCATCGATCTGAGGCAAGAGATATGCATTCTTCACGGTTTGCTTATTGAGTCCACGGTAATCAATACAGAAACGAAGTCCTCCATCCTTCTTTGGAACAAATAGTACCGGTGCTCCCTAAGGAGAGGTATTATGTTGTATGAAATCCTTCTCTAACAACTCTATCAGTGTTGTATGCAACTCCTCCAACTCCTTTGGTGAGAGCCGATAGATTGGTCTACCCATTGGAGTACTCCTTGGCAATAACTCGATCTTGAAGGGCATACCTCAATCAGAGGGTAATCCCTTTGGCAGATCATCCGGAAACACATCTGCAAACTCCTAAACTATCCGATCAACCATTGCTTGATGAGGCTCTTGGCCCTCCTCAGATTGTTCTTGTGCAATCGGCTTGGTCCACACCGCAAATACAGACTTATCTTCCTCCAAAGCTTGCTCTATGGCCGCTTCATTAACAAACTTCCCTTCTAAGGAACCATCTCTCTTCCAAGCTTGCTCCATGGTTGCCTTCTTGGCAAACTTCCCATCTTGGGACTCATCTCCCTTCTAAATTCGCTCTATGGCTACCTTCTTGACAAACTTCCCATCTTGAGACTGACTATTCTTAGGCGTCTTACTCAAAGGTGCCAGACAACCTAATCAGAAATTTTTACCTTGGTGTTGTACTTGAATTTGTCGTCGGGTCCAATCAAATTGAACCTTATGATGTTCAAGCCAAGGTAGACCCAAAATGATATCATAGTGTAGAGGTGCCACTACAAACCTCATACACTCCAAATACTCCTTCCCAATCTTGAAGGTAACAGAATGTGAGGTGTGGAATGCAAAACCCTTTCTACCATCCCCCATCATCAACCTACTTCCAAACACTAGCTTGATAGGAATACCCAATTCCTTTGCTACTTGCATAGATATGCAGTTCTTTGAACTTCCAGAATCAACCAAAATCCTACAACCCCGATTAGATATTGTACCTTGCAAGTGAAGCAAACTTGCATAGGTCGAGCCTTCAATCCCATTGGAACTAATCAAGCTCCCAATAGGCGGCTCGAAATCTCTTATTGGGATTCTTCGTTTCCTTGATCATTCTCTTCCACAAACTCCATCTAGGCAACTTGTTGAGGTCGCCCATTCCTAAGTGAACATTCAGAAATGCGATGTCCAACTTGGCGACAATAAAAGAAACCTCCATTTTGTCATAATCTTTCTCTATCTGCTGTGCCATGTGGTCTTTGTTGGATAGCATCAATCTCCATTGGTACTGGTAGGCTTTGTGTAGGTCGAGGTCGAGACCAAGTTGTCGCAACCAAGGAATCAAAACGCTCAGCCAATTGCATGGCTTCTTCTATGTTTTGTAGCTCCCGCATGGTCACCTCCAATTTGGTTTGCGACTTCAATCCTCGCGCAAATTGATCTAGAACTTCATCTTCTTGGATATCTGGAATTTGCATGATGATGTTCTGAAATTGTGTGATGTAGCTTCTCACTAAGCCAATTTGCCTCAACTCCGCCAATTTATCTCGTGCGGCTCGGGTGGCATTTATAGTTTAAAATTGACCAAGAATTGCATCCTTGAATTCTGCTTATGTTGAAATCGGTGTAACAATTTGTCATTCAGCTCTTTCTACTCAGAATCGCCACCAAAGTTTTGAGTAGAAATCGCCACCAAAGTTTTGTCGCGCCATCCAATTGGCTAGAAGCCAAGAGAATTTGTTTCCGCTTGTCTTGAAGATTGGTGGCTTCAAAGTAACGTTCGCAGTCAAACACAAAATACTCCACTGTGCTTGGAAGATTCTTGCCTTCAAACACCTTGGGTTTCGGAAATCAAATGTGATCTTCTCCATCTCGAATTGGCACTCTATCTATCTGTTCTCGTCGTTGCTGGTCTTGTTCATCCAACAATCAAGTAAGATGCTTGATTTGTTGTTGCATTGCAAGGATAACATCCGATATTGCCACCATCACTACTACTCTATTCCACTACTCTCAATTTATCTAATTGATTAACACATAGATACAACACGTCCACCGTTCTCCATAAGTTACAAGTGGAAGTATCAAGGGTTCCTCTGATACGGTGATCATATGTAGAAAATCCTGCCCAAAGCGCAAGGTGATGAATTGTGTGAAACGATGCTTTGGTAATATCTGGACATGAAAGTCCCAATGGTTTGGCGGAAGTGGATTTGGTGGTCCATAAATTCCATCCATCCCATTCCTGCTCTGATACCAATGTAAAAAAGACCAAAATCGAGGAGAGAAATAGGAGAATGGAAACTCACATTAGGACACTTGAATGAGGGAAAACTCCGAATGCCTAGCATGAGCTTCGGCTTTGGTATTTATAGGTAGCATACAAGACCCTTGAAGCTTCTCAAGAAGCTTCCTTGAGCCGCTTTCTTGGAGTGCAAGCCAAGTTAACCAAGAAGCTTCTCAAGAAGCTTCCCTGTAGAAGCCGCCTACTTGGCGTGCAAGCTAAGCTAGTTAGAAGCTTTCTTTTAGAAGCTATCTGCTTAGGACGTAAGTTAACTAGTTGGGAAGCTTCCCAAGAAGCTTATTAGATGCTTCTAGAATATTATAGGCTATTTTGTCTTATTATCTACTTCGTAAGCCCGACTAACTTCGTCGCTAAACTCTATATTGTTCCAAATGCGGTAAGGTAGATTTCTCATATAAATACTATTGGGACCTAACCTCATTTTACCTCTTTTGTCTCTCCCTTGTATGGCTTGATGGGGTCTTCCATCCGTCATGTGTTCTACACAATTGCCTTTCTTCCCATAAAAATATACCTTTGATTTAAACAAAAACATTAACTTTAAAATTTGATAATCAGAAGAATATAAAGTCAAATATCATATAGTTAAGAAGATAAATAATATCAATATGCAAATTTCCATTCTAACTAAAATCCACTTTTGATCTACCATTCAGTTTTCTAATAACCATGGTAATATAATTTAACATTTATTTACTTCATTTTTATTCCTAATTATTATGAATTTATATTTTAGTTAATTTAATATATTGAATTCATTAAACTACATGATATGATTAAAGAGTATGATATTATACTTAGTGTTCCTTTTTATGATACGATAGTTACATGAAAATTAGTTATACAAAATATAATTTTGACTCTAATGTGTATAGTGTAAAATAAATTAATGAACTAAAAGAATCTCAATCTTCTTAAAGAAAAATCAAAAAATGGAGATAAAACTCAAAACAGAATTAACAAGATTACTCCTTAAAAAAAATAAAGAAAAAGTAGAACAAGCTTAAACATGCATTTATTATCTGCTCTTATATTCACTTAGTGCAAGGTGTGGACTACAATAATTTGATAAAAATTTCATGGGGTATAAAGGTATATAATTCATACAATCTTGATTAAAATTTATTCTAAGATCCCGAGTTCTTTTACTTGATATTTTTTTATCTCAATATGAAACAAAAACATTAAAAATATTTCATGATAAGGATTGTTTTTGTAACTTCAAAAATAAAAATAAAATTCAAAGTGTTTGTTATTGTCTATATTATATTGGGACTACCTAAAGAAACTCCCTTCATCCTTATTATGCTCTTTGGTTAAAAGAGTCTAGATTAACCTAGAGAATGTGCTAAACTCCGGAGATGAATTTATAGGACGCACGACAAGGAGAGATTTCCTCTATAACGTTCTTTTTTAGTTTCAAGATTTCATCAAAGAGTAGCGGGGATATGCTCTAAAGTGGTAGACAACGAAGACATGAACAAAGTAGCAGTCTACCATTCAAACACTACTGCACTGTAGTGTAGATCTGTCCTCAGGCAACTCGGTTGAGGATGTGAACTGTACGATGTGAAATTAGGATAACCGCGTCGATGGGTGAAGAATGACGTGGTAGAAAGCAAAGACATGAAGGGACCAGGAGTGCGAAGATTTCCATCGAGAGAAAGACGCTCGAGAGAGAACTTAACGCTCGAGATTTGGATCGATTCTACTGTGTGTGGGGTTGTCCGTTGCGTAGGAGGACTTGGAGTTATTATTCGCATCGGAAACCTAAGAACCACGAACTTTTGTATGTAGCGTAGTAATCTGAACACGGAGTGTGATCAGAAACCTAGAATTAACACGCAAGGAAAACGTCGAGGTTTTTGTAAAGATCGGTGGGAAGAGGAGGAGGACGATTTGAGGAGTTGGGAGGAGGAGGACCGATAGTTATGTCGTCAAGCAGCGGATTAACTTTTAAGCTGCATCCGCTGGTGATAGTCAATATCGCAGATCATCATACGAGAGTGAAGGCGCAGAGCGGGGTTGGAAGTGGTCGTCCTCCTAGAGTTTTTGGCTGCGTCTTGGGAGTGCAGACGGGGCGGACTGTTGAGATTTTTAACAGTTTTGAGCTGAAGTATGACTCTGCTGTCGAGGGATTAGATCGCCAGTTTCTCGAAACGAAGCAGGAACAATGTGAGAGCTTACGTTTTCGCTCCTATTTAGTTTTCTTCATTTCGCAATGATTTCGTGTCTCTCCCGATGAAAGTCTTAAACACCGGGCTAGAATCTATCCATGTTGCCCGAACTTTTTATGTATCGGAATTTCCCTGCCGTTTGCACGATGGAACTCGGACAACAGGGAGTTCGAATGTGGAATATTTGCATGAATTGTGAAACAGCTCGAAAAGGTTTATCAATTTACCGGTGATCATCTGTGGCTGTGAAGGCTTGAGAGATCGTCTCGGGGATTGTTTAATGCAGAAGGCGCTCTCATGAAACTTGGAGGCTCATGGTTATGTTATGAAGGGTAGCTAATGAGCCATCTAAGGTCCTGTAAATACGGTTCTGTCACGAAACTAACTGCGGAACTCTCTATTAGGCCGCCCGGTAGCCCTGCACCTCAGGGGAGCCGTTGGTGTGTGGACAGCGAATTAATCAGGGAACCTTTAAGATGGCCTAAAATGCGCGACCACTCACATGGGTCATGTAACGATTGTTTTTAACTATATCAATTTCTGATGTTCTGTTTTCAGACAAGAAGGTTTTTCCAAAATATGATGTTCTGGGCTGGTACTCCACCGGAAGCGACGTTCAGGATACGGACATGCTGATCCACAAGGCGGTAAGTACCTTAGGAGCTAAATGTTCGTAGTAAAAGCACGCTCGACGTATAGAAGAATCTCTTGGCTGCAAAGAAATCAACCTATTTCTCTACGTGATAATGAGAACAGCAAGCGACTCAAAGAAAACGTGTCTTGCTGGGACGAGTTTTTGATACATGATGTAGGTGCAGACTGTATGGAATTTCTAAAGTAGTGGGAAGGAACTTAGATTTATTGTCAGTATCTCATTTTCACACTTGACTGTGAGAAGCTCTGGAGACTTGAGTTCCATATTCGCTCCCTTGACAGGGCTCTGTACAGAAATATTTTGCATACTCACTTGAGTTTTAGGTTCTGTGTCGCCTATTGGTACGGTCTATTCAGTCTTGAAATTCAGGTTTCAAGTGCCAAGAAAACTGACTACGCTCTTGATGCTTATGCAATTAACTTTGGTACAGTTGATGGATATTAACGAGAGTCCGATCTACATCCTTCTCAATCCTGCAATCAACCATGCTCAGAAAGACCTGCCAATAACATTATATGAAAGCGGTTCGTCCTATTCCTCCAAGTAGTATGTATCAGGAGTGAAAATCTTTGGTTGTTTGGCTACTTTAAAGAACTAAAAGATCCTAAGCAGTGATTTGAATTATGTCTTCGTCCTATCAAAAGAAGTGCAAGTGTGATTGTTTTTTTGTATAGAAAGCTGGTCACCTTACCACGTTCCTGTTTTCTTTGATGGAGCTGATTTTATACACTGTAATACAATCTCTCCAAACTTATATCTCTATTAACTATAAGTTTCGGCAAATTGCAGAGCTGCATGTCATTGAAGGAGTTCCATCACTCATCTTCGTGAAGTCGAGTTACACTATTGAGGTATGCTGATGTGATGGATTTATACAAGGACAATTTCTCTTTACTGAGTTGAAGCCGTCTTCGGAGGTTTAGGGCGTTTCCAATATTTTAGGTTCTTCGGGAATTCACGGTCTCGCAATTACATAGTGCGGGTCTCCTTTATCCTTGTCATCTAGAAGAAAGGCATGATGACCTTCCCATTCAGAAAAGGCACCAACGTCATCCCTCTATACTGAATGATGCGGATAAAGATGACCCTAGTTGGATGGTACTGATCAGTTAACTACCTTTGTTCAGGAGAGACGAATAATTGACGTTTCTCGGCATGTGAATGTCTTAAAAGTCTGAAGACACTCGTGAAAAGTTTTGTGATGTCTAATTTATATCAATCGTAGTCCGCATGTTAGATTATCTTGCACCTGAAGTTTGACAGTGTGGTTACTTCCTTGGAAAATGTCTTTGCAGACAGTTGAGGCCGAGAGAATTTCTGTCGACCACGTTGCGCATATCAAGCCTTCGGATGGAAGTACTGCGGCCACACAATGTATGTACTTTGAGTCTTAACGAATTTGTGTACGTCATCCTTCGACAAACAGGATGGCCATTGTGCAGATCTGAGCTGGCTGACCGTTCTACTTTTTGTTCATGTTTATGCACTTTGTGTACAGTGGCAGCTCATCTTACCGGGATGCACAGTGCCATCAAGATGCTAAATAGCCGGGTGAAGGTCCTACATCATCATCTAGTTTCTATTCAGAAAGGTTGGACCTGACAAACCTGTCTTCGCAATCTTGGACTTGATTGTGAACTAATCTCGGTGACCTGTATAATAATTCAGTTTTTGTATTTATAGCACTCTGAGAGCAGTTTCTGACTCTGCGATCTATGTTCATGCAGGAGATGTTCCATACGAGCATTCGCTTTTACGTCAAATATCCAGCCTTGTCAGAAGACTGCCCGCAATAGATTCACCGAAGTTTCAAGATGACTTTTTGATGGTAAGTTACGCGACTTCGTGAATATCAGGCGAACCTATGTCGGCATTATAATTTCTCGTTTCTTCAAGGTCGCTAGTAGTAGTTTAGCGTGTCATACCCTTTCTGCGAACTACGTCGTTTGCTTTGCCTATTGCCTACAAACTGTTAGCTTATTCAGTTCTGGATGTGAGCTTACTGGACTGTTGTTAGCTTTTTGGATAGTGGAGATACTTATGCAGGAAAACGCGCTTGTTAGACATTGTTCTCCTGGGAGTAGATTGCCAGTAGAACTACTTGTGACGTGTAATTTCGGGCGTGTATCTTGCAGGAATATAATGACACGCTTCTAATGACCTACTTAGCTACGATTACGAAGTGTTCAAGGTGAGTGAACGGCAACCCAGTTGGTTCCTTTTCAAATTAACTTACCTGTCTGAAATGCCTATGAAGTTGGAATAGGCTGCTTGCAAAGAACCCAGACAGGCTCTACAAGAGAATTTAGGACTACTTATCATGCCACTTACTAGTGTTCTCTGTGATTTTATCAGCACAATTAATGAGGTGGTGGACAAGTTCAACGTAGCCTATGACAAGCAAAGCAGAAGAGGAGGAGGGCGCTCAACTTTCATCTGAAAGAGGAACGATAAACATGAGAATCAGGTTATTGCGATAAGAGTTACGCACAACAAGCAAGAAGGATCAAAAGTAAACACCACGTTCACATCAGATCTTCGTGCACTCACTATAGAACGGAAAGTCTATGAGATGGTGTGTACGGGTGGGCCTTCAGCAGCTGACTCACAACACCATGTTACCAGTTAGGCTAGCTTATGTCTGCACTCTCATAGAGTGCTTCATGGTGGCCTCGTGGCAGTTGCTGTGTGCGTGAAGTGTTGAAGCCTTGTGGAGCTTTGCTAATTGAGACTGGTAACGTGCGTGTCTCGATGAGTAGTGACACACTTGTACTTTTACCTTGTCCAGAATTCAAAAAGCGCTCCCGAAAGTGGCACACTACTGCAGCCAAGATAGATCGCATAGATCGTGCGTTTCCCATCAGCAGTTAGATCTGCTATTTAGACCAAGAGGTTGATTCATTGTACAACAAGTGTATCGGATTAGAATTTTGCAATCCTAATCGTTCTTCGGGAAGGAGGAGTTGCTTCATGGTTTTGAGATTTTGTGGATATTCTTTCGGATGTTTCCTTAAAGTTAAAAGATCATCTTGAGCATCTATATATGAAATTCACATTGAAATGTATTTTGTTCCATTGATCCCTGGCTATTTGCGTGATCTATGCTCTCGGCTTGTCCTGTATTATAATAGAGTTTTTTCCTCATTTCTCATCTGAGTACTTCAACACCTCAAGTTTCTAATTAGGACTTCAGCTATTCTAGATATCTTGAGGATTCAGGTTCCCCCTGTCCCAACTAGCATAGCACACAACGTAAATTCAGACCCAGATACTATTCGGCACATTCGGATTTTCTAATCCTGAACCTCCAAGGATAACAAGGTACACCAAAAAGGTACCCTGCTATCAAGGGTAACAGAAACTGTCGTTTTTACACTCGGCGAGAACAATGTCACCATGAAAGCAGTGCCAAAAGGACTGAGGATGAGAACTAGACTCCCAGAGCTAGCAGATATCAAAACTTGAACCATCTCCAAAACCAGTGTGACAGTGCATTGGGCACCTCTTTGGCTCCTTTGGATGCTCCACAATCCTGTTCGATAGTAGGGATCTGGTTCCCGTAAGTAGGCCTAAATAGGCAGCACCTCATCGCGAAATTCCAAGTGGTAAGCTTGCCAGACCGTGCCCACTTCAAGCGTGTTCTTCATTCCATGTCCAACACGGAATTCGTATGCAGTGAAGTCTCCCTTCGGCCAATTACAAGGCAAGAAATACTCAGGCACATGACTTCCAACTTTGGCACTCTATGTGGGGCCGGTGAAGACATGATGTCTCGCACGAAAGCTCTTTTAGAGTCCTTCATTTCATGCCCTGAATTTTGCTTGGCTATTGAACATGACTAGCCCATTAAAAGTGGATTTGCTTGTTCACATTGATGTACTCTGTGCGAGTAAAAGCTCGTATATATCCTTCTTTCTGGGATCTTCCCCCCATTTTCTTTAATGGGAAAGGTGATCAAACGTACTTAACGCGGGTAGTGTCGTATGCATGCCTCAGTTCGCGTTGTCTTTTGCTTCGTAAACTTCACGGATTAGTTTCTTCATAATGAGCATTTCGGCATGTCAGTAGAGTTAATCTGTTGGATTTGGGCCCAGGGCTGTTGGATATAAACAGTCCTTCATTCAGCACAAATGGAGTGTATGTGTTCACGCACTCCAACACTTAGATAATTATATTTCACATTCATTTTGGACAAACCGAGTTTTCAGATTTGTTTAGTTGAACACTTCAAAGCCCCCCGCCCCTCTTCTGAGAATCATAGGCGAAGAATTGCGAGGTGCAGAAAACTTCTCCAGATCAGTGAATCACCAAATTGTGCATGGTTGATCAGATTGGAGCAGAGTGGAATGTTTTTGAATCTTCCCTCTAATCTTGATCATGAGAACTTGAAAGGATATTCACGCTCAAAGAGACATTGTCCCGTGATCCTGTTGAGAAACACCTTGATTACTGGCTCTCCCGGCCAACACGATGTACTCCACATGAAAGGCTATTTGAAGGCGTTCGCTGACGACGGTGACTTCTCTCAAAATGTTTCAAGATCTCCTGCGTTTACTGAGTGCCTTCCCTTTTAACCAGATTTCCTTCCTTGCGTGGCTTACTAGCTTACGACCAAGAACCACTTTATGCTTGATGACAGGTTTCCCTACTATGTTCTTCAAGCAGGAAAAATCCACCAGTTTCTGAGCTGAACCACCGTTATTACTGGGTTTGCTTTGATGTGCTACTATCACATCTCCTGAGGGCTTTTTCTCGGGGCAGTCCAACTTTATCAAGGAGGAGTCCACATCAAGCTCAGGATCAAGCACAGATATGATGTCAATGTCAAAGTCTTCTTCTCTGAGGACTCCCGGGCTTATACAAATTCCGTCGCGGAGAGTGTCAAGTGAGCAACATACAGAGAAGGCTAGATCTTGTGATTTGACAGCTTTTCCTGACTCTTCAGTAGACCATTCTGCAATCGAATCGGCTTGAATTTTTGGTGAGACAGGGGTACTTCTGCCCGATATTTTGTCTTCGGACTTCTTCAGGAACTTCTTGAGCACTTCAGGGAGTTCGTTTCTCGGAACAGAGATGTTTTCCCCTGGGAGAATAGAACCCCTTCTACTCTTGTTTCCTAGCCCGCCAGAACCCAGAGGAGGTTCCTGAAGTTTGCAAAGATATGACAGAGATAGACCCTCGCTTGGGATGTCTCTTTTTCCATGAGAGAGAATAGTCTCTCCTGGTCTTGGAACTTCTGCGAGTTCTTCAGAGGATGTGACGTTAAAGATCATGCCTGACGTTTCACACCTGACGGGCTCTTTCTGGTGTCTATCATTCTGATCAAGCATCAGCGCGTCAGATTGTTTAGCCAAAGTTTTCTTTTTCTCCCCAGTGATGAGATCATCGAGGCCCTTCCTATTGTCATTTGAAGATACATTTAGCTCAGTGGAGAGGTCGACCTTGGAAACTGGATTCTTGCCTTGGTGGGCAGCTGGTTCCTTCCGATTCACAATCCGAGTCTCAGTTTCGTCTTCTGGTCGTTGGTCTTGACAAGGCCCCTCACCACCACTGGGCTTTCGGGAAACTTTGAGCTTCATTCGTCTCCTCTTCTCCTCCATAGGTTTTACTTTCAGACCATCTTCCTCTTTTGGATCACAACTTGACTCTACGTCCCGCAAAATACCATCTGTTTCGAATCCTCTTTGCTCTTTCTCCATTCGATTGGCATTTTCTAGACCTCGTTGCGGGCATTTTCCTTTCTGCTTAATCATTTCATCCCGTTTACCCACAGTCCGGGTTTCCGATTGTTTCGTGACTTTGTCACCAAAGATTCCTATATCATGAACTTGTTCCACAGCTATGTTCGCTTCTCCGGGAGAAGAACTGACACACTGCTGAGTCTGATTGTCACCTTCAACCTTTATACATGGCATGGGTGGTGTCGCATGATCCGGCGCTGCCTCATGCATCATCTTTGGACCGTCTTCCCTGTAATCGGTTCCGAGGCTTTTTCTTCTCACTTTCTGCTTCGCCTGTTTCTTGACGACAGCCTTGCATTGATCTTCTGGAGTTCCCTCCACAGACTGTTTTTCTGACAGCTGTCTGGCTGTCCCGGTTTCTGCTGAAGAAGGCTTCGAGGGCCGTCCAATTGGGCGTCCTCGTTTTAGATTCACCTTTTTTACCTCATCTGCATTTTTAGGAATCATGTCATGGTTATTCTTCACACTACGTTGGCTATTCACCTTAACCTCTGCCTCAACCTCAGATTTGGATTTTGAGGCTTCTTCAAGCCCAGATGACCCCACTTTTTTCACCGTTTTTTCTCCAAAAACGTCGCAATTTGGGTTCTCTGTACCTGGTGTTACTTTCAACACGTTCTGATCATCAGATAGTTCTATCTTCAGAAACTGTGTTTGCTCCCCTGATTTGTGATAGCTCAAAGTTTCGCTCTCCCATATCACTGGTAAGGCTTCATTTCCAATATCTCGAGGTTCTGACTTTGTCTCGAGCTTCAACGTTGTCTTGACTCGTTTAGCCCTCGATTTTCTCCCATCATTTGAGACCTTTGGTAGTTTCCTGTCTTTTGCCATAGACTTTCGTTTTACTTGTCGGACGCTTGTTGTTCTGACCTCTGCCTTATTGTCACCTTTTGCCTGCTCCTTCTTCAGAACTTCTTTCTGCTCCTCGTTCCTCATTATTTGCTTTTCCTCATCCAGAAGCTCCTCTGATCATCAATGCAAGACAGTTGTCAGACCTGGTTGAATGCGTCAAATATTTCTGTGTCGATAGAACAAATCACAAAAGCCGTTGTGGGGAAGAAACAAATCAAGTAAGCCTTTAAAACATTTGTACCAGCTGTGTTTCCAAATAACTTGGGAGAATTTCTCCGTTCTCACATCTGTAGACTCAACGTGACAAGGAGTACCCAGAAGGACACAGAGGTCACTCAGCAAGATTCTGCATAATTTTTTAAGCTTAGATAGTAGAAAACCAAGATGTTTTCTGTTTGCGTTTGAGGTCCAGATATCTGTCCGAATAACCATTCCTGACGATTGACTCTGTCGCTTCACCTGGTTCTAGGAACGTTGAAGGGATGATAGCTTGGCAGAAAACTGGACCGATCAGCCTGGCACATTGTTTCATCTCAGGCACCTGAGCACGGGGGAAGTGGTACAAAGTATGAAAACCTGAACTCAAATTGAGAGAGCCAAATGGTCCAGCTGTGGTGCAGTTTGAAAACTAATTTGCGGAACAGTATAGATATCTTTAACT
Source organism: Lunularia cruciata (assembly GCA_948567375.1). Taxonomy (NCBI): domain Eukaryota; kingdom Viridiplantae; phylum Streptophyta; class Marchantiopsida; order Lunulariales; family Lunulariaceae; genus Lunularia; species Lunularia cruciata. The sequence goes on along the minus strand of OX419762.1, from coordinate 42,011,529 downwards.
GCGATTGGAAACCTACTCGGGACGGAGGAGCTGTCCACTGCTCCACTATTGACCAATTTAATGACGCCCTCATATCATTCTCCCTTGCCAAGTACACTCCACCTTCTCCATCGGGCGGAGCAGGACACTTGAGCTACATTCAAACAACCCAGTTAGATCACCACACTGCAGCATAGTTGCCATATTTAGCAACATACAGAGAAAAACTGAGGACTTCATCTACACTTAAACAACCTCATAAGATGGACCATAACTGCAGTATGACCATTTTCTGTCGGGTGCAATATCGGGAGAAACGTTGAAGTATTAGATCAGTGGGCGTCCATATCTCTGGACGAAACCAGAAGGACGGGGAGGAGAAGTCGACAACACAACAGAAAGCCTTGAACGAATCACTCATCAAAATCTATGAAATCGAATTACGTATCTTCAGCCCGGCAGAAGTCCGGAAGCATGGAAGCAGAATACCTCAAAGCGGCCATCTCCCAACACGCTGATAACCTCAGCCAACCACCAGCAATCATGATACCACCAGTCGACTAAATCCCCCAAGTCCCAATAGTCTCTGCAAACTGCGTGCGTAGTGTTCAAATGCTCAGCTTCGTCGTAACTTGATTCCTTAATTGGTGGAGGTGGCAAGGGTCGAATCATGAGGGAATTCTCTTGGCTCAAACGGTTGAAATCGATTGCTACAATCTCCTCCTCGCCTGGAAGTGTATCAGAACATCAAGGGATAGCTTAAGTATTCCAGAGGCAGGGTTACTTACTTAGGTGTTAATTGCAACTAAACATCAAACATCTCTGACATTTCTGGCAGATGAATTGCCGGCCCTGCCCACCTTATGCAATTCTGTAAGAGATTTAACATTCCGAAATGAGATAAATGCTCTAGCAAAAATGTTCTAGATGCGATTGGAGAACTTACTCTCATCAGGATAATCCTTGTAAACCACTGTGCAGAATAGTTTGCCATTTTTGCTCCGGCGAACTTTCTTGATCTAGCATTGGTGATAACAAGTTCTGATACGTGAGGAAATGAAGAAGCGAGAAGTAAGGCTCAAAAGGCGACACGGCAAAAGACTATCAAAGTTCTTCCATCGTTTACCTGTACCCGAAACCAGGCACCTCTGTAGCCGGCTTCGTGAGACTTCATCTCTACAATGTCATCGATGTGCCATGGGAATGTTGAATCTGGCTGGTGCAACTGCGGCCTGCTTACTCTCTTTTTCCTCGCTACTTTAGGCATTTTAGGAGTCTCCCTTTTTCGTAAGCACTACGGATACCTTATTCATCTGCAGCCGTCAAACTAGTCCTGCAAGACTGGTATGGGCGTATAAGTACCAAAAACCAGAGGCAGCAAATAATTATAAGACTTCTCATTTCTCCGTAGAGGAGTCTGAAAACTCAAGCAGAATGATTAGAAAGAGTAAATTTTGTGACTGGAGGTAACTAGAGGAAATACATGAAGTTGCCAAATAGGTGACACTAACGAATGGTTTTGTTTATAATATAAACTGTGGACAGCAAAGGAGCCCATCAACTCAAATCAGTTTCTGGTATTGGACAATCTCGTCACGATCTTAAAAGACAAGCTATGAAATATTTATGATAGCCAATGATCATCCTGCAACACAGGGTCAGGTTGATGGGGAAAGCAAAGCAGATCGACTTCGTTATCGATTAGATGTCATAATCCACGGGAGTGACCGTCGCCCGCAAGACAGTTCATTTTACCCAAGCTGTAGCTGAACAGTGAAGTAATGTATGTGATGATTGACGTCAATGAGAGATTCGGCGTTGACGGAGAAGGCAGCCAGATTACTTCTATTACCGGGAAATGAAAGGAAAACACAGCAATTCCCAGCCCAATTACAATTTTCTGGCAAGCCTCACCACTCGCCCAGAGCTAACATGTACACGTGAGGGATCTGGGTAACTTTATCTATTCTTGCTTCAGTAAGCTTCAGGGGAAAGAGAGCAACGAACAGACTGATCATGTACGCGGCGGAAATCAAAATGAGATCGTCAATTCTCAAGAAGACCAGTTTTGTTATGGCTAGCAATTCGGACAAATACCATCCATGAGTTCCATGCCAAACACCCTCAATAATAGATACCGTGTAAGATAAAACGGAGGAATGTAGTCAACGCATTTTGTCCTCACATGCGACCATCAAGGAGAACTCCGCAACTAGACGTTCTGACATAATGTAAAACTGCAGTCTGGCCTTCTTGTATGCACTTATCTAGTGGACAAGTGAATCGCACTGCACACGTCATCAACAGTATCACCATCAATTAGAGGACTCCAACTAAAGTCAGAAACCATAACAGCACTTATTATGAGTTTCTTCTTCGAAATACACCTCCTCTGGTCCCAACCCTCAACAACAACGTCCCGGCTCACTCACTCGCTCAATAACGCGGTTCTGCACCACTGTCCATCGTTTCGATCCGCAGTTTCCTCCGTCAAAAATTCCTCGTGAATATTTCCAAATCAACATCAACGCAACATCAATCAATCCATCGATCAAGCATTCATCAAACAGATTCTTGAGATGCAAGAGCGCAAGGACGCGGCTCTTGCGTGCTACAGTTTCTTGATACCGCCAAAGCCCGGGAAAATAACCCGGGAGAATCTTTGATTCCCAAACAGTGACGGGGAACTTCCCGAGAACATATACAAGTCTACAATCGATACTCGATTACTATAATCTTTCGGTTCCGGCCTGGAAATGCGACTAGTGAGGGATTTGTAACTATTATTCAAAACTTACACAACTTTAAAATTTTAAATAATTTTATTTATGAAAATTTAGGTGAAAATTTATGATTTTAATTGAAATTGACTTAAAATAATATCGTTGTCGGACAAAATAAGAGCGAAATTTTCTAGAAATTACGATGCGACGCAAAATAAATAAAATTGGATTAATATCAAGTTCACGATTATCATGGATATATCTCCAAAAAATTATAACAATTAATAATAAATTATAAAATATACATAACGGAAACTATTATGTTTCCGCACGGAAGTTCCCTCTGGTTATAGCTAGGGTCTTTTGCAAATTTGATATAAATTCAAAAGCAAGTTATTTTTTGTATGTCTCTGACATTCAAAATACTCACAAATAAACTTTTTTACTTTCAAATATAAATTTTAAATATATCTTATTTTTATAAATAATATTTTTAAAATTTAAATTTTCAGTTAAAATATTAATTTTTACCCTATCCGCTATATTCAATAAAAATCACACTTGCGCAACTTATCGTGTCGAGAATCGACTCTATACTGTAGTAGTGTGAACTATGAACTGTTCCAATAATACACGTATGTCTACCTAGAAGTTACCGTACCCCGTGAGGTCCTCCCCGGGCCTCCTGGATCTGGACCCCGCGTCCAAGCCGTCGGGGGAATGGGGACCGGGAATAAGCAGTCACACCGCGGCGTAGTAACCGCGAGTAACGGGTGGTGAAAGAATTGCATACGTTCTCTTACTCCTATACAGAGTACCAACTTCCGCAGCGACTATCAATGTTCCTGGACTGACGCCGTTCGTTCTAATCAACGGCCGGCCGTTTCCTTTAGAAACTAAGAGTTCTTTCAATCGAGCTGTTTCAAATAATAATGAAACAAGGAAAGGGCGACTGCTTAGAAAACACGATAACAAAGAGGATGGGAAGACCGCATCAAGCCGCACAAGGGTGAGACAAAAGAGGTAAAATGGGGCTAAACCCTATCAGAGTCGCTATGAGGAAATCTGCCCGATTGCACCAAAAATATCCGAGTTATGCAAGTCATAGAGTCTATCCGCTCAACGGTAAGACAAAAGTGTAAAATGGGGCTAAATCCCAGCAGAGTCACTATGGGGAAATCTGCCCGATTGCACCTAAAATATCCGAGTTATGCAAGTCATAGAGTCTATAAATCAATGGAGCATCAGAAGAAATATCACCTAGTATGATTGTTCTCTTATGGATTACACCAATCACCATGCTTTGTAGAGCAATGGGCACACTTTGTCTAAAATATGCTACAAAATATGAAAGTGAAAGTGGTACCCATGGCACCTAACATGATAAGTTCTCATGCACTCTAAAAAAAATATGTCAAATGTCATGTCTATCAGACACGTTCCATATAACTCCAAGGCTAGAGGAACAAAGAGGTGGCCTTGCTACATACCCCTATACTTGGAGACCTCGCGAGTTGTTGTTGCACCCGCCGCCCATCCAAGGGATGGGTAATCACTCCCTTTGAAACTATATCATGCGTAGGGTCCGTACCCACGACATCTGCTATTGTCACTTGATAATCTCAGACCAAGTATGTATAAGTCTACATTGACATATCTCATCTGCAAAGCATAGGAATGCTCCTTCCAAGCCAAATCTGTTAATCTCACCTAATCATCTCAGACCAAGTATAAGTCTACACTAACATGTGTCATCCGCAAAGCATACAAATGCTCCTTCCCAACCAAATATCCACTCTCTTGTGCCATAGCAAACACTATGTTCTTAATAGCATCATGGGTAGCTATCCTTTGTCCTCCCATAATGAAAGGGGTTCCAACTCAGTCTAAATTGGATTTCAAAATGTCTTATCAAATTTATAAAGTTATTTATTGTATGTTTTAAGGATTTTTATGTTCAATATTCACTTTTGCATTAATTTTTTCTAGCTTAATGATAAATCCACCAGATATCCAAATTTGTAATATAACAACAACATTAATTTTTACCACTATTAATCCAATGATGATGAATTGCAAATGTAAGGAAGTGTAGGTCCTCCACCTTCTTTAAAGCTCCTATCAATCAGAATTTCTCATGAAATTTCATTAGATTTCTTCTTAGACATCAAATTTGGTTTAACATCTCATCAACCACTTCTCATGAAGATCAAATCAATTTGGGAATTCAAACCCAACTGATTTATCAAGGATTTTTCTAATGTTAAACAATCAAATTTGAACATGATTTCAACCTCAAACTATTAAATCAGGATGTAAATGTTCCACTGAACCACATAGCAATTTAGCCAACCCACAACATTAAATTTTATTTGTATGTCAAAGCTCCACATTACCACTTATATTTAGACAATTAGAGCAAGAGGAAAACATTCAGATTACTTTTCTATTAAAAAATCCAAGTTGAATTTGATGACTTTTATTGCTTTTTAAGCTTTATTATATATTAGCTACATTTTTATGCATACTTTGCATACCAAATTACATTAAATTGAGATTGGAGACTTTCAAGCATGGTTTTTATATTCTCTTTGATTTGAATAAGAATATAGAGAGAGAAAATTCAAAGACTTCATATAGGATATAGAGAAAAAAGGATATTTTTATTAATTAAAATCATACACAATAATATGATGCTTATTGTCTTGGACATAACAAACCACCATGCTAGTGGTTGAATCCAAGATACTACCAAGGTTCTAGTTTCTTCTCTCACTTCTCTATGTAGCTCAAAAACACCAAACTAAGGAAAATCAAAATCCAAACCTTCTCCAACACCACCATCCTCCTTGATCCATATGTATGCCCTCTTAACCAAAATTTTGTGTAGAATTAAAGAGAAACTAACCCATTTCAACAAGAAGCCCTTTCTAATGAATCATTCAATCAAATTCTTAGTGAATATTATCAAGCTTTCAAACTCCTATATAAGGTTCATTGACTACTTGTGTCTATAGAACACATCAATTAAAATCCAATTTATACTACAAGCATGCTTGTTTGAGAGAAGGCACAAGGTGACTTGAATCCCCTTATAAATAATGTGTACTCTTGAATAATGTGCAATTTAATGTGTAAATAATGTGTAAATCTTGAATCTCCCAATAAATAATATGTACTCTTGAATAAATTACATTCACCTCTATAATTCAAGTGGGGCTAAATTGGAGACCTCCTCAAGCAAAACATGTCATAACACAATCTTGGCATCCTTGTGAATAATCAACAAATCAACTCCATGATTGTGACCTTGAGAGAAATCCACCAGAAAGAAAACATTACAAAGGAAATTCTTTTCTTTGTAGATAAAAATCATATAGCAAATCCTTACCTCATGCAAAGTAGATTATTCTCCTAAAATAATCACAAATTAATTATAAATTAATGGAATAGTATTCCTTATTACCATAATATATCTCTACATCAATGGTTGGGTTTTGAGCTTATAGAAATAGATTTATCTCTATTTCTATAGGGGAAACCTTTTTGAGGAAATAGCAATGATATTTGCATCCTCTCTTCTTTGTTGGGCCTTTCACTTTCCTATGATTGACACAATTGCTATCATTATGCAGTAAGTGAATCTAATAATAATAATAATAATAATAGATGAACAATGGGTTGAACATTTGGGATACTAATGTAGGATCTATTGTTAATGAGGCCCAAACTTGTTGAGCAATATACCAACTTGCATCCATATAGGGGTTTTATTTTTCTTGGAGGGATTTCTAAGCATGGGATGATCTTTTATAGCACCCACTAAAGCTTGGAAAGAGAAATATCCATCCTAGTCAATTGTTTAAATGCTTTACTATTTGATCCTTTGAAGAAATTCAAACCAAATTCAAAACTCTGAACATATTGAAGTCTAGGTTGCAAATATCTTGAGTTATCCACAAATTACACACTTGAGCAAGAGTTCAATTGTATTATCATCTTCATCTTCACTCTAATAATCATACATTCAAACCCTCATTGTCAAAACTCAATTCATGGTCTCTTTGTAACTCAATTCTTATCATTTCTTGAAAGCACTTGACTATTTTCTCCTCGAGTTGGAGATGGGTACTAATGTGTGATATTGCTTCTAGATCAAGATTCCACTATGAGAATTGAAATGACAAGCTCGGATGGCACTTGGAGTACAAATGAAAAGCTACAATGGCACCCACAACACCAATGGAAGAAAGAAATGCAATTGAGTACATGTATTCAAAGGCTAAATGAAATGAGCAATTTGAGTATCAAATATTTACACTATTTTCTTGGTGCTCTTTTTTAGACTTTGACACTACAGTTCAATTTGGAACATCAAATCTTGATTCACTATCATTAATATTCACTTGCTGTATCACTAAGATTTACAAGAATAATTAAGATTTACATGAACACCCTAGCTAAAAGCTAGGGGTCACAATTTTGATTTCTCATAAATATTTTACAATTATGGATGGAACACACATTAAATTCTATGGTATCCTCAATATATTACCCATATAATTTTGACTAACAACCTATAAAAATGTATGGATGCCTATATGCACTAAATAAACTAAATCTGAAATGTCCTATTAAATCCAAGAACTCCAATATAACAACTCTAAAAATATAATTTATAGTGAAAAACACACTTAGATCAGAGTAGAAGACTTGGGCGTTTCAATTAGCACACTCTTGGTACCCAAAAAGATACCACTAAACCTTTTAAGAGAAGTCACTAAATCCATATAAGTATGTAGCAAAGGTAGGTGTGAATTTTTAGGGTAATAGGGCATTTCAATTTAAAAAAACAAGGAATATTTGTGGATGTGATCTCTTTCCATAAATGGGAACTTTAAGAATTTGGATGAGAATCTTTATACAAAGGGAATTTGAAATTGATTGCCCTTGCAAGGATTTTTTTTGGGTGAAGGATTGTTTAATGAGATGGTTTAAATTTAATATATCCATATGATAAGATAAAAGTTATGACAAAATTAATATGATTGAAAGCTAGGCAAAATGTGCCATATAGCAATTGTAGTTAGCATGTTATGACATGTTTTCACTTAACATTTAAAACCATTCATTTCAAGATGAAGGAAGACTCTATAATGCTATCAAGTAGGAACCATTCTTGCTCTTAAAAGCCAAATCCCCCCCCCCCAAATTCCCTTCTTTTCCTAGTATGAAGGAATTTTCCACATTGCAAGAGACATGTTTCTTTTGTTCAATTTAAGGTTATCCATATTCAAGATTGATATATTTGTAGAAAATTTATTTCTTTCAATTTCAAATTCCTCGTGTAGCACATTTGATCCATCGGTAATTCTCATATTGATATTCAAAAGTGAATTTCTAAAATTATAGAGTACTCCTCTTTGCTTCTCCATTCTATTGACATTTAGTCTCCTCCCTCTTGCTACTCTTTGACTCATGTAGTTTCTACTAGTCCCACCAAGTATCTTGATCCCCCTTTGTAACAATATGGAGTTCAACGACGAGTTAAGCAAGACTAAGAAATTAGCTTAGAATGTTATAGAAGAATCTAGGAAGCTACCCGATACCTTTCAAGTATTGAATAACATGCATGCCAAGTGGTGACTTATAGGAGGAAGCTTCTTAGGAAGCAACTTAGCTAGCTTAGCTTGCATGCCAAGTAGGTAGCTCCTAGAAGGTAGCTTCTTAAGAAGTTTTAGGTTAGCTTGACTTGAACCCTAAGAAAATGGCTTTGAGGAAAGGTTTTGAGAAGCTTCTCAAGTATGCTCTCCTATAAATACCAAAGGCTAAGCTCATGCTAAGCATTTGGAGTTTCACCCCTTCAAGTGTCAAAATGTGATCTTAACCTCTGGTCTTCCATTCTTCTATTTCTCTCTTTGGTCTCAATCTTTTACATTGGTATCAGAATAAAAATAAGATGGATGGAATTTATGGACCACTAAATCTATTTTTTCCAAACCTTTAGGATTTTCATGTCCATGGACTACCCAAGCATCATTTTTTGTAGCTCATAATCTCATACTTTGGAAATCCTTTCTAAATGCGATCACCTTGTCCAATGAACCCTTAGTACTTTGGATTGTAACTTATGGAGAACAGTGGATGTGTTGCATCTACGTGTTAACTTAGATAAACTATAGGTAGTTTGATAGAGTAGTAGTTATAGTAGCAATGCCTAAACTTATCATTACCATGCAATAATAAATTGAGAACCTTACTTGATTGTTTGAAGAACAAAATCATTAATGGCAAGAGCATGTAAAGAGAGCACTATTTCAAGAAGGAGAAGAGGAAATTTGATTTCCAAATCCCAAGGTATTCAAAGACAAGAATCTCCCAGGTGTAATGGAGAATTTTGTGTTTGACTATAAACATTATTTCTACGTTACAAATCTTCAAGATGAACAAAAGTATATTCTCTTGGCTTCAAGCCAATTGGATGGAGTGGCCAAACTATAGTGGTGATTCCGAGTGGAGCAAGCTAAATGGAAAATTGTTGCACCAATCTTGACATGAAGAGAATTCAAGAGTAGAATACTTGGTCAATTCCAATCTATAAATGCCACACAAGCCGCATGAGATAAGTTGGCAAAGTTGAAGTAGATTTGCTTTATAAGAAGCTTCATCACACAATTTCAAAACACCATTATGCAGATGCCATATATACAAGAAGGTGAACGCTCTAGATTGATTTGTGAGGGGCTTGAAGTCATGGACCAAATTAGAGGTGATTATGCAAGAGCCAAAACACTTGGAGAAAGCCATATAGTTTGTTGAGCATTTTTATTCCTTGGGTGCCACAACCTGGTCTTAACCTCAACCTACATAGAACCTACCAATACACTACACACAGGTGGAAGAGCCGTCACCAATAGAGATTGATGCCGTCCAATGGAGACCATTTGACATTATGGATAAAGAAAGATTATGAGAAAATAGTGGTTTCTTTTATTGTCACCAAATTGGGCATTGCATTGTAGAATGTCCACTCAAGAATAGGTGACCTTGAAAAATTGCCCGAAAGGAGTTTGTGGAGCAAATTGATCAAGGAAATGAGGAATTCCAATAGGAGATTTTGAGCCGCGTATTGGGAACTTGACTAGTTCTAATGGGATTGAAGGCTCGGTCTATGCAAGTTTACTTCACTTGCAAGGTATGATATCTAATTCTGGTTGTAAGATTTTGGTGAAATTTTAGAGGATTTTGGAAATGCAAAGAATTGCATATCCATGCAATTAACAAAAGAATTAAACATTCTTATCAAGCCAATAATTGAAGTAGATTGATGATGGCCAATGGTAAAAAAGGTTTTTCATTTTGTACCTCATATCTTGTTACATTCAAGATTAGGAAGGAATATGTGGAATGTATGACATTTGTAGTGACACTTCTACACTATGATGTCATTCTATGTAAAAGACCAAAACCGAGGAGAGAAATAGGAGATTAGAAACTCACATTGGGACACTTGAATGAGGGAAAACTCAAAATGCCTAGCATGAGCTTCGGCTTTGGTATTTATAGGTAGCATACAAGACCCATGAAGCTTCTCAAGAAGCTTCCTTGAGCCGCTTTCTTGGAGTGCAAGCCAAGTTAACCAGGAAGCTTCTCAAGAAGCTTCTTTCTATCAGCCGCCTACTTGGCCTGCAAGCTAAGCTAGTTAAAAGCTTCTAGAAGCTTCCTTCTAGAAGCTACTTGCTTAGGGCACAAGTTAACTAGTTGGGAAGCTTCCCAAGAAGCTTCTTAGATACTTCTAGAATATTCTAGGTTATTTTGTTTTATTCTCTGCTTCGTAAGCCCAACTAGCTTCGTAAGCCCGACTAACTTTGTCGCTAAACTCCATATTGTTACATATTCCCCCGCCGCTAGTTGGTGACGTCCTCATCGCCAATGAAGCTTTGAATTCCTTGATGGCCATTTGTGCATTTTGGAGGTGGGAAAGAGGTTCCCATATGGCATCATGAAGGGGATACCCTTTCCAAAGGACCTTGTACTCCGTATGTTGGCGACGGCTTTGTTGAATATGACGACGCGCAAGGATATGATCAACTTTGTACTCCTCATGATCATTGATAGGGACAGGCAGAGGAGGAGGTTGGACTCAAGAGGAAAAGGAAGAGGAACTAAACAAAGGGTTTCAACTTGGAAACATAAAAGATAGGATGGATATGCATGTGACAAGGCAAGGCAAGTCGATAAGCAACAGGAGAGACAATGTGGGTGATATCAAAGGGTCCTATCCAATTAGGAGCAAGTTTATGAACTTGGGTATCAAGTGGGAGAGGGAGGTTACTAGAGGACAACATGACTTTATTGCCAACTTCAAAGGTGAGATCACGACGATGGTGGTCCGCATATTGTTTTTGGCGATTCTGAGCAACAAGGAGGTGAGACTTGGCTTGTTGGAGAGATTGGGATAAAGTGGTCAAGAATGTGGAAGTATGAGGAACCTGAGAGGGAGAGGGAGCAAGAAGAGAATCTGGAACAAGCGGATCTTGGCCAAAATTGAGAAAGAAGGGAGAAAATCCAATGCTTGCTTGTTTGGAATTTTTGTAGGCAAATTTTGCAGCTGCAAGACATTCATCCCAGTTGGTATGGTGGACATTGACAAAGGCCCGTAACATATCCTCCAATGTATGATTTGTGCATTCAGTTTGTCCATCAGTTTGAGGAATGTCCATGATAGGCCACGGCCTATCATCATGAGTCTCGCCGACTTCAGTCCTATTTAACCATTGGGAAGGGGGGGGGAGGTGATGTCCAATTTGATGATAATAGAAACAAACATTCTATCATATTTTTTCTCAAAGCCACTCTGCTCGTCACGAGGCCCGTAGAGCAGTCTATTTGTAGTACAAAGTGGTCTCTGTTGAATGTCATCAATCTCTACTCGGTGACAACTCTTCCACCTATGTGTAGTGTATTGGTAGGTTCTATGGAAAGCGATGTCAAGACCAAGTTGTTGCAACCAAGGAATCAAAGCATTTGGCTAACCACATAGTTTCCTCCAAGTGATGTGGTTTTCGCATAACTACCTCTAATTTGGTTTGTGACTTCAAGCACCTTATAAATTGATCAAGAGCTTCACCTTTTAGTATATTTGGAATTTGCATGATGGTGTTTTGGAATTGCATGATGTAATTACAAAGCCAATCTATTTCAACTCTGCTAACCTATCTTGTGTAGCTCATGTGACATTTATAGCTTGGAATTGACCAATTATTACACTCTTGAATTCTACCCATGTCAAGATTTGTGTAACAATTTGTTGTTCAGTTTGCTCCACTCGGAATCACCACCATAGCTTTGCTACTCCATCCAATTGGCTAGATGCCAATTGAATCTATTTTCATTCATCTTGAAGATTGGTAGCCTTAAAATGATGTTTGTAGTTAAACATAAAATTCTCCACTACACTCAAAAGATTCTTGCATTTGAAAACTTTAGGTTTTGGAGATTTGATTTGATCTTCTCCTTCTCAAATTGGTACTCTATTTATGTGCTCTTGTCATTGATGATGTCATTCATCCAACAATCAAGTAAGGTGCTCAATTTTTTGTTGCATAGCAATGATAACCTCAAGCATTATTGCCATGGTTACTACTTTATCACACCATCCTCAATCTATCTAATTTGTTAATATAGATGCAACACATCCATTGTTATCCATAAGTTACAACCAAAAGTACCAAGGGTTCCTCAAACAAGGTGATTGTATTCAAAAAATCTTACTCCAAGCATCAGGTGATGAACTATGTGAAATGATGCTTGGGTAGTACCCAAATAACAAAATCCCAATGGTTTGGCAGAAATGGATTGGGTGGTCCATAAATTCCATCCATCCCATTCCTACTTTGATACCAATGTAAAAGACCAAGCCTGAGGAGAGAAATAGGAGAATGGAAGATCACATTGAGACACTTGAATGAGGGAAGACTTTGAATGCCTAACATGAGCTTCAGCTTTGGTATTTATAAGAAGCATATAAGACTCTTGAGAAGCTTCTCAAGAAGTTTCCTTCTAGAAGCCACCTACTTGGCATGCAAGCTAAGCTAGTTGGAAGCTTCTACAAGCTTCCTTCTAGAAACTATCTACTTGGAGTGCAAGCTAAGCTAGTTGGGAAGCTTCCCAAGAAACTTCATAGATACTTTTAGAATATTCTAGACTAATTTGGCTTATTTGCTACTTTGTTAGCCATGACTAACTTCATCGTTAAATTCCATAGTGTTACAAAATGGACCTATCCAATTAAGAGTAAGTTTACAAACTTGGGTATCAAGTGGGAGGGGTAGGTTAGTATAAGAAAGCATAACCTTATCACCAAGTTCAAAATTGAATAATGATTAGATTGGTCTATATATTGTTTTTGACAATTTTGAGCAACAAGGAGATGAGATTTGGCCTATTGTAGCAATGAAGATATGGTGGTCAAGAAGGTGGAAGTATGAGATCATGAGATGGAGGTAGAGCAAGAAGGAAACCTAGAAAAAGTGAGTCTTGGGCAAAATTAAGGAAGAAATGAGAGAATCTGATGCGTGCCTTGTAATTATTGTAGGAAAACTCAGCAATTGCAAGACACTTGTCCCAATTGGTATAGTGAATGTTGATGAATACACAAAGCATATCTTCCAAGGTGCAATTTGCACATTTAGTTTGTCCATTAGTTTGAGTATGATAGGTAGTGGAAAAAGAAAGCTTGGTGTTGAGTATCTAGAAGAGTGCTTGCCAAAATTTTCCAATGAAATAAGAGTCATGGTCAGAGATGAGTACACAAGGGATTCCATGATGCTTGAAGATATTGTCAAAATAGATCTGGGCCAATGTTAGAGCATCCATGGTATCAAAAGTTGGTGCCAAATGGACTTACTTACTAAACTTATCCACAAACACCATGATTGTTGTGTGACCTTGCTTTGTCTTGGGCAAGGATGTGATGAGATCTAAGCTCACGTGCTCCCATCAACCAAATGAGATGGGAATTAGTTGAAGGAGTCCACTTGGTTTTTGATTTCTAGCCTTGTTGCATTGGTAGCTCTTACAAGATCAAATAAACTCTCAAACATCTTGTGCCATGTTTGGCCACCACTATTTGCATTGTATGGTACCCTTGTGACCAGCAATTGGTAAGTCATGGGCTTCTTGAAGGTTCACAAGTTGTAGATCACCCTTGGCTAGAACATAGATCTGGTTCTGCCATAATAGAAGGCCTTCTTTGAAGGAGAAGGTATTTTATTCCTTATCATGTGTAACAAGATGACCTTGTACCATCTGAAAGAAGGGATCTTGTTGTAAAGCAGTCCTAAACTAAATTTGGACCTTGAAGTCAATTGACATTTGTATAATTGTTATTGTGATGAGAAGAAGAGACTTCAAATCAAGTCATCGTGATAGAGCATCAAAGATGACATGGAACCTAATGGTTTGAGGTCAAATAGTTGTTCTTCCCATCGATGATGTCGACTCTTCATGTATTCCAAATGTAATGTCTGCAATAAGAGTTTGTGATCAACCCACATGATCACTTGTTCCCCAAAGATAATGCCTCCATACCTTGGTGGCATGTACCATTGCTAGTTGTTCCCAATCTTGATTAGAGTAATTCATGTTTGTGGTGCTTAGTTGGTGAGACACAAAGGCAATGGGATGTAATCCATTTGGGAATTTGTGTTGCAACATAACTCCAATTGCAAAGTTAGAAGTATCAAAATCAACCACACAAGGTAGTTAAGGGTCATATGGTTGAACAAGGGATCTTGAAGAGACTACATGTTCCATTCAAAACTCAAGTTCTTCCCCAAGAGATCAATCAATGGTGCAGCCATATGAGCATAATAGTGAACGAACCGTCAATAAAACTTGCCAATTTATTAAATGCTTGTTCTTCTATAGCATCCTTTGGAGTAGACCAATTAGAAATGGCCTTGATTTTCTCCACTTCCATCTTGGTCCCCTCTAATAAGATCTTGTGACCCAAGAAGGTAACTTCCTTTCATCGAAAGGTATACTTTGACTTCTTGCAATAAAACTTCCACTAACGTAATTGTCTTAGGACACCTCATATGTGATTTGAGTGTTCTATCTCCATCTTGCTATAGAACACCATCATATACCAATCTAATAGCCCATCCAACACCCAATACATATGATCTATGAAGATTACTAGAGCATTAGTGAACCCAAAAGGTAAAACTTTCCATTCAAAATGCCCATACCTTGTGTGAAAGGCAATCTTTTGCACATCTTCTCTATCAATGAGAATCTGCCAGTAACTGCTTTGGAGAACCAACTTGGAGAAGTATTGTGCTCCACTCAATTGATAAAGCAAGTCATCAATTTGGGGCAAGAGATATGCATTCTTCATTGTTTGCTTGTTAAGACTAGAGTAATCAATACAAAAGCAAAGTCTTCCATCCTTCTTTGGCACAAATAATACTAGTGTTCCACAAGGAGATGTACTATATCTATAAAAGACCGAGACCAAGGAGAGAAATAAGAGAATGGAAGCTCATATTGGGACACTTCAATGATGGAAAACTCCAAATGCCTAGCATGATCTTTGGCTCTTGTATTTATAGAGAGCATACAAGACCCTTGAGAAGCTTCTCAAGAAGCTTCCTTGAGCCTCTTTCTTGGAGTGCAAGCCAAGTTAATTGGGAAGCTTCTCAAGAAGCTTCCATGAGCCACTTACTTGGTATGCAAGCTAAGCTAGTTGGAAGCTTCTAAAAGCTTCCTTCTAGAATTTACCTACTTGGGGTGCAAGCTAAGCTAACCGGAAAGCTTCCCAAGAAGCTTCCTAGATACTTATGGAATATTCTAGGCTAATTTGTCTTATTTGCTTCTTTGTTAACCCTACTAACTTTGTCGCTAAACTCCATATTGTTACATATTCCTCCACCGCTAGTTGGTGATGTCTTTGTTGCTAGTGAAGCTTCAAACTCTTGGATGGCCACTTGTGCATTCTGGAGATGAGAAAGAGGTTCCCATGTGGCATCATGAAGGGGATACACTTTCCAAAGTACCTTGTATCCATATGTTGTCAACGGCCTTGTTGAATATGGTGACGCTCAAGGATACAATCAACTTTGTACTCCTCATGATCATTGATAGGGACAAGAGGAGGGAGAGGTTGGACTCAAGAGGAAAAAAAAGAAGGGTTAGGAACAAAGGGTTTCAACTTGGAAACATGAAAGATAGGATGGATGTGCATATTACAAGGTAAGACAAGTCGATAAGCAATAGGAGAGACAATTTGGATGATATCAAAGGGTCCTACCCAATTAAGGGCAAGTTTACAAACTTGGGTATCAAGTAGGAGAGGGAGGTTATTGGATGAGAGCATGATCTTATCACCAACTTGAAAGCTAAGATTGCGGCGATGGTGATCTGCATGTTGTTTCTGCTAATTTTGAGCAACAAGGAGATGAGATTTGGCTTGTTGGAGGATTAGGAGATGGTGGTCAAGAAGGTGTAAGTATGAGTGACATGAGATAGGGGAGGAGAAATAAAGGAATTTGGAACAAGTGGGTCTTGGCTAAAATTGAGAAACAAAGGAGAGAACATGATGCTTGCCTATTTACAATTGTTGTATGCAAACTATGCAGCTGCAAGACATTCATCCCAATTGGTATGGTGAATGTTGACGAAGGAACACAACATATCTTCCAAGGTGCAATTTGCACATTCAGTTTTTCCATCAGTTTGAGGATGATAGGCTGTGGACAAAGCAAGCTTGGTGCCAAGTATCTAGAAGAATGCTTGCCAAAACTTTCCAATGAAGCGAGGATTACGGTCAAAGATGAGTACACATGGCGTCCTATGGTGCTTGAATACATTGTCAAAGTAGATTTGCGCCAAGGTTGGAGCATTGTCATGTGTATATACATCGCTACACAACATACAGCGCTGACAACATCATACACTATAGAAGCACAACTCACACATAAGTCATACATAGACTCTAAAGTGCCACAATAATCAGATTGCTTACCACTCTCAACTCAACTCAACTCAGATCAGTACTTGATCTGTCACTCTATAAACTGCAAACAATTGGGCATTGATTACAGTCAAGCCACACCCACTCAAGCATAGAGAATCCATGTGATGCTCGCCGGCCTCTGTCCACCATAGCCAGGAACTCGAAGGCTCAACATCAAAGAAGTGAGCTCTTTGGAGCTCACTTCAAAACTATACCCCTGGACTTCAGCTAGCACTGAAACCCTAACGGTCCTGCTGATGGCACACTTGACGGTGCAAAGTGCCGGTGGGTGCCACCGTGAAGTCATTACCTTGAACACCAAATTAGACTGTCGGAAAGTAGTCCTTGAGAAACTGCTAGAATAACTCTAACTACTATCATAAGAACTCTAGTGTCCGAGTAGCTAAATGCGGAACTACAAATGGCGTGATAGCTGTCGTGCGTATATACATTGCTACACAACATACATTGCTGTCAACATCATACACTATAGAAGCACAACTCATACATAAGTCATACATAGACTCTAAAGTGCCACAATTACTCCCATAGCTGGCGGTTAGGTCCTTCTAACTCTAGATAGCCATCTACTCTAAGTATATGGTATACCCTCTAATGGGCAAAGATCAGGAGGCCGGGTGCTATGGAGCCCCATCATTAGTCGCCTGTCTGCAATCTATACCATATAAAGAATGAACTAGCTATAGGTCAAGTACATCTATGACATAACCACTGTCCTTGAGGAACCACCGTGAGGGGTGGAGTCATACATGCCACATGTCATCCTCTCAAACAACTATCACACACTAACATAGTAGCAGCTCCACCAGAAGAGCTACATAACATACACCTCAAGCCTGCACGTACAAGTGCCAAGCTTGGGTCCATAGTACCATCAATGTTTGGGAGGTGGCATGGCGCACAATTGCGCACATGATCCTTCCAAATAACACCATCACGTCCTTCTAACACAAGGAATCCAGATGGCAAAACCTCACGCACTCTCAAGATAGTGCGGCCTATAGAAACATCAAGTGTCATCCGTGTTGTCTTCTGTAGATATACATAGTTGCATGGATGAAATCGACGGATTGAGGGTCTATAACCTCCTCCTTGGATTGTAGCATAGCGTAAAGTATCTTTATGTTGAGCAATCGCCAAGTTCTCAAAGGCCATCGGCATCACTCTCCAAAAGATCTCTGCCCGCTGAGAACATGCGCTCATCCATACATCGGGGTCATCCAAGTCCAAAACTACAATAGCATCTTGGCGAATGGATAGAGTAGAAAGTATGGAGAGAAGGATGCTAAGGAGGCTTGCCGGCTGAACCAATAGCCCATGGCCAACCAAGGTAATTGGAGATCCCAATCTCCCAAGTGGCCTCAAGGTGATCTCGGGATGTAGTACGATGATCAATCAAAGCCTTGTCATACAAGACCTGAAACTCCCCCAAGAACTTTGTACCCTGATCAGTCAAAACCTCAACTGGTGCACCAAAATGACTAAGAACTCAATCCAGGAACGAGTAAGTTGTCCCTTCACTAGACTTGTCAGGAAGTGCCACCAACTCAATCCACTTGAAGAAGTGCTCCACCATCACCAAAACATACCAATGATGTCTCACAGTCAGCGGTAAAGGTCCAGTGAAGTCCAAAATCCAATGGTAACCCAATCCCATGATAGGTAATGGGTGTAACTGTGGCATAAGAGCATTGAACGGTCTAACTCGGTCACAAACCACACATTTGGCAACAAATAGCTATACCTCAGTCTGCATACCGCGCCACCAATAATGACTCTAGAGTAAGCTATATGTACGCTTTACTCCAAAATCTCCTAGCTCCTCATGAGCATGACGGACCAACTGTGGTCTCTATATTGGAAGTGGTACTACTCGCACTCTACCATCCTCCCATACATGCAAAAGGTGTCTACCCTCCAATCTAAACCGTCTGGCTTGCTAAAGAACACGGTCTCTCTTCTTGGCTCCAATTGTGCCACCCACAACACCAGTGCAAAGATAGTCCATCACTAAGACATCATCATGAATGTCTCGCTGAACTGTACCAATATCTTCACTCTTTGGATCTGTGACCTCAATAACTCCTCTTGTATGCGCTGAGAGAGATACCACCAAAGCCTTTGCAAATATACACAAAAAGGCCAATGCATGCCAACCTGGCACCATCTCCTCATCTGTCTCACCATGCCAACGTGCTCCGGTCTGATCCTGCTGGCTAGGACATGGGTTTCTACTCAACCCATCTGTATCACGATTCACCACTCCAGGTCTGTGAACAACTATGAAATCATACTCTTGTAAAATCAGAGCCCATTATGCAAGCTTCCCTGAAAGCTTGTCAGACTCCATCAACCACTTCAGCAGCTGATGATCAGTGATGAGAGTGAAGGGGTTACCCAATAGGTAACATCGGAAATGTGCTACTGCCCAAACTGCTACCAAGCACTCTCCCTCATATGATCGATACTTTGCCTCTGCTGAATTATTGGAGCGACTAGCATAGGCCACCACAAACTCCTTCTCCTTATCATCATGTTGGGTGAGCACCGCTCCAAGCCCCAACATACTCCAATCAGTATGAACCTGAAATGGTCGTCCCCTGATCGGTCTCCTCAAAATAAGAGCAGATGTCAACCTCTCCTTGAGCTCTACAAAAGCTCTCTCCTGCTCATCTCCCCAACACCACTCTTGTGTAAGCTTGGTCAGCTTCGTCAAGGCCTTGGCAATGGCACTAAATCCTCTAACATAACGGCGATAGAAGTTCGCCAACCCAAGGAATGCTTGCACTCTACTCACATCCGTAAGCCAAGGAACACGTGCAATAGCCTCCACCTTGGTCTACTGAACACCAAGTCCTCCGAGGTAGATAGTGTGACCCAAATACTCAACCTGCTCATGGAAGAACCTACACTTCCCAAGATATAATTTGAGTCCATGAGATCTCAACCTCTCAAACACCTCCAACAATTGTCTCTCATGCTCCTCCACAGTAGTGCTATAAACCAAAATGTCATCAATATAGCACCGAGCAAAATCCAATCCAGCTAGGATCCTATTCATGACCCTCTGGAACTCAGCAAGAGCATTCTTTAACCCAAATGGTAAGAACCTCCACTGATATAACACATCCTTTCCGTGAGGATCAATAGCCCAGAATGCTATCTTGGACTTATCCTCCTCCTTGATTGGCAACTAATGATATTCCGCTTGAAGATCCAAAGTACTAAAGACCTTTGCATGCCCAATCGCATCAAAAATCTCCTCCGGTGTAGGCATGGCATACCGATCAGCCCTGGTCTGTTGGTTGATAAGACGGTAATCTCCACACATCCGCCTATATTATAGTTTCCATGCATATCCTTCTTGGCTGGCATCACTGTTGCTGATGCATACTCTCCATGTGAAATCTCCACCAAACCAGCCTCAAAAAGGTCACTACTCCGGCTCTGAATCAATGTCCTCTCCATCTCACTATATCGATAAGGACGTCGGAAAACTGGTGTGTCGCTAATCAGCTCAATCTGTATATCAAGTCCCTTCAGAGCATCCAAATCCTTCATACTGAAGGAAAAACAACTTGTGTGACTCCTCAAGAACCTCCAAATCCTCCATCTTTCCTCTCCAATAAGCTTGGGTCCAAGATCTGGCTCCCAAGTATCCTCTGTAACTATAGTAGGAGTGGAAGACGTACTGACTGACTGCTACACTAGACCCTTGGGAGCAATAGTGTCATGCTCCCGACCACTAGAGGTCCCAACCTTTGTGTGAAAAACTCCCTCCACTCTGGTTGCAAGCTCCACACGTCCTCTAGTTGCATCCCATGTGGACCAAGGGTGTAATCCAAGTAGCCCACGCTCACCTGGATGGACTCCAAGTAGACCACTCTCCCTAGTAGCTACTGGATGTGTCCCAAGATTACCATGTCCACTCGGTCCATTGCCCCCCAGCATGTGCCTGAATTGTCTCGATAGGCACAGGGCTCACAAGTGTCTGAGTGGTGATGCCTATCAAGCGCATCCTACGTTGCTCTGCCAAGCCAAGGCTCACAATCCAGGTCAAACAATTCAGGTCCATAGCCTGACCTAACACCTGACGCTTGGATGCCTCTTACATTGCTGGAATAGCGGTAATACCGATGCAAAAACCCATCACCCGCTCTCTCTCATCAGCGTTGGGCTCCACCAACTGTTGTAACTGTGAGTCCTAAACAAGTCTAGGTCCTCCTTCTCGAAAAGCATGAGACCTTGGGAAACTCATGAGTGTGGGAAATGCGGCTCTAGACTGTCCAACTAGGTTCACCACTACCATAGGTGACCTATCAGCCACTACCACTGTCTGAGACTGACGCCCAACATCTAAGATATCATCAACAAGAATGTGGTCCAGTCGCTGAATCCCATCATAAGCACATTGTAGAACCTCTTTGGGTAAGAGGTTCATCTACCAAAGACAAAGACGATGAGCCCGTGATCCCACTCGGGCTGTATCTAACAATATAACAGGTCCCATCCAAGAATTGACCTGATGTGTACTTGACACCACTCTAGTGCAAGAATCACCTATCAAAGGAACGTTCTCCAAAAGGTAAGCTGGAGAAACAGACTGATGAACTTGGAGATGTTGTAGTATCCGTAACATCTCCCAAAACACACCAGAACGAGGATCTTGAAGACCCAAACCGCGGCCCGCACGTGTATGTCCCTGACATGGCCATCCAGAAATCACCAAGTGAATAGGTCCATGTCTCTTTAGGTCATGCGCCCCCAGTAAGGAAATGTCTCCTGGTAAGGCCTTTTGGTAACCTCTGATTGCTGACATCAGTAATAACTCCGGATACCAATGAGCCAAGTGTGCCACATGATGTAGAGAGACTCACCTAGCAGTCTCATCTTTCTCTACATACAAGTACCTCTGTACTCGTATACCCGCTTGTAACACCGTAGCTAGTCCGGTGTTGATCCCACCAAACAACTCCAATAGGCATATCACCTCTACTAGATACTGCCAAGCAATGAGTGTAATATCCGGAGGTGTCAAAGCGATTGCCTCTAGAGGCTCATCCTCACGCTCATCCCCTGATGGTACAAAGGCTCCACTCCAAGCCTGTTGCACCAACTGATCTGCATGTTGCTGCAATGCTTCCTCTGAACTCCACAATAGAACATCCAAGGTGGATGGAAAAATCCCACTCATACTCCACAACCGAGTGATCTCCTCTGGTACTGGAGTATCCTCTGCATAGGTGTTCCTCTCCAACAAGTCACCAGGCCAAGTAACTACCCCATTGAAAACTAAAACTGATGCTGCCATGGTCCCAGACTGTAGTGAGCCAAGACTGCCACTACTGAAGCGTACTGGTAGGCGACATACCCGTCCCTCACCAGACTGCCAACCAGGTCTATAAGAGGCTGTCTCCTCCCAATAGTCAATGCTGAAACCCATAGGGTATAACACTACTCCCCCAACTAGCACATCATATGACTCAGCTATTGTCGCAATAGCCTGAGCTCTCACCACCGTGCTATCAGTGGGATGACCAGGCTGAACCTAGACAACAAGCTCCCCACATGTGATGTACTGTGTCAAACCACCACCTAGAGATGTCTGGATCTGAAATGGACACCTCTCAACATCGGTCTTCCGTAACTCCAGATCGACAACTGCAGCCTTCTCCAATATAAGGGGTTGTGCACTAGAGTCTAACAAGACTCTCTGTGGTGTATAGACCTTCCCTAAAGGTCCCACCAAACAAAAAATCCCCCTCTAGTTATCCAATAGGACAACACCAGGTGTAAACCGTGCTCTCTCAAAGGCCGGTCTAGCTGGCAACTCCTCCAATCTAGCCGTTGCTGCCTGCCATAAACCACTGGTCGCTGAATGGATCCCATGCTCCTCAACCAAGTCAGCTCCACTACCAACCACCTCTGCTCTAGTAGTAGGAACTGCATCATCCCTACTCTCACAAAACGTGGCAGCCAACCGGAACACTAGGGCTGTATCAACTCCCAATGTAAACATGTCACTAGCTGAAAACAAAGGATGCCGCATAATCCGCTGAGCTGCCCCCAACATCATGCTAGACTCAGTCTGTGTAGTAGTAGGTGGTTGACTAGTAGGTAGTCCATCAGGTACTCCATCACCACCTACCACACCTGCACTGGGACGTCTAGGAACCATGGATGTTGTCTACAATGCCGCAAATAGCATGAAAGACTGAGGAAGTCTGACCTGTCTCCCAACCTCTCCTCTTTGTGGGTCCAACTCCACTGATGCTCCTCTAGGCTCTGGAGCACGTACTACACTCCTAGTCAATGCTGCAGATGCATCCACCTGTGCTGCTCCGCACATGAAGTCCAAAGCATCTCTATCACCAGCATATGAGGTGGAAGCCTCAGCACCCGAATCTGATCTCCTTTGAGCAATAGCCATACTAGCCAATCTCTGCTCCAATTGCTCAATCTGAGTAGCCATAGCTGTGTCAAAAGTAAGGGCAGGTACTGCACCCCTACTAGGTGTAGATCCTCTACCACCACCTCTACCACCTTGTCCTCCATGAACTAGAGCTCCTCTACTACCTGCCATAGCAGCCCTACTACTCCATAACTCCGGGTGTAGGTCAAAACACCGGTCACTAGTGTGACCAAATCTGTGGTAGTGCTCACACTGCCTCTGTGCTGGCTGTGATGCACCAGAGGTATGAGGTCCGCTGCCCTGAGTACACTCTCTTCGATGGTGAGGTCCACCACAAGTCCAATAAGCAACACCACCACTCACTGGCTGCTGTTGACCCAAAAATGAGGGTAAGGGTCTAACTCTACTAGGCCCTCCACTTGCTCCATAGGATCTGGGCTGTCCATCTTGTCCTCAAAAACCAACTGGGCATGGTGCACTCTACTGCACTTTAGAAGAAGTCACAACCGTGGATGAGGTCTCCCTACCAAATCCAAATGTCACCACTCTCTCCTCTACCATATTGAGCTCAATACGCTCAGCCAAACCAAAGACTACTGCCAAAGTGGGCGAAGTAGCCTGCAACAACGTAGCATCACGAACTCTATGTCACAACTCCCTGTCTAGTATCCCATACCAAAACTGGACTGCTTGGGCCTCAATAACTCCCTGAGTGAAACTGATCAGCCACCTCATGCGAGTGTATGCCTTGCGTAGGCTCTCTCCAGCCTTCCGCTGGGATTCCTGCAAGCTCCTCAGCTTGTCAGTCCGCACTCCCTGGTAGTTCTGCCTCAAACATAAGAAGAACTCCACCATGAGGTTAAACCCCGGTACCACACTACCTCATGCAGCGGTACCTCCACTCGTAGTAGCACTATCTCCAGCTAGTGCACCTCCACTAGCTCCACCAACACTACTTGAGCTAAAACTCATGGGTACAGCTGATCTACTCCTGGCCACCGAGCCTGAAGTGATGGAGACATAGTGTGGAGACCAATATTGTCTCCATAACTCAATCTCCTCCAAATGAGCTCTCCTGAACTCATGGTAATCATCCATCGGCGGACCCTCTAGATGCTGAAACAACCCCTTCCATGCCATGAAGGGTGTAACAAAGTCGGGTTCCGCATCTACTGCAAATCACACCAACTATCAAACTCTTGGATGAAGTCATCCAACTCAATGGTACCCATTGTACCAGAGTAACGCCTAAGGCCTTTGGAGGCCCCATAAATCTTGTCCATGTCCCACAACAACGGTGCAAACACACCAAGTGCACTCTCAACTGAATCAGCTCCTATGTCAAACTCCAACTCAGAGTCAATCTCCTCCCCCACTGGGACCTGAGATATAGGCTGATATCGAGCACCACTCTGAGTAAACCCACTACATACTGCAAGGCTAATTCCTCTAGAATCTCCAAAGAACTCCGTCGTGACCAAGTAACTGCAACAGCAAACCCGAACCACCAATTGCAACCACAAGTACCCCACCAAGTGCCAACACCACCACATGCAAACACCACCAAGTGCCAATACTAACTAAGCACCACCCACTAATGTAACTCTAACCGAGATAACTACACTAGGGGAAGGGCAACCTGTAACCTGCCATCATAACACACACTCTCACGGTCTGCAGGTCATCACTTCTTGCCTCACCGGAGAGAAACAAAGATAGTCTGACTGGTCATCACTCCAGCCTCACTACCGAGAGCACACTAGAGCACCAACGCTCAAAAGTCAAGGCACCTCACACAAACGTGGTGCACAAATAGGAAGCAAAGAATGGAGGGGGTCCAATCACAAGAAATCTAAACGAAAACCCTCCATCTCATAACACAACACGGGACTGACTTTGCCACCATTTGGCATTTGACATAAGAGAGGTTTGTATCTAAGTCCTAAGCTACCATGATCACCAAGAATGGGATCAAACTATCTATCCTAGCCAAAGCTACATGTGTATAGATAACAATGGCACATTCATTAAGACAACAAGTGAGGGTGGACCAGTTGGCTAGGGCACCAGTCTAGGAACAAGAGATCTAGGGGTCAAACCTTGTTACGCATAATCTAGCAGGAAAGGCAGATTTTGCCAATCCATGACCAAGATCTACTCTAAACTAGCTAGTCTCATGCCAGCAAGCTGGCTTACTGGCCCTTTTGGGCCTTTGTAGCCTCTCATAGCCCACAGCCCTATGCTTTGAAGCCTCTAAATGCCAAAATTCAGCCAAATGAAGCCTTTCTTGTTGCCACTTTGAACCTCCTCCAAAATTGGCAAAACTTCTCCAAATCTATAAAACTCCTCTAAACTAGCAAAACTCCTCCAAATCTGGCCAAAATCTGACGTAAATTTGACGTAAACCCTAAAGATGGCTGTCTGCCAAATCCCCCGCTAACTTTCCACTCATGCCAAATTGACAACATGGGTTTTTCCAAATCACAAATTCATGAGAAGAGCTTCCCAACTCCACCTTCAATTTGACTTTCTGAGCCCAACTTGTAGCAAATTGGTCCTACCTTCACCTCTTGAGCTCAAAATCACAATCATTGCTCAAAAATTGCTCCTTCTTTGCTCGAAATTTGGCCAGCGCTTCCGCACACCGTCTGCCTAACTGCCAAATCTGCATCACTTGAACGAGCTTCTGCACACTAGGGAAACACAGAACTTGAATCGAGCTACCACGATCCACCGAGCTTGGAGATACCACCAACACTCAACGTTCTTGCACCCGATTTCCCCTTGACTTTACTTCTTTGATGTAATTAGATTGCTTACCACTCTCAACTCAACTCAAATCAATACTT
The DNA here is from genome assembly GCA_948567375.1 of Lunularia cruciata. Taxonomy (NCBI): domain Eukaryota; kingdom Viridiplantae; phylum Streptophyta; class Marchantiopsida; order Lunulariales; family Lunulariaceae; genus Lunularia; species Lunularia cruciata. Next base: position 41,985,525 of record OX419762.1, on the reverse strand, counting down.
GATCTGTCACTCTATAAACTGCCAACAACTGGGCATTGATTACAGTCAAGTCACACCCACTCAAGCATAGAGAATCCAGGTGACGCTTGCTGGCCTCTGTCCACCATAGCCAAGAACTCGAAGGCTCAACATCAAAGAAGTGAGCTCTCTGGAGCTCACTTTGAAACTATACCCCTTGGACTTGAGCTAGCACTAAAACCCTAGCGGTCCTACTGATGGCACACTGGACGGTGCGAATGGTGCAAAGTGACGGTGGGCCCCACCATGAAGTCACTACCCCGAACACCAAATCAGACAACCATGTACCATTTGGAAGAAAGGATCTTGTTGTAGAGCTGATCAAAACTTGTTATGGACCTTGGAGTCAATTGACATTGTCATAATTGCCATCGTGATGAGAAAAAGAGACTTCAAATCAGGTCATCATGATAGAGCATCAGAGATGACATGGAACCAACTTGGTTTGTACTGAAGTTTGATGTCAAAAAATTGGAGTTGCTCCTCCCATATATGATGTCAACTCTTTATGTGTTCCAAGTGTAAGGTATGCAACAATGGTTTGTGATCAATTTGCATGATCATTTGTTTCCCCAAGAGATAATGCATCCATACCTTGGTGGCATACACCATTGCAAGTTGTTCATGATCTTGAGTAGAGTAATTTCTTTCAATTGGATTTAGTTGGCGAGACACAAAGGCAATGGGATGTAGTCCATATGGGAATTCTTGTTGCAACACAACTCTAATTGCAAAGTTAGAAGCATCAAAATCAACCACACAAGGTAGTTGAGGATCATATGGTTGAAGAATGGGTCTTGAAGACACCATATATTTCAACTTCTGGAATGCTTCTTCATGCTTGGTGGTCCACTAGAAGCTCACGTTCTTCCTCATAAGGTCAATCAATGGTGCAGTCACATGAGTATAATAATGGATGAATGGTTGGTAAAAATCGGCCAATCCATTGAATGCCCGTACTTCTATAGCATCCTTTGGATTAGTAAAAAATCAAGGCCAATTAGTAATGGTCTTGATTTTCTCCTCTTCTATCTTGATCTCCTCCAATGAGATCTTGTGATAAGGTAACCTCCTTTTGCCAAAAGGCACACTTTGACTTCTTGTAGTAAAATTTCCATTGTCATAATTGTCTAGGACTTCTTGCACATGATTTACATGTTATACTTTTTTCTTGCTATAGATTAAGATATTGTCCAAGAACACCACAATGTACCAATCCAATAGTCCATCCAACACCCGATGCATCTGATCTATGAAGATTTTTGGAGCATTAGTGAGCCCAAAAGGTAGAAATCTCCACTCAAAATGCCCATACCTTGTGCAAAAGGAAGAATTTTGCACATCCTTCCTATCAATGAGGATTTGCCAATAGCCGCTACAAAGATCTAACTTGGAAAAGTATTGTGCTCCACTCAATTGATCAAGCAAGTCATCGATTTGAGGCAAGGGATATGCATTCCTCGTTGTTTGTTTATTGAGCCCAAGGTAATCAATATAGAAACAAAGTCCTCCATCCTTCTTCAAAATGAATAATACCAGTGCTTCCCAAGGAGAAGTATTATGTTATATCAAGTCCTTCTCCAATAACTCCGTAAGTGTGGTTCATAACTCCTCCAATTCCTTTGGTAAGAGCCAATAGATTGGGCTACTCATTGGAGTACTCCTTTGAAATGACTCAATCTTGAAGGGCATACCACAATTGGAGGGTAATCCCTTTGGAAGATCATCCAAAAACACATCCGCAAACCCCTGAACTATTTGATCAACCATTTCTGGATGAGGCTCTTGACCCTCCTTAGATTGTCCTTGTGCAATGGCTTGATCCACACCAAAAAAATAGACTTATCTTCCTCCAAAGCTTGCTTTATGGTTGCTTCACTAACAAACTTTCTATCTATGGACTCATCTTTCTTCAAAGCTTGCACCATGGCTACTTTCTTGGAAAAATTCCCATCTTTGGACTCATCTTCTTTCAAGGTTTGCTCTATTGCTACCTTCTTGACAAACTTCCCCATCCTAGGACTTACTATTCTTAGGTGTCTTACTTAGTGGTGCTAGACAACCTAATAGGAAATTCCTACCTTGATGTTGTACTTGAATTTTTCATAGGTTCCAATCAAATTGAACCTTATGACATTCAAGCCAAAGTAGTCCTAAAATGACATTATAGTGTAGAGGTGCTACTACAAACCCCATACACTCCAAATACTCCTTCCCAATCTTGAAGGTAACAAGATGTGAGGTACGGAATGCAAAACCCTTTCTACCATCCGCCATCATCAATCTACTTCCAATAATTGGTTTGATAGGAATACCCAATTCTTTTTTTACTTGCTTAAACATGCAATTCTTTGAACTTCCAAAATCAACCAAAATCCTACAACTTTGATTAGATATCATACTTTGCAAGTCAAGCAAACTTGCATAGATCAAACCTTCAATCCTATTGGAACTAATCAAGCTTCCAATAAGTAGCTCAAAATCTCTTATTGGAAATCCTTGTTTCCTTTATCATTCCACTCCACAAACTCCATCTAGGCAACCAGTCGAGGTCACTCATTCTTAAGTGGACATTTAGCAATACGATGTCCAACTTGGCGATAATAAAAACAACCATTGTTTTGTCATAATCTTTCTCTATCCGTTGTACCAAGTGGTTTCTATGGATAATATCAATCTCCATTAGTGTCGGTTCCTCCATCTGTGCATAGTGTATTGGTAGGCTTTGTGTAGGTCAAGGTTGAGATCAAGTTGTTGCAACCAAGGAATCAAAGCGCTCAACCAATTGCATGACTTCTTCCATATTTTGCAGTTCTTGCATGGTCACCTCTAATTTGGTTTGTGACTTCAACCCCCTCATAAATTGATCTAGAACTTCACCTTCTTGTATATCTGGAATTTGTATGATGATGTTTTGAAATTGCATGATGTAGCTCCTTACAAAGCCAATCTGCTTCAAATATGCAAATTTATCTCGTGCGGCTTGGGTGGTACTTATAGTTTAAAATTGACCAAGTATTGCATCCTTGAATTCCACCCATGTTAAGATTGGTGCAACAATTTGTCATTTGGCTTGCTCTACTTGGAATCGCCACCAAAGTTTTGCCACACCATCCAATTTTCTAGAAGCCAAGAGAATCTATTTCCATTCATCTTGAAGATTGGTAGCTTCAAAGTAACGTTCATAGTCAAACAAAAAATTCTCCTCTATGCCCAAAAGATTCTTGCCTTCAAACACCTTTAGTTTTGGAAATCGGATTTGATCTTCTCCATCTTAAATTGATGCTCTCTCTTTGTGTTCTTATTGTCGTTGAGCTCGTTCATTCAACAATCAAGTAAGGTGCTCAATTTTTTGTTGCATAACAATAATAATATCCGGTATTGTCACTACTACTCTATCCCACTACTCTCAATTTATCTAATTTATTAACACATAGATGCATCACGTCCACCGTTCTCCATAAGTTACAATCTGAAGTATATAGGGTTCCTCAAACAAGGTGATCATATGTAGAAAATTCTACCCAAAGAGCAAGGTGATGAATTGCGTGAACCAATGCTTAGGTAGTACTTGGACATGAAAATCCTAATGGTTTGGTGAAAGTAGATTTGGTGATCCATAAATTCTATCCATCCTATTTCTACTCTGATACCAATGTAAAGACCAAGATCAAAGAGAGAAATATGAGAATGGAAGCTCACATTGGGACACTTGAATGACGGAAAACTCCAAATGCCTAGCATGAGCTTTGGCTCTTGTATTTATAGGGAGCATACAAGACCCTTGAGAAGCTTCTCAAGAAACTTCCTTGAGCCGCTTTCTTTGAGTGCAAGCCAAGTTAATTGGGAAGCTTCTCAAGAAGTTTCCTTGAACTGCTTACTTGGCATGCAAGCTAAGCTAGTTGGAAGCTTCTACAAGCTTCCTCTAGAAGTTACCTACTTGGAGTGCAAGCTAAGCTAGCCAAAAAGCTTCCCAAGAAGCTTCCTAGATACTTATGGAATATTCTAGGCTAATTTGTCTTATTTGTTGCTTTGTTAGCCCTATTAACTTTATCGCTAAACTCCATATTGTTACATATTGTTATTACATGTATACATATTTTTACATATGAAATCCTTCTCCAACAACTTTGTCAATATTATTTGAAGCTTGTCAAACTCCTTTTGTAAGAGCCAATAGATTGGTCTACTCATTAGAGTATTTCTTGACGATAACTCAATCTTGAAGTGCATACCTCGATCAAAGTGTAATCCCTTTGGCAAATCATCAAAAAATACATCTAAAAACTCTTGGACTATTTGATCAAATATTGCTTGATGAGGCTTCTTGCACTCCTCAGATTCTCCATGTGCTATCAACTTGATCCACACTACAAAAATATACTTATCTTCTTCCAAAGTTTACTTTTATGTCTACTTTATTGACAAACTTCTCATCTTTGGACTTATCTTCCTTCAAAGCTTGTTCTATGGCTACTTTCTTGACAAACTTCCTATTTTGGAACTAATTATTCTTGATTGTCTTACTCAAAGGTGCTAGACAACCTAATCAAAAATTCATACCTTAATGTTGTACTTGAATTTGTTGTCGGGTCCAATCAAATTGAACCGTATGACATTCAAACCAAGGCAAACCTAGAATGACATCATGGTGTAAAGGTGTCACTACAAACCTCATACACTCTACATACTCCTCAGTCTTGGATGTAATAGGTTGTGAAGTACGGAGTTCATAACTCTTTCTACTATCCATTATCAGCAATCTACTTCCAATTATTGGCTTGATAAGAATACTTAATTCCTTTGCTAATTTTATGGATATGCAATTCTCTAAAATTCAAGAATCCACCAAAATCATATAATCACAACTAAATAGCATACCTTGCAAGTAAAGCAAACTTGCATATGCCAAGCATTCAATTCTATTGGAACAAATCAAGTTTCCAATAGGCGGCTTGAAATTTCCTATTGGGATTTGTTGTTTCCATGATCATTCTATTCCACAAACTCCATTTGGGCGATTTGTTGAGGTCACCTATTCTTGAGTGGACATTCAACAATGCAATGTAAGATTTGAAGACAATAAAAATAACCACCATTTTGTTGCAATCTTACTTTATCAATAGTACCAAGTGGTCTTCATTGGATTGCATCAATCTCCATTGGTGTCAACTCCTCCACCCATGTGTAATGTATTAAAAGGTTCTATGGAGATCAAGGTTGAGGTTGAGATCAAGTTGTTGCAACCAAGGAATCAAAGCATCTAGCCAACGACATGGCTTCCTCCAAGTGTTTTGGCTCCTGCATAATCACCTCTAGTTTGGTTTGTGATTTCAAGCCCCTCACAAATTGATCTAGAGCTTTACTCTCTGGTATATCTAGAATTTGTATGATGGTGTTCTGAAATTATGTAATGTAACTTCTTATAGAGCCAATCTATTTCAACTATACCAACCTACTCATGCAGCTTGTGTGACATTTGTAACTTAGAATTGACCAATTATTTCACTCTTGAATTTTGCCTATAACAAGATTAGTGCAAAAAATTATCATTCAACTCACTCCACTTGGAACCGCCATCATAGCTTTGCCACTCCAACCAATTGGTTGGAAGTCTAGAGAATCTTTTTTTTCATCTTGAAGATTTTATAGCTTCAAAGTAACATTTGTAATCAAACACAAAATTCTTCATTACACCTAAGAGATTCTTGCCTTCAAATACCTTAAGCTTTAGAAATTAGATTCGTTCTTCTCTTCTCAAAATGGTGCTCTCTCTACTTGCTCTTATCATTGATGATCTTGTTCTTCCAACAATCAAGTAAGGTGCTCAATTTGTTATTGCATGGCAATGATAACTTTGGGCATTCCGGCCATGACTTCTACTCTATCAAAATACCTATAGTTTGTCTAAGTTAACACATAGATGCAACACGTCCACCATTCTCCATAAGTTACAATTGGAAGTACCAGGAGTTCATCACACAAGGTGATCATATTTAGAAAAATTTGCCCAAAGCGTGAGGTAATGAACTTAATGAAATGATACTTGGTTAATACATGGACTCTAACACTCATTTGTACATATATATGTTATTTTTCTATTTAGTTTAGTATTATAAGTATTTGAGAGATATTATTTATATAGAGATAAAGGATAGTTCTATATTAGTCATGATTAGCTAAAGTTAGTCATAGCTAAGATAGGGAGGACCTTACTTTAGAGGAAGTAGAAAAGATGAGCACCACTATTTTGGATTCTAGTGTGTTGACTTGGTATTATTCCTAAGTGTTTGGCTTTGAGGAAAGAGTTAAGAACTCTTAGACCCACAAGTCTTTTTTTGTTTTGGATTCTTCTATAGTCCAAAGAAAGCCCATGTGAAAGAATCCTTGACTTAGTAGCTGGGTCAAGATAAGACCACATGCTTAGGAGAATATTCCCATGAGTTTGGATATTCTTTTACATTTTTTACTTTATTTGACTTTTAGCCTAGTAACTTGAGTTACTTTGGTAATTAGTAACTTTGGTGCATAATTATTTCATAAGTATATAAACAAAGAGTGAGGAGGTACTCATCATCCTTTCATTTGCAACTATCTCTCTTTCATTCAGTTCTCCAGTGAGCGACGTCTTGAATCTTGGAGTGTTAGCTTTGGAAGAGTATGATGGAGTTGGAAGTCTTTGCCTTCTCAGTCCATGGTGCATTATCATAATAGTCATTAGAGGTTCATCTTGAGTGAGAGACAAGTTGACTCACAAGACATAAAAATCGTACTGGTTTGATGGAAATGGATTTGGTGATCCATAAATTCCATCCATCCCATTCTTACTTTGATACCAATGTAAAAGACCAAGACCAAGGAGAGAAATAAGAGAATGGAAAAACAGAGTGAAAGATCACATTGGGACACTTGAATGACTAAAACTCCAAATGCTAAACATGAACTTAAGCTTTGGTATTTATAGGGTAGCATACAAGGCTCTAGAGAAGCTTCTCAAGAAGCTTCCTTTTAGAAGTTGTTTACTTGGTATGCAAGCTAAGCTAACCAAGAAACTTCCCAAGAAGTTTCCTTCTAGAAGTCACCTACTTGGCATGCAAACTAAGCTAGCCAAGAAGCTTCCTCCTATGAGTCACCACTTGGCATGCAGGTTACTCAATATTTGGAAGGTACCAAGAAGCTTCTTAGATGCTTCTAGAATACTCTAGACTAATTTGGCCTATTTGCTAATTCATTAGTCTTGACTAACTCATTGGTAAACTCCATATTATTACACCAATGGTGGTGGCCCAACATGGCATAAGATGTTTGAGAGTTTTTCAGATCTTGTTAGAGCTGCCAATGTAACAAGGCAAGCAACCAAAAATTTAGTGGACTCCTTCAACCACCCTCCATTCCATCTGCATGATATGAACATGTGAGCTTAGATCTCATCACATCCTTGCCCAAGACAAAGCAAAGTCACACAACAATAGTGGTGTTATGGATAAGCTTAGTAAGCACATCCATTTGGCACCAACCTTTGATATCATGGATGCTCCAAAATTGGCCCAAATCTACTTCAACAATGTCTTCAAGCATTATAGAATGCCTTGTGTACTCATCTCTGATCGTGATCCTTTGATTCACTAGACAATTTGGCAAGCACTCTTCCAAATACTTGGCACCAAGCTTGCTTTATCCATGGCTTATCATCCTCAAATTGATAGATAAATTGAACATGCAAATCACACCTTGGAAGATATGCTTTTTGCCTTCATCAACATTCACCATACCAATTGGTATGAATGTCTTGTAGTTGTTGAGTTTACCTATAATAATTCCAAATAGGCAAGCACCGGATTCTTCCATTTCTTCCTTAATTTCACCTAGGACCCACTTGTTATGGATTCCCTTCTTGCTCCGCCTCCATCTTATGTCCCTCATACTTCCACCTTCTTGACCACCATATCTTGATCCCTACAACAAGCCAAATCTCATCTCCTTGTTGCTCAACATCATCAAAAACAATATGTAGACCAACATTGTCTTGATCTCACTTTTCAACTTGGTGATAAGTTCATGCTTTCTTTTAGTAATCTACCCCTCCCACTTGATATCCAAGTCCATAAACATGCTCCTAATTAGATAGGTCCATTTGATGTTGCCCAAATCATTTCTCTTGTTGCTTATTCACTTGCCTTGCCTTCTTATATGCGAATCCACCTTGTCTTTTACATTTTTAAGTTGAAACCCTTTGTTTCTAATACATCTGTAATACTCCAAGGACAAGAGGAGAGAAACACAGATTGCACACTCAAACAATTGATGCCCCAAGGGAGCACCTTCTCTTTATTATATAGACAAAAAAGATCTCCGCCTAGGAAGCTTCACCATAGGATTAGGGACACAGATAGGTGACATGTCAGCAAGCTCCACCCTTGGACTACTTACTTGGATGGGTGACATGTCTGGTCTAGGTCCTATCTGGTTGGTCAAACAAGCTTTGACCGGAGGGAATCTTTTAGGGAATCTTCCTGTAGGAATCTCCAAATCACGTGAGTAAGGTACCGTTGGAAAGCTCTCAACAAGACAAAGCAAGGGAGATTGGAGGGGAAATCTACACATTTTCAAGGCCTAATTCATCCGTTTAGGCTTCCAAAATTGCCTTCAAAGATTTCAGGCATATTTTGGTTCCTACTCTATTAGTAGAATTCCCCTTTTGGTGATACCTCCTTCTGTTCTGTTTAGACCATCATGTGTAACATCCTTCCAGATGTTACCAAACCAATTCTCACCTTTAAATCATATGTCTAGCTATTGGTTCTAAGGTTCTCAAGTTTATTTCGGTTTCTGCCTTATTAGTAGAAATACTCTTTTGGTGATACTTCTATCTGATCTATTTTTACCATCATGTATAATATCATTCTAGATGTTACCAAACCAAATTTCACATCTATATCATATGGCTAGCTCTTGGTATTACAACATCTTTCTTTTCCTTTTGTATCCAACCTCCTCATCCTCCCATGCTTATCAATGGTCATGAGGAGTATAAAAATGATTTTATCCTTGCATATTGCCACATTCAACATGGCCACCAATAACATATTGAGTACAAGGTCCTTTAGAAAGTGTATCCCCTTTATGATGCCACTTAGGAGCCTCTTTCTCATCTCCAGAATGCACAAATGCCATCCAAGAGTTTGAAGCTTCAATGGCGGTGAAGATGTGACCAACTAGTAGTGAGGGAATAAGTAAAAATATGGAGTTTATTGACAAGTTAGTCAAGATTAACAAGGTAGAAAATAAGCCAAATTAGTCTAAAATATTCTAGAAGAATCTAGAAAGCTACTTGGTACCTTCCAAGTGGTGACTTATAGATAGTTTAGCTTGCATGCAAAGTAGGTGGCTTCTAGAAGGAAGCTTCTTGGGAAACTTCATGGCTAGCTTAGCTTGCATGCCAAGTGGCCAATTTCTAGAAGGAAGTTTCTTGAGAAGCTCCCAAATTAGCTTGACTTGCACTCTAAGAAATTTGCTTTAAGGAAGCTTCTTGAGAACCTTCTCAAGAGTCTTTTATGCTCCCCTATAAATACCAAAGCCCAAGCTTGTGCTAGGAATTTAGATTTCTCTCATTCAAGTGTCCTAAATTCAAGTATCCTAATGTGATCTTTCACTCAAATCTTCCATTCTTCTATTTCTCTCCTCAATCTTGGTCTTTTACACCATCCAATTGGTGGACTAGGTGGATTTAGAGAGTTCTTGAGTAAGATGTCTTCTCCAATGCCTTCATCAATGACTTCAATGGCTTCCTTAATTTAATATTGCAATGACAACTCTATTATAAAATGCATTGTTGATCTTGTAGTAAACTCCCAAATATTTAATCGTGCTACACATGCTACATTTCCAAAGTGCACAAATGTATCTAGAGTATTTGCAAGTTACACAAAGATAGGAGTTTGATCTTTGTGTGGAGCTATTTTTTAGCATAGGATGGTCTTTTATTTGATCCACTAATACTATAAAAGACACAAGATCCATGTGAGTGAGCTCTTGCAATGACAAAAGATCTAAATGTATGAAATTTTTATGCACAAAGTCATTTTAGCAATATGTGTTCACTCCTTCATGAAGATTTAGTTGAAGTAACAAATTCACATCATTCTAATAAAATTAACACACTATTATATTCATCTTCATCTCCACTAGACTCATCTAAATCTAAACTCGTCTCCTTGTCAATTCACTCATAATCATTGTCTTCATTCCATACTTCATTGTCTTCAATCCATCATCTGATTCTTTGGGTACAATGCATGGACCTCCGCATTGCATTTATATCTTGTGTAGCACTTCCATGCAAGAATTTTTCACATGCATATTGATAAGGAGAACTTGTTTTGATTAAACCCACTCCAAACCTACTACATTGACAAAATAAGAGAGAATGAAAGAGATGTTGTCATTTTATGAGTGGAATACCATGAACTCTAGAAAAAAAGATGTTTGCACTTACAAGTAGAATGCACAAAGAATTTTGCTCACAAGAAAAAAAGATGTTTTCACTTACAAGTGGAATGCACAAAGAATTTTGCTCACATGGAGAAAGAAGAGTGGATATGAAAATTGAAGAATTGAATTGTATATTGCACATACTGAACAAGGAGAGGAAGAATTGATGCAAGAACTAAATGTTGAGTCAAACCAATGCATCCCACTCATCAAGGAGTATGGAAGAAAGGCAAAGAGACAAAGAACATCTCATAGATAAGTGTGAAATTTCAAATTCAAAGTAAACATAATGTAATTAATATACTTATTATAATCCTATGAGGTCACCCCAAGGTAACTCCGTAGGATTTTATAGTTATGGGTGAAACCTCTAAACAAAAACCATATCTCCCCCATCACATCTCATAATCATTTTGGTCAAACTACATAAGCATTCTTATCAAACTCCATAAATTCTTTTCTGGAATTTGTTGAGGCATCTCTAACCCGGTTTTTGAAACCTCTAGTATCCATAGCTACATAAATTATATAGATCACCTTTTCAATGATCTTTTTATGGAGTAACCTTTTATGGGCTATGGGCAGCCAATAAAAATAATAGAAAATAATTCATCTGAAATTTTCATACATAAAAAGTTATATTGCACATCCAAATTTTAGGGTATGCTAATTGAAACCTCCTATTTGTTTTTTAAGTACTTGTAAATCAATTTCATGAATCCTTACGGGTTCCATATAAGACTTGCAAGTTTTGCAATTGAAACCCCTATGGTATATAACTATACTTTGGACTTTTTGGTTGATTCATCTCCCAAAAGCTCAAGATGTTTTTAGGCATTCTCACATACCCTTACAAGAAAGTTTATGCTCATCTAGCTCCCTAAAGTGAACTTTCTTTTATTTGGATGGTATAAAGAAGCATACATTTGGTTAACTATATCATATATAGTAATAATTAGAATGAAAATCAGTTATATGATCTTGGACAAGAGAAACACTTGAGTACTCTTTACAACATATAGTCTGAGAAAGATCTAAACATAAAATGTATAAGATCTAAAATATAGTTTGAAAAAGATCTAAACATAAAATGTAAAGATCTATTTCATAAAATTTAAATTTATTATGAAATGATATGCATATTTAACATTTCATAACAAAGATAACATCACAAAATTAATTTTTACCAAGAGTATTACAAAAGACCATCAATAGCTAATGATTTACTTGATTGATTAGAATATTCAAATGAATCCAGCCAAATTTGACTAAGAGCTCAAGTTTCTTCCAAGCCCAAACTACTAAAATCAATAATAAATAATATAATTTACATTTTAGTGCAAAATTTAATAGCTTATTTAAAAATAATAATATAATAATGAAAAAGCTATTTGCCAAAAAAATTTACCTTGATATTGGTTTTGGTTATTTTCATTATCACTTGTCATGACTTTGTCAGTTTAGTTGTTCATGTGCATCCTTTTAGGTTAATAATATATAAAATGATAATAATTTTTCTAGATTCAATTTCCCTCTTAATTTACCAATGGTAGTTATTTTCTAATGACATTAATAAATAAGTAATGTCTCTTTACATATTAGTATTGATAATATCACAATTCAATAAACTTAGGCTCACTTCAATTGTGTTAGTAAATATGCAATATATTATACATGAAAATATGACAATCTAATAAATTCAGGTTTACTTTAATCTTACTACTCTTTATTATTATAAGATGCATTATAGTATGTAATAAATATTGGCATTAGTTTATATAACTCCAAGTTTGTATTTGTATTGTCCTCTATGAAATTAAAATGCCCTTAAGATTAAATGAAAATTTACCAACATTTTTAAACATAAGTAAGGAGTACACGAAAGAAGAATTGAACTAAAACTAAAAGAAATTAATCCAAGTACCTTATATCACAAGGACTTGTTATTTGTACTTGATATAAGTACAAAACTAAAAAAGTTAGCCATTAAAAATGCATTTTCACTTTTGTAAAGATCTAGAAATCTTTTGGAAATCTTTACGGGGTGGGTAGGTAAGTGAGGTATGAAATCTGGCTTATGGGAATTGGTTTATGGTTGTAAAAATTTAAATGGTATGAAAAAGCTGACACTTAGCTTTGTTGAGAAAGTCTAGTACGTTATGTCAAACTTTATAAAGAAAGGCTACCACGTAGAACACATGAAGGATGGGAAGACCTTATCAAGCCATAAAAGGGAGAGACACAAGATGTAAAATGGAGCTAGGCCTAATAGTATCAATATGAGAAATTTGCCCTACCGTGCCTAAGATATTTGAGCTATGCAAGTCGTAAGGTATACAAACTACTAGAGCATCCAAAGACGCATCACCTAGTATGATTGCTCTTCTATGGTTTGCACTAACAAATGCTCATTGTAGAGTGATGCACACATGTTGTCTAAAGTATGCTACAAAGCATGAGAGTGAGAGTGTCAAACTTAATTTGAGTTCGGTTTTGAAATCCGTGTACATGTATAACTAGTCAAAACTTGTTTCATTTCTATCTTAGACATGTGGCAGAATTTCAATCTAGCACTCAACATGTGTGAGCAATAAATATAACTACTCAAAAGTCTTAACCCATCCCAACACCCACATATAAACAAAAGGGCCCATAAAGTTCCAACCCCCATAATAAATGGTTACAAAACCTTCTCATTTTTGTGCTAGTTTTCTTTACAAGTTTTGTAAAATATTTTAACATTTCTATATATTCCATTTTTTAAACCATCTATTGTAGTTAACTTCCATTCTTCATTCCCTATAAGGTTCTTCAACCCCTTGCTATTCAAATTTACAAGAAAGTTAGTGAGTAGGATAATAAATGACCTATCTCTCCTTTGTACGGCTTGATGGGGTCTTCCCATCCTTTGTGTTCTCTACGCCGTTGCCTTTATCTCCACATTAGTATGCTGCAATTTCTGCTCAAAATACACACCATGTTACCGAGAAGGAATTGGCTACTTGGACAGCACGGCCAGTAAGGTTGGAAGGATGACCTCCAATTGATTTCAGGCAAAAGGCGATCACATAGAAGACCCCATCAAGCCGCACAAGGGAGAGACAAAAAAGGTAAAATGGGGCTAAGCCCCAATAGAGTCTATATGAGAAATCTGCCTTACCGCACCTAAGATATCCAAGCTATGCAAATTGTACAGTCTACACACAATTGGAACATCCAAAGAAACATTACCTTATGTGATTACTCTCTTATTGATTGCACTAGCCACTGCACTTTGTAGAGCAATGGACACAGAGGTCTAGAATATACTATATCTAAATTTATTTCTGACCCATACAAAGCCATTTAACAAGCTGGCAATGACATGTATTACTCCCATTATCCGTATGTCAAGAAGTATGCGTTCAAGATGTTTAAAGAGAAAAGTATCGTTTATTTTGATATTTGAAATCTCGATTAGATACCATTCGCGAGAACCATAAATTCTGCAATCGTAATATGCCGTTTACTTTTTGATTCAAGGACTAAATGAAATTTTTATAATCAATATATCTTGGATAATATGCCATCTTACTTTTTCATTTGATGACTAAATATTGTTTTCTATAAGTCGACTAGATCTTGCACACTCAGATCTATATAACATTCTTTTTCGTCTTGTTCGGCAGAACATGTACTTGGCCTAACAGAGCACCTTCCTGCCCCTTGTTCATGTGAAAACTCAAGAAATTTCATGCTAACTCCTTATCAAGCTAAGTTGTCTCGTAAATTAAGAGAATAAAAGAAAAACTCTCAAATCATAGACATACATAAAAAATACAGGGATTTATTATGTCAAGCCTCGATTTACTACCAGAGTTTTAGCAGTTTTAATCTCCTCAAATGAAAAACAACACATTGGACCTTAAAAGTAGAGTTATGGAAGAAACACATTTAATTATATTCTGACATATTCTAAACTTAATTAATCTCATTGAAAAGAATTATGGGTTAATAAAGCCTAGGTTACCGTCTACCTAACGTGGAGAGAGTCAAGGGCCAAAGGCCGTGCTCCTCCAGAAAGTAAAAACCATCTTTCATGTGTTGTACGTTGTCGACTTTTCTGTTCCAGAAAGTAAAGACCACGGCTCTAACACATACAGGTGACTGAAGACGACATTAACAGAAGGGACGGTTTTCCAGAACAATGAAAAGCTAACAAGAAAAGAGGTGTAACGATACGAGGGAAACTGAAGACCACCGACGGTGGCGAACTGTAACGAATTTCCGTTTCGTGTCGATCTTATCGCTGTTTTTAGGGTTAGGGCTGTTGCGAATCACTCGTGCGAGAGTGGAGAGCTTCGCAGGGTGTCTGGACCCGATCGAGAGGGGAGCAGGAGCAGGAGGAGGTCAGGAGATCGGACAGGTTGAGAAACTGTGGGGGGATTGGCCGGGATTGGGATATCGGTTGTATCGGAAGTTGAATCGCTTTGAAGGTTGTGGGGAATTGTTGCACAGGTATATTGGTTTCGGGATTGCGGGTGAAAATCTTGGGAAAAGGAAATAGGGAAAATGGCTACAGAGGATGAGAGCGCTGTTAAGGAGCCTTTGGATTTAATTCGTCTCAGTCTGGATGAGCGGATTTACGTGAAGCTGCGTTCGGACCGGGAGCTGCGCGGCAAACTTCATGTATGCTGAGCTTGCCTTCTTGTCGACTTTTGGAGGATGAGTCGCTGGTCTGAGAATTAGCTGACAGTATGGAGTAGAGGTTGTTCATTGGCGGCGTCTAATACAATGGTTGCTTCCAGGAGTTTGATCGATAGTCTCTCTAACTCTCGGAATCTAGTTTGTTACGGTTGCTTGTTCATCAGTTTGTTTCGTCGTCCGATTTCTGAGCAATGCGGTTTCGGGACCCCTGAGAAGCTCGCATTTAAGTACGTGTCCCCGCACAAATGTGTTATCTGATCATCTAGGTGATTGAACTGCTTGTTGGTGTTACACTGAAGGAGCTGTCGTCGAATGTGCAGGCTTACGATCAACATTTGAACATGATTCTTGGGGACGTAGAGGAAGTCATTACTTCTGTTGAGATTGACGATGAAACGTATGAAGAAATTGTGAGGGTAGGTCGCTCTTTTCCTCGAGAGTCTCTCTGTGTGACGCTTGAAGAAGCCCGAAGTACCTGGACAATTATCAATCAAAGGACAAAAGTCGTGTGAAGAATGTTTCACAGAAACTTCACCTGAAACTTCTTGTTTGGCTTTGAAATATCATTATGTGTTTTCCTCTAAGCTGAAATATCGCTCGTGTGATATGGAATTTGCAGACCGCCAAGCGACATGTGCCCTATCTTTTTGTTCGTGGCGATGGAGTCATCTTGGTTTCCCCACCATTGCGTACCTCGTAAGGGATGCTGTTAATAGGTAGGGTTCTGTACATTTCTTACTCCTGAACTCAGTTAATCAATGGAGCAAATTGACCAACAAGACGTGTGTCGTTCTCAGCCCATTCAACATGCTTCAACCGCTCGAGCACAACTCTTGGGAATGTAGTGGTAATTCTGAGTAATGTTGTAGCCATAAGAACGTGGAGGCCCAGTGTTGGGGTCCTGAAGAAGAAATAGAAACTCTTTGTTCATATCGAGCTCTCAAGGTACTGCGTTTACATCGCAGACCTAGTTTGTAAGTCTTTGCGCGATACCATTTCACTGGGCATCTTTTAAAGCCCATTGAGAACCGACTCGAATCCTCTCTATTTCAGGAGAAGTAAGTTCGACTTATTGTACTGAAGAAAATTGCAACTTTGACCTAGGAAGCGAAGAAACAGTGGGAGACAGAGACCGGCATGAATCTGGCTAGCTGATACTTGATACCTATGAAAGAATCACCAAGCAAGCCTGCTAAACTCTGTATAGCATTACTGCGATGTAATAAAGTTTTACACAAATCGGAAGATGATTTGGAGCTCATAGCAGTCTGTGATATAGTCTCAATTGGGCTCACAGTAGCCTGTGCGCATGTATTCGTCTGGTATCTCTTGCAGCGTTAGGAACTTTAGTCTACTGATTAGATTCAAGAAGCATCTGATGAGAGAAACTGTCCGGCCGATTGGCGTTCCTTGTCTAACGTTTATGCCTCTATTTCTTCTTTGATCATGTCTACGAAGGTTGCTTGTCACGGCAACAGCAAACCGGAAGCTTCTGGAAGTTGTGGGATAATGTATTACGAAGTTTTGACGGCTGACGAAACTGCATGCACGGAATTGTCAGGGTATCGTTGCATCATCAGCATTGACCAGGGGGGTCATAGAAATATTTTTTCCTTCTTGACATGTCTTGTTCTTCAGGTCAAGTGAGGGCCGATATGGGGTCTCGGGTGAATAAACACAATGTATTTCTACTTGATACGATGAAGTCGAATCACGGAAGTTTGCAGTCGATGGGACTGTTTATGCTTCCTACTGTATGTTTGAATGCAAGAGCATATCTTACACAGTCCCCTCCCCACTTTCGAGGAGTTTTATATCGAAGATGCTGAGGAATACATATGATGAGTTCTGGGTTCCAAGCGATGCGTGACTCTCTTCTTAAACAGGATTCGAAGTTTTGTTTGTAGTCAAGTGGCCTTCCCGATGACTTGCCAATGATAACACAATGTTGAGACAACCTCGTCGTTAGAGGTTTGAGCCATGAAAGGTCTGTGCTTCTGTTAGAGCACTCATGGCATAAGTTTTGGCCTAGATTGTAAACTAAGCCTGTGTCCCGACTTCTCGACTCTCTGATTCAATAAGATGGAAAAAGTAACTGGAAGAGAAGCTCTTGTATCATGTACATTCTACTTGGATCACTTTCTTCGTTCTGCTTCTGTTACTGATGAGACTAATCTTTTGAAATGCGGGAGCGGGTAGTCAATATAGTTTTAAGTTGTTACTTACTGGTCGAGTTACTTAAGACTCAGTCCCCGTATCACTTCCAACAATTTCAACAGCGGTCTTTCTTCCAGTGGATCTTGGGACTACATCCACGTAGAATTAAGAGATTCCGAGGGCCTTCGGCATTTTCATTACGATTGGTGCTTACCTTTGCGACAGGATGAGTACACGACGATGCTTGTAAAATCACTTCTTGCGGTTGATAATGATGCATCTAGCTCGAGGCTCAAGCGTAGATCCAGCAGTAATGTGATCTAAGCTTGACCCATCCCACACGATAAACGTCTGTTGGCAGAGAAGTAAACGGGGGGGCTTTCCTTTGGGCTTAATCTGCGAAGTATATTGGTTGATGTGGAAGTCCGGGTATGCCAAGAGATTCTAGAACTACGCAGCTATCTCGAAGAACTCCCACTTTCGCACCTGACACCTTGTCTCCAGAAAAGTAAAATGTACCGAACTTCTTCTCCAATCACAACACAACGTACTTACGGTCCAATCACAACATAACTGTACTTAGCGTTGCATGGACTTTCCCATGAATTTCCAGTTCCTTTATCATCTATTCAGTGAATCATCTACAGGCTCCAATCGTCCACAACTTCAAGTACTTTAATCTTCAAGATATGTGTGCGCATCCCTCTCTCCTTCAACAGCATCCTTTGCCTGCCAAGTCATCCATCCCTCAGTCTGCCTCCAATCAGACTTAACTAACTTTAACATGGAAACAGCAAAAATACCGATGCATGAAAGTCAACAAGAGGCTATGCAGCTCCAGCACCATCATTTATAATCTAATTCCGTCAAATCTGGCACGCTTTACACCTGTCATCGCCGAACTTTGCCTGGTGACATGCAGAAGGCCCGAAAGTTGAAGGAGACAGCAAAGTTGGATGAAGTGGACAGATCGGGAGGAGGGGAAGTGTATCTGGGAAGAAGGTTGAGGGATTAAGGACTAAAGAAAGGATCCGAACATGAGGGAGACGGGTATCTTGCAAGAATCAGAAGCAGCCAAGGAGCACGGCAGGGCTTGAGCGATGGCTGGTGTGTCGTGCTCACGTTGCAGGGATGCCCCACTTCATAGCCATGATGTTTGGCCGCATTGGACTTCAAAGGAAGTCTCTCTTGAGCTTGGAGTTTGCAGCAGATTGTTAGCTGCCACTTGGGCTTCTCCTTCTTCGATCGTGGAGCAGGAAGTTGTCGGCCAAGCTCAGCCGGCGACCTGGTGTGCGCACATTAGGGAGTCTGGATTGGTACAGTACAGTAGCCCGAGATGCGAAGATTGACGAGACTGCCCGGCTCCTTCGGCTTCAATACCTGAATGAATGAGGAGGAGATATGACTGACCAATTCGGTTCTCCTCCAGTTGAGTCCTCGGGAGTGTTCTTCAATCTACCCACGGTGTTAATTAGCTAACTGGTTCTTGTCCAGTGCTTGTTGGGATATTCTCGTCGGCGAGTGCTGAAAAATAGAGTATTGGTGCTTCTCATTTGGGACTAGGAAGGGAGGGCAAGGAAGCAAGCAATTATTGAACTGAAGCCTTGTGGAGGTGGGTTCTTGTTGTGACACCGTTTCTGCTACTGGTTTCTCGGCGTGTGTTGCATACTTTTCACGAGGCTTTTCTCGCCAGCAGTAATGTGATCCATGATTCTAGAGCCTGTCAAGCTTGATCGGCGAAAATCTCACCACTAGTTTCCGGTTCAGAGCGTACAGATGGACCATTGGTGAATCGTGTGGTGTTGCTGTTACAGCTTGATTGTTTTCGCCCCAAATGTTTGTTGAGGGCTTATGCCCAATGGGGTATGGTACAGTATAGTATCTTCACGAATTGCACAGAGTCGATGGATTGGGAAATTTGCTGAAGGCTCTCCACCTGGGTTTGGGTTCCAATTCATGATGGCGATTTGAAAGGTCCTCATCAGGGATGCAGCGTAGACTGCACGTTTTACTCTCCAACGGGATCGACAGTCTATCTAAAAGATCATATGACGTGAGTCACTGGTCGCTGCTGTTCAGTTGATTTTTGGGGACTTCTCAACCGTTGTTCTCGAGAACTTAGACCGGGAAGCTGAAAGATGTTTTCCGTCTGATGAATCTGATAATATCAAATCAAATCTTTTGTGGCAGGTGAAGGCCCAAATTGAAGGAGGTCCTTGGCTGCGTAGAAAATTCAACCTGTGTCACGAAGTTTAGTTCAAATCTAAGATCATGCCGTCTGCGAACCCTTCCAAGCCACAGGCAATGGCGGACTCCGCCCTCGCTAGAAGATTATGGTGGTTGCAGGTAGGTACGGACACGTCGGTTTTAGGTTCTCTAACATAATTACTCGTGATTTATCTTCCATCACATCGAAGACTATACTAAAAATGAGGGAGAGACAAGAGAGGTACTGGGACTGCATTTAGTGCAACACATGAGGGGAGAGATTTAGATTTAGAAATATTTTTTGATAAGAGGGATAAACGAGGAATGAATGCACGAAAAGGATTATGTCAAAGGACACAGGGGCTTGTTCTTTCAGCCCTCGTAGATGTATGAGGCAAGCAAACAGGATTGGTTGCGGGGAAGGAGAGTAGGCATAAACCAGGGAGAAATATACTCAACTGCAGAATACGGACCTTTATCAATCGGTCGAGCATTATTACAAATAATGAAGCAGAATTACTATTCTGCTCCATTATTTGTAAACCAGACCACTTTCTTCCTTAGTGAGAGGAGAGCCTCGAAATTTAGCTATCTGCTGAACTCCACATTAGGTGACAGTCACCGGGTATTGTTGCATATAGAGAACACAAATTTCATTTGTAGCTTGCCGGATTTCTCGGACATGGTGTATAGATCGATTAGGTCGAGTCCGAAGATAGGCAGGCCTGATTATAACGCGAAAGTTCAGGCTAGGAGAGGAGATATTAAAGAAGATATATCCATATCCAAGCCCCTGCATTTATATCGGCCTGCCGCAGGAGATGAGACAAGCACCGACTTGTCCAGCCTTTCCGAGACTACAGTTTCCTGTAAATTTAGAGTCTTTCATCAAGTGTGAGAGAATCGGGACCGATTCCGTAGTGTACAAGCTTGTGTGGGCAAGAGGTTTAGTGAGAGTATTATAAACGAGAATCGTCTTCAACGTTCGCTGACCAGCATCTCCTGGACATGCAGAGTTTCCTTCTTTCGACATGGTTATTCTTCTGTCTAAAGGTATATGACTTATTCAGATGTCTTCCTTGGGTGATTCAGACCTTTGTCATCTGTTTAGAGCAAAGTTATCTGCTGCTCATATGGAACTTGGTCGAAAATGAACCTATTCTCGGAGATTATCGTCTTTGTCAAGTTCAGGAATACACGCATGATTACTTAAGTAGAGGCAACGATTTTTCAGGCAATAAGAGATTCCATTACCGGCATGGACTCCGACTTAAGGAATCGGTTCCTGGGAGAAGTGTTTCTATATTACAACCCAATGTTTATGGTGGTGAGTCTCTCCCCGTTATTCCTGTAAACCTTTTGAGTTCGTCACCTGAAGCTTGGATTTTGAAAATTACCAGCATTTCAGAGCAGGCACTTGGACAAAGGTAGCTATTTTTGTCTTTTCTTTCGCAACTGTCGAAGTATTCAAGTATCGTACAATTTCGACCTAAGACTGAAATCTGCAGGCACTCGTTCTTTGGTTATGGGGTGTAAATTTGTGGGTTTTCGCCAACTCTCGTATAAGTTACGCCAGAGTATTTGACCTGGATCCAAGCCACCTCACCCATCGAGAAGTCTGGAAGGTATAGTTACCCTATTCTGCAAGGAGATTTATGCTTGCTATTGAAACGGTTAAAATGCCGAGCCTAATCTCTGTAGCCATGATATGATAAGTCTGTGGACCTCCGTTGCTTCCTCTAGATTTTTTAAAGAAAAGGTTTTCATGAAACTTTTGACATGTTATTATGAACTGTTGGAGTTCCCCAACAAAGTAATAGTAACTCCTATCAATTATTCATGGTCTGTTTCAGATTGCAGGGGGATTGACAATGGCGGTCCTCACGAGCATGTCTTTGTACATGTCATTTCATTCCCACGGGAGACTAAATTATGCAGCTGCTCAACCGGTACAAATCCGATTGTCTGGAAACTGAAATGAATTCATCTGTTTGTGGAGTTCAGGGTCGCCATTCGAAACTCAGCTGTTTTGTATTTGAAGGTGTTACCTGTTTCTGGTTCTGGCGTTACAAAGGATATACATGCACTGAATACTGTATCTGGGGTGTTGTGCGGAGAGAAGCTAAGACTTGGAACGACTCTCTGATATCCTCGTGTGTTCTCTGTTGCAGCTCTTTTTATACTGTGCTGTGCCCCTGGTTCTTGCGCTTCCCTTAAATGTTTTGTGGGTCTCATCACGGTTCTTCATAATGAACACTCTTGCAAGACTTGCAGTACCACTGCAGGTAAGTGGATAGGTGTATCTGTAATGCTACATTAACTTATATCACCGAAGAACTATTATCCATTACTCAATATGTCATCGAAGAGCATGCTGATGACTGGGGAAGGGTGTGAAAATAACTGTCTATATTCGCAAAAACCTTTGTATAAAGCGGAAGTTGCACGTCATTTCCATCTAGCCGTATTGAAGTGTTTATAATGATGGTCGGAGAGCTGTCATTTCCCCGACGAGAGAAGGAACAGTTCCAGAAGATAAGACAAGGAAACTTGTTCGGACTACCGTAGTCATATTGATCAATCTCAGTAGGTTATGTTGCTATAAATAGTTATGCTAGGAATGGAAACGTGTGTTTCGCTGATTTGCTTGTGACACCTAAAGTTCTTGTAGTAAGAGGCTGACAACTCATCTTTCCGAAATCTTTTGCAGCCCATTACATTTGCAGACTTCTTTGTCGCAGATGTGTTAACTTCAATGGCAAAGGTATTTCCAAACTAGCCTCTGCATTTGATTAGCAATATTCTGTGTGTAATGTCTCTCAAACCCGTCTTTGTAATAAAATTAGCTGCTAGTTTAAAATCTGTCTAACACGAAATTCTCACAGGTCTTCTCGGACATGGAGCGGGCTCTTTGCACTATGTACTTTTACCAGGCAAGTCTCTACGCTTATTCCGAAAGAGTGCAGGTTTTGGTCAGTGGACACCATAGAGAACGTTCTGCATTTCAGAGGATAAATAGGTGCCAATAATGGGACAGAAAGTAGGTTACATATTGTCTGGTGTCTGGAGGGTCTGACCGATTTTTGTTCAAGTTTCTCCAACGTTACTCTATGCGGATGAAGATCTGACCACTAGATTAACAAAGTTTTACTATGATTTCAGGTTTCTAAACCACAATTGGCAGTAAGACCTGGGATGTGTGGCAGTGACTCCATATGGATACCCTTTATTCTTGCATTCCCATACGCTTGCCGTTTTTTCCAGTGTTTAAGGCAGTACTCTGACACTCGAGATAAATCCTGCCTATTCAACGGTACTTTTCACTTTTCACTGACTCTGTTTTAGGAAAGAGAGCTTCCATCTGCACCGCATACTAATTACCTCTCGTGGAGTTAGCCTGTGCTGTTTTGGAGTCTATTTAGATGTGCAATTGGACGTGAAATTGATGGAGTTGATCGTTATGATGTGCAGCATTGAAATATGCAACAGCGTTTCCGGTCATTGTTTTATCTGCTTTAAAGTACCACCTCCCATGGGACCTTTGGCTCAGTACATACCGCCCTCTATGGCTATTTTTCAGTCTAATCAACTCGTGCTACTCTTATTACTGGGATCTCACTCGTGATTGGGATCTTGGGTGAGTTTCACTTTAGTACATCACAGAACTTAGGACTTACCAACTTCTGCTATGTTTCGACATGTGTGAAGTGCTGAGAAGTCTATGTGAGAACGATTTATAGTTTTGTTGTTTAGCTATCAATATGGGCAATTTGAGCTTTTCTTGTCGAGCTTACTCTAACTTGCTTTCTGCCATCAAACCGTTTACAATACAGGTGTTTCACGCCTTCTTGCCAGAAAAGGAAGAACTCAAGTCTTCGTCCAAACCTTTACTTCAATAGGCGATGGGTAAGTCGGCAGGTCTCTTTCTTCTTCTCGAAATAGCGTGCCCGATTGAGCTGTATTCACAGAACTTGTGACATTCACCAGCACGTTCCCTTTATCGAGATGGCAATTTGATAAATTACTGTTTACCAAAGCATTTGAGAAGAGTGATCTCTCACATGTGATTGGCGATGCGCGCAGGTTTACTATTGGGCCATCGGGAGTAACTTTGTGCTGCGAGGTGCCTGGACTTACAAGCTGTCAGCTCACTTGCGAGATTATCGCCTAACTGCATTCGCTTTCTCGGCTCTCGAGATTTTCCGTAGGTTTCAGTGGATTTTCTTCAGAGTGGAGAACGAGTTCAACAAGATGAACATGCGCTCCTCAGGGTCACAGATGTCATTAAAAAGTATGTCACCGGCACAAGAGAAAGATAGCCTCTTATCCTCTATAATTTGAGGGAGAAAAGTTGTTTTAATCCTTTCTGTTTTTGTCCGATCCACAATTTTTCGTCATTTTCATTGGCGTCTTTCTTGATCTTCAAATCGCAAGGAATGATTGGCCATTTTTCATCATCAGCGCTAAGTTTGCAGTCCTTTGTCCACTCCACAACTTCAACCTTCATTTCTAGCTTTTCCTAAGGCCAGGCAGTCCACTGGATACAACTATCACTCTGGTTGAGGTGGCTGACGACGAGAAACAGTTCCCATATCCATACTATGGTTGTCACCGTTCTTCGAAGTAAAATGAGTAGACTAAACCCTTCGAAGTGGAAAGTAGCCATGAATTCTTTAAACGACTGTGTCCTCTAGACCAGTCAACCAAAGACTCATCGAAATGAAACTGTCTTGACATAGGCTCAAGCTTGACTGTACCCAGGGTAAAATCGTGATCTTTTTACAGGGATTGATATCATATCAGAAGAATTGCAGGGAAATGGCAGAGAACGTGATTGGTCTACGAGGTGAGAAACTTGTAGTCTCTAATTTGCGAGTGTGTGAACGGAGGACCACAATACTCCGAGCGTCATCAAAAGTATACATTGGTTGCTACTAGAGCCATGTGATGCTTGGTTCCTGAGACAACTCCTGTGCAGCCAGACATTTTTCCTTCAAACAGCAGCTTCGAGAAGTGATGGAGAGGCATGCCATGCATTTATTTAGCGCACACGGCACGTCAGAAGACGTGGAGCGAACCAGTCTATTGCGTGTTAAATACTGCTTAGGGTGGATGCTGCATAAGATTCCCTTGATCGTATTTATTTTGTTCTCGAGAATGACTCGAGTCGAATTTTGAAGGCAAGATAAAGTGCATGGAATCAAGTACGAGATGCTGAATCAAGTACGAGATGCTTGATCAAAGTGGAAGACGACGGTGACCAGAAATCCGTTGCAAAAGAAGAAACGCAGTACTTAGAACTAAGTAGGGCTGGAAGCAACATCAACATGTTTATAGCTAGGTAGGTTAGGATCAATTAACTCCTAGAGCGCCTTTAGGAAACATGAGAAAGCAATCCAAAATTTTATCTTCTGGTGATGGCTAGAAAGAGATCCCGACGATAATACCCTCTTCGAAGCTATACAAAGCCACACGAACAACATTACACGTATCTACACGATAGATGCAAGACCTTATACATTTGTAATAACAAAAGCTGACATGTTCTCAGGGTGAGGAGTCAATTTAAATTATTCCATTCAGGACATACAGGAAAAGCAAATGCAGTTGAACTTGATTTCGTTCCGTGAGAATCATTTCTCTTGACTAACTCGCTCTATAGTGCAAGATCCTCTGCTAAGTTTGAGAGAAGCGCTTTGCGAGATTGCTGCCTACAAAGGAGTTAGAGGGGCTTGAGAACGCTAAGAGGCTAGGTTCAACCAAAAAGCGTCTCCGTCAAGAAGAGAACACATGTTTATCAGGTCCAGTTATCAGCCGAGGGTTTGCCGAGGGTGGGCCACAAAGAGTAAAGAACCTCCGCCGCATAAAGTTCTGGTGGGTCCTCTGGTCTTTGCCGCATGGTCCCAGGTAGATTCTTGCTTGACCACTCACAATGAGTCAGCAACTTCATTCTCTAGGAAGCATTTGGCCAATCTGTCTGTCTGCTGTGAGGCCACACTATTCATGCTAGCTCGGTCGCAGAAAGATTTATCTTCACCAATCACAATCTGTGAGCCCAGAAGCATCCGACCATTATAATTCTGCTTTTCGATAATGGCAGCTACAGTTCTCAATAGTCTCCTGAGCTCCGGATTCATTCCTTACTAAGTACAGGAGCATCCATCCACTCAGCTCCAACATCAAGGCAGTTGCGGCTTTATTTCTGTGTAGTCTATGGTGCAGTAGAAGTACGCTGGTCAATTTTCCAGCACTTTACGACTGGTCTGATGATGATGCTTTGGAACTCAACATAGCGCCGACAGGTGGAATTCAACGTTCAGAAAGCTTTCTTCCCCCGGAGAGCAAGACGGCTGGCATTATCTGAACTTCTGGCAAGATTTAAGAGGTGAAAAAGCGTGGTAGCTGGCATGTTTCTGCATCTTGAGAGAATCAGTTTGGTGCAAGCGACCAAGATTAAGATTCGACTAGGATTTAGACTCTGTGGTTGCAAGATCGCGTTGTTTATCCAGTGCAGATCCAGGGGAGCCAAACCGAGTTGAGGTTTCGGCTAGAAGCTAGTGGACTGTTACTTCCAGTTCCAGTGATGAGGGAATTGGGTTTGGGGCGGGCCCATGTGTGTTGTCTGTATGATGTCTAAATTGGAGAGGGCTATGACAGAGCCGGGCCACTCGGAAGTCGGGAGGTACAGACGTTTGTGGCTGGGAGTTAAGCTCAAACACTCCACCTTCACACGTTCGGTGGTACGAGAAAAGCTACTGGATGACAGTCGAGATGAAGATTGAGAAGTAAGGGTGAATAAGGGTTTATTGGAAAGAATGCATCAGGAGGTGCGGTTTTGGATTAGCCTCGGAAAAGCACCACTCTCGTGAGGGCCAGAGGTGAATGGCTGACAGCTTGAATTCTGATGTTCTTTGCAGGGAGGAGTTCTATGCACCGCCGCTGGTGGACGCAGGGAAAATGATAGATTGAAGTCACGGAATTATGGATGCAGTTTCTCCAGTTATCTCGCTTCTCTTCTCTGCTTTGGGGTGCTGAGAAGAAAGAAATGCCCTTGTATCGTGTACCGCCTCTGGTGCCTGAGAACAGTAATTTGTGAGTTTATGCTGTGAATTTTGTCTATTGAGCTTTTCTATAGAGATGTCTGAATTACAGCAAATGCCTACCTGAAGCTGACGTAGACAGGAACGAGAGGAAACCATTTTCTGGGGCCATTGATCAATTTCGGAAGACATGTGGAAATAGGGAGTCTCAATTGACTGGATGACTGGGTAGGGAGATTTCCAGGCTCTTACGAGTCTACTAAAATCTGCAACTTGGGATGCATCATAAATTTGCTCGTTACTGAGATACGTTTACGAGTACGAGATTTTCGAGATTGGCGCGACTGGGGCAATACTGCTTCCCGTCTTTGCTTCCTTATTTCTGTCCTTGGCGGTCCTTAGCTATGCTCTTCCCGAATTTACTTGGTGAGCACGAAGTAATTCATGAGAATTTGTCCTGTTGCATTACAGATTGTACCAAACTGTACACTGATACATTTCTCACGGGCGGGAGATTGCACACGCTCAGTGATACACTACAAAGTTGCTGAAGTTGGTTACAAGGTCTACGCAGATTCCCACCTTCAGGACATTCAAAATGGGAGCTTATTTACATATTATTGATGGACTTCCTGATTCCTTCACTGACAGAGAAAGCATCCGCTATCTAAATGAAATGGGAACTAGATCAGGAGGAAGAAGCTATCCGAGCACTCGAGAATTAGCATCATCTGTTCGGGTAGCTAACAGGGAGGAGAGTCCGTCTGCTTCTTATGAAACGGGGGAGTGCTCTAGTTTTTGGGCAGGACAGTTGGATGATTGCTTCGAAGACCTCAGAGTTCGGAGAATGGAATCATCGATTCCTGGTCCTGCTGGAAGGAAAGGGTATTCTACAAGAGAAGGAAGGATGGGCAGAAATCCTGGGGAGAGTCCTGGGTATAGCAATGGGGTCATTGCCAGACGAGATCTGTATACTATGAAAGGCCAAAATGTCTCCAGTTTTGTAGCTTCTAGTTCCAAAAATTCAGGGGAGGTGACAGAACAGAGGAGCGCAGATAGTTGCAATGCAAGGATTGAGGGAGAAAGAGATGAGAACAGTGCAACTTGTGATATGTGGGCTGAGATTGATTGTGGGCTTCATACCCTTGGTGCAAAATTGTTGACTGACGGGAAAGACAGGACCTCAGGTATTTTAGAGGATGCAGATTTGGAGGACGCCACAGAGAGACTCCCGGACCATCTTCTCACTGAAATTGTAATTCGTGTTCCAGTGCAAGATTGGGCTGCAACTGCAAGTGTGAAGAAAAGGTGGGCTCAATTATTCAGAGGAGATGGATTGTGGCATAGTGCTTTGTTGAAAGAATGGCCTCGAGCAGCCCTGACAAAGCGCTGGCCTGGACCAATCTCCCGGGGTTCTAGCAAAAGGTGAGATATAACAGCATCTTCATTTACTTGAGCAGGAAGAGTTCTGGAGACTTTAGAACATTCATATCTGTTGCTGCGAACTGCATCAATTGAAAATCAAGTAATACTATGTTGTTTCCACAGACGGTACACTGCGTTGCATGTAAGCGACACAATTTTCAAAGACAAATTGGAGGGCATAGATGAAGTAGCGGGTCACGTCTACCTTTTCTTGAAAGAGCAACTGGAGTCATCAACTCCACCTGCCTCGTACGGTCTATTGCATGGAACGATCATAGGTATGGTCATAGTGTAATATGATGAAAAATTCAGTGGACATGGTCTACTATGGCACAGAGCTAATTTCTGAAGTTCAACGACTGAGCTGTACTCTTTTGTGTTGCATGAGTATTTTATCTCTATCTTAGATCAGCAAATCGGGAAGGCAATCCTGCATTTGAGAGATTGTTTAAGTGCCAGACTTCAAAGGCTGTTCCCAGAAGACTACTCCTATTCCTAACGTAGCAATTTGGGATGCAGACCAGTTTTTGGCATGCGGTAAGACCGGCGATGAGGCTTATGAGTTGGCATCTCACACATGGGTTGCGGTTTTAGACAACTTGGATGAAAGTGAGACCACATTCCATCTCCTCCTGCGCATTGCTGAAGAGTGGCAGGTAGGCATTCTTTCCACAAACCCTGTTTCGGAGTTGGCGTAGTCTCTGTAAGAGACTATTGCTGTGTTCCGGGCATTCTCGGGATATATTACTGTTGCGTGGAAAATGCCAAGTTCTATCCCAATGAACAAGAGTTACGCGTCAGCAGCTATTCTACCATCTAACGATGTTTCAAGCAGGAACCCACTGTTCGCATGATAAGTTTGCGTTCAGATCTACCTAGCCCATAGAAAAGTCTTCCTCGAAGTGCTAGTGGTATTGCTTTGTGAGAATTGCGCTTGAGTGTGTGAGGTTACTGGTCGAAGGAAAAGTAAACAGAAGATCTTCTTACCTACTCTTAGCATGTTACCAAATAAGCAACCATTGTTTTTTAAGAATCACATTCTAAAAGTAATTATTTTGTCTTGCAGACATTTTTGCCCTATCCATACACCAAGTCCAATGCTGTACAGTGGCGATTGTTTGAACGACTCTTCACCGATTTCCGTGACTGCTTGTCTAAGTATAACCCTGCTGAGTACTACGATGTACTCATCAGGGCCAAACATAGATTCGAGCTGATCCCACCAACATGGTTGGGCTATTAAAGAATTTGTAGCGCACAGAGGTTGGTGATAAGTTGTATATTCAGTCATGGTTATTCAGGATAACAGAAACTTGATTTTGAATACTTCCAGTATTCGTTCCGAAAGAAAGGCTTCAGCTCCACTGAAGCCCCATGAAAAGATACTTGAAAATAGCGTTAGTCTTCTGCATGTTGTCTTCTAGCTTAGAAAGTAGTACACCCTCTAAAGTTAGAACGAGTAAAAGTACCTTCTTGCAGAGTAATACTTAAATACCTTTGTGTATATGGTAGAACTTATTTTGCTTTCTCAAGATCTAGTTAAGGATTCTGCCATTTTGCCCACTGTTTCCTAATCAGGAATCAGTGTAAAGTTCAGGGTTCCTATTTTTCTCTTCATTTAGTGAACTTTTTGATTTTTGGCTTGATAAACCCATTCTTGTGGGTCTTCAATTGCTAAATCTTAAATGCTAAATGCTAAATGCTTGTATTCGTATTTGAAGCATTCTGTTTATCGTAATGCAAGTAAATGGCTTTTGGATCAACGCCTCGTAAATTGTCTTAAAACGATTTCTTGACTCCTAGTTCGATGGCAATGCCTCTTTGATCTGGTTAGATTTCTTCGGGTGCACATTTGCACCACAGCAAAATGGGTTTCTCCAGCTCAAAAGCTTAATAAGCGTGAAGAGTTTCCGTCTTGTTGTGTCCTACAGAACCTGAAGCGATTCATTAGTGTCCGTCTCCTGCTCTTTTGTACTGCATTCGCCTGGTCACTGCGTAGTAGCTTAGTATGAGTCAGAGAGCACTTCGTGTGGAACTTCTGTGAGTGTCGTTTCCATGGACAGGATCGTTACTATGTCAAATTAAATTACACAAGTTAGCCTCTTTTGTTCGAGTCTTCAGGTTCATCTCGATCAAAAGATGCATAGGTGAGCATTCAACTGGGTATGTCGCTGGATGTCGTATGGTCTTGCAAATTTGGACCATTTATCACGAGCTTTCCATCGATAGATCTATCCTCTCAAGAGATCCTAACTGCTCGTTCTGACTAATTGCGTAGAGTTGCACGGTAAAGTACAGGATCTAAGCTAACTCGACTCGGGAGGAGAAATGCACCCAATAAGGATGAGTACCTTTGCCCGAATCTCGAGGGTGCCAAAACCAGCCCATGCATTTGTGTGTATTGTAAATCATCATAGTTGGCTCCTACATTCCGTAATTTCCCGGGATCCGATTTGGACAGACAAACGGAATTTAGATTATTTTTAGCTGAGAACAAATACTGTAGATATCCTCCGTATCTTGGGAACTGCTCTTCACGCCTTCGTAATTTCCTTCTACATGGAAGTCAACTGCGAGTTTAGCATCTCCGCATAACAATGATAACCTAGTTCTCTTACACAGTAATTGCATTTGGAAATTTTAAACACAGTTGTTATTCTGCAATGTGACGGAATAACCGAAAAAAGACCTCGACGCTGTTTTACCTCAACGAATAGGCACAGCACGATATCCACAGCTGTCGGCAAAGCTCCTGCAAAGAATAGGATTCACACTATTCTCAGTTCACAGGACATGGGCGCTGGATGCCGTTGTCCTTTTGTTCTGACAAGAGGGATGGGGTTCTCTCCCTTGTACGGCTTGATGGGGGCTTCCCATCCTTCATTTTTTCTACGCGGTCGCATTTCTTCTCTTTGTTGTGACAAGAGGGATGAAGAGGTTGATGCCATGCGGCTTAACTTTTGCTTCTGAATTGCGTTCGCTGACCACAGACGCTGGGATCTTCATGTATACAAAGCATCTTCAACAGGACATGAATCCATCAACTGCTGGATCTAGCCTCTTAGCCTACACCAGCTTAAGAGAGAGTTTGTACACAACATGGATACAGCCACCGAAGAGTTTCGATGGCAAGATATGAACTTAACTGAAAGACTCTTAAGAATTGCAGCAGCTTCGGGAAAACGGTCGTAAAATCCATGTCTGAAGTTAGGTGCCTGAAGTATCCAGCCAATGCTGTAGTGTATCTGCCTAAGATCAGGGACTGTGTGGTCAATCGCCAGGGTCTATAAAAAAAGCTGGGAAGTTCAGGAATAATTAACCTGAACCAAAAAAGCTGACAAATACAAAGTCGGACTGGACTGGTACGTACCAGGCATTCACCCTTTCACCGGTCAGTGAAGAATCAGCTATTTTCATTTTTAGAGTCGATCCGCATATTTGTTGGATTTTGTTGTAGAGAAGGAAAATTTTGGTCTCTTGCTCACTCGAGACCCTTACACTTTGATCACTTGGGTCCTAAGCTACAGAAAAGTACTGTGGCAAATGTGACCTGTTTATGGACTGTACACGGCTGGACGCCATAGCTATTCCAAACTCTCTATGATGTGCATTAGCCAATAGAAGTTCCCGTCGTCTCAGCAGCTTCATAGCTGTGGATACAGGACGTTGGCAAGAAGGCACTTGTGCTCAAAGTTGCAGGAACAGCGATGAAAAAAAACTTGTTCTAGTGTTGTTCAACTTCGGACGTACGCTTAAAAACTTGCAGAAGATGTATGGCGTGGTAATCCCAAGTGTTTGGTGTGTCCTTTATACTGAAATAATGACAACCCTTGAAGCTCATCCCAATCCATCCATGGATTTGATTTGATTGAGCCGGGTTCGTTTCTACTTCTAACTCTAACCATTGCAACAAAAAGTCGGTGGGCTTTCTCAGATAAAACACAAAGAGGAACTCTCGCTCATCTGTTCAGGAGCTGAAGAGATTGGGAGTACTCACAAGAATAGGTTCTGTCCATTGCTGTGGATGATGTAAGTAAAAGGGGTAATCTGCAGAGAATGTAAGAAACCACCGAAAGAATCGAAAGAACAACTAATTAATCAACATCCAGCGCTTAATCACTAGAAGTAATCAAACCGCGAACTGTCATCTTGGCCATCATCACCCACTCCGATCGTAGCTGCAGCATCGTAGTTTTTACTCTTGGCATCAGCAGCCGTAAGAGCTGCATGAGCAGCCACTGCGGCAGCCGCAGCCGCAGCCTTCGAGGAGGGAGGAGTGTCATCCTTGGTCTGGCTGCTGGGTCTGGGGATTTGAGGAGGTAGAGTGCACCGAATCAGCGCCCAATTTATGCCCTCAAAGAACGGATGTTGCTTGATTTCCGTCGCGCCCCGCTTCGATGCCAGCCTCTTTTGTGGGTCCTTCACCAGCAGAGCCTTGATCAGCTCCTTCGCTGTAGCATCGACCTCTTTGAAGTAAGGATCCCCCTTTTGAGGAAACTCCAATTGCTGCGACACCACGTTCACCAGGGTAATCTCGTTATCCTCTCCCTTGAACGGAGTCCTTCCATACAGAAGCTCGTACAGAAAAATCCCGAATGTCCACCAATCCACGGCACTGCCGTGGCCGTCCCCTGCGATAATCTCAGGCGCCAGGTACTCATGTGTGCCAACAAAAGACATGGATCTCACTCCAGTAGGCTCAGCGATCAGCTCCGGCAGCTGAATACTCTGCAGGTTGAAAGATTCCGAGTTCCTGCTCGTGGACTTGCTTGCAGACTTGCTCAGCCTCGGCTTCCATTTCGAGCTCGGAGGCTTCGAGGGCTGGGGCTTCGGGGCCTTGGGCTCAGCTTTGTGGGATCTGCTGCGCAAGGGCATGCACGAGGTGGGCCGATAGCAAGACATGTCTCTGTCGTAAGGTTCCCGAGGCGGAGGTGAGATCACCGGTATCTTTGGGGTGACTGCTACTGGCACTGGAGGTGGATTCATGTACATGATCAGGGTCGGGCACACCGAGCACCTGAGAGAGAGATCGAAGTCAGAGAGCATCACGTGACCGTCCCCCCGTACCAGCACGTTCTCGGGCTTCAGATCGCGGTAGACGACTCCCATCATGTGGAGGTACTCCAATGCCATCAGCACTTCTGCTGCGTAGAACCTGCACGCACGTTCCGTGACTGTTGATTAGAACTTCGAATTCCTCGTCATGATCGATGAAGTGATCCATGTATAGCTCAACGCAATCTCGACAATAGCTTGTTGGGAAAATTGCTCTTCAATTGGTGAAGTCAGGACTCTGGATTGAACTGGATTTTGGCTTGATCAGACGCAAACTGGCCATGAAAGAGGAGACACCTAGCCTGCTTGACTTCTCTAAGAGACTAACGGTATCGAGGACCCTAACCTTAGAGTATATGATAGGGAGTATGTCCCTAAATACATGAACAGTTTTCGCATCTTATCGGGAAAAGAAATTGAGGACGAAGAACTACTTTCCTCATCTTCCGTGGTTACGGATTACGAACATTCAGTTAGTTGATCAATGGGTTTGTAAGTGGGGCTTTCAAATACAGCACGTCAGCTCAGTAAGTATGATAGATCCATGCTTTACTGCCCAAGGAAGTATCCAGGCGCTAGAGATATCAGTCCTTTCATGCACAACAATTTCGGGCAATTCATTACCCTTTTCCTGAGTCCAGAACGGACAACAGGGAAGTTTCAGACGCGCATTGCTATAGATTTTCTCGCTCCCACGTTTCGAGTTCAATTCGATAGCGTGAGATTCAGTTCCTCAAATAGCATCTAAACGAAGTTCGTGCCCTACACAAAATTACATACATTCAACTTTACAGGTTCTGCTGGCGGCTTGGAAACCTGAACGAATAGCCATGACTGACGTCTTCGATCTACTTAATCGCTTCAAACTCTACAACAGAAGCTTCTGGAGATCTTTGAGTAAACACTTGACTTTGCATCTGATTCTAAACCTGGACGTTGCTTCTGGTTATGATGACTTGCGGTGGAGAAGATCATGGATCTCAACCCTCAAATTCCTAGCTCACGGAACTATTACAGGTCTCCAAGAAGCTGAAACGCAATGAATATAGTAGAGTCAACACAAAGTGCTGCAAAATTCCCAAGAATTCGTGCAGGTGGAAGAGGGGTCACCCACATAATTTGTGTCAAAAGACCCACCCAGAAAACGTGGAAGAAATGAAGATTTCCAAAGATGTAAGAAATTTCACGCAGAATGCAGCCACTGAGTACATAGCGATAAAGCCCAGATCGTCAGACAGAAGAACGCCCAATAAATGATTAGAAAGAACGAAAGAGCTGATCAATTGAATACTCACCGAGCGGACTTGTCCGTGAAGCACCTGCCGACTTGTTTTTGCCTCAAAGTGTGCAAGTCTCCACCGGAGCAGTACTCCATTACGAGGCACAAGAACTGTGGGGTCTCAAAGTGCGCATACAGCGTGGGGAGGAAGGGATGATCGAGAGTTGAAAGAATGTCTCTCTCGGTCTCAGCTCTCATTTGCTTCCGTCGAGACGCCAGAGATCCCAGATCCATAACCTTCATGGCGAACCGAAACTTGGTTCCCCTCAGCTCTGCCAGATACACACTCCCAATGTCTCCACAGCCGAGCCTCTTCATGAGCTTGAAGTGGTTCAAGCCCACCTCGCCATCCCTCTCCCTCACCTGCTGAATCGCCTCCCATCCCGCGTCGTTGGCTTTGTGCGGCTTGTGCGATTGCGAGAGCTTATTGTTCTGCTGTCTAAACAAGTCATCGAGACTGATTCTTCCCTTCCGATCTCTCCTGCTCGAGCTTATACTCGACCGCCTCGAGCTCGATAGATCATCCGCATCACCTCCACTCGGCAGACCAAATCCTCGGCTTGAGCTCACCGTCGACACGCTTCTGGAACTAGAATCCGCACTTTCGAAGCTGCGGTCTGCGGGATCCTGTTTCCGCACTGCCACCATATTCTTCTATCTCTTCACTCTTTCAATTCCAGGAATCAGCTTCGTTTCTTTCTAGATCTATCTCCAAGCACTTGCAAAATCCGAGACCAGTGACAGTAATAATTCTTCTTCTTCTTCTACCCCGGTGAGAAGGGAACCCGCTTCGCCAACCGCAAGGACCTGCCGAGATTCAAACAAGTGCGTCACAGTTCTCACCCTCTACGGCCATCAATGCCGAACTACAATTGCTTGAACTCGGATTGCACCAAGTCGTCTGGATCACTGTCTCATCGCTAGTCCATCTATGAGGTAAACCTGAGATTTTGGAGCTGCTCTCGTGTCCGGCTTCAAATCAACAACGAAGGAGGTTTGCTCCTTTCCGATCTGGAATTTCATACGCTGATCACCTGCAGGTGGATCTGATCTTCGGACCTTTTTGATTAGTTATTGCCACGGATCCAGTTGCGCAAACGTTATGTTGGAACCCCGTCTTTGCCTGCGAATCGACAAGGGTCTGCAACTCTGTTCCAGCACACACATGAGCTCAAACACCAAAATACACGGCCCGAATTGATTGCCTCACTAGTACCGGATCGGTCGACGGATGTTTTTTCTCTGCACGAAGGTCAATCCCACTCTAATCGGTGGAAGGAGTCCTGTCCTACAATTCAACTAGTTGGTTTAAAAAATGGTAAATTACTGCGCACGGGAAGTTCAACGTTTAGCAATCAAATTGAATCATACATGAGTGTACACTACGCTGCTGAACGAACTAGACTATTCATGATTCTTGACGTTTGGATTGCCGAGAAATTGGGTAAGGAACCTTCAATTGCGTGACCAATCCAAAATCTGCAGCAGCATGAACGTTTTGAGGTGAGTGGGTACGAGAAGGAAAGGAAAAGGAGGAGGAGGAGGAGTAGAGATCGTCTCAGCGAGACGGAGGAATAATGGGTGGGGAGGGGAAGCGGGAGAAGGGGAGGGAGAGAGGAATCGAATGTTACGAAGGGGAACGTATGGAAAGAGAAGTGGCTCCAATCTCTGAGATGTGCGAGCTTAGTCTTGAAACACTGTTGAAGAGAAGATTGTAAAATTGAGGAGAGGAGGAGAAGTCCACGAGTCTACAGCGAATGTCTGGATGGACATTATGCTATGATCAGCATCATCATCCTGCACTGCCGCTTTCTCATCGCGATCCTGCAGGCACTTAGCTAGCTATGACTCTCTCCTTCGCGCTGTGTGCTCCAGTGCCTTCTCGCTTACTACTATGACGTTCGTAAAATGATTGGGAACTCGCGAAAAGAATTCTGGCTTTTCCTCCTCCCCAACAGTACTTAGCTGCATTGCTCAATTATACTCCGCCCGCCCATTCCTCATCAAATTGCGCGGTACTGGCTACAGGGAGTCGCCCCTGTTCCTTTCTTGGACTCAATTGCCTTTGTGGATTCCCCCTCCACTCTGACTCCTCTCCCCACCCTGCGCTCGAGTCAAGGTCAATTCTACTCCCCGTGTCACTGATCCACTCCATTGGACTCCGTTTCTTCGTTTTATTTCTTCGTCGAAAACGCTACCTTTCCACGGTCGCATGTCTCTCTTTCGTTTCTTACCCAAGGGTCCATTCTCCGCTCTGCTCCTTCCACAGACTTCGTCACGATTTCCCTGGCGCAACGTAGTTCGTTAATCTCCCTTCTCTTTGTTTCTTCTGTTTGTTTTGCTTACTCAGTTACTGGGTGTTTCGTAGGCGGGAATACGAGGTTCAAGTGCACAATAGCAAAGGTCCTTGTCCTTCTAACAATGGGTGGATGGGGTCTTCCCATCCTTCGCTTTTCCTACGCGGTCGCCTTTTACTTACTACAACAATCAACAATCTTTGAATTACGCGATGATTCATTTGTGACGACGCAAAAGAATTTCGGTCACACTGTCCACGCCCATGGTTCACTGTAGACAAACCTAACGGACCTTTTCACCGTCGTCCGTATTCTTGGAAGATCCTGTCCATCTATTCCCATGCAACTGATTTTCGATCCAACATGAGTGAATCATGTCAACGTCCATCGAAACATCCGACGGTCCATTCTATCCGCCTCTTGAAGGTTAACGTCATTGGTTGCGGCATAGAATTTACAACTACATGAGAACGTGTCAATTGCATCAATCTGATGGAAATGACGGTGGGGGTTACTCTTTGTTTGACCGGGTTGAACTTGCGTACTCTCATTCCGTCTGACACTTGACTTTGTATAATGCATATTCCGTAGGGAGAACAAGATCCTCGACGTAATGGCAAGATTCAAGAAACGGATCAATCTCATGTTTTAGCTGTAGCTTTCTAAAACAAGCTGCAGAAAGAATAGTGGCACAGCTACCTTCCACCAAATTAGAACACCATCCGGATATTTTTAGCCGTCCAGACCGGTTGAACCGGTCGCTGTCAGTTGAAACAGTTGACAGCGACGTTGACTCCAGAAGCATTTCCCCCTGATCTGGACATCCTAAAATTACCCGCTGACTGCCGTACTTCGTTAGTAAATAGAGGGAACACTTCTCCTTTCTTACTAGTTCCTCGTTGTAGGTTCCTGTGTCGATGATGACATTGCTAATATTTGTAGCTTACGTTCGTCTCAAAGCGTTGGAAGTTTTTAATCCCTTGGAAACTGTGTTTTGAAATTTGAGAGCTGAAGATACGGACAAGCAAAGAACTTGTATCCTAAACAAATTTATA
The DNA here is from genome assembly GCA_948567375.1 of Lunularia cruciata. NCBI lineage: Eukaryota > Viridiplantae > Streptophyta > Marchantiopsida > Lunulariales > Lunulariaceae > Lunularia > Lunularia cruciata. The sequence goes on along the minus strand of OX419762.1, from coordinate 41,947,814 downwards.
AATTGCTGGTCTTGTTGTTGACTACATACATGTTTGAACGACGAGGCAGTAGTGATTAAGTTAGTCCCTCGATATCTCTATGGCATTGCGTTAAAAGTTGGAAAAGCATAACGGACAGTCATCAACTGTGTGATACATTGTTGGTAAGGAGAATGGCTAAACTGATGATCTTGTGTTAACAGTGCACTTGTTAATCTAGTGGGGTAAGCTTAAGCTATTCCAGATTGAGTTTCATTTCACTTGATTGAAAATTACTCGATGCTGTCTGTGAGGGAGTATATTATATTCTGGCACATCCGCTCTTACTTGGAATCGATACACTCAATAGTCATTTCAATGATTACAGTCGTCATAATCATCACTAGAGGGCCGTATTCGTATTCACGGCTACGGACTGGCAACATAATCTATATCATAATACATATCTATCTCGAAACTAAGTTCGACTTTCAATTAGCGAGGCCACAGTGATCTCAACATGAATAAGCTCTTAATAATCTCACTAGGGATAACTGTGATGGGCTTCTGGTTGAATGGCGTCTGCAATACAAGTTCGTATGGTAAGGTTTTCTAGCAAACTCCCAAGCCCCTCCAAATTGACAAGGCGGGAGCCCTTTTCGAGACGGCACTTGAAACTGCTGTTTGCAGATGAGCTAAAATTTAGTTTATGTAAGATTTACATTGTTTTGAGATAATACTGTTTCTATCACGGATTGAAATCTTAGGACACACCCAGGGGATGAGTATCCTCTTGTTTTAAAGTAAAATTTGGTATCAAAGAGTCATAACACAACAAGTGAAACAATTATGGGAGAAAAATATCTCTTAATATGTTAGGTACATCGAAGAGACTCTAAGACAGAAGGAATCTATCTTTGATTTACTCCTCCCGAACTTCGGTATTGTCCAAAAGTATCTGATTTGATACATCGAATTTTCATAAGTGTGTAGGAATTACATACACCTAAACCATGCACATAAAACAATGAAAATATACCATTATTTCTAAGCCTATCATCTACTAATACGAACTTGACTACTCCCTTGTAGATCATCTTGTTTGTATGCGAAGAGGTATCAACTGTGTTCGCGTGATTTGTATTTTCAAACGCGTTCGGTCGGAGGGAGAAATCCATTGGGAGGCGAAGTAAAGGTCTATCGGACTATTCTTACTTCCCTTTTATGTTAAAATACACTTGTAGCTTATTTGGCATATGTGGGCAACCTAAATACAAAATTCAACATACGCTTTAGGCACAATGTTCACTCTTACTACGTTTACAATAACCATGATAGAATTATCACAAATCTAAACTTTCGTACCAAGTATCACCTATGGCTGACTGAACATGCCTTTAGAAATCCGCGTAGTACGTATATTGTCCAGTCTAAGTACAATGCAAGATTCAACACATAGGCATAGCTCTTAAATTTTTCAGGAAATCACTATCGTAACATTTGAATTGGTGGGATTTGATTGTTCTATAGATTGAATGAAAAGCTGAATTTGACAACAGATTCTATTCAAAGGAAAATTTAAACAACGAGACTTCTGACCAAAGCTATTTCACAAATGATCCTTGACAAATACTCGAATCAGATACTTGTGGAAGAAATAACCCATTGTTTCTTTTTACTTTCTCGAATCTTATACACAATGACACGCTTTTAGGTGTACTGTACAAGAACCCACTTTAGGGTGCTTCTCCCGAGAAGATATCTTGTACCAGAAACTCACTTGCGTCCGGTTGGGTCGGCTGGGTACCGTAAACGCATCCGTATGATGGTTAGCAGGACACGCCAGACAGAAGAGACCCACTACGGTACGTACTGTAGTCCACTGTGTGCAGGCCCGGCGGTGAGCGTGGCCGACGGAGTAGGGAAGCTTGATACGCAGGGGCCCAATAAAGAATCGTTGGCGTTGTTCCTTGGGCGAAGCATCGGATCCCGTCGCCAAACCCCTCACCTCAAAACTCGTGCCACGACCATGTACCCTTCTGCTTGGCCATACTTAGCTGTCACCAAATCCTTGTCCATTTCCGGGAAGTCCAAGGGAGGTTCTCCATCCTCCAATTTAGCGACGTTTACGCCAGCCGCATGGGGCACGGCCACGTGGGAAGAAGACGGCTCTCCACTGACCAACCACGACATCTTTTAAACGCGTGGGGCCAAGTGGGAAACTTGCAACCGGCTGAACAAGGCCGGTTACGAACTTATTAACGATCCTCCCCCACGACAGGACGTCGGGAGCCGACGAGAACGAGGATCCGCAAAACGCTTCTTCCGTAGAGTGTGCTTCTGTCCACACTGGAGTTTCGAACTTATCTGTAGACGCCTTATCCACCCGCAAAGGGTGGGTGTGACCTTTGCGGCGCAGATGCAGTACGTGAATCCTACTCCGTGATGCGATCCACAGGTCGTGGCCTGAGTGTAGTTGTGCGGTGTCGGCCGTAACTATTAGAAACCTCTGCTAAATATGGAGGCACTTTCTCCTACCATCACTGCTACCACTCTACTCGTAGTGGTTCACGTATTGCTCATATTCGGGGGTAAATATTACTCATGTATAATCACAAAATGGATAAAGGCGACCGCGTAGGAAAAACGAAGGATGGGAAGACCCCATCAAGCCCTACAAGGGAGAGACAAAAAAAAGGTAACATGAGGCTAAGCCCCAATAGAGTTTATATGAGAAATTTGCACTACCGCACCTAAGAGATCCGAGCTATGCAAGTCGTACGGTCTACCCACAATTGGAGCAGCCAAAGAAACATCACCTAATGTGATTGCTCTCGGGTGGATTGCACCAGCCACTGCACTCTGTAATACAATGGACACACGCTGTCTAAAATATGCTACAAAGTATGAGAGTGAGAGTGGTACCCCCTTACGCCTAACATGATAAGCTCTCGTGCACTCCTTGACAAATGTGTCAAATGCTGTATCCATTGCTCCATATAACTCCAAGGCTAAAGGAACAAAGAGGTGACCTCGCTGCATGCCCCTATACTTGGAGACCTTGCGACCTACTGCTGCACTCGCCACCCATCCAGGGGGATGGGTAATCACTCTCTCCGAAACTGTATCCCGTGTAGGGTATGTAACCACGACATCCGCTACTATCACCTGATCATCTCGGATCAAGTATAAGTCTGCCTTGACACCGTCGTTTGCAAAGCATACGAACTCTCCCTCCAAGCCAAGTATCCGCTCTCTCGTGCCATAGCAAACACTATGTCTCTAATGGCATCATGGGTAGCTATCCTCTGTCCTCCAAAAGGACACCATGCCATGTGGACCGCTGCTGCATCTAGTATAGAACCACACTCACAAGTGAGTAATGAAGATGCAGATGGGTGGACCAAACCTAGGCAAAACCTCATCGCTGTAGAGAAAGTAGTTGGTGCGAGTCGGAAAGCCCTAATGCACGGTCGAGCTAGGATCCAAGAGCATGCACCCTTGCCAGAGCAAGAGCAAAGACGTGCTCTAGTAGCATGAGGAATGGACGAGTTGACTAAGAGAGAATGTAGCATATGCTCACACGGTCGCTCCATCAAGGAAGACTGTAAACCTCTAGTCCAATCTGACGATAGTGAAGCAAAAGGTGGAAAATCCACTTGTGTTGGTGGGGATAAACTATCTCTCGTCTGCCGCAATAACACCTAGAGAGAAAAGGATCCTCCCTCTACCTCTATCACATAAGTCTCCAAAACCGGCCTATCAGCAACCACAAAATGAGAGGAAAGTAAGGGTGCCGAGAGAGCCTAACTACCTAAAAATGCTATAGGTTCCGTCTCCTCCATGGAAAGCAAGCCAACCCCACCACATGAGATCGGTAGAGCCGTCTATCTACATGCCAAATCCCATGTCACACACTCAAAAGTCCTTGGTCCAATAATATCACCAAAGACTCCCATAATCCCCCTATCAAATGCTCTCAAATGTGATAGGAAGGACAGTGAGGGTGAACTGTACGGATGAGGTAGGATGGTCGACGAGCAATACTGGAAGAGAGTATACCAAATGCCACCTGCGGATCTCCTAGTAATGGAAGGTCATCCACATGGAGAACATCCTCTGCAAGAGCAACATCTAAGAAGCGTGTGACAAAATCCTCCGATCCTACTGGCACTCCAAGAACACGAAGTCCATATGTGGATGTGATACAACCCTCTGGAAGCTCAAGGTGGGGAGGGATACCTAGAAGGGACCATGCCCTACACTTTGACACCTTGACTCTCAAGCCTACTAGATGTAGCTCGGCAGTCAAGTAGTCAAAGGCCTGCCTAATCTGATCTACAGGACCTACGATGTGTGTATCATCTGCCAAGGAAGGAAATACACAACTTGGCATGGCCAAAGTAGTAGATAGGAGAGCTCTAAAGTGAGCCATGGCAAATAAGGACTCCCCCAAAGGATCTCCCTGATGTGTACCAACAGCTGACTCCAAGATAGTGACTCCCTCCTGTGAACGACCATGCTGGTAGTAAAGGGAAGCCGGAGAGCCATAAAAAGATCGCATAAAGGAATGAGACTCGCCAAGGATCCACCAGCCTCCCTAAGCTCTCTAAAGATGGATGCGCTTGAGACGTTATTAAAAGCGTTCTCAACATCCACCTATAGGACGACCCACTCTGGATTGATATCTAGGAGTGCTCTAATGCCTAGAGATATAGCCTCACATCCTCCAGGTGTAGCTACTCTAAACTAATGTGGACTAAGGTGCTGTCAAAAGTGAGAACGATGCTGAAAGACAATGGTAAAGACAATGGTACGACTGACCATACTCAAAAAGATCTCTCCAATAGCAATCGGTCTAATGCCTCCAATGTCCTTCTCCATCGCAAGAAGTCGACTAGCACCTAAACCCTAAACACTAATCACAAAACGGTTGTCTAAATATACATTGATTAAATTATTAGCACTAAAGCCCATCTGGATTTAGCCTAAATCTCTATCTTGCGCATATGTTGTTGGCTTTAAGGAGGAAAGATGTAATTCTTGGGCTGTAGCAAGATTTACTTGAAAAATATAGAATTATCGAACATTCCTCTTGGATTCACTCGACCATGCCTAATCAGAACTTACAAGTATGTTGCTTCATGTTGAGGCACATGTGTTAGAGGGTTTATTCAGCTATATTTCTACTATATAAATTTAACATATTGCTGATTTATGATTTGTAGATGAATATAACTTGATATTGAAATATTTAAATTAAATACATAACGAGTTATGTATTTAGATTTACGTTAGTTTCTATATAAGAAAGTTAGAAAACTGAAAGATAATAATATCTAACAATAACAAAAGTCAAGAAATTGAAAATGATTCATGTGTAAAGTGCATATGAAAATTGGAAAAAATGTTTGTTAGATAAATAAATACAGATCTAAATGTGTATATATATAAAGGAAGGATGCTTAGATCTGCATCTCAATTGCAATTCTTTTGATGTACTAATATCCTTCTTATACCGCAGGGAAAATACTTGACTTCTCAAGACACATTCTCAAAAGAAAGTTCTCCATGACCTATACATAATTAATATTTATCCTCAAAGTCACTGGTTACTGCAATTTCGGTATGAAAAAGTCCTCTTTCAATAATACTTTGACTATGGTAGGTTCGTGCAGTCGAAATTGATCAATTACATAGAAATTAACAAACTAGCAAGCAATGGCATTTATTCTTCGACGGTAGGAGTTCGGTGAGTGGTCCCACAGACCTTCAAAATGGAAGAGGATTTTAGTTGTAGATAAAGTCAAAGGAGAAAAGTGTCAACGAGTCAAGTTATATGAACTTGCTTCATTAGTATATATATATATATATATATAATTTATATATGTATATAATTTTGAGGGAATTCATCAGCTTGCTACCTAATGTTTAGTTTATGCTATTATATAAGAGTGTTAGATAACAGTAGGCAAGATCAAGGACCCACTGCTTCCTAGAGTATGTCTTATGTCACAAAGAATAATGAACGGTATGTCCACTAGTGTAATGTATGTGTCAATCAAGCAACACAAGTGGAAGGGCAGGATAACTTAATTACAACTACTTTGTTTTATAATCACTTGATATGGATAGTGATGTAGAGGGCACTTCCACTCGAGGGAATAGCACTATATTCATGTGGCGTCCTTTTGGATTTGTCTACAAAATCTGGCTAGATTTCTTTTGTGCATTGGAGGCAGCTTTTAAGAGTGTCTTAACCTTGTCAGATATTCTGATTTTAAGAAAGTCTTAACCTTGACAAATATTCAGATTTGATCATATGTTTTTGCCCTTCATACACTACGAGGGAAGGGATTAGATTCATGGGTTGTGTATTCTGCTGGAAGGTTAACTGGCTGGTTCTAAGGTACACAAAGTATTCCCATCCACCTCGTGTTTGTAGTTACTTGGTTTCAAGGGTGGAACCTGGCCCTTGGACACAATGATTATTTACCTTGTATAAGAGACGTAATCAATGGATTTCAGAACGATGAGAACTGGGATACGGACTTCTACTTCAACAAAAAGCATAAGAAATTGTGCCTCTATTTCCAACACCACCACTCCAAGGTCAGTATTGGGAATTTCTGAAAATTCTAGAACCAGGAATTTAGGCATTCATAATTACTATCAAATGATCAGTCTCCTTCGTGAAGAGCAAGTCAAAACACGGAATGTTTTAAGTCTTGCTTTTGTCGGTGGTGCACAATTTGCTAGTCAAAGCCCTGGTGCTGAGCTATCTAGCCTCGAGAGGGTCTTAGTATTCATCCATCGACCGGTCAAACAAAGAAAACCATACAGCAGTAGACAACTTAGTGAAAGTTGACCATGTCTGAAATAACCCACATTGATTAACAGAGGCGCATGACTGCAATTCTCAGTTTGGTTAAGCATATTCAATAGAAGTAAAGCACATACTGAACATCAGTTTTTCAATGCAAACGTGCATGGACCTGCGAATGACTTCTCTTTTATCTCCTTGAGTGATCCGCAACAGGTCAACCCATCGACTTCCTACTCTAGTGCAAAGAATCTCAAGCTTCAATGTATAGGAAATGACATACAACTAATTAATCAACTGTATGAAAGGTGAGGGAGAACTTCAATGAAGAAGCAGGCTAATGCTTGCATCTGGCTAGCACGACCGTGAGAAGGATTTCAACATTACTACTAAGTTCCACTTATGTTCTCAGTATTGGAACTCGTTAGAATGTAGAGATATGGTTTTTTCGTTGCTTACTGGATGTCCGATGGAGTAAAACCCAAATTTGCAAAGTTGCAAAATGTGTAGTTTCCATGTTACTGTTTTGCATGTTCCTCTTTATGACACGCAAATGCAAGATATAACACCATTGAGAGAATTACCAACTCGAGTTATCTAATGTGGCAGTGGATGAGATGACTTTTTCTTCCACTAATTCGGAAATGATAACCATGTGGAGGGTCTATTTGCGTGGTGCTTATCTGTTTGTGGTGTCGCTATGGCACATGGAGACTGATTTCACGAGATCAAAACTGCTCATCAAGTCTCGCTATAACCGTCAAGCAGTTGGTTTTTCTGGTCCACTCAGAGTTTTCTCAATCATACAGATAGGATGGTTCAACTCTACTGGAAGCTTTGTCAACGGGAAAATACATCTGACTCATTCTCAGGTTGAGAATTGTGAGTAACGACACGCATGAATACCTGGGGTTTGCTTGAATCTACATGTGCTTTCCAAAAGTTGAAATGCTGGCTTTCTACATGTGCTTTCTGGTCACCAAGGCAGTCGACCACTCTCTGTAAGTTTATCTAAATCATCTTCAGGCGTAGATGTAAATGTCACATGTGGAGCAAGACAAGAGTACTCATATGTTCGGTGCTGAAAATAGTGTACATGGTTAGTAATTTCCTTCTTTATGAGTAAGAGGGTAAGGCAGGACATCGGCATTGACATCTTTCGGGCTTAGTGTAAATGTTACTAATCTGAGACTAAGATGAAATAGCAGGGCATAGGAGTTGACGTCAGAAAGAGTTGCCTAAGAGTTACCACACCTAAGGTCCTTCAAAGCCTTGGATACATCGCTAAACAGTCCTGAGAAGACATGCGTGCTTGAAGTTCTTGAAACACCTGAGCTTGGTCTGGTGACAATAGAATACCATGGGTGAGCACCACCTAGAGAAAGAGTTTCCAGGCTCTGCTTGTTGTGATATACCTGGGACAGGGTGAGCATAAGGGTACAGTTACGTGGACAAATCCAGCCAAGTATTTCAAGAGGCAAGGGAGACTGCGCCACTCTTGAGACAATTCACAGACGGGGTCTATATCCTTTTTGACTAAGTAGCTACCTCCAAGGAGAAAGGTCTCGCTCGACAAGCAAGTCTCCGTGTTGCAGTTCTCAGCAGTATTCCAGCACTCGGTTGCTTCCATCTCCGGCATCTTTTGCGCCCGATAATCAACTCATAATATCATATATATGGTAGAGTTGTACTTACTTATAAGGGATCAGCACAAAGAAACGATCTGAAATCAAATCACTGCTTGATTTCAGAGGTGTTACATGTCTAAAGAAAAGACACTTTAAGCACGACATTGAGGAGAAAATCAACCAAGAACAGATATGCAACCAAGAACTGATATGCAAAGGTAGTTTCCTGGAGGTGCTTCCGAGCGGCGTAAACCAAGTAGTTGTAAAAATTCCAATTCAGGAACCAGAGAGTTGATACGATGTACTTACTCGTCAGCAACTTCATCAGCTCTCAAGGTCGGTTGGCAATTAAAGCTGACGAGAAGGTATATCATTGACTACCTTTCACGGAATGAAATGGATATCTCGGTTTAGTGCTAGTTCTCACTTTGGGACCACAACAGATTCATGTCGATCTTAGAATTAGCTGATCTGATCATAAAATATATGACACTACCTTCACAAGTTGATTATAGCTCTCTTGGAAGATCTTAACATCTCTTGGAATGATGTTGAAACGCATCCTCAGAAGCATGCCCTCTTCTGGCCGCCGTCATAGAACACTACGGCCTGTTGATGCTGCTGGTGTGTTTCACATTAGGCCTTAGGTCTGATTGAACTTCGAGTGACCAGGTCGGCAAAGGTGGGTTTTCCATATCAGTTCAAAGGTTCTCTTCTTTGTCTGACACCTGTTTGTGGGTGGAACTTCCTACAGACGACGGCAAATGCAACCGAAGTTTGAGTAGGCACATGCAGATGAGGAAAGACGGCAAAACTTGATCAATGCGGGAAGATAAGACCACAAAAGGATCCAATAAATCATTACCAAGTCACACGTTGGGAACAGGCATCCCCGCTTGACTCCTTATTCTAGGCTCAAAGCCGAATTGCCATTTAAAATCCAGGCAGGACATCAGAAATCCTTCTGAGTTCCCTGAGTACTTCACAGTCATGGAACACAGATCAAAATATAGGTTTTACCATGGTTATTAAAATTCGGTTTCACCCGACTCAGTTCTATGTGCCCGAGTGGACAAACAACCTCATTTTCCAATAAATCTCCAAACCTCGCAACTATCCCGGTGCCTGCCATCACCTAGATGGCCTTCATCTCTAGACTCCAAACGCTCGACGGTAAGAGCAGATTCGCAACATGACTATGCCCTGCACCCCCATATACTTCTGTGTTGGCTAAGCTACGAATATTTAGCTTGGCCAACCTAACTTTGTTGTGTGCCTCATCTCAATGACATGTAATCCAAATACTTTATTACCACTTGAAAGGGCCCATCTCATGAATCCCCGAGTAAATTGCTCTTCTAAGCACTCTTACAACCCGTACTTATGTGCGGGATTTCTACTCCATCTCGATATCTTGGAGTAACCTGCTGTCAAAGACACCCTCAACTCCTTACTAGTTGCTACTGTTATCATACATCTGCACCCAGTACAGCTCACATAACGTTGTAAGTGCAAATATGACTAATACTTACGAACCTTGCTGGAATATAATAACTTGCGAGATTGCAGGAAGTAGGAACATAAGAATTAAAAAGCTACAAACGTCACCCCCAAAAGGAACGTGGATGCAAAACTTCAGAATCTTTGTATCCAAACATGAAAAGCTTCCCCCTCACTCGATACGACGATCAGTTCGTCAGCTCGAAAACGATCTTCACAGGAAAACATGGGTGTAAAGAGAACAGCAGTAACTACGTGTTTGTATTTAAGAGTATAATGTTACAATAAGTGGTTGTCTATGTCAAGATTGATTGCAAAATTTTGTGACTGAGAATGATCAGCCATGCCGCCTAAAAAGTCTCAGCCATGCGACTCGCCACCGTTCTCAGTTTCGAGTAAACTTTACCCGCGGGAGATCCTAGGATGAGACTACAGAGGGCATCACGAGCTACCCTAATATTGGCGAATGAGCCTAGAATATGAATACGTTGATCGGCAATAACAATACGAGTACGAGTCGAGTTTTCAATTGCAAACTTGGTTTTTCCACCCTTCCCTGAAAGCCGCCCGATTGCGCGCGATAGATGTTCACCACGAAGTGTCTTGACATCCTTAATCTCGAAAGATTCCACGTATAGATCGTCCAGTCTTAGAAGGGCAATGGCGTCCTGGATGTCGAATCCCAGAATGTATGCGTGCACAAAATCAGCACACTTTTGAAGGGAGCCACCATCAGGCGTATCGTTCCTGGTCTTCAATTCCACCTTCTTATTTTTCAAATTCATTCGAATATCTATCTTCATCTGCTCAAAAATGGGAGTGTAGATTTCCATCCAGTGTTCCTTCAAAGGCGTATAACGATGAGCAGGCACAAAAACCTTCCTGTATTGAAATTTTCCACCCCCCATCTCATGCGCAGACAGAGGTTTGAATTGAGGCTTGACAACCTCTTGTCCCTCTGCTCCAACTCCTGTTGTAGTTACCTCCTCCTCCATCATGGTCTCCTCCATTCTAAGAAACCCTATATGTCCAACGAACTCCAAATACCACTGCACACGATATTCCGGAACTCAGATCCACACCTCGTAGACCACCAGAGACAGAATTCTCACAAGTCTCTAGAACTGCCACTGAAATCTGATTCCTCGTGGTTCGTATTCGTCTCAGAAAGAGGTGACAATCAAATTGCAATTCCACAAAAACCCCTGCACCTGTTCCCACTGCAATAAAATGTCACCGCCTCCACAGAAATCGGCAGATTTATAAGTGCGAAAGTCGGTCAACGCAATCGACTTCAAGATAGCAACCTCTTCTTCAATCTGTCTCCGAAGATCAATTTACGCGTGTATTGCCCTTCTCTGAAGAGAGGAGCTCGAGACGAATCTCGAAAGGACCCTTCGTAGTCGAGCTGAAGGGTTTTGTGGTTCCTCTGTGAAACCCTAGGAGCATTAGGGTTGCGGGCCGGGTCGTCGGGACCTGGCTTCCATACGAATCTTCCACTTCGCGGGTGAAACTTACACCTAAACTGCAGTTCGTATTTACGTGGTTTTAGAGCTCTCTCGCAGTTAGTAAATTCGGAACCCCGTAAATCCATTGTCACAGTACTGTAAGTCAGTACCCTGAGCAGAGGAAGTGAGCCCGTTCAATGACGTGTTTGAGAGTTTGAATTCGTAGGACGAATTTCATCATCTTCAAATTTGTTGCCTGCTATCCGCCCCTGTCGTTCTCAACGAATATACGGATTCCAAGATTTCGGAGTAGTTTACGGAGCTGGAGGGTTGATCGATTTGAGTATTTGATGAGTAGTGCTTCGTTTCAGAGTGACTCGCAGGTCGGAGACTCGTTCCATATACCACAGAAAATCGTTCCACTCCACAAGAGGATGCCAGACAATTTGCAGAATGAAGAAAGCTCTCATTCTGGGAGAGGCTTCTTGACAGCTTTGGTCAAATCATGACCAATTAGTTAAGAGTGGTTGTTCGGGTAGTGACTGCGGTTTCATTAGGTGGTTGGTAGTACTCCTTAGACGTGATTGTTAAGCTGAATCAAGAATAGCTGAGCAGAGGTTGGTAGTGGCAATGGTCGTGAGATTGTGGAGTTCTTGGGAGCTTCAGTACTGCTCATGGTGAAGAAAAGGTTCATAAGCAGTTGGATTTGGGAGCATGTATAATACTTCTTATGAGAAAGCCTTGGAGACGTTCTTGCTTAAACTGACCGGAAAAGGGAGCACCAATGAGCACATTTTCCTTGAGCTCAATAGGATACAATTCCTTTAGAATGAAAAGAAGCGGCATGATGGCTAATTTGATATCCGGAGCGAGGTCGACTTTTTGGCAGAATTTAGGCTCGGAGAGTCAAAATCTATCTGGGTTCTGCAGGACTGCTCACTTGGGGTCTAGAATTCATAGGGATAAGTTAGAAGTATGCTCTGAATGTGGAGCATCCGGGCAAGAGGGGACTAAAATTGACTTTCTCAGCAATAATTTAATAAAGGATGGGGTCCAGACTGGTGCTGAAATGGGAGTGATGAATTCTGGGGGGAATAGGAGTATCATATTCGGACAGAGAGAGATAACTTGGGATCACAACTGGAACAGTTGTGTGAAGAGGCCGAATTTCGCTGTCAGAGCAGCAAGCACTGGAAGGGACGAGTACATGCGGAAGAAAAGCCCCAAGACTAAAGTGCATTTTGTTTGTGAGAATTGTGGAGAGACCTTCTCTCAGTGGTGGGGCAGCTGTCAAAGCTGTAAAGAGATGAACACGTTGAAAGAGTTTAGAGAACCGGTGCCTGCTGTTGGACCCAGGGGTGGTGCAGCAGCTCGAGCAGTGGAGCGGATGAATTTGACCAGAAAAGTAGAAGCTTCCTCAAATGGAGACGAGAAGAGTTCAAACAGTCCCGGGTCCAGAGCATGGTTTAAGAATGATAACTTGGGTCCTCAACGGCTGTCAGATGTAGGCAAGGGATCTTCTAAGCAACACTGGCGTTTGGCACTGTATGTCTTTTGCCTTCTGAGATTGAAGGATTAGGAAACAGACTTATCCGCGTAAAGACTGCGACATACGAGTCACGAGTATTGTCATAGATTACAATGTATCTGCAGACCAACAGACTTGATCTGACTGTTGTATAAGAACTGTTTTCTTCATAGCCCAGGATGGCTTTTGATTGCTACGGTGACTTGCAGGGTGCGGAGAAACTGATACAGGTGTTCCTTGTTGAGGTTTCAAGAATATGTGACTTCCTAAGTTTGAAATGCGCTCATTTACTTGATTGTTATCACCATACCAAAGGCCTTTCTTTCCGGAGTTATTGGTTTAAAATCACGCGATCAAAACCTTGAGGCACCAAGACTTTGACGATGAGGTTTCTCACCCAGCAAACAAACTTATGAAATCGTTCATCTTATCTTGATTCTCATTATTTCTTTCTTACAATTCTTCGCAGGTCCGGAGATACCGGCGAGGAGGTTGGTAGAGTGCTAGGAGGAGGCATTGTACCTGGTAAGAGAACTATTTAAACGTATCAGAAAATAGCAGGAGAGAGTAGGAGTAGACTTCTGAAGTGTAGCTGACCCTGGCCTGGCATCACATTCACCGTGGCAGGATCGTTGATTCTAGTTGGTGGGGATCCAGGTGTTGGAAAGAGTACACTGCTTCTGCAGGTGTGTACCTTAAATTACTGCCCAAGTGAGCAGATAACTTCGTTGCAGCTGAGAATGCATCACGTTTTTTATGATGTTATTTGTAATTAGAGGTTCATTTTGCCAGCGTCTAATATGGATGTCTTCTAAGTTGGAAAGTTTAATTCTGCTGATGTTTTTGAATAGGTTGCTGGGCTTCTCGCTCTTGATTCCAACAAGGAGGGTCCTGCTCCTGTTCTTTATATTTCTGGAGAAGAGGTACATTTTATAGCTACATGATTGAAGTATATCTGTAAAACTTGTCATTAGAGGTCAACTTCAATTTTGCTATGGTATGTTGGTATCCTTATTCGATAAGAGGTATCAATCTGAACCACGACAATATTGCTGTATGTTTATCTTCTTCACAAATCCTGTCCCTTTCTCTTTGTGCGTCAATCAATCAGAGTGTGGAGCAGATTAGCAGCAGAGCCGATCGGATGGAGATTTCTGCTCATGACTTGTTTCTGTATTCGGCTACTGATCTCGAGGTTTTTATCGCCCACACATGCCAATGGTCTGCCTTCCCTCCATGCCTAAGTAGTCTACAGTCCTTGAACTTGAGAAGGCCTCCGAAGTCGTATTTTCATCTGGGTTTGGCTTTCCAGACGATCTGTGAACTCTCTACACGTTGCTGAAAGCCTCTAAGTAGTTATCTTTTTGACTCTCCAATCTAGAGTCACATTCTGCTTCTTTACGACTGTGACGTTACTCGGAGTAAGACAGAATGTTGGTGGTTTGCATCATCTAGAAAATCAACAGTCACCTTTGTGACGACTGTAGTATTGGAGTTACCCAGTTAAGGCCATCTAGAGTTGGGGGTTGGTACTCTGCATCATCTAGCAGCTCAGTCACCTTTATGACCACTGTAGAATTGGTGTTACCCAGTTAAAGCCCTCTAGATATTTAGGAGGGTGAATTTGTAGAATCTTTATCAGTTGGCAATTGTATTTTTAAGAGACGAGTACGCATGGTGGCATGATGCACAATAAAACTACTCTTGGTACTGCTTTCACTTTTTTATCTTGCTGAAGGTATTCGCCCATGATTCGAGGTACAGGACTTGCAACATCCACTTCTAATAATGGTTTCCCTTCTGTATGAAAGCTTGTGCTGGAAGCGATTCAGGGGTTGAGTCCAAGAGCCGTAATTGTAGACTCAATACAAACAGTTTATCTACCAGAAGCAACAGGGAGTGCAGGAAGTGTAATTCAAGTAAGTTATTCTTGTACTTGCTCTTCCTATTCTAATTTCTTTTTCGATGATGTCGGTTGGCCATTATATTGACCACTTGCGAAAGTGCAGGCTGAAACACGCACAACCTAGGACGATATGAAATGCGTGGTGTAACAACTTTATAAATAGTCGACAACCTCTGATTTGCAGGTGCGAGAGTGCGCAGCAGCGCTGTTGAGAATGGCGAAGCAAACAAATATACCGATCTTTCTGGTTAGTCTGCAGCAACCTCACTTTGTCTTTACGAAACTCGCTTTTAGTTATAGATTTGAGTCACTGATACAACTGTCGTTATGACACGTTTTGCAGGTGGGGCATGTTACCAAAACGGGGGATATCGCTGGTCCGCGAGTTCTAGAACACATAGTTGACGTTGTACTCTACATGGAGGTACTACTCTCCGTGTTGACCTCTTTGATAGCGTTTCTAACGTAATGTGGAAGCCATTGAAAATGTTCTCTGTTTGGTGGCCTTTCTTTGCCTCGTTGCAGAACTTGCTTGAGTCTGCGGATCTGACCTTCACATTCGGACCCGTTCTCGCTCTTATACTTCATGTTCAAGTTGACAACCTATCTGACCTGTCTGACGAGCTTCAGACAAACGTTCCCGACCTATCCAACTCCATGATAAAGGCCAGCATGGCTTTGAAACTTCCGTTACCGCTTGTGGCATCTTCCCTCCATTGTTTTCGATTACTACTTGAACTTTATTGAAGAACTTCGTATGAGCAGGGGATCACAGGGCATATTTCACAGAATTTCTGAGCGTAACATGCATGTGCAGGGGGAGAGGCTACAGTCGCATCGTCTCCTGAGGGTCGTGAAGAATCGCTATGGCTCCACTGATGAGGTCTGTAGGTCGCCTGCCAAGATGATGCTTAAATCGTGATGCCTGGCCTTCAACTATGCACTACTGTACCGAGTTGACATAATGCTTGTATTGGAGTGAGTGAGGCAATTAGTTTGGCATTCTGGAGCACCAATCTACGGAAAGTCTCTTTCGTCACATCGGCATGAGATTGAATGCCCTTCTGGATTCTTGCACACGCCGTATAGGGGTGTGTGTAGCTTTCGGGGTTGAAGACTTTTCTTTCTTTCCATTTTGCATGTCTTACGAACCCAATGAAATTAATCAAATCAATAACTATTGCCCGTATTCCGGTTGGTCAAGCATAGGAAAAGAGAACCTAAGTAGCAGTGGACAGCGAATCCATTGTTACTGGTAGATGGGACGTCTAGATTTCTCTTTCATCTCTGAAATTGGAGATGAAGTAGGACAAAGGTTGGGGGTCATAGTGAGAGACCTGATGATGTCTATGGAATCTGCGACAGCCGTAGATGAAGAAAGTATGAGGATCAATTTACTCCACCAGCTACAGCATACCACAGTAAAGATATTGATAATCCAGCTGTTTGCCCAAACAGGTTGGAGTTTTTGAAATGGTGCAAGGGGGGCTGGAGGCCATTAAGAATCCAAGTGCTCTCTTTCTGAGTGAAAGAGTGGCCGATTCGAATGTCACTGCTGCTGCCGCTGTAGCTGTCACCATGGAAGGTTCACGTCCTATTCTTCTTGAAGTACAAGTATGTATATTGATATTGGATTCAGGGCTTTCAGAAAGTTGAAGTGCCCAAACTTGACCTGTGAAATGTTGTGAGAATGCTCTCAAGATATATCTGGACAGTACCTGCAGCAGTCAAACCCAAATGCATGTTTCATGGCTTCACTTAATCTTGGACTTCCAACCGCAGGCTCTTTGTTCCACTGGAAGTCCTCAACAGCCCGGTAGGAGGACTGCAAACGGTGTTGATGCTCAACGTTTGTATCTTCTTCTTGCGGTAAGTTGACATAATTTGTATAGGCTCTGTCTATGCTATGCAAACGGGTCTGGCAGTAGCATGCTAGGATATGAAGGAAACTAACATTGTTCTGAAAATGGGACCAAAATTTTTCAAGCACTGAGAAAATCCTACTGAGGCTACACGTGAAACTTTGGACCATTATGTACAAATCTTACCAGCTTAATGTAGCCCTCTATCTTTCGCTACCGGTTGTGCACTGAGACTGACCAGAAACCTCTTGATCTCGCTGTGCAGGTTTTGACAAAACAGGCTGGCTTGAAGCTCTCAAATCAGGTGCTTAACAGAGAAAGCTCACTTGACATACAATAAAATCTTCCAGAGGGGCTAAGTGACATGCGTGTCATGCTGGTCTAAGGATACTAGGATCTGCCCTGTCAAATGCCAATTTTCCGATCATAGCTGAACCAAACACTTCTGTCGTTGACTAATCGTACGACATTGGGAGCAGAGTGGAAATTTACTCTATGTGAATCTATGAACCAAATTCTCGTATACCAGCCAATGAATCTTGTGGTCAAGTTTGTAAACTCCTATTTACTTCATCGCTAAAATCTTCCATTGTCAATTGCAGGACGTTTTTATCAATGTGGTGGGGGGTCTACAACTAAGAGAACCTGCAGCAGATGTTGCAGTTGCTGTGTCCATATGCAGCAGGTCTGATATCGCTTGTCACTTTAACGAGCCTTTTTCTATATTGTTCCACATGTCTAAGAGTGAAAGCAGACGCAATCATGGGGAATTCATTCGTTATAACGTCAACCTGTAGACTTGCACTTAGCCTGTTTTTTCTCGGGAAGAGGTTTAGAAAGAAAGTTTTCTCTACATATGATCTTAACTGTTGTGTGATTCTTCCCTCAGCTTATTGGAGAAACCGGTGCCTCGTGATATGGCCTTCATCGGGGAGGTTGGACTCGGCGGGGAGCTTCGATCGGTAATTTAACTGTTGATGTCATAGCTGGATTCAGAAAGAAGTAGATTGTAGATATGTCCATGAAGGCAACGTGATTGCTTCTTTGAGAGGAGATTCTTCTCTAGGATCAGATTTTGATATGTCGCCATGTGGGTTTTTTCCAAATACTCGTACTGTAAATGCATTCTATTAACTAGATGATGAAGACTTAGGTGAATTCGAAAGCTGCTTGAGCTCGAGTGCAAATGGGGCGATATTTTTCCAAATGTTACAAAGAAAAGCTCCCGTTTCGTGGCCTACTGGTAAGTGTGCAGGTTGGTCAGTTGGAGAGGAGATTAGCAGAAGCTGCAAAGCTCGGTTTTAGTCGATGCATCGTTCCTAAATCTGCAGGCAGATCAACGAAGGCGGTAGTTAAGAATATCATTGCTATTCCTTGTGCAGATATTAAGGAAGTAATCAATAGAGCACTTTGCTGATCAGGCCAATATGAGGTTCCTGAGATTAAACCTTCATCTCCTTGTACTCTGTCTTCTACTAGAAGAAAGCATAAAGGGAGACAAACCAATCGTGTTATGCATCAAAACTTTGCAGAATGGAGTAGCAAGTTACATTCTAGGAAGCTAACTTGATCTGAAATACAACAATTGGTCTTTGTAGTTCGGACCAAATGAAATTCTTGAAGATGGGACAGCGTGGCAGCATGGGACTTCGTCTAAAGAGGAACCCAAGAGCACACATGAGCACTATAAATCCATATTTTGGCTATCGACTAATAGATCTGTGCTTCATCAGTGGTATAGTTGTACTTATTTAGACGAAGGTGGTAGGGAGGACTCTTTTGAGGTGCATTGAATGCTACCAAGCGTTTCTGTCTGTATATACAGTTGATTGAGACCTGTATTCCAAGTGCCATCAAACGAACCACTCTAGTCAGATTCCAGATTCAACACTACGAACGCATCGTCATCAGAAACCTCCCCTACACCGGACCCATTACTGGCAATGACTTACTTATCGCAAATAAGAAAGAGCCAACTATTAACAGAAAATACTGGAACTTTGCTGAATCCTACTGTCAAGCAAGTCACCCTGGAAATTCTCCAACTTCGACTTTTATCCTATCAATCCATGCGGGCCATTTCATATGTTGAGGATACTCCCTGGCACTGAATAACGTCGTGAAGATCTGAAGTAAACAAAATGTTACTTCCTCCCAGGGAATGACGCATGTAACAACGAACTGCACACGATGAACCGATACGTACGTAATACAAGCACAAACAGGAAATTTCAGCTCTCTTAGCGAGTAGTCAGTAACCACGATTTAACACCCTGAACCGATTATTCACTATCTTGGAGGTAGACATCGGAATATGTTCAGCAACAATACCTTAGCGATAGCTATGATTAGACTCATTACATTTTGTGACATGGAATGGAAAGAACTGAGGCTTTTAATTTGAGTGGAGCTTCTGACCCCTCCGAGAATCAAGATGAGGAGCTACAATACGATTATGATGTCATTAGAGTGGGTGTTTTCCACGCGAGAATCTCCATTTTGTAAGGATTGAATACCGTGCACAGAGTTTAAACTTAGTAATACAGATTGGTAACCCATTATCGCATCCGCTACTAATAAGTCTCATCTCAGGTGATCAGAGCGTCCTCAGCGGAGAAGGCGCGAAAAAGCAGTACAATACTCCATGTTAGTTTGACAGTATCGAATTAAACATAGTTTTAGACTTACTCCAAGCAGGATCTAGAGAAATTGACGCGGAAGATAAGTAGAACACCATCTCCACAGGAGAAGAATACACTAAACGAAGAAACGCGCTTTGGAGAAGCCTATAACCATGCAGGACAAGCGTTTTGTCTGGATAGTGTGGAATGGACAATGAGCATCGACAAAGCAAAGTGACGAAAGGACCACCTGATGCCAAATCTATGCTGCCAAAGTATCATTCTGTAGTGAACTCGAATAGGGACATCAACTGTTGTTCCAGTACTACTAGCAAAATAGAACTTGGCCTGATTCTTTATTCTGGATAAATTTTTGTGCGGCGATATCTTCACTTAGCATCAAGCTGGTCCAAGAATGTAAGCGGCATAGAGTTCAAAAGGCAAAGAAGTCGGAGCTATTCATCATCACAGAATCACATCACAAAGGAAGCTCAGCTGGGAATTCAGGCTTCGACTTTGTTATCCTTAGTTGCTCAAAAGTTCGTGGTCTTTCCCGCAACCCTTTTGAGTTCGAATCAAGTATATTTACAGGTATGTGCGATTCCGTCTTCCTCGATCGTTAGTCCGCTTGCTGAGTCCAATCAATTACTGGACTTCAACTATGCCCGTTGAATTCTTTTAATATGTAGAGTTAAAATGTCGATGGTTGTGTCTCTCTCTCATACTTCTTTAGCGGCAGTGTAGCCTCAACATCCACGCTCGTCCAGATATCATCTTACGTAGGGTATGATCCACGAGGGTACGACCTTTATTTAAAGACATAAGTTCGTAACGATATCAGCATCTTTTAATCTGAAGCTACGCAGATACTGTCTTGTGTATCTCACCGGTGAGATCCACAAGACAGTATCTAGCTTCCACAGTAACGAGTCTTGATAATTTCACGAATGGTTGTTCCTACTGCTGAAACATATTGTACTGCGAAAAGATGAGGCAGATCAGTGCTAGACTTTTGTAACGCCACTGATGATGTGTACACAATGTGTACCAGATCAAAATGTGGGCCCCGAAATCTCAGAACATGAACACCCAGCAGCAAGTTCAGCAGAAAAGGGATGACAAAGGTTGCCTATATGCCTGGTAATCTATCCATTATCCTCCGTAGTCATCTTTTACTTCTCTTGATGCAGCAAACAGGATAATCTGGATGGTCGTTACTAGCTCAGGATTGTGTACTTATGTCTAAACCCCTCCGCTGTAGTGCCATTTCCGTGAGTGGTGGCTCTTTTGAACAGTTTCTAATGAAATGAGTTCTTATGCATGTGCAGTTTATTCGCAGCTTGCTGTTGCTTCTGCTGTGCTGAAACATGCGAGTGCTGTCTCGAAACTTTGTGCTGCTTGTGTCTCATGGAATGAGAACGGAGGTCCCAATTACAAGATTCTATAGCTAGCATGCTGTACCAAGCTGTTAAACGAAAGCACTTCTCTAGATTGGATTAACTGCTCCAGTCATAGAAATAGCAATCCGATAAGATGGAAATTATACCGGTATTTCTTTATCAGTACGAGTAATTTTGTGCTAGAGATGCACATTTGGCCTCAATCTCCCCGGCCACTAGTTTAAAGACGGTCCAGGATGAGACTGATGAAGTGTTCTGAAGACTACACTTCCATATCTAGATCTACTGCATTGTGGGGAAATGTGCTTTAAACGTAGCCCAAATCCTCTGACATGTCTTTCTGACCTCTTCAGTTACTGAGAAGATTTTAGCCGGCCAACTACAGAACGTAGTTCATTGTATTTCGCACTCCATATTGAAGCAAATTGAACTTCTGAGCATACCCGACAATTACCTTTATTCAGATGCATATCATGTAAGCCTCCGGCGTTGTCATCAGGTGTCCAGGAACAAATCGTCCCCATTTTCTCCCCAACTCAAAGCTTGCTCACTATGCTTTCATCAGCATGAAGACTCTTATCCTCTGAGGAAGATAAGAAAGTCCTTGTTCCCTGACAAAGCAATTTCGGGGCCATCTGCAGGTATTTGAAAACGGGATAGTCGTGTGCAAGAGATAACGAAGAAATCTAAAACTCAATCGTGCCTTCAAGCAATATAGTTGATTACATCATTCCATGTAGGTGGTCATCACAGTTGTCCTGGACACGGAAGACCAGTTTTTCTCTCCAGACTCCTGACAGAGGGCTCTGCTGACCCTTCTACTGTACTTCGCATGACGGTACGTTCCCAGCACTTCCTGTATTCAGTAGAGATAGAACATGGATATTGTTGATCATGGGAACGGAGACTCTGAAGCTGTTCTACACGAGAGTCTCATGTTTAATATTCTCGATTGAGCCTGGAGTCCCGACCTTTTTTGACATGAAATCTTCTAATTGTGTGATCCCAGAATAGATTGATCCCGCATGCTTCCATCCGAATACTTTTGATCGAGAGAGAGGTTTTGGGACTGGCTGCACGGATCACCACACTTGATTATCGTAGGCTTAGATTGTAAAGCGCAATTTCGATCTTATGCTTTTTTGTTGCTTGAATTGCGACTGTCCTTATGTTATTCGTATGCTCATAGTAAGTTCCGGACTCCGACTGTTCGGGACCAGTATGAAATTTCTGCCTTGAGATACCGCGGACACGCATTTCCTATTAACTCATAATGTGCGAAATAAGAAAAGGGATCAGAATCTAGCTTGCAACACGCAGTCTTCTTAATATGGCTAGTCCGCTTTGAAAGGGCCTCTCGATATGTGATTTAACATCTCAACTACACGGAAGTTCTCATGACTTCGCAGATGCCAGGTATGGTGAGATCAAGTACTTGAAAGAGTTCGCGGACGGGGCCAAATCAATATAAATATACTTCAATTGTCGGTACCCGAATTGGATCAGACTCTCCGTCGATATTCGCTTCTTCAAGATTATCTTGAGTTCTGGAATAATCCTCACTCATCGACATGCAACCGTGAATTCCAATTCCAAATGACTCTAGTCTATTGTCTCCTGCACCATAATGAAGTCTTTCGTCAAGATGAGACGACAGATAACTGCCCATCTGAGCAGCTTCGAGATAATCGATTCACAAATTCTCCTACGAATTTGAAGGGAGTCCTTACAGTTTAGGCTTTATCAGGCTACTTCATCCTCCAAGGTAAACACATCAAGAGAAAGAAATGCTGACATTCTCAAATTGGAACAGGTTTCAATCACGAGCTACCTCGTGGTCAAGGTATGGAGCAGTATGGGACATCCTGACAAGTGAATCTCCTTGAAATCGGATTCCGTTCTCGAGCTCATCTCACCGGGAAAGTTTGGAACATCAAAGGACGGAGACACAAGGTCGATGCGTCTCCAGCAGCCAATGATCATGAGTAATATTGCAGACGAGGTAACGATGGGTAGGAAAAAGTACACACCACCACAGCCGCGAGATACACGAGCGGTGACCCCAAGCGAAAAGTAAAAGCGCATGATTTGCGTGCACTTAACCCCCGGACAAACTATGCCACTGAAAGGAACAATGAGGGTGGATGAAGGTAAGAACTGAAGGTTACGATCACACAATGCCGAATGTCCACTTTCGGCCACGCAAAAAGCGTCACTGGCCCTCAACCAATCCAACTCGAAGTGGCCCCTACCAAGCGCCTTCCCGCTCTGCGTTCGGGACTGACAAACAAAGGGAGGCAGGAAAGGCCTAGTGATCATTTCTACAGTCGATCTATCAAACATCTTCCGATTTGGTCGAGCAAATGAACCGGGTGGTAGGTCCATGCAGGGCGGCCGACCATCCCTATGAAACCAATGTGTAATCCTCTATATACGTCACGTCGTAGAAACCACAGGCGGTGTAGATTAGCATAGCATAGCGCTGAAGAGTCTCATAGACAGATAAAGAGAGAGAGAGAGAGAGAGAGAGAGAGAGAGAGAGAGAGGTGTGAACGCATACTTCATCTGCTCTTCTTATCTATAAAATTTGTGTTGTAAGCGGTTACACGACTGGGTTCCTGGTATTAGAGCAGGTGTCCATCAACCAAATTTGTGTCGTAAGTAGCGCTTCTCACGTAGTATTGACTGGGTACCGAGTATTGGAGCTGATGAATACTGTTCGGGGAAGGTCGGATACCATGTGGCATAAATGTTAACAGTTGCGCTATAATTAGTCAAAGGACTGTGCACCCAGCCCGAGGTCCACGGTAGCTTCTAACGACGTCTGGCTATTGTTGTCCATATAGAGATGTCACATGTAATGAGATTACGCCGTGTGTGCAATCAAGCAAAAGTGCATACGCAGCTAAGTTGAAAACAATTGCGAATCATACTGAAGGTGACATAGAAGCAAACTCCAGTATACACAGTAGTAGCATTGACTTCAATATGCTCAGGTTCCTCACGTTAGTACTTCTTCTCGCACATTGATCGATACAAACATTGACAATTCAAGTAGGAAGATAACATGCACTTCCGGGTAGAAGTGCATGTTCCGGGTTGCACACTTCTAAACTTCGAGGCCTTGTAACCTTGAGAACTTCCACACTAACAGATTACATATACCACCACTGCATACATTGTCCTTGGTACCTTCCGCAACTCTATCCTCAACAACTTCGGCAATGTTTCACTCGAGATTAACAGCCGTCTGTAACTGCTGTCTGTAACGTTTGTACAAGGTACTGCCCCTACTGTCACCACACCTACACCAAAGTACACCGTTTTATACATTTCCTTATCACATGAAACTCTAAAGTTTCAGGACAGTACTCCCCTCACTTTCCTAAACCTTACAATCTCCGCCCCTTGCATGAAGCAATTGGCATTCCATCTGCATAACATTGTGTATTTCAAGTCTGCATAGGTGGGGGGAGGGGCGGGGGCCAGTCTGCAGGGGTGGAGTCAGGGGCGGAGTCCGGCAATTTTCAAAGTCTTCGAAAGTAAACCTACATAGCTCATATGTTGATCACTTTTTGAGGTACATGTATACTGCATAGATTGTATCTGCCGTTGTTAAACGATAAAGGATCACTGAAAGTTATCGAGGATTATTCTGGATAGGTCGAGAGTAGCCGTAAATTTCACTATCCGTAGCACCCGCTTAGTGAAATATCCGAGGACCGACTTGACTTTGAATTTACAAGCTACTAACAACTTCCACAAGTACAGTTCTTTGGGCTGATTCAATACAGAGTAACGAAATTAACTACCGCAACGGAGCCCATCAATGGCTAGCCTTTCTGGCTACAGATCTGTCCGGCCAAAGGAAACTAAAACAGGGAGAAAGGCATAGCCACCTACCTCACAGCGTCCCCGCAAAGTAAAAGGCAACATGTGGGTATCAGAAGACATAAAGTCGTGTTTTGTCTTCGAGAATGTCCTCGTCAACCAGACCTCACGTTCGCATTAGAGCATTCAGCCGCGTGCCTCTAAGATATTCAGTCTCCCAATTGTTTGCTTTGACAGGTGTCGAAGTAGCAGGAGAAGTTAGTAGATGTCGTTCTCCGTACCCGCTCGGATACGAATACTTTAAAGTATGCCACTTTAGAGTTTTAGCTTCTGAAGAGAGTGATTGAAGTATTGGTAGTCCTTATACAGAGGGAATCCTGTCTGTAGACAGCAAACAACCAATGTTTGGCATCAAATTCGTCAATGCACAATTTCTGGTGAGTCCAATGAGAGTAGAGTTTGATCTTGTGCTGTAACTTGTATTTCAGCATGTCATTCCACATGGCTTGCAGATTGCAACTTGAGGTGATTGTGGAACAGAGTGATTGACGCCTTTAAATACTGCAGTGTAGAGTCTACATGTGTGCGGAGTTTTGGAAGTTATCCTGCTTACGTTACGGGAATTACATGTTCAATAGCTTGTCCTCGGTAGAACGGTGTCCTCGCTGCTGGTGAGCGCTAGAAAATGGAGCTGCAGATGTCTGGGCCAAAATTTCAACTGAACACCGGAGACTTCATTCCTGCCTTGGGAATGGGAACTGTAAATTTACATACAGAGGCTCGTGGCCTGGAGCTTGTGAAGGACGCAGTTTTGTCCGCAATTAAGGTAATTGATAATGTTTGTTGCGGTGGTGTGTTCATAGTGTGCCTCCACCCTATTTGACCATAATATTACCAGATTGACACGATAAACGCACTCTCGATAGTTTTGAAAGCAAACTGGACAGAAATTTGGCGCTTGAATTGTGGATTGGCGGCCGCGATACTATAATATACCTTTTGTTCGGTCGTCGTCGCTTTTGTGCGACTGAATACTTTTGAAGACTAGGAGCCAGTTCTTAACATGCCATTCAACTGACTTGTAGGTAGGATACAGACATATTGATACCGCAGTCACCTACAACAGCGAGGTTGCGATTGGCAACGCTCTCCAGGAAGCATTCAAGGAGGGGATAGTCAAGCGTGCGGACGTATTTGTCACCACCAAAGTCTGGGCTCACAACCTCACTCCTGATGGGGTCTTTTCCTCACTTCAGATCAGTCTCGGGTACGGCTACTCACACAGAAACATTGCCCATGTCTGAACCAGTCGTCGCCTTGTCCCAGTCACAGTGTGTCCCCTTTTCCCTGACGCAGACCTATTAGGATAAGGCAATTCTAACATATGTCGCTGAGTAGAGAAGTTAATCCTTGATTCGCTTGCCACTCAGCCTTATTGCTTGATGGTTGAGCAGCAAAGCTCGACGTTGGACGTTAGTTTCCACACCAAGGAACTCCTGAGGCTGCTCGTATCAGAGGAATTCAAAAGAGTCCGACACTTGATTGAAGTGACTAAAAGTTTTGGTTGGATTTGTTTCAAGATTACTTAAGCGTGAGGCAAGAAGGGCTCGAGCTAAATTGCATTCATATGTATATGCATGTAGGAGACATTGCGATGATTTGGGTAATGGTGACAATTTCAGACTTGAATTGCAGAATGTTGCAGCTAGAGTATGTTGATTTACTACTCATGCACATGCCCGTGAGGATAAAACCAGGTGTGAAGTTTCACCAGGTTACGCGAGAAGATATCTTACCTATGGATTTAAAAGCTGTATGGGAGGCTTATGAGCATGTGCTGCATTTGGGACTTACCAAAGCCATCGGTGTGAGCAACTTTTGTGTGAAGAAACTACAAGAGCTGTTTCTATATGCAAAACACGTGCCTGCAGTCAACCAGGTATGCATGAACAGGCGCAGCTCAATTTTTCAGTTTTGTGTAAGCATGTAATGTAGTCCATCCATTCTCCTTCTATTAACTAAATTCAGAGATCCTCATATGACATTAGTGAATCTGATCCGGGAATGCGCTCTGCTCTGAGCGTACTTCCCTGAAATACTTTGTGACGACAAAGGAGTTTCACTAACAAGTTGGCATGTTCGACCTAAAGGTTGAACTTCACCCTTACTGTCAGCAGGCCAAGCTAAGAGCGTTTTGCAACAAAAGGGGTATACATGTCACGTGTTGGTCTCCAATTATGGCACCAAATACATTTTATGGCTCGAAGTCTCTACTCGATAATCCTACACTGAAAGAAATCGCAGTGAAGCATGGGAAGTCTGTGGCTCAGGTTGGTTCTAACCCTTTACTTTCCTCTCAATTTCAAGCTCCATAAACTGATTTGTGATCACCCGAGAGTTCTAATTTGTTACTCAACAGAAGAATGTGCTTGGTTTACTCCGAACTAAGAGTTTCGTCACGAGATTCAGAGTAATTTGAAGTGCGTACATATTTGTTTACGGATCCTGGTCTGCAGCATTTGACTTTTCCTATGGTTATGATTATGTACAGATTTGTCTGAGATGGTGCGTGGAGATAGGATGCAGTGCTGTGCCAAAGAGCTACAATCAACAACGGCAGAGGGAAAATTTTAATATTTTTGACTTTGAACTCACAAACGAAGATCATGAGAGGATTCTAGCACTTCCACAACATAAGGTTCACCATGAGCACGATCGAAAGACTTTCGCCGGGGCTTACATAATCTATGACGAGCTTTGGGATGATACCGAAGGAGAGATATCCACCTCTAGCTTAGGCACCTTCCGGTGATATCGATCGGTCATCAATAGCCTGAATCAACTAAGTTGTGTACATAGATCACATCTGCTCGCTTACGAACAGTTGCAAATGAATCGATACAGAATTTTAAAGGTGAGGATAGTCTCTGTGGAATTGAAACTGAACGTACTTTCAACTGCTCAATACGATTCAAGCAGCCAGACCTTGTATCCTCTTTGATGTTAATTGTAATAAGTTGCGTTTCCGGAAGCCGTTCCTACTGTACTGTAGTTACACGGCAGTTGACTGTGATGAACATCCGCATCTTACAAACAACATACGCCACTGCTACCTCGTATAATGCTAAGATTTTGGTACAGTCCCCGGGTTCGGAGTTCCTAACACCAAGCCTTCCCAATAATGGAGAACTTCTCTGTAGATCCTCGCGAATCAAGAATCAAGACTCCTCAAATCATTCCCTCTATGGATCATCGGAGGCTACTTACCATGTCCATAAGACTGATCGTTAACATATTATTAGAAGATGAACGACACAAGCAGTTCCCACCAGAATTGATATGGTTTATAGGATCATGTTACAACTGACATTTCCTCACCAGATCATCAACTGAAATTGAATCTATTGTTTCCAATCAAATCCGATGAAGTAGCGAAAGTATAACAACTGAGACCTCCAAAACAATTCTATCTATCTTTTATAATAACGATCTTTCTTATTACCAGCCACGTAGAAACGGTTGATCTAACCGGTTCCCGTGGGTCTCAAATTCAATCGCATTCGCGAAGATGCAAGACTTCTGAAAGATGACTTGTAAACGATTTATTAAGCTCAGTACTTTCGAAAGAACTTAAGGTCTGGAATAGCTCCATTCTTATTTGCTTCTGATTGAAACTGGTTCTTAAATAGGCCGTCCGAAACCACGAACTGCACATGAGCTCAATCCGATTGTGGATGGTTTGGCTCCTACCAACAGCAGCATAGCAGGTGGAGGCAGCCCTCGCAGGTCTCATAGCAGCAAAAGCAGCAGCACATTGTGAAGGCACTACACAATCGGGTAAGCATGTAGTTAGATCTTGTTGTAATATACTTCATCGCCTTATATATCAACCACAGATTGTATACCTTAGATGATATTGTATCCTGTGAGCTCCCATCCTGCGGTGAACGTCAGTATATTCTTGCTCAAAGGACTATCAGAATCATGGTTCTCTTCTGAAACCGGGTATATACGTAACGATTGTGCGATGCTTTATCGGTCAATCATTCGGCTACGATCTGAATCAAGAATGAAAATCCATCCACCTATTCCTAGACTACAGACAACATCCGATCAAGAATGCCAATTGCCTGCACTACTTAAGACCAGCTTACCAGGCATATAGACATCCTCTGTCCTCCTTCCGCTTTCGCACATGGTCAGTGTATGTCATATTCTCATCGACCACTGGAGCATTCATGGTGGTCTGTCCTGAAACTCCTCCGTCCATGTTGGCCGGTCCTGCATAACAGTTTGCGAGCAAATTAGGTCCAGACTGAGGTAGACTCGATTTAGAATTACATCATGATGATCTTACGGTATAGTTAGCGACGGATATTGGAAGTGTGCCAACCATATCTACAATTCGTACAGAACACACCTATAAATCAACCTTCGTCAATTCGTGGAAAGTAATGGCACCCTCTGGATCTGTCATATCTTACAAAGGGCTTCACTACCTGACATAAACCAGGTGGCTGACTCAAATCTACTCTGTCAGTGCAACACTCTAATTTTGCACTTTCTCCCTGTCGTTGTTATGCTGATAAAAACACACACCTTGTTGAGACGGATTCGAAGAAATGTTGATAGGCTCAGAAAGAATGCGCAGTACTCGTGACTAATTCAAAGTATTACACCATATGCCTGAACAGATTTGCTACTTCTCCGCAGGTTGTGATCCGCGGCTGCTTGTGTCAGCAATTTGAAGGCCTCATCGTTTGCAAGAAGAAGACTTGCTCTTCTACATAGATAGTTTCGTTCGAAAGTTCACACCCATTCATAACAGTTCGAAAGTTCACCCAGTTCGAAAGGCAATCACTTCTCTGGGTACGAACCGGGCGGGCAGCATATGCCGGTTAAGTCCCGGCGGGACCAAATGGGTACTCCAACATATGCCCGTCCGCTCCCGGCGGGACCAAATGGGGACTCCAACGAATGCCCGTCCACTCCCGCCGGGACCATTCTGACCTCCTGCAATTCAAGCCAGCAACTCCGGGAGTTCGAATCTCCTTCGGGGAAAAGTTATTCTGTAATTCAATGGGGACTTTGGATTCATTATTGAAATATTCTGTGACCGACATATGAGAAGAAAATAGGGACATCACGATCACGTTTAAGAACAGTTTCGGTGTCTGATATTTACAGCAGCCTTTTTTTTCAATCAATAAACTATCCATTTTGAGGCTTAAATATGGTCAAGATTAATTCAAATAAAATAAAATAAATAGATAAATAATTATTAAGAATAAAAATTTTAAACTATCAATTTTATGATCATTAAATATGATCAATAATTCTAATATATTCGCCAAGTAAATTATAAAGAATAAAATTCTAATCAATTTATTACTAACAACAAAAATTATTTGATAATAATTTATCATCACCAACCACCAAGTATATCTAAACTTGATTGATTGACAAGTAGATCAGTCACTCTATGGAGGGCTTGCATATCAAACTTTAAGATGAAAATGATTGCAACAAGTCTGAAGGACAACACAAAATCCAATCATTGGCAATACTCAAACTATGGCAAATAATTGAGTTTGGCAACATCTTTGTGCGAATAATTCTGCAGGTCTTTGCACAGAAAAGATACCATATTATTTATTGCCCTAAAGGGCTCACTAGTCGAAACTCCTTGGTAAATTTGACCTTGGTTTGCGAACGATATTCTCGTCTGCCAGATATTATTGTTCATATAAGAAAATTTGGGAGGAAGGGGGGAGATATTATTGGAAAATTTTAAGTCTTAGTGCAAGTTTCCTAGTTTGACTGGCCAACACGTGGCATAATTGACGAGTTTACGGGTATAAATAATGTGTTAGGAGAGATATGAATTTTGTAAGCCCATTAAGGATCAAAAGTTGGCTTTGAAGAAGGTCTCCGAACTCGACATTTTGGTAAAACAGTTAAGTAATTTTCTTTTCAGAAGTATTATTTTCGGTAATGAATTGTTTACTTGTAGAAGATCTATGTTTTTCGTTTTTGAATAAATCTTGTATTTTGTTAGAATGATAAGAGGGAAAGGTGATTTTCTACTTCTCTCTCGTGACAAGTAGTTATTACATGTACTTTTCACATTTTAATATGATTCACTATGGCGTTGTTGGAGAACTCTTATCAGTAAACTGAATTTTGGTAAGACGGAGAACTTCGTAATCTCCAATTTTGCATCATATTAGTAAATGCATTAGATTCATTATGCGGCAGTACTTAAGCTGAAATTTCTATTCCAAAAGTATAATATTCTCCTTCTATATGTTTTAAGAGATGTATCTACTCAAAATTACATAAATTAAATGGGACTTCCGGATAATATTCTGTACATCCCCGTCGCAATTCTGTCCGTCCATAGAAATGTACTTGTAGATTCCGTCTATTGCATAGAAGACATGAAATAAATGAATTGTAAATGTGAATTAAACTATTGTCCAAAGTAAATGCCCATTAAGCTATTTCCAATGAATTGCATATCTTGGACACAACATAAACGAACGTATTACAAACAACACTTAACAAGTGAAAACTTCTCATCCACGATTTGTCACTTAGAAATCGCTATTTCTTTCCTTCCTTGGCGATGACTCGTTAAAAAGAACATTTCTATCGTATACAAAGTTATAACACTTAGAGCAGTACTTCTCTCCTTTACCAGCAGAGAAAACTTAACCAGTCCACAGGTAACGCGTGGTCCTACGTGGAATAGTGAGTAATATCTGGCGTGGAGTGACTTCACGCTGGCAATCACTGCTCTTTGGTGTCAAATTATCGAGTTGGTGAAATCCACTGCCACATGGGATTGACGCGCCCCGTCAAGTCCTCATTAGGGTCCGTTAAGCATTTTGGCCGACTTGGGGATCGGCCAAGTCGAAGTGCCAATATGGGGTCGGTTAAGTCTTAGTGGAGCTTTACCAGGGTGGAGGCGGACATGGCGAACGCGTTCCGAGTCCCATCAGCTACAGTGTTTTCTTGCTGCAGTGTTCCGCATTGAGGTCGCAGTCACGAGTCCGATCAGCCCAGTGCTGGAGCAACTGTCATACGTCATACGCGTCTTCAAGTTTTTGCCTATTCGTGACCCAAATTATTATAGTGGCGTCCAGAACAGAAGGTTGATTTATGATGTGAAGCGCAGATTTCAGAAGATAGCAAGCAAACTCATTTGAACTTAATCAACAAGCCTCCATTTCATATGTACCAGATTGAGTGGGTCACACACGGTATCGGTTGAGAGCTTGACCGAAAATTGCTTCGCTTAGCATAACATTCGTGAACGGCAAGTTACTGAAGCCTTTTTGCTTCCGTATTGTACCTTGTTTGCTATTTGTACACTTGTTTAGCTCCAATTTGTGAGACTTGGAGGAACTGATACACTGCGTAGAGTATCGACGATTACTCTACGGAATTGTGACATGCTTCCACATGTCCAGCTACAGCAGAGGAGCGGTAAACAAAAGACCTTGGGGAACTTGCAGCAGAATCTTGTCCTTATATGCAAGAATCTGTAG
Organism: Lunularia cruciata; assembly: GCA_948567375.1. Lineage (NCBI taxonomy): Eukaryota > Viridiplantae > Streptophyta > Marchantiopsida > Lunulariales > Lunulariaceae > Lunularia > Lunularia cruciata. The sequence goes on along the minus strand of OX419762.1, from coordinate 41,915,756 downwards.
CGCACTAAGAGATGGAAAGCAATTAAGAGGGTATATATGTGATGAGGTGCGCACTGCACTCTGTACTGTGCAGCACGATCCTGACAAGATTCAGTACCAGAAAGTCTTTGCAATTATTAAAGTCACCGTAGATTGGAACGCCTCAGGCCATCGGCTACAAAAAGGCAATCATTTGTATCCCCTCATGATGAAGAGTCGTTTCGGTAGAGTTGCGTTCGCTTACTAGTTCAAATCTCAAACATATATCTTCACCATGCTGCTTAATGTGGGTTCTATTGCAGCACGAAGTGTCAAGGTGCACCCTCACTGGAGATAGTCCCGTTAGCCAGTGCACTTTACAGTATTGATGTCAAACTGATCTATCAGTCGAGGATGTAATTCCCGACTAGAACAGTTAAGTTCATCAACCGTGTGTGGAGTACTTATAATTTGTACAGGTCTGGATTACTAATCTTGAAAGGTTTGTGCCACTGTTCGCTAGGAATCATCCGAGAAGATGTAGAGGTCAGATTGACGTCTTTCTTCTTGCCATGGAGCACTTGCAACTGGCTGCGAAGAGAAGCTATTAAGTTTATCAGTTAGTTTTCTGGGACTTCTTACCCAAGAGGTTTAGCTTCATATTTCTCATTCGGAAGATTGCCGAAGCAAATCTATCATGCTCGCACGGTTTACTAGCTGTTGGTCTCCTCTTTACCCAGAGTTTGACGCCATTGTCGCTCTACTTTAGTGCTGCCGTGGTCGACCAGCACTGTTCGTCCGGTGCAGATTGGGCTCTCATCCATATGGAGACAATCACTTTCTCCTTCTTCGACGATAACTCTGTTCAGTGGAGTGCATGTTTCGCAGAATCGCTTGTAAAACGTGGTAAATGAGAGGATTGATTCGCTATAGGGTCTTTTGTTTCGAAGCTCGAAGTGATAACCAGGCGATTAGCTGAAAAATTGATATTGAATGTCTCAAAGTCTTGGCCGTTAAGTTTCTCGAGTTGATGTTTGTGGATAGATAAGTCGAGAGACGTCTGATCATGAGTCCTCTTCCTGGAGTGAATCTCATCGGAATGACCTATCATCTAACCTCTCTTCAGTGTCTTATCCACGACCATCAGTTCCAAAAGTTTAGCAATCATCACTCTGAGACAAGCAACGTCTTGCATTGCACCGGATCTCCCATCGAACTGTTCCGCCGAAGCTTAGTTCTTCTACGGAGTTTGGGCTCAAAATGTATCGATCGTCGTGTCGTATACCCATGTACTTGGTCACTTACGCATGGATCGCAGTTCTTAATAGAAGTTTCTTGCAGAGGAGACCTTTTCTAGCCATCCGTTGCAATCCTTCGGGATTGTGATTAAGTTCACACATTGCGGATGAAGTAATTTACCTCGCTTACTCCCACATCAAAGAAATTGATGTGATGATAATTAGCGCGCAAGTCTTTTGAAGCCTTTAGCTGAAATCTACTCAGCAATGGCCGACCTCATTCCAGGTGTGAGTAAGTTTCGAGCACAATTTTCAAGTCCGAAACGACAGTTCCGACAATTGTAGACGACTTCTACGCCTTAGATGGGTATATACTTCGATGAGAACTTCCGTGAGAGTTGGTATTTTCCCGAGCACACAAATCTCACATATCCCCGCCTCCCTGTGGAGAAGAAAACGTGGAGTTATCATGGCGTGCCAGTTCACTTGTATGTGAAAGCATTGAGAGGAAATTAAACTGTGCGAATGGGAACTTTGAGTTGAATGAGGGAAGGACAACTACGAAGAAGTCCACAGTCTGACATGTGAGGAGAGTGACGTACTTCGCTGATACGGACTGCAGATTGAAACTACTACCTCCGTGAGACCCCAAGATTGCCTTTAGTCAATTCACACAAATGCGGCTCAAATTGAAGAGTTCGATAGCGAACTATAACTCTTCCAATTCTGCATGACACTTCACTCAGCCAGACCACGCAAGACATCAAGTAATTGAGTATCTTCAGCAATCTTCAAGTTGAGGGAGTGAGCAGTCAGTTTCCCATCTTCCTTCTCATTCTGGATCCTGCCACGCAACTTGAAGACAAAACACAAGAATTTTACTAGCTAGTAAGAATGCTGGCTGATCACACCTCGTCAGTTGCTGTCTCAATTTACTGTGAGATTTTGCTAAGATAACAAATTCTTGGGTATCAAGGGGCTCAGCTTCTGATCCGTGTTTCTCTTGCACTTTCTTCAGCTCACTGGTGGTTTAATGTGCGATCCAGAGAAACCGAGAATCGATATAAATCTGTACGTCAATTCCACTCACTGATTGCGAAATTACGTACCAAAGAACACACTGTTAGTCATCCTTGATCCCCCACAGAGCATTAGAACAGGGATGATAGACGCGGCCCGTGCAGGACTTCTCCCGATATCGCAGGTAACCATGACCGGGTCGTAGGGCGGTTGGAGGGGGCGAAGACGGTACTGAACATGCAGCAGCAAGACTAATTGTTGGGTGATGGTTTGATTTCATGACTGAATGATCAATGGACCGGACTCACAGTACTATGAGCCTCATGTGAACAGCAGAATGTCCCTCAGCGCTCTGCAGTTGGTCCCCTGGAGTTACGATTGGGAGTTCTTATGTGGATTTTATACTACGCTACACCTGTGAACTTAGAACTGCATGATTGGTCGATCTAGTCATCTACTGCTGGCCCTTGCACTTACCGTCCGTGATGGTGTGAAGCAAATAGCCTCAAATACCTCCTACTGTACCTGTACTCACCCATTTCTCTCCAGATTGCACCATTCTGACAGTACGACCGCTGCTCATAGTGAAGAGGAAACGTGACCTTTGAGGCTTTGAGGCTTTGAGGACAATGCCTGAAGGTTTTGACAGGAGTTTACAACCACAATGCTGTTGCATAAGCCAATAGTAATAGATATAGCGGAAAACTGAAACATAGAAAGATCTAAAGACAATGACCTGGTTGAATTTGTACATAAACAGGACCTATCACCAGCTCCCTTCATTCTATGCATCAGAACTGTTGATTATCTAAAGCAGAAGAATCCTGTGGTGAGCAGGGAGGCAGTCATCTGTTGAGCAGGTGTTCTTAATGTTGAGCCACAAGAGGCTGTCGTCACTTTGGAATTTAGGTAATCTACCAAGGCGATTGCAGCGGGTGAAAAGTGAAGAGCTCTGTACCAGTTTGTTTCACTATCTCAAGTTGATATAAAGTCTGCGAGAGACAGTTCCAACCAACAAGGACGGAGGACTTTTATGCTGAAACAGCTACTTTTCTGCTTTTTAGCAAAGCTGGAATCAGGAAATGTCAAAAGTTATCAGTAAACCGGCCGATGCTATGAGATAGAAATATCAAACACGTGAGAAAGGATCCTTCACATTGTCTGCTACTTGACTTTGTGTCGATCTGCCATAGCCAGTAGAGTATGGTAACTTCCTCAAATTCAACTACAGTGTAGTTCCTCGTGGTATGCACATCTAATCGATTGGAAGTTAATGCTAACCACATGCTATGCGAGCTTGATCATCAGGAGACGCGACTTCAAGTCGAAAGCTTTATGGAAAATGGTATCCGTACTTGTCATACCTGACATCTGAACACAGAGTGCCAGGCGAAAATGCTGAGACCGAAGTGTTCTGGGAAACATACAAACATCGACTTCACAGGTTCGGAAGAGGCTCTTCACTTGTTGGAGAGTTCCGCTTCGCACCAACTAAGATCACAGGATATTTTAACTAACTAGCTCCAAGTCAAAGGGGATTTTGATTTGTAAATGTCCTTTTCGTGTTTGTCTCTGTTGTTTGTGCCTTAAGTGACATTGGTAATCCAGTGATGATTGCTCCTAAGACCAAGCAACATATTAGCACCGCTTGTGTGACTTGGACGGTATAATCCACCTTGAAATTGGGCTATCAAGGATATCAAAAGCAGACCGTGGTTTCCCGTACCTTCATGAAGAACTTGCAAACAAGCGACCAATTCTTCACTCATCTGCGACAGCAAAGCTCATCACAACCTTTGTCCAATGCCAATCTCCATCTGTTACACCGTGTGAACTGAATACAACATACCAGGAGAAAGAAAACCTCTGTCGATTATCCTGGTTGCTGTCAGAAGCATTCATCAACTTCTTTTGCCACTAAATATCGCTCGTACTCATTGGCTGGTGTGATTGCTGTTGGTTTTGCTGATCACAACACGGAACATCTCAAGTCACGGTCACTCTACGTTCCGACTAAGTTGTAGGCGTGAGCTGGTGTAGCTGTTTATCCTCTGTGGGATCTTGCTTCAACTAAGGATCACATCACTCTCCAATGTTCGTCTCTGCCGCAGGCAATCCCACTGGATGGAACTCCTCGGAAACGAAGTTGTCATGACGGCACAAACTTACCCTTGATGAGAGAGTTATCCATCTCGCAGCTCCCTGTTCCTAGGACGCTGGAACCGTGTTTCAACTAAGAGTTTCCTCCTTAAGTCGATCTTTCTCATGGCGCTATGCGATCTGTCTGATTGGGACATCTCATGGAGATATTTTGTTTAAATCATGATCAGTACTTGGTCTTGCATACTTCTTCACCCTGAAATTCACAGACACCACCCCTAAACCTCCCTTCTACTCTGCGGAATATGTGGAAGTGTCTCCCTTGAGGAACGCAGGGGGCTGAAGTTGTCAGTGACGAATATTAGAGAGCATACACTACGGACGGTACTTCTGTATGTAGGGAATAGCTCCAGCATGTGTCAATTGCATGATTTCCGAACATATCAACAGCCATTACAGTTCCCTGGATATTTTGTGACTCGTATAGCAATCTCCTTCTATTTCAAAGTGGCATGTCTGACGTGTTCGACCATGAACGTGAACGTTGATAGTTAACCGAAGCTTGGTGGTGCACCAATTAGCAAGCACCAATTTTTCCAATTCAGCAGTTTGGCCTCCTCAATTCCAACTCCCACTCTTGCTCGTTCTTTGAGTTTTACAGATAGAAGCACATGCATTTCGATAGAAGGTATTTCAGAACACTAATTCAAGAGCAAATTACAGCCCCGACACTGAGACACTCAGCAAAACAAACATCTAACAGATAGTGTAAATGAAGAAAGAGGAATTCCTTACATGATCCCTGCTAATTTCTCTGTTATGAAGCGCTTTAACTGAAGAGGCTGACATACCCAATTCCAATGATCCTCAGAGATTTCTAGTTATCGAGAGGAGAACGTCTCGATGATGGCTTAGAATAAGTCATGGTCAGCGTGTCAGAACTTGGCAGACGTTCTCAACAAGATAGATGTATAAATTGTTGGACGTCCCTTGGTACAGTTTTCATTTCACAACCTTGCAATCAGACTACTCCATGGAAGCGTATCCTCATGATGATAATGCCGCCACGAGAGTGCCGAATCCTCACTCATCTTGAAACCTCTCAGAAAGCTACGAGGGTATGATTCTAGGAAATCAGAGGGCTGTAGGTTTTTCCCCGAATTTCTGAAGCTACCAGATACTTCCGAAGTCATGCCTGTCAGTCTTCTATATTCTGTAAGTCCATGGAAGTCTTAATTGAACTCATTTACTGCACTTAGATTAGTCGCATCAGACGTATCTGAAGGTTCGTGGAAGGCGGAGAGGAAGACTCTGATTCGAAAGTAAATGACTACCTCTTCAGACCAAAACACAAAAATATGCCTCAGAAGCCTCCGCTCTCCCATCAATATTCATCAAGGTGGCACCTTACCTGTTTTCGTATTTGACGCACTCCTCCTCTTTATACAAAACCTTTTCGATATCCATGTTGGAGGACCTGACAGGCACTCCCCTTCGTTTGTATCACGGATCTGTGGATGATTGTTGTACATCTGTACCTTGAAACTTGGAAACAGACAGCTCAATCCTGTCCTACACCTGTTTAAATCTGACCTTGATAGTTTTGGAAAGACAGAGGGCGTGATACACCATAAAAGTTGGTCTCGCTATAGAATGAAAGTATGGCAAGGGATTGACTAAAGACTTCCACAGTGTGTATTCATATTTTCCATCGTTTCGTGAGGCAGACAAAGTTTAACCCGCTTACAGAAAAAGAAGTACTGCTTCTGTATCGTGCTGTTGTAAGAGGTAAGTTGGCAGCATCTGCTTTGCACTCGTCCCTCGTAAAAACAAGGGGTCGAGTGTGACATTCACTGGCACAAAAAGCGGACAGGAGTCGATTGCATGACAACTCGCAGGATGTTATTCACAAGGTGTACTGCCAACCGAAGCCTCTGGCACACTGTGTGCGGTAAAGAATCTGATTGTTTATGCCTGCGTTTGACCTTCCGTCCACCACAGTTCCGGGGCCATTTTTGACTCTAGTATATGCAGCCGAACTAGTTCAAGATTGATGATGATAGACTCTGAACGTTAACTTTCGAAAACTTCTCGTAGATATCACGAGCTAAACTCAGTCAAGCTGATCTGCCCTTTCTAAATGCGCCTTTGAAACTGGTCCGAATTTCCAGAAACCTTCCGTTCACAAAATTTACCTACTCGAAAAACCTGGAGTTTTTCCGGATTTTTCGAGCAGTTGCGGGATGACTCGTCTATAACGAGAACCCAGTGATAGCCGGTCGCCCTTTTGATCCCTTTTTTGAGCTGATCGTCTATTCTGCCAACAAAACAAAGAAGTTTAAGTTGTTCTAGACTTTCACCGTTCACTTCTCGGTGGAGTAAAACTTGATTCTGACGATGGGGGGTTGCCACACCCTTCTCTGAGTTCGACAAATTATTTACGCATAATGTTTTTGACAATGTGAGGAACGTCTGTCTCTGTAGAGTCACCTGCATCGCCACCACTGGAATAATAGCCTGCGTACACTCCTGCCTTGCTGTGTTCTAACTAGTTTGAGTCGCGCCTCCAAGGCCGGAAAAGCAAAACCACGAGGGCAGCCAATTGCAACATTTTCAAGATCCACATACTTTCAGCCTTTTCCTCATCCTCCATGCAGAGTGCTAATGCTGAAAGGGTTCTTGTTCATTATCGAGTTTGGACGATCCTATACGTACGTGTTATCATATGTCCGCTCCGCAACATGGCAATTCTGGTATTTCACGTCTGGCCAGCGTTTCTGCCACTCCTACCAAAAGATCCTCGAGCCTTCGTAAGAATTTAGAATGTCCAGTACCCAGCAAAAGAGTACAAATCCAACACTATCTAACACGTGTTTCTCCAACCAAGTTCGACAGCAGGATACTGCCAGAAGTTGGACCTCCTTCTGTGCTGTTCGCCGTCTCTCCTCTCTTCTCGGAAAGATCTTCAACTCCTCACATGCTATTGCTTGTTCTGTTACCTTTTCATCGCTCTTACCTGCCAGTTACTCCCAGCATGCTCGTCATGCTTTGGCCATCACCTTATATCTCCTTGGGTCCCCTCCTCGTGACTAAGACATGCCGCGACGACTCGGCTGATCCCAACTCTTCCAGTCTGACCGTCAGGGGCAGCGATGGGCCGCGGCCCGACGGGCCGCCAAAGCTCGGGAGCTCTACCCTAGACAACTCTAATCCTCTTGTACAGCACTTGGAAATCAATATAAGACTCCCTGTTTCGGGAATCATATGAACACTTTCACTGCCCTCCAGGACGATTTTACGGCAACACCAAGCAAGTGAAAAGCAGTCGGCAGGAGCTCACGGGTGGAAGTACCACTTCAGTCAGGTCCCTATGGACCAAAGCTGCTGATGATTTTGTTCGATTTCCACTGTCTAATTTTGGGGTTCTATCAACTTTAACTCTACTTTCTTTCTATGAATCGAGGATAGGATTCTATATCAAGTATTTCTAGAATTTACTAAGTTTCAATGTCCAGTCCACTTGGCAAGAAAACTCGCACACCAATTTACAAAAGTAAGAAGTTACAACAACGAGAATTTTAATCACCTTTTGCGCCAGAAGGTTTTCCGCTTGTTAAACTCTTTCTGTAGAGGAACCAAACTTGCACTGTAAATGTATCTGCATTTTGAGCGGTAATAAAACTCAGATTCTTGTCTGATTGTACTCTGAGCTTTTAGCTTTAAGGGTTATTTCGAGCACACGCGTCTGCAGGTTTGAACCAGCAACAGTCCTGGATCTGGTGGACTATGTCACACCTTATCACTCTAAGTACGTCGCTAGTCCATTGACTCTATTGCTTAAAGAATACAAGACTGAACAGTACACTCCTGGATACCTTGCCTAGGGATCACGAACACCATTTTTGATCCTCTGTTGACAACCAGAGTTGGCTGGGTAGAGTCCCATCTTCCAGGATCGTGACTGGTATACGGTAAAGGCGTGAGTAGATTTCATGGAATGCATGAACAGCGAACTATGCTCTCGGAGTTCTCACGACCGATTTCTGTTGGGGATGGTCTGCGCTGGCAACCAGTCCCATCTTACGGGAGGTTCTACAGGTATGGTGCTTTATTCACCATCTGAAGTGTAAGCGTTTGGTTGGTTCTCTAGAGGACCATCATCACGTTAGCATCCTGTCCCGCGTTTGAGGGAGAAGCTTTCCAATGGCTAAGCCCGGTTTAGTTAGAAAGCAATTTTGTGCTTTCTTGCAAGAAAGAGTGCTAGAGATTGGATCCTAGTGTCGTTGCACTCTCTAGTTGCCGGCGCCGATTAGTTATTCCACATGAGTCGGTCGACCGCGTCGACGGACATCGTTGTTTTTCCAGTGCCTATTTCATATAAGATTATAGTACATGATTATTGAATGAAATAAATGATTTGAAGCATTATAAGTCTCAGTAGTACTTCTCGCCGACAAGTCTGTGCCCAAATTCTGATCAAACGGAGGTTCAGTGTAGTGCACCCTTTGTTGAAACCTCCAAACGGCAACGTATGTGTGCAACCCGGAGTGGCTAGGAAGCAGATCTCTTTTCTGAGGACCTATTTCGATCCCCATCATACGGAGGTTTTGTTTGTTGATTTCGTACTTTTAAACTGCTCCCTCCTTTGAATCAGATCTTTTGGACGGCAGTGAGATTCTTCAAAAAAATCAGAATCTCTGAAGTCTATCTCGTACGAATCAACAAGTCTTTAAACGAATGCAATGCTGCAACTATTGGTAGTTCTCATTTATCAGCGGAATCAAATGGTATCCTGTTCGGGTAGTATATCGTACACTAAAGGATCGCCTGCAGTATCCACGAGTGCTTTTGATCTTGTGGATTCTTCTTACACCGTACACGAGGAGTCGTGGCCTTGGGAGTATGGCTGCGTTTGTACACTACTGGCATTATAAGATCGAGTGATTTTAGCTCAATGACACTAAGAGTGCAGGGTATCAAAAGGCATACAAGGATCTCCTAACAACTTTGCAATAAGGTCAAATAGCGTCATAGTTCATTCCTTTGACTCCTAGTTTTGCCATGACATAATTACTGTAATCCTCAAACAGAAAACATAGCAACTGATATAATATCATCAATAGGATATACACAGGAAGCCCACCAAACGACCTTCTAAAACCGAATGTCTGCATGTATATCCTTGTACATTATTGTTTATGAAGGTATTACGGAATTCGTCCAATGCCATAACAAAAACATGGGCAACTCGATATGAGACTACAATCCCAGCTCCTACTTTAAGGTTCCTTCGGAAAGCAGCATGTGTTCCTGCTAGTTCCGCTATTTCTTTCTCCTTATCATCAAGGATGAATAATTGCAGCTTCTGATTTCCCAGGTACTGTACCTAGATGGTCTAGTGGTGAGTAAATCGTCTTGAAACCACTTTTTAATCATGAATCACAAGATTTTATTCTAAACCTCCTCTATGGGATCAACAGTTAACCATACTCTCTCACGGTGCTGTTGTGCACGAACACTCATCAAAGTTCCTGAGACGATCTGTACGACGTTGAATCATAATCTACCGCCCAACTATTTCGAGCTTTACAAATCTAGAAAGCGCGTCTTTGTACCCTCTTCCATACAGAATCCACAGGATGAGGGTGTCTAACACAGATATAGACACACAGAGGTCAAGGAATGTTATTACGGTTGAAGTTGTCCTACACTAACTAACATACACCAATGTCAAATCCAAATTTTCGATTTCAAGTAGACTGTTCAGAGTTCACAAAAGTGAGCACAAGTTCTGATCCAATTTGTCTCACAGACATATTTCGGTCTTTGTCTTCCTCACATCTCGCTAATTAGCTGACAAAAAGGGACCCACGTTACCGTCGACATCTCTGAATTCCAACAGATCTTGAGTGGCCACCATTGGCACCAGGGTCAGGGAGCTTTTGTGGGTTGTCTGTAGAGGTTCGAACGGCCAGAGTCAAGAGTGGTGCCCTTCTAGTCCCTCCGAGGGGTGCCTGGGTCAGTTGTGACAAGGAATTTTATCTTCTCCCGACATCTCTTCGAGGAGTAATTTCTCGATCTCCTCTCTTGTAATTTCATTGTAACGTCTTGTTCTACGATAAAGGGTTTCGATATTTCCACATCCAATTTTCTCTAATCTTTTTTGTTTCACTTATTCGTTTTTTCGTTCAACTGTTGATGAAAACTAGAGATTAGTGAATTCTATCTTCATTTTAGTGTTTAGTGTATATAATTCTTCATCGCTAAAAATTAATGCGAAATATTGAAATTTTGTATGTACCAAAATAGTATAAAAAAATTTAAGTTTGGCAATTAAGAAACCATAAACGACATAAATAGCTTTTACTGAGAATTTTTATCGATATCACCACATCCACAAAAGAACAAAAGAAAAAGTTACTTAACCATAGTTGATTACATAATTCTCATGAGGTACACTGAACTAAGCATTCTCAAAGTGTTTGGAGTTTCTCATTTACATAGAACCATATTTTAAATGATCTAATTTTAAAAGGACAATCTACTGAAGGAAAACACCAAACAATAACTAAAAACTACTAATCAACACTGTATCACGACTTCTAGCCGGAGAAAAATCCCGCTACATCATCACCTACATATAAACAACAATTAGATGTACCAATATCAGAAAAGATATATCCAATCAAAATAAAATAACCAATGCAAAAATTAAGTATTCAATTTTCCTATGTAAGGATAAGGATACTCATCCTTATATAGACTTATATATAGATACAAATTACATAACATGCTAAGATGGGAAGAAAATTGAGGGGGGGGGGGGGGGGGGGGGGGGGGGGGGGGAAGCTCCTTAAATAGAGATAATACACAAGAAAACACAACATATGGCATACAACCCGTAAGAAGAGTAAGAAGAGTAACAAAAGTAATAACATACGCATAACTTTGGTATATAATTACACCTTCTACAATACGATTCTCACATTGTCATCATGTGCTGATGACAACAAGGGATACTCAGAAAGGAGATACAAGTTTTAGCTTCCCAACCAAGACATGTTCGTCCAAGCATCCGCATCGCTAATCTATGTGGAACAGATGATCACCAAACCACCACCATAAATTCTTCACATTCACTTTGTCCCTCAACCTCACTCTTTCTCTTATGTTGTAGCAAATAATTATATGAAATAAATTAAAATTCCAGTTTGTCCACAATGTCCCGGGTTCTATCTCTCATTCTCTTCCAATTTATAGCAAACAAATGTTTTAGTATCTCTCATATCAGTCATTGTGTCTGGTAATTGTTGATCTATCTGAATCTCTTCACTACTCACATACTAAATTCAAGTGTTCAACTCACATACTCTAGACAAGGGATAAACGAGAAACATCAAAATTCAAACCTCTTGGAGCTCATGTCATACACAACTTATTTGTAGATAGGAAAGTGTAACTTGGAGGCCATGATCCAAGAAAAAGAAGTGATTGAGAATCATGGACTGAAAGCAATTCAAACTACAAAAGACCCTTAGATACCATTAAAAGCAATCCAAACAAATAAAAAGAGGCCCCGTTGCCGTGATTGATGTCCATAATCCAATCGTTATGTTACGTCTTAAAAATATAAACTCAAAGCTTGGGTTGCAGCTAGCTTGATCCTTGCCACATCGCATGGTTTTGTGAGAATCCTCTTTCCATATTAACAGTAATTTATCGGTACCTTGCGTACACAAACTATACCAAAAGCTAGAGATTTTAACAATTCGTGAGGATAAATATGTGGATATGATCATATCTACCAACCTCCATCCCTTGTTCAATTTTGAGTATTTCCTTATACTTCATTTACAACAAGGTTCTCTAGCCTTCTCTTTTATATGATCATAATTTGATCACTATTCCGAATAACAAGGCTTCCATTACATAATTCTAACTTGTAATAAGACTCTTCACATTATCTAAATCACTAGGAAACAAATGTACACCCTTAATTACATAAACTAAACAAGCTGCAATTTGTGAGAAGACTATTCAAATGATCTGAAATTACTATGACACAGAAGTACACCCTTAACCAGATAGACTTAATACGTGCACATTCCATCCATTTGAATTCGTGATAGTTAAGGACGTCGTGAAGTGGAAACTGATGTATTATGGATTCATTTTGTCCTCGAAGGTTCCAGATTATGTTAATTAGTGATGATGATTCCGTTTCAGCAAATTCTTCTTTCTGCAGTGGATAAGGCCGAATAAACCGTCTATTGTTAAGGCATCTATTTTCTTTCTTCCTACCTTTTGGCCCTGCAATCTCTTTCCTACTGCGGACAAGTGGAAACGAGATAGTGTCATCTTCAAAAGGAAGGGAAGAGCAATTACCTGATGATCTTTCACCACAGATGTGATGATACAATGCGTTTACTTGGGAACAGCTTTTCCAACCTCTGAAATGCGCTTCAGCCCACCAAACCGAAATCGGCAGCGCCAACGAAGCTTATATCGCAATTCTTACAGACAGATAGTTGGAAGCGTGTCATGGGTTTCTCATTCACATGGTGGAATCTGGATGCCTTGGAGTATTATGATAAGTTACCAATTCACGAAAATGTGTGGGGCACGGTAGCTTCTAAAGATAATAAGTATACTTTTAAGTGTCCTCTCGGGTGATATTAAGCAAGTGATCAAAGAAATTGAGATGGGATCTCTCCTTATCTTGTCTTGATCATTCAGCTCATCGGTCTGTGGGTCCAAGTTCGGACACAAAATGTTCAATATGACTTCTGTGGCTGGCAGTTCTTTGATCGACAGTTCCCTTTCGTTCATAGATCTCCATAACATCGATCGACTTCCGTAGCCAGTGAGTTCACTAATCAGCAGGTTCTTCTCGCTCTTAAATGTCCATAAACCTTCATCGTTGACAGTACCCCAACTTTGGCATTGAGACTTAGCGGCACCCCAAGTTGGCAGAAAGACTTAACAGTATCCTAAAGCCTGACGTGGATTTAGTCGGTTCTTGTTGGCACAGCAATGTTTGGACAAACTTTACTTTTGTAACAGGAACCAATTCCGCGTGGGTCATTCCAATTCAGGCAAATTTTCAGAATTCCATGTTGGCTAACACATTTGCTGCCAACTAGGATAAGGACTGCCATGCTAGCTCACTTCAGCTGCCAAATAGCACAATCGATTGCATCGTTGGTCCATGTCATCTTTGGGGGTTACTATTGAGTCTTTCTGCAAACTTGGGGTGCCGTTGACTAAGTGCTAAAGTTGGTGCACTGTTAAGTCCAGCTCTTCTCTATAGAGGCAAGTATAGGTCTCCAAATACAGGGGCATGCAGCAAGGTCACCTCTTTGTTCCTCTAGCTTTGGAATTATATGGACCGATGGACAATGCATTTCACACATTTGTCAGGGAGTGCACGAGAGCTTATCATGTTAGACGTATGGGGTACCACTCTCACTCTCATACTTTCTACAGCGTGTATCCATTGCTCTTTAGAGTGAAGTGGCTGGTGCAATCCATAGGAGAACATTAGCTCGTATATCTTAGGTGCGGAAGGGCAGGTTTCTCATATAGACTCTGTTTGGGCTTAGCCCCATGTTACTTTTTTTGTCTCTCCCTTGTGCGGCTTGATTGATAGCGTCTTCCCATTCTTTGTTTTTCCTACGCCGTCGCCTTCTTATAACTCTTCTCTATTCAAGACTATTATGTCACGACGACCAGAAGTAGTAACGCCTAAAAGAATCTAAGCATTTGAAGATATATTGACGTAAGTTCAATGGAAGTACAGTAATTTGTTCGATCATTAAGACTAATAAGTCAGTCTGTATTATTAGAATAACTTCGCGTCAGCTGGTCATGCTCCAAAAGCTTTTCCCAGTCCAAGATATGCTGCAAACGGGAAGTCCATTTGAAGGTGAATTCGGTAAATTACATCCCTAAAATGCTATGGTAAACAAATCTACACTACAGAAGTGTTCTCGATGACAGTTCTCTGAAGTAGATTCTGGTGCTATGTCTGTCGACCTTTTGTCTCCATCCCTACGAATACACATTTCGTAACCTTTTAGGAAAGCAAGGACACTCGAGACTCGTACAGAGAAACACACATGCGTCCATGTGCGCGTTCCTCAGTCTACAATCTCGTCGTGGGAAACGGTGTTCTGATCTGAAGTCACACACGTCCTCATCAGCACGAACCAAGAAAACGAGGCGACTCGCAGAAGAAATTAAGAAGGATGGGAAGACCCCTCAAGCCGTGCAAGGATAGAACACAAGGTAAAATGAGGCTAAGTCTCAATAATGAACACGAACCTGGGTTTTGAGTTTGGGTCCTCTGAACTTCGCAGCTTGGTTACTGCAGGCTCACTCTGCCCAAATCATGTGCGAGTATGATCTACTTCGCATATACTCCGCATGCTGATGCTGTTCAGAGGTTGTGCTCTGCCCAAATCATGAACGAGTATTAATCTACTTCGAATATACTCCTCGTGCTGGTGCTGTTCGGAGGTTGTGTTGAACCAGCAACTGTCGGTGGCGTCTAAATTGAAAGCTAAGGTTCTGTGTCGACCATCACAAAGAAAAGTGTACAAATCGTCTACCGCGAAGGAAAAATGAAAAGCATGAATAAGTGCAATTAGTGTTTTGCGCCAATAAGTGCAACTCAAAAAAGTGTAACACTTTGAGATATATAACTACGATTGGCTGTCCACGACCAAAACAACGTGCTTGGGTCCCCAGAACGATCATCTCCTCCCATTGCTAAATTTGTGGGAAATGTGACACAGCAAGAATGATTAGGCCTCCCGATCCTGTAAGGGAATGCTGTATTGCGATTATCCGCAAGACATTTAGAAAGTTTCAATTCTTAATTTTCCGTAAATACTCCCAAATAGAATATAATGTTTTCTACAGATCACAAGTCCTAAAAAAAAAATTACAAAACCATAAAATAAACCATGAAAACTTTCAAAATCCCGGAAGAGTAATCAATGTCAAATTAATAATTCAAGTCAATGAATTCAAAATTATAGAATTTGGATAATCTACAAATCACTAACATTAATCGTACAGAAGTTACATTTTTAAAGCTTGTAACTTTTAGTAAATTATAGAAGAAATTTCCACTGAGCATCTAAGTATTTCTATAATACTCTCATATAAGATCACATTAGAAGCTCCATCAAGTATTTTGCTGGATTTTATAGTAGAACCGTAATTCGGATGGTCTCGTTATGATATATAACTATATATTTATAAAGGTGACCATAAATTCAATCATATCACATATATTAAGAATAAAAATTACATATACAACATTCAGGTTTTCACAATTTTATGTTATTTATTCTTTCTTGATTTTTCAAGAGTTCTAGCTTGTTCAATCTCAGTGGCTATGAGATATCAGGTCCAGATATATCATGATGTTTTACGATAATAACTTCCTGTGATCTTTACGAATTATTTTATAAAGTGTTACAATAATTACACCACCCGCGAAATATTCCAAATTTTACAGATTGCATAAAGTACATGCCGTATCACATTTCGACATCAACGAACTTATCTTCTCAGTATCACGTTCGGGGTTTGGTCTAACAATGATTGACACACTGCCGAGTTTGTGCACAGATCTAGACAACAGAGAAAGAACGATAACTAATGTGAAAGAAAGGTTCCTCATCTTCCGGGGTTGCAATTGTGCACATATTTTAGAGTGGATGGATTGTGAACACTTGCATGCAAGATGTGCATTTTGTTGTTGCCAACTGACTTATGTTATAGGTATACTTGACACCGTGGACATAAAGCAGTGCGAGTTTCAACTGGAGTTTACTTGTAACCTCCTCTTGGAGGTGAGTTCTTTCACTTCACGTTTAGGACAATCAGGAGAGGCGTGAAGTGTAGAAACATACACTTTCGAAATCATCAAGCAAAGAATGACCCTTTTCCTTTTGATGCAAACGACATATCTGCTGTGTGATCCGTGCCTTCAGTTCATGTTTTAATTGTTTATCGGCTGTGGATCTAGCAAAGAATCACCCGGTTCACTCTTTCAAATTACTGGAGGGTCAAAGCTTTTCTTCTGTAGAATCGCTTCAAGAGATCCGTAGCTTGAGGAAGCTCAATCTATACGGATGGGTTTATGGTGGGGCCTTTCAACGGCACTCCCAAAGATCACGGCTTTTCTCAAGGATCTCGTCGCCTAAGGTAGCCAGCCCTCGAATGATCCTTGAACTATCAGGCTGGTGCTAACTCCTACAATCTTAGAACATGAATTAGCTGCTAATATTCCTTACTCCGCTCCTGATTTGGCTACCTTCCGTAGTAGGGCCCCGCAAGCACTTGCCTTATCGGGAAAGGCGGTGAGTGCCAACTATTGTGCTTGCGATAGAGTGTAGAACCGATATCCATCGCAGTTTCTATCGTTTAGTGTGGGGTGAAGAGGGAGAGTGATGTCTCACCTACTATAGGAAGTGACTGGAGAATGTAGTGCAAAGATTCCCATGTTATGCGTTCGAAAGCCAAGCTCGAATCGTGCTGGGAAAGCATATGCTTTCCCAGCACGATTCGAGTAGCTTTTGTGTGGATTGACGTTTCGGAGCTGACTCGCACTCAATGACCTTTTGTATCGCAGCTACCTTATCCTTCAGAAAACAATGAGTTATCTGCACTTGGACCGAATAATAATTCTTGATACGCAAATTTGACTTCAGACTTACTCGGTCTTTGTAAGGCTATGCTGTTGAGGCTAAAGCTGTTGAGGACCATGGATCTGGCAGCTCTTCTAGGATCAGACAACAGAATAACCCACCATCCTTTTAGCGTTCACACTGATTTTGGAAAAGCTCAAGGAAGAGGAGGAAGTTTTGAAGAAGTTATGTGCATCATAACTCAAGCGGCCGCTATGTGAGACTTTTGTAGCTTCAAAGTTGGGCTCTTGAACAGGAAGCTTGTTGACCAGGAACGCGCAAAGTCGATGATAGGTTGAGCAGATAAACACGGGAGGTGTGTCAAACACAAGCCATGTATAAGTAAGTCCGCAGGGAATCGTTGTCCAGAGCAGATAATATTGCGACACTCGTCCTGTCAAAGACAATACAGGATGGAATAAGAAGGCGTGCACATAAGAACCTTTTATGTGGACGAAAACGCAAATGTTCGAGGGTTTCAGAATAGAAAGCGCGGGTTTCAAATAATATTTATTAGAAAGAGTAACACTACCAATGCTGATGAACTGCCGTACGTCACGTGATAAGAAAGTCTTTTCTGAAATTTTGCTAAATCTGAGACCGGAACTGCAATGAATGCTCCATCGTGCATGCTTGGTTATGTTTACCCCAATCATCTGTGTACTCGAATCCTTATTCAGAAGTTAGAATTAGATCCCAAAGGGTAATTTACATCATCTTAGGCCCTGAATGAATTTACAAAACGGCATTTAGTGTTAGGGGAGTTCCATGCATACAGTGGACTTGTATAACTTTTAGTTTCAGGTTATCCACTCACTTTTACCCGATGCTTACCTCGAGAAAAGCCAAAGAAGTCCAATACCACGTAACGTCCATGAAGCCGAATAGAATATTGGCTCAAAATGCGGACGAACAGCAAAGTCATGCATACTGCAAATACTGGGTGGATATATCAATCGAGGACTCAATGGGAGTCGTACGCTAATTGAGAATACAAATACACTGGACTGATTCTAAGAAAAATAAGTCACTACATTGTGCGAGAACCGTCAACGTGCAGATATCCTACCAACCACAGCTAAAGGAAGGATCAATGTAAAGTTGTTTAAGCCGTAAACTATCACGGGTTCCTAAGTTCTATGAACTGAACAGTTTAAGAGTGCTATGAGCTTTGTTTCCTAGGAACAGACAATGCAATTTGATTAGTTCTGTGTGTCCAACTTTCAACCTTGGACGTTCTAGTACTGTTTTGAGTTTTAAATTCAACACCGAATAAAAGCATCGTTGACAAAATTCATTGCATTTGACACTGAGATGAAGTGTCAAACTCAGGCACACTTGGGCACAACTCAATCTCTGAACCCAGATTCCCTTCAAGGTGAGATTATTCTCACCTATTCTCACCCTTGACCTTGATCCCTCGAAGGTCTTTGAGTTAAACGATGTTGCTTTCACGAGGTCTGCTTTCATTGTCCAGTTAGAATAACTAGTGCCTTCATCAAACAAGCATATTGTATTAATATCTTCTCCGCTCTTTCGGTACTTTCCCTGCTGTAATAACCTGCAAACGATTGAAAGTACATCGCCGTGTACATTCCATGACTCAATGGACTTATCCACACATAAGAGGAAGCATGATCACGTCTCTCACAAATTCTCACGACCTAGCCGAGTCTTCTTTGCAGATTCTCCCAAGGAATTCTCCGGAACTTTGTGTTCTGATCATGCTTTCGGCCTTCCATCTGACGGAATCGAAATGCAGACTGTCATTGCCAGGTCTCCTCCTGAGGACGCTTGAGACCTAAGCATTCACTCACTGGGTCCCTAAGGCGCTTAAAGGGACTCTAACGTAGCTCTAATCCCTTCACTTTGCGTATGAAATTCACTACAGCAGTCTCGTCTTACAGTCAAAACGAAATGTTGATCAGACTCCACTCTTGACATTGCAGATAGACATTAATATGTTCCCACGTGCACCATAGCCTCTGTCTCCTGAAGATTGCTTTAGAAGAATTCTTTGAACACTAAAGCTGTCTAGTGATTTTCCGAGTGTTTTCTCTCGGGACTTTCTTTCAGGAGAATTCATGTTAGGTCTTCTGCTCACACGTTCTTATCTCTTGTTCCTCCTCTGAAAGTGAGATGTACTAAAATTAAGACGTTCATGCATAGCTCAAAAAGTAAACTAACTCGCTAACATCACCAGGATATTACAACAAGATGTATGGAATTCAATAGATCACATAATTTGGGTGAAAGAGATCAACTACAAGCAAGAAGAGTACATAGATTATTTGTGTTCCAGAAAATCTAGTAATTTCTTGACTTTATCAAATACCAAAATCTTGAAGTTAGGTTGAAGGTAATTTGGAGTAATATTAGAAGATGAGTACAAGTATGATCACTTTGCAATCAACAAGATACAATCTAAGAAGTGGAGAAAATTGCAACATATTTTTAACTAGATAAAACAATAATTTTATTGAGTTTTTTTTATAAAGTATCCTTCCAACGTATTACCGCTAATACTGGAGAAAAATGCCATTTAAAGAATATAAGATGACATAATAAGGATAGTAATGCTGAGATTATACTCTACGGCCTAAAAGGTTCGGGTCGAGCACTACGTGCCTTCAATCTACAAGCCCTATCCCGTGGGTCTTCGTCCCCACCTTCTCCCGCTACCCGCGCACTCCTTGC
This sequence comes from Lunularia cruciata, assembly GCA_948567375.1. Taxonomy (NCBI): domain Eukaryota; kingdom Viridiplantae; phylum Streptophyta; class Marchantiopsida; order Lunulariales; family Lunulariaceae; genus Lunularia; species Lunularia cruciata. The sequence continues at coordinate 41,896,042 of OX419762.1, read as the reverse complement.
CACATCAAACTTATAGATAAGTACTTGAGGTGGAGAAGGTCAAGAAGGGACTGCAACACGTTCTTTGATTGCTAATCCTAATTTATCACTGTATTGATACTTAGGAAGGGAAGCATTTGATTATTGCAAATTTATCTACAGAAATAAATCTCTTGAACTAAGACCAGCCCACACATGCACCGATACCAACAAGAATATAACATGTAAATCAGTTTACTTAACCAAAATTACGTGAGAGTCGCCTGCTCACCAATGTAAATCATCAATGCCTCATTACCGTTATTACTTGTGACTCCGATGAAATTTCTTTTTCCAATCAAGTGACTTTCATATGATTAACTGTTCTATCCCTTCGTGTTCGGGGGAGTTTTGCTCTATGACATCACCCAATGATGCAAACAAGTTTCCCGCATTTCACTACGTGGTCAGATTGGTTCCAAGGCACATACTGGACCATAAACACCTAATACCACAAAAGGTGGTTATGTACTAAGTAGGTTAAGTAACTTAACCTACTTAGTAGATAAGCTTGTCCATATCCCATCTTACAAAGTTATGCTTGTTGGACACATTCCAAGCTTCACAAAATATCTTGTCCACACCCTTATGAACTCTGAACTGAAAAATTTTTCATGTCATTTTAGCACCTTCCGATAAACAACACATAGTGAACGGTTATATGAGCAAGCTAATTCCTCATGGTAATTTTGCTCTGGAACATGCAAGAGCAAACTTAAATTTAAAACTGTTTACAAGCGCTATCTCATGCCTAGATTCACGAAGTAACATGGAGCTGGGAATTTGGGTATGAATCTCTTTTGGGGGAACCACATCCATATGGTCGCTTCATGACACGAAGCCATACGCTCGCTTTCGTATGGACCGCCGGTATAGGAGCCGTATGCAGAATGTTAAAATCTGTCCGAAGGAAGACGCTTTACAGTACATGCTACCTGGAAGAACAAAGAATGGTTCGTGAAGAAGGCGTAGTTGGTAACTGTGACGTTCCGGAACCCTCTCTGACCGAAACAGGCGCGCGGATTTGCACATTTCAAATGTTTTACATTCGCTTCCGAAGTTTTTAATCGAGCCGTAATCGAGATTGGATGAGGTGATTTGTTATGTGAGTTTAGCTGTCAGTGGATCTATTAGTTAGTAATGCAAAAATGTCGGGACATTTAGTTGCTCACTGTAAATAGTGTGGATCAGGTGAGAGATGGATTCTTCGGTTGTGTTCGAACTGATCGTGTGAGGGTCTTGAACTGTGCTGCGCGGGTTTATTTGGCACCCTTATGGATTTGGCCCCTTCTCATCGAGATCTGCCAGAGCGAGGGAGTAGCCGCGAGCTACTGCTGCTTGTTTTAGAAAGCTTGAGCTTATTTAGCTTCCGACCTCCTACAATTTTCTGGTCTGTGTACTAACCTGGAACACTCTCCGGTTTTTACTTCTAGCAGTGCTCCTCACACGCTTGAGAGTTATTGGTGCCTTACGATACAAATTAAAGTCCCCTGAGTGTCCATCTTGGAATGACAACGGGTGGCAACGGTTGGATTGCTTGCCTTTGCTTGCGTACAGTACAGGTCACATGTTTCCGGAACAAAGGTTGTTAATGAAAAGGACAGCCACAAAGTACCTATATGTCAACCTCACGATGGTTATGGCGGTTCAAGTGCATGCATGTTCGAGGCTTTTGTCAAGTTTTCTGTTATCTTAGGAGTCCTGTATACGTCGCTATCAAGTTGCTAAGCAGTACCAAATATACCTCATTAGGCCACTAAATTATAGTAAATCGTCAATTCCTACACGAATAGCTGGTCATCGCAGCACACCGCCACCTTGATTGGCTTTACCAGGGTAGCAGGTTCCTCTAGACTCACCAAGTCTAGAGGATGAGCCAAAAGTTTGATGCTTTTTGGATCTGTCAAAAGCAATTGGCATCCAGACTTCTGTCCATAGTACTATTGACAGCTGAACATGGTTAGTTCCATGCTTTTACGTCCGATTGGATTTCGTTTGTTTTCGTACTCTAGACTGTATAGAACTCCACTAACCGGACCATCTTCACATGGCGCATCAAACATCGTGCCAGTTCATAGCCATCGATATTTAGAGCTGTCGTATCCTCTTGTCACATAGTAACAACTAAGAGCCTTGAGCTTAGCACTTGTCTTTTGTTTACTCCAGCTCGTAATGATTGAAATATCCGGCTCGTATAAAAGCTCTATCTACAGGACGGTAACTTGGCCCAAGTTGTGAACTGTGCGACTTCGCATACGACTTGGACGGGTCATGGTTCGGTTAAGCCCCCGCCAAATCAAAACCATATTTGTCCTTTTGTTGTGTGAGGGTTCTAGGCGTCTCTCAATCCTTGTTATTAGGAACAAGACCCGCGCAGCTATCTCATGCTGGAAATCTTTCGTAACGCACCTCCTGTTCATTGACTAGCTTTTGCAATTAGAAATAGAAGGTCGACATTTTAATCTCACATCAATGATAAGTAAGCACCGCCTGAAGAGAAGGAAAAGGGCGACCGCGGAGGAAAAACGAAGGATGGGAAGACCCCATCAAGCCGTACAAGGGAGAGACAAAAAAGTAACATGGGGCTAAGCCCAATGTTACCAATGTCACCAATGTTACCCTGAAGAGAGGGAGGACTCATGTTGTATCTTGTCAACGATCGCAGATTCTTTTGGGGCGGGCATTGTTATACCTTTCTACCGGAATTCGAAACCTAAGGGTGGAAAAGTAGGTCTGCTCCTTGAAGCAGCGACCTACTGTATATCGTAGAAGCAGGACGCGTAAAAGCGCACATAAGTGTCAGCCTAATTGCATAAAAGTACGGTGCTCTATTAGCGAAATAATTTTCTGTGCCGCCCTAAGAAACCCATGCCTGGACTGGACCAGCACCCACTCCGCTGCGACTTAAGGAAAAGCTATTGATCATCCTAGGTCCTTTACTTTGCCAGATTGTTGATGCTAATGACTCATTCAGCACTGGTTCGCATCTCCAGCTGGTGCTGCTTGCACTAATCAGCAGAAGCAAAGTAAAGGGAGGGCGACTGCATGTGATAACAAGAAGGATGGGAAGATCCATCAAGTCTTACAAGGAACAGACATAGGGGTAAAATGGGGCTAAGTTCCAATAGTCTCGGTAACTGAAATCTACCCTATAGCGACTATGATATCTGAGCTATACAAGTTGTATGGTCTAGAAATAAATGGAGTATCCGAAGAAGCACCAACCGAGTCTCACATCGCATTCACATTTGTCAAAAATGACTGCGCGGTAGTCTGCTCTGCGGAGTAACGGCTCGGTATTTTCTGTATCATTCAGGTATCGCACGAGTAAGACATGTCCATTGAATTGGAATAAGTTAGAGTTGAATTCTTGTATCCGTAGGATTGAAACCGGGTACCCCCGTGAGTTTCCGATGAGGGCACAGTTTACTGCAGTCAGAGGAACTGTGACTGCATTTCAAAGATTGCCTTGCTTCTCAAATGCGCTCTGCGCGTTATCTGCAATCCTAATGCCACGAACATTCTGAAACCTGCGATGTAAACAGAGACGAGGATGTCATTATTTTGCCTTGGCACGCTTTTCAGTTCCACGTCCACGACTGCCCTGTGGGTTTTGGGAGACCAGGTAGGTCCCACGAAAATTTCGGCTCTGCTGCTTCTGCATTCCGTCCATAATTCCTCGCTCTCTCGGAGCCTCGTCGCTGCTGCCGCACGTAATCACGTGGCGTGTGGCTCGCTAGAATCTTGGCTAGCCAAACCAACACAGTCGCTTGACCCTGCTCTAGAGAGAGCAAACGACTCTCCTCGCGGCGTAGTCGGGGGTCGAAGCAGCTCATATATTACGCGGTCGGGGGGTTGTTTCCTTAGCGAGAACTAAAGTGTAAGTCATTCATTCGAATCCGCTCCACACACCCAGCGGGCTTAGACAGCTTATGCATGCTGTGTAAGTCCTAGCCGACGTGCTAGGTCTCTTTCTTTCGATAAAACCTTGACCTTTAAGAATTGGCCGGGGCTGGTCCCAGCTAGATCCACAGAATGGATTCCCGGGGGAGACCATGTTGTTCGGCTTTCAGCAAAGACGTGGGTGCGTTACGATGATTGTGGAGTGAGTAGTGAGCGTTGAGGAGAAGCGAGGAGAAAAGAAGATCACACCTTTTGTGGTTGATTCAATTGTATTTTCAAGACACACGGAGGCACAGAGCAGAACAGCAATCCAAATTTTGAGTCAGTTACAGCAACATGACAGCGGATGGGCTGAACAGAATTTGGAGACGCAAGACACTAGGGGCCAAAAGAGGCGGCCCACAACTGGCTCGCCATCTGACGGCAATTAACCTTGTTCCTATAGGTGCGCTTCATCTACAGATGCCTTAATTAACTATTCTACCTCATGAATTCAGTAGAAGCTCTTCAAAGGCATTCTAACTTGTTCGTGCGAAGGACATTAAGTTGTCACATAAGTGTGTACTTGACAGACTATTCACACTTCTCTTTCCGTCGGCTTGCTTTTCTTGGTAGAGGATTGCATTCTCATAATTAAGCACCAAGTTACGGCATTTGTTGTGTGCAAAGCTTAATGTCGTTACTGATGGTTAGTCCAGATTTGTGTGTTCCTCGAGTCCACTCTTTAGTGACCACCTGTTTCGAGAGTCATCGAGAGTGGCTACTGGGATTCCGGTATTCGTCAAGGCCTTCTGAGAGATGTGGGAGGAGGAATGAAAGTCACATACAGGCTGTTCGCAGCATCTAATCCCTTTCACTTCACACAGTTCTAGTACTGTGCACCCAAGGTTGTCATCGGCATAGAGTGAGAGGAAATCCGTCTGACATACAAAGTTGGTGGATCTAGTTTCAAATGTGAGTCAAAAGTTTAAGCTACGCATGTGCTGCCAGTATCGAATCATTTCGAACTCGATGATTCCTTCGGTTGGTTTGTGGATGTAATTCTGCACGTAGCAATCCGGCATTATTTCCTCAATGTCCGGTTTAGCCACAGATGAGTGAATTGGGTTGGATTGCTTGCTGTCTATGAACCTTTTCTAAATCGGGTTCTCTCTCCACTCCAATTTCAAGACAATTCCCCTGTCGCATCTGGTAGTTCACTATATCCTGTTGCGATGTATACTTAGCTATGAAGTGAATGTCAATCACCTCGAAAAATCCAATTTGGAATGGTTGCAACCGAATCGCGGATGCACTTGTTTTCAGCCGAGTGGGCTCATATGTACTGGCAGAGTGGCTAAAAGACTTGCCTAATCGTAGAACTTAGGCAGATCTCAATTCCTACATCATGTGCTAGAATCGGACGCAGACAATCCTGCAAAGCGCTGATTTGCTGGAGACGGCAGAAGCGGTCAATCGTTAACTACGGGCGGAAAGTTTCAAAATGATTCAATTGAGAGGAATTTTCGGTTTTCCCAGAATCGACAGCTATGGTTATTGATTTTCGGCTTAGGTATCGTCGAAAACACGGTGAAGAAAGGACCCGAAAGTTTAGCCTTCTTAACGAACTGACGGTGCTGTGGCAGGTGTTGGATCGACAATCGGAGCTGGCGTGTATGTCTTGGTGGGAACCGTGGCAAGGGAGAAAGTGGGCCCAGCCCTTCCGTTTTCCTTCCTGATTGCTGGTATCGCAGCTGCTCTCTCAGCTCTCTGCTATGCAGAATTGGCAAGCAGGTGTCCTTCTGCTGGTAGTGCGTACCACTACGCATACACCTGTGTTGGAGAAGGGTGAGCACTCCTCTGGATCACTAATCCTATTCTTCCAATCATTCTTCCATTCATTCAGCATTCCATTCTGGAAGCTCAATTTAATAAGAGACTGCATGCACGAATTGACATAACATGATTTAGTAGATCAATTTGTAAATTGGTGAATGCTGATAGGAAATTTGTAATTCAAAATAAATCATCTCATGTATTGAATCTGTCCTTACTCTACTGGCCCCACCATCCTATTTCCATTACGAGTTCTGCATATCGTCGGTCTGTTTATCAATGCCCCTTTAAATTTGTGATTTTCATCGTGAAGGTGAAAAGATTTGATTCAGAACGAAATCGGTTTTTTCTCGTTCTCCCCACATCGAGTATTTAGCCGTGTTTCGTACTGTCTGGCAGATTGGCCTGGATAATAGGCTGGGCCTTAATTCTGGAATACACGGTCGGGGGATCGACAGTAGCACGAGGGATCTCCCCAAATCTGGTCAGTCTACTTTTTAAATTATTGCTATTGCTTTTTACATTCAATAGAATTAAGATGCTTTACCCCCCGAGAATTGGACTGAGGTGTGAAGTGAACCTGTGCAGGCAATCTTTTTTGGTGGATCAGAGAAGTTGCCAGGTTGGCTGATACGAAGACAGATGCTCGGAGTTGAGGTGGATCCTTGTGCCGGAATTCTGGTGCTAGTTGTGACGTTACTCTTGTGCATCGGCATACGAGAGGTTTAACTACATTCTAATACTCAATTTGATAGTTTTGCAGTAACAAAGTATTTCCTTTGTTAACTGCATCATCAGATTCTCTCTGGGTCATGTATATTGGGACCTAAGAATTACTTCACTTCACGACATCTGAGTGCTTCTGAGAATTAAGATTTTGTACCACTTGAGTCTCCTTCACCAAATTAATTACCAATGTGGAATTCGGTACTTACAAAAGTTTTTGCCTATCCAGAGTGCAGCAGTGCAGGCTGTCATGACGGTTGCCAATGTCCTAGTGCTCCTATTTGTTATCGGAGCAGGTGGTTACACTGGCTTCACAACTGGCTGGCAGGGATATCACACAGAGAATGGGTACTGAGTCTCGCAGATTTGCATGACCTATCTGAAGGATTTAACCTCGCTGTCTTTTGAATGTCGGGTTGCTGAATCCTAGCTACAGCTTGTGACAACCATTTGCTCTTTCTGGCCTTAGAAATAGTGGCAATAGTAGACTGCAGCAGCGAGGTACTGTTAATTCTTGCAAACAAGCGCTTGAGCTGGAGTGGTGCAGCCAATTAGAGACATAATTAACGTACAATAATTACCATTACAGCCAAAATCATAAACCAATTTTTCCGAACTATTAATAATGAATACTCAATAGGTTTCTGTAATAAGTAGAGACCAGCTGAACCTTAATGAATAGTCATCTAAAAAGTTTGGCTCTTCTCATAACATACCCTCGTCATTGATGTGTCAGGTACCTACCATTTGGGGTCAATGGTGTGCTTGGAGGCGCAGCCACCCTTTTCTTCGCTTACATCGGTTTCGACACTGTAGCCAGCACTGCTGAGGAGGTCTGTATGCTCAAGACTTCATAGGGTTTGAAGCTGAGATAGACTTCAGGATTTGAACCAGGAATATTCATCTTTGAGTAACCTGGGCAGTGAAGCCGTGGGAACTGAGCAGTGATGATCAAAATAGACTGGATTGCGGAAAATGTTATGAAGGTGTGCGAGTACGCTTGTACGAATGCTTGCAGTACTTCCTCGGACAGCCTTTTCTTAATGTACATAGTCTGCGACGAGCTAATACCTTTGACTGGAATTATGTTTCAGGTGAAGAATCCACAGACCGATTTGCCATGGGGTATTGCGCTATCTCTCTGTATCTGCAGTTCTTTATACATGCTGGTTTCATCAGTGATTGTGGGCATTGTTCCATACAACCTGATGGATCCTGACACGCCTATGTCAAGTGCGTTTTCGAGCAATGGGATGCCGTGGGCAATGTAAGTTCATCCTTCTGCAGGCAATTCACACATTTCTATCTATTGATAGCACTTGATCTAGTCAATTCGTCTATATTGGTCAATAATTTCTATGTGACGTCCTAGATTGATACGGCAGTAGTGCAAGTTTTGCATGTAAATACAAGTATAAACATGAACCTTGTGAAACCTTAACCAGCTATGAACATGGACATACAAGTTGCCTGCATAGAAAGTCTACATGGCCTAGCTTGAAGGCATGTATTGTTTGGAGGTTACATGATATATTGTTGTTGCTCTCAGGTATATAGTAACAGCTGGTGCAGTGGCAGCCCTGTCCACAACTTTAATGGGTTCTCTCCTGCCCCAGGTATGTCCTCCAACTTGTTCTGGTCTTATCAACGGCTCTTCCTTATGGTATGACACCTTTGAGTTTTACAATTTTGCTTGTCACGGGAACCGGGTAAGGTGGCAGGGGAATCTCCCAGCACAGGGAATTGTGTTGAGGGGGCTGGTATAGATCCACTTAACATTTCGCGCAAAGTTAATTTGCTGCTCCGAGCGACGTGACCAGCCAACCACAAGGACAGTGTCCTTTGTCCTTCTATGCACCAAGTCGCAATCATTTTTAAAGGGCTCCCTAGGATGAGCTATTAGAGAAGCTTTGGTGGGAGTTAGAAGTGCTACCAAGTAGAGATGTGTATTTCCTTGTTTAAAGGAGGTCAAAGGTGGATTGTCGATATAGTTGCTCCTGTAACTTGGCGATAGTCATTGGCTCTAATAGTGGCCATGAAGTGACGGAGGCGTGAAATAATGGCAATATGAGTTTGCAGCTGCTAGCTGCAGTCTTTCCGTAATCTCCACATGACATCTTAATCTTTTCAACATCACAAGTCCACTACAAGTAGCTTCTATTCTCCTAACTCTCTTTGTTGTCTCGTCGGTTTTTCACGCAGCCGAGGATATTAATGGCAATGGCTAGGGATGGTCTACTACCACGCTTCTTTTCTCGAGTGAACAAGGCCACTAAAGTACCCGTTAACGGGACTCTAATCGCAGGACTAGCAGCATCCGTGATGGCCTTCTCCATGAATGTGGACCAGCTAGCTGGAATGGTAAGAATCATAGAACAGAATGGCGACGGATGAAATTTACAGTGTTTGGCGTATGTGTCCACAGTACCATTAAAGTTCTCTTTTAGTTCCATCATCAGCATCTGAAGAAGTTGTCTCTTGAAGATAAGCATGTGCAGGAGGAAAATAATCTTGTTCTCTCTGGTACTTCTGTACAGGTTAGCGTCGGTACGTTATTGGCCTTCACAATCGTTGGGGTGTCTATACTAATTTTGAGGTATGCACCACCTCTGGAGCCGCCGTTTGTTCAAGTTACTCCTCAACAACTCACTACTTCAACTGAACCACAGCCAACACAGCCGGAGACATCACAATCAATCCCCGTGAATAAGCCAACTTTCGTATCTATGATCGCGAGGAAAAACTACTTCACTCCCGTATTTTCCCTCCTTTCGGAATCATCAATCAACTCGCTTCCATCATTTCTTCAAAACTATGAAGATTCATCAGACTCGGAGAGCAGCGATGAACATGACAGGAATGGAGATTCCCCCAAGACAGGAAGGAACGCTATGCAAGAGAGTCTGCTAGGTGACTCACCTTCAGGGGGGGACTACGAACTTATCGAAGGTAAGTCATGATGGCTAATTATTCGAAATCAAGATGAAAGAAGCACAACAGAAGTCTCAGAAACTTGATGCGTTTACTTAATGCGATGACTAAATGGGGCCTAGTTCTGGGTATTCAGAGAATGCTTTGATACTTCTAGAACAAAGCTGCACATGTCCTTTCAATATGAAAACTGATTCAAATTTTACAGATAGACTTTTGCTACTAACAGATATATCCAAATTTGGAAGATTTGACTAGTTGGATGTTTAAACTGAAGAGATAAGACATAACTCTGGATACATCATCCCTTCTTTCTATTTTTTGTTCATGACATTTCTATATTTTTATTATCAGCTGTTGAAGATTGTCTTTAGACATAAAGCAAGCAATTGTAACTCAAAGAAGACAGACGGCATTTCACATATCCGTTGTTCATCTTGTCTACAGCAAAATGTGGTCCTGGACAACGTCTCTTACGGAACTCGGTGATTGTTTGCAGAAATGACCAAGGAAGAGGCAAGGAGATGGGCAGCTGCCTTTGGTATTGGAGCAGTGATTGTTGGTGTCATATTGTTTAGTGTGGCTGTGTCGTTCCCAATCGAGAAGTAAGACTCCAAACGACAATCTTTCCTTTCTCTTCGTCGTGTCTATTTCCCTCAAGCCGAATAATTGAAGCTTTCAGGTCGCAGAGATATTTCAGAGCGATGTCTGCCTCCACTATATGTACCCGTTGTTAGAACGTCATCTGCACATCATCGCTCATATTTCTACCTCTGTTCTTTCTCTTTCTTCAGCCGGGTCAAATTCTGGGCCATTAGACGCTACGTAAATAGGAGGAGCCTCACTTGCTAGTTAAATTAGCTTGAGCCAAAAATGAGTGAGATCCCTCACCTGACCCAAGCTAACATAGTCAGAATGTGCGTTGAAATTTCAGATATCTTCAGTATATCATGGCTGGCTTTGGTGGCCTTGGTGTTCTTGGTGGGCTTTCAGTGCTTGGTCTGATTGAACAAGATGAAGCTCGCCATAAGTTTGGCGAAGCAGGAGGTAATATTCTTGAAGCCCTTCAAAATTTCTCCTCGCCCATAAACATGACCAGATCGTAAAGGACAATCTTAATAAATAGAAAGTTGGTGAACTTAAGTATATCCGGTATCTAATAAGACGGGAATGAAGACTTGACAGGTCACTTAAGTTGTGCATTCACATGGCTCTGATCAATGAAATCTTCTACTTGGTGTGAGCAAATTATGAGTTGCCAGCATTTCAGATTGAATCTGACAATGTAAGAATGTGTTTCCACTGCAGGTTTCATATGTCCCTGGGTTCCTTTGTTACCCGTGACATCCGTCCTGATAAACGTATATCTTCTGGTGAATTTGGGGTAACAATCCAGAACCCAACTGAGGGAGGGTCCACCCTTTTGCTTCAGCCACCCTAGCGTTTATTCCAATGTCAATAGTCCTGCTATATATTCCAAGCTATATTATCTCATCTGAGCACCATGGAAACTAAAGAAAGCATTTAGGTCGTTAGCCAAAACCTGAAACAGCAATGCATAAGAATGGACTTGAACAGTTAGTGATTTTTCCTTGTTTTCCTTTTAAGAGCAACTTCGAGTATAGTGATGACCTGCATCCTACGCCTCCCCTTTCTTGGTCAAACAGAGATCTTACTGTGAATGTGACATGCTTTGCAGGGGTGGAACCTGGATGCGAGTTGGGATTTGGCTTGCTCTAGGTGTACTTATCTATGCAACTTATGGCATAAATCATAGTGTGCTGTCCAGGGATGTTCGACGACTGCAATCTCAATCTTCTCGCTCGGAGCATTCGCAGCATCACCCCCGTGCCGCGGCTCACTCTGAACCGTTGCCAATTAGTCACGTGTAGACGGGCATTTCACTTCATTAGCTAAAAAGGTTTATTCTCCCGTGACACGGAATTAATTCAGAATGGTGCCTTGTACTATAGTTGATTGGCTTTTTTTGCCGCCAAGAATGTGGCTGTATCATATAGTCAAGCTTTCATGACTCCTTCTTAGACTCCGACACCATCTGTAGGTCCTACCCCTATATGCTGCTGGATGCGCAAGATATAAGATTAGAGGTCATGAAGTCGGATAAGAGCCTCCTACTACAATCTACTATTCAGAGTCAGAGAGTAGGGAGGCTTCCTTCTTTCGGATGTCTCAGTGGATAAGTGAGATAGTAAGTTGGACATCATGGGATGCTACGGTAGAGAGAGGCTGTCTGCGGAACAAACCAACTCCATGGAAATGATACTCAGTGAGAACGATGACATTCGTCTCCGGTGAAGAGACAAGATGAGTGTGGCTTGTTCTTCGAGTACCTGGAAACCACCGGCTTTGGAAGGAACTTTTGACATGTGCAGGACTGGACAACTCGGAGTGGGATCCAACTGAGGAGTCAATGGCACACAGTCGGTAATCACTACACCAAGCTTATTCCCAGGTTTCAATGTGCTTGGAAGCTCGCTGTTCGCACTTAGAAAGAGTTGCCGAAAATTGCCGGTCTGAGACTACCCCAAACTCGGGCAGAGGTGGTCATTTCTAAGAGTATTGCTATACAGTACAAACCAAGGCAGGCAAAGGCTGCGGAATTGATGTTCCTCAACAATTTCCCATTACTCATGACAATACACGGAATACTCTTCTCTGCTGAAGATTTTATCAACTATGGACCGATGGACGCCGTCCCCAAAGGATTGCTACTATTTAGATGTCAGAGGTTACCAGATATTAGAATTCAGTTGGAATGAACAATGGCTTTACATTCCGGCGATCTAGCCATTTATCCTTTTTAGTTTACCTGAGAAAGGTTCTTGCAACCTTTTATAACTCCAGAGTTCCTGAAGTCGAGTACTCATACGAATCTGGGGTGTCCGGGTCACGTTCAACTAGGACTAGTCAGGAACCAGTTCTAAACACCAGAGAACCCTAGGCTGGAGACAAGTGTTGGAGGCTTGTAAACCGAGTGTCGTGTGAACAAGTATCTATTTTGTCCTTCTAGTCAGTTGACTAAAATTGATAGCTAATTGGATTGACTGGCAGCCTGCGGTATGTGAGGACATTATTGAGACCATCTTCTTCGAATCAGAAAATATATGTATATTCCATCCATTCATTTGTAGATCCATGCCTTATGCAATTCAAAGTAGGTGTCCCCCTTACAGCAACAGTTTGCTATAATCTTACGGAAACCTTGCTTTCTGCACCAGAGAGTTTCTCTGGTTCAGAACTGATGCACGATGTACACTCCCTCTTATGATCATTTCTCAGCACCTCCGATGCGCTTAGCATAGCATGAAGAAGTATCTAGTCTACACCTCAGAACGTCTACAGCCAGACAGTAATGACTGCAGTTGGACAAATTCTGGGATGTAGAGAAGGCGGAACTGCTCGTGCAAAACCATGGATATGTACCAGGAGCCAAGTTGTAGAAAGCGACAAAAGGATCTATTTGTGGTTACATGTTCTATTAGCGTACAGTATCAGCACAGGTCGAATTCCTTCCAGACTCCTACCCTACTTTGAAGCAGAGAGCAATGTGAGAAAGGAAGCTAGATTAGAAGAGGTTCATCCGCAGCGGTTTCCTCATTCACATCAATCTCTTGTCCACGAAAAGGTAATCTGTTTGTGCCTTCTAATACTGAAAAAGATTGATTGATGTTAGTTTTTAGTGGCGATCATTCCCGACGCCTACAGTAAATCATATTTTGCCCACTAGATGAAGCAATGGCGATGAACATCTTCCTATTCTGAATAACAGCCTTTCTTATATCTACAGAGGATGCCGGTATGAAAGATTCACATATGAGCAGCGACTGACATGGAAGCCCCTCTAGACAAGTCTTTGTAAGCACGTGACAATATTCTCTGCATCTTCTCACAGATGAAACTCCAGCAGGTAAACAAAATTTGCACATCTACTACACGACCTTAGAGATCTGTCTCTCCAATCTATGGAGAGGCAGATCGTCAGATCTAGAAAAATATACCCGGTAGTTAGATCGACACGAAATGACCGGGCATGAAGCCCGTTGAACGTTCTTCCGAAGGACAATATAGTGTAAACCCAATATGACGGCAGGTGAGGATAGTTGGTTTGATTTAATGCAGTGAGCTAGGAGAGGCTGAACCGTTTAGGAACAATCAAATGCCAACTCCAATTCAGAGAGAAGAAATAACTGGTAAAAAATCCGTTAGCATTTCACGAGTTTCGAAGCCTAGAAAGTTCATTCGCTATCTGCTGCCTTTGTGTAAACAAGCTGTGCTTCGAGAAACACTCGCAATTCGACTAAGCTCGTATATGCAGGTCATAGGCTACCTTCGTCGCACTTCTAACATCAAGGATCTTCCTCAGTCTTAAGTTCCAGTCAATCCAACTACACGAGGTGAGTCATGGATCACTAACCATGGACGAAAACACTCTAGAGTTGCAACGCATCCCCCAAACAGAGCACCCTTAGCACAAGCAAAGGTCGCCAAACGCGGAGTAATTTGGATATGGAGCATACATACTCATCATCTTGGTTCAACAACAGAACTAAAACTCGAAACATACATTCATTAAAGAGCATTACATAAACCAGAGAGCATTAAACAATGAATTATCGTGCAAATCGTCCTCAGTTTCGCTACTACTAACCACAAAAGGTTGTTCAAACTGCGTCCAGAGTTTAACTCTGGAAGGAATTTAACCTCTGAAGACTTGAGTCGCTTTTACTGGAGGATGTGACTTGGAACACTGTAACAACTGGGGACGTCCCTCGGCCAATTGGAGTACCAGGTGCAGCCAACCAGAAGACACCACGTGCGTGTTTACCTCCAAGTTTGGAGGTGCTCAACGTCGACACGTCGACCAGTAGCTTTTGGTACGTCCCATCTCATCGCTCTATCCAATTCCATGTCATGTGTTTTCCTCCCGTAGCAGTCTTTTCAGTCTATCCATTTCAGAACATTCTGTCTTGTGTCGAGTCCAAAGCTCGACAGAACGTACGCACAGTAGCCAGCAGCCATAGCAGCGCTCTGTTGACAGATTTGATATCCTGCTGTTGTAATGGCTTCAGTTTCTGCCATGATTGTGGCCTCCCCTTGCAGTTCCTCATCAGCACCAATAGCTTCGAATCTCGCTTCCTCGTCTCAGTTTGCTGGCGCCCCACAATTGCAGGTCAGCTATGGAACCGTTAGATCGAGAAGGAATTCTCCTCCCTGCGTTTGTGAGGCCTCAGGTACTTCCAATCTCCTGTCCTGTGAAGTTAACATCGTGGGTTACTGAGAAGTGTCGCTGAAATTCTTGCATAGAGTCAAACACTTGGAAGAAAGAGAAATGTGAAGGGATAATTGGAAGATTTGAGTCGAGCGAGGGCCTGTGGTGCCGCCGAATGGTGCAATTAAGTTGGAGTTTTAAGTCACGATTTTTAGAGTCTAAGGTGTGTAAGTACGAAGGATTAGCTAACAATTGGGTGTGAGTTATTCTTAAGGTAAGCCTGAGCAAGCGGCATTGTTACAAGAGGTTAGGAAAATTTTACAGGATTGGAGATGAGAAGCTAGTGAATACATGATTTTTACTGTGAAGCCCAGGGCACTTCTACCGTGTTTGTGAACGTCTTGGCTGTTTCATGCATCGCAGAATAGCTGGAGGTTGGGGACCTCTGACTAAATTCTTCGATTGGCTAAGGTTGACCACCGTGAGTGTACACTCAAATTAAGTTTCTTTTAAGCTGGAGAAGTTGATCAAAGCTGGGGATTGTTAAATTGCAGGATCGGATGACAAGATTGCCAGCAACAGTAAGGTATGGCAACGAGGCATGGCTGCAATGCTGGCAGCTGTAGTAATGGGCACAGGGATGAAGGCTGGCGCCGAGCTTAATAAATTTGAAGCTGATACCCGCGGAGAATTTGGAGTGGGTTCTGCTGCCCAATACGGATCCGCCGATCTCAGGTCTTGATCTGAACAAAAGGTTCTGCTAAGCACATAATTGACTTCTATCACTAGTGGGATTGTTAAAATACAGAGTAGGTAGTAGAATACATTATTTTGTTCCAACTCGATTCTGATTTCGTGATATTTCCATCGGACCTACAGTTAACAACATTGCCATTACTGATTTCAAAACCGTCTATGCTTTTGAACAGGAAGACTGTTCATGCTAAGGAGAACTTCCGGTACCTTAAACTGCGCCATTGCACTTTGTACTGCTTGCTTTGTGTTTATTATGTTTGAGAATCAGAGCGAAGTACCACTCATCTTTTCATGTAAATACTTGGTGGTTCGATTTCAGTCGGGCAAACTTCACATCGGCTGATATGAGAGAGGCAGATTTTAGTGAATGCCCGTTCAACGGTGCTTACCTTGAGAAAGCTGTTGCATTCAAGACAAACTTCTCAGGTATGCGAGCTCAAGTGTGTCTCATCTGTCAGTGAACATTTATCTGCATGATAAACGGATGCGTGTCAACTTTGTGTTAACCTAACGTGCCTTCCTCTGCAGGCGCGGATTTAAGTGACACTCTTATGGACCGCATGGTAAGTACACCTCAATCTATTCGTGCGTCGATCATCTTGAATGTTGATTGGGCGGTTATTATTTGGCGGTTACCAAATGGCTGAAGGGAAATTTTCAATAACTTTCCCCTTTGTCCGCCTGTTATTTAGGTCTTGAATGAGGCTAACCTCACCGATGCTCTTCTCGTAAGAGCCGTGCTTACTCGAAGCGACCTTGGAAAGGCCATAATAGACGGGGCTGACTTCAGTGACGCAGTCTTGGATCTCGCACAAAAGCAGGCAGGATTACTCATCCTATGCATATTCAACTCCTGTTTCTGTGGACTAGAAGTTGCAGTGTTATTTCTAATTCAACAATCTTCTAAATCCTTTTGAGTCGGACAAGACTTCTAAAGTTTCCGATATTGACTCTAATCATATATATGTATACAGGCATTGTGCAAGTATGCAAGTGGAACCAACTCCAAAACTGGAATGGACACAAGGAAAAGTCTCGGTTGCGGCAATAGCAGGCGAAACGCATATGGAACTCCTTCTGCTCCCCTTCTCAGCGCACCACCCGAACAACTCCTGGACAAGAATGGTTTCTGTGACGATGCTACTGGCAAATGTAACCAATGATGAGGACGGCAACATGTCTCCTCTACTGTACAACAACATGTTTAATACTATTACACTTAATTCAACTCATCTCACACTTCATTCTCATGATGAAAATGGAGAATTTCCATGTCTTGTGTTCTCTCACCATCGCTACATATCTCGTCTCTTCTCGACCTGTTTCACTCTTTGTCGAATGGTTTCTGTGACGATGCTACTGGCACATTTAACCAATGATGCGGACGGCAACATGTCTCCTCTACGGTACAACAACATGTTTATATTATCACACTTCATGGAACTCATTTCACAGCTTATTCTCATGATGAAAATGGAGCATTTCCATGTCTTGTATTCTCACCAATCCCTACATATCTCGTCTCTTCTCGACCTATTTCACTCTTGGTCGAATAGTTTCTGTGACGATGCTACTGGCAAATGTAACCAATGATGAGGACGGCAAAATGTGTCCTCTACTGTACAACAAACATGCTTCATACTCTTACACGTAATCCAACTCATCTCATGATGATGAAAATGGAGCATGTCTTGTATTCTCTCACCAATCACTACATATCTCGTCTCTTGTCGACCTGTTTCACTCTTTGTCAAACTGTTTGACCCATCTCAGAATCTCATCCTCTTCTTACGTTGCATCTAGTCTTGAGTATTTCCAAGTTTGTCTTCTCAATGTCAGGATTTCCCCTTTTGATTTTCGTTTGCATGTCCGTTAAAGCTTATTTTTACGATTCTCGTCAGTTACATTGACTTCTCGTCAACTGGTGTAAAGGTGAAAGGCACATGTCCAACAGAGTTGGACTACTTGAACTTGAACCTACCAAACCACGAGGCTTATTCTCATGGGCATCTATCCCAATGCACGAATTGAGGAAAGACAAAGCAGGTGAAGCTAGTTGGGTACTGTGTACATATCCTTCCTTGGTTCATTAATCACCTGTCTCGTTATGTTTCCTAACCAGTTACGTAAGCACGAGTTATGAGGTTCTGTTGTAGATATAGCCGATGGCTAGAGATTGGCCCATAGTTCCAAAAGACTGTCCCCCATGGTCAATCTCGTCTCATTTAGCCTCTTTGACGTGGCCTTGTTAGGCTGATCTGGAAACAGTACACTTTCCACATGGCAGATGATGTTCAAGTAATACCAACACAAATTGCAGGTCTGATTGGTAGCAAGCCTAGAAGAAAAGTAAAGGGAACTTCGGAAGTGCTTATCGTTTTGAACATGTTAATTTGAAGTGATTCAGATCGTATTGCCTTTTGAGAGCATATGATTGACTTTGTTCCCGAGGTCTTTGAAATTGGAAGGTCATTCCAAAGATCATAGGGTATTTATCTACCAGTGTTTTATGCGGTCTATCACATAATGTTATATAGAGCTAGAAGGAAAAGGGTTTTTTTCATCGGGCAAAAGTATAAATACAAATATAGATTCTACAACAAGAAAATATTAACTAGGGAATATATTTGTATATTCCCTAAATCTCTTTTAAATTTAATTAAGAGGGAATTACAAAGAATGTTATAGAGTTTTTGAATTGTAATTACTGGTATTATGTAAAAAGAATTCGTTCATCCTTAAGAAAACTCTCTATTTATAATAAGATATAAGTGAGCAGAATATTCATTGAAAAATGTTTGAAAATAGACCAAAAGGAAATACTCCGAAAATGACTGGCCGTATTTAGAGGTATTAAAATAAGAGATTATTTGGAGTTATTTGGAACACACGAGCGTACTATAATATATAGTTCTGTACGTGAATACTACTGCTGAGTGCTGACTTGTATGGTCCTTGTCGAGGTTGACATGTACATCCCCACATTCGGATTCCGCCGAATACCGTATTTAAATCTTGCCCACCTGGCAGTTTCCCCCCAACGAACAACAGAGAAACACTGCTTTGCTGACTTGGCTAACTTCACGGATCAAGCCGGTCAATGCGGAGCTGACGTGGTGAGTTCCTCCATTGTTCAGTCACCTCTCTCTGCAGTCCAGATACCAGCACTGCTGACTTGGCCGATTTGACGCATCAATGTGGTCCTTGAGAAGCTGACGTGGAGGATTCCTGCACGGTAGCACTGTTTAGTTGGCTCTCCAGACGGTCGGTCATGCTCTCCCCTTGACTGAAGCCAAATCGAAGGGGCGTGCAAGGCTGCGGGCAAGTCCTCCTCGAGTCAAAGAGGTCACGATACAAGAACATTCTTCACCCTACGATATCATGTCCCACCTTTCCACATTACTTTTTCTGTGTTTAAATATCAGCGTTTATCCACAATTAAGCTCTCCCAGTCTCTTCTTGTAGGTGTGGGGAATTAATGGCTTGAGCACCTTGAAGTCAGGAGGGCCGTCCATATTTTGTCAAGTTTCGAAAATGGTTTTTTTGTGTAGTTTGTATTTTTTTGGCGTCTCTAGAACAAGAGAATTAATTACACACATTCCTTGCATCTGGCAAAAAGCTGACTTCATCATACTTTATTCCAACTATAAACATCTACTGCCCCTCACAATGATTTAGTGAGCAGTATGCAGTGTTCAACTTTCAAGGGCTTTCCTTCTCTCTTCAGTTTTGCAACTTCGATTACTGGAAAAGAGAGATCTTTAATGCATTAATATATCGCCTTTAGATCTTTAATGTGGAAGAATCTATAGGCGATGTATAGAGGTTCTTTATTTCAAGGTGAGTCTTCTTAGTCTACTTCTTGTTTGAGAATAATGCTGGATGTATTCCCTTAAGTTAAACCTTTTGGGCTTTTTGAACCTTTTGAGTACCAGCTCCACTGCAAAAGGTACGAAGACATTCTCTGTGGAGACGTAGCATAGATAGATCACATGAAGATTGAATTCAATGGTGACTTTTTATAAAGATCAATAGATAAATACAACGAACTATAAAAGCTGATTTCTAAGAATATCCTGATTTCAGTATCGAAGTTGGGGTACTTGGAGCACAAATCTAAGTTGAAATCTCAAAACAGCGCAAAATATAACAGACAGCCCACACCCATTACTTTTAAGAAAAAAGTTACCTCTTAAATAGCTTTACAAGGAAATGTAGTTAATAACTACCGATAAGTTATTCTTTTTAGATCAAAATTTCCTTCATGCGAAGAAATTAAAAGATGAAAACCTCCGTTTTAGGTTAAGGATTTCGTTTTCGAGCCACATTCTATCCCTATTTCACAATTTTAAAACTTAGTATTCTTATTGCAAATTATGAAACCTCTATTCGACCTTCTATATATGTCCAAAAGTAAAAGTCTCGTCTCTAGCTACGGTGATTAAAACTGGATCATTCAGTCTAGAAATATGTAACTAAAACACATGCAGAGTACATATTACCCCAAAAAAACCCCATAATCCTAACAAATCTCAAACTAGAAAGGCCCAACTACAATTAAATCCATCTAAAAGGACAAAATGATTCCAAGCAATCGTCATTTCCAAGGCACTATACTATTACAACAGTATAAGTTGTTGACCACTTCCCATACGAATATTTCAACACCCCACATACAGCACATATAGAGGATTCCAGTCCTTAAAATCCTACAAAAGTGTTATATTCTCTACAAAATATAAAAAACGTTGGAACTCACCAGCTCGGAATCGCTGAAACAAAGACCAGGGATAGTGAAGTTATTGGCTATGCCCCTCTTTGCTAGGGTATTTTTGGCTTTTATTAAAATACCAAATTTATTTTTAAAATTGTTTTCTCGAGCAAAGTCGACCATCCATGACGAGAAGAAAGAAAGAAAGAAAGAAATTTCTTATTTTAGATCCGCCAACCAAGAGATGCACCAACTGGTCACATCCCACACTGCAGAAATTGACGAGAGGTGACGAAAATTGGTATGTGTGCACATGATTTCTGCAGTGAGGGGAGAGGAGAGGAGGGCATGTTGGTCATGGCGAACGAATATTCTGTAACGGAGAAGAAATTCTGTCGTCAGTCAATAACGGAATCTCTATTCTGTCAATCCGGGACGATACCTCCCTCCCGGACTGCGTTTGTGGCACGTTCGTTCTTAAAGCAAGTGCCATGCTCTTGTACGAAGAAGAACGTGGCGGGGACTACGGATGACTCTCCTCCCTGCCCGCCAACCGTGTTCTTCTAGCAAGGCCGTGAATCGAATGCCGTGTGTACTGGGCATTCGAATTTCCCATGGAGCTCTGAACTTGCATTTTTACGGGTGGTAAATGGAGCAGATTTACATTTTAACTTATGGGTAGAAGACGAAGTTTCAACTGAACTGTGGAACTGTGTAACTGTGTCAATTTTGTCGAGGAGACTTAGTACCAAGTACTTGGTTTTGACCACTTTGGGTACCAGTGTATTTGGTCATACGTTCTCCTCCTCCTATTTCACAATCTGGTCTTATTTATTGAATTGACGTGACCACTATATATGTGTATTAATATTGTTTAGTCGTAGAACAAACATAGGATGCCAACATTTCTCGTCACTGTGCTTTAAACTATAGTATAAAAGACCCCATGTATTTGTCAAGAAAGAAGTACAATCACAACGTTAGGCAAAGGGAATTATTTTGTATTCTAAGTTGAACTTCGAGGTGAAATTAATCAATGAAATAAAAGGGAATCCTCTGGAACACAGGAAACACACAGGAAACACACAGGAAATCCTGAAAACACAGGAAACCACAAATATAACCGAAGATAGATATAAGGGCAATAGAAATAACCGAGACCAGGAAACGTTCTAAATGTGATATATCCAAGATCCAGAGAAGATACCTACGGTGGATACAATAATTATAGGTACTGCTTAAATGTTACTTTCTTTCTAAACTGGGACGAGCTCTAAAAGTGGAAAGTCCTGACTCCTCTAAATGCTACAACCTCTCGAAAGAAAAGACCGACCAGCTCTCTCGACCCGGAATGTACCTACCTCATTTTGGCACTGGTACTGTGAGGGAAAGTTCTTGTACGAAGTGCCATTTTTTCCGTGCTTTTGACCGGGAGTTGTTCGCATGGTCTATAAGACCGAAGATCCGTCCACCTCGTCTTGGTTCCCATTTTTCTATCTCACTTTCTCTTCTCCCGTCGTCCCGGTGTCTGAAGATCTTTTGAAGGACAAGAGGTGCCGCGGGCTGATAACGCAGAGGGGAAGCATTCTGTAGAAGGCAGCCATGGCGTCACAGGTTTGGCGTCGGACTTCGAATCTTCTGAAGCAATCGGCTTCTCTTGCAGGAGCGTCGACACGCCAGGCAGGAGTGCCTCTGGCTAATGCGTCTCATCAGAAGATCTTCTCCCGGGATTTGACGATCGAAATCCCCACGCCTTTCAAGGCGCACCAATGTGAGGCTCCGTCTCTGTCCGTGGAGACATCTCCCGAGGAGCTCATGGGCTTCTTCAAGTCGATGTACACCATGAGGAGGATGGAAATTGCAGCCGATTCGCTGTACAAGATGAAGTTTATCAGGGGATTCTGTCACTTGTACGATGGTCAGGAGGCCGTATGCGTCGGAATGGAGGCTGCGCTGACGCCGAAAGATTGCATTATCACCGCTTACAGGGATCATTGTACGCATTTGGGAAGAGGAGGTACTGTTTTTGAGGTTTTTGCCGAGTTGATGGGAAGGATTGACGGGTGCAGTTTAGGTAAGGGTGGATCTATGCATATGTATAACAAGGCCGGAGGTTTCTATGGAGGAAATGGAATTGTGGGAGCCCAGACGCCTCTAGGTGCTGGTTTGGCATTCGCACAGAAGTATTTGAAGGTCGATGGAGTGACCATGGCGTTGTATGGAGATGGTGCCGCTAACCAGGGACAGCTTTTCGAGGCCATGAACATTTCGGCGCTTTGGGATCTGCCGGTGATTTATGTTTGTGAGAACAATCACTACGGTATGGGAACTGCGGAGTGGAGATCAGCCAAGAGCCCTGAGTATTACAAGCGTGGAGACTACATCCCTGGTCTGAAGGTTGATGGAATGGACTGTTTGGCTGTGAAGCAAGCCGTGAAGTATGCAAAGGCTCATGTTTTGTCCAAGGGACCCATGGTTTTGGAATTTGATACGTACCGGTACCACGGTCACTCCATGTCTGACCCCGGAAGCACTTATCGGACCAGGGATGAGATCAGCGGAGTCCGACAGGAACGTGATCCAATTGAAAGAATTAGGAAGCTTCTGTTGTCACAAAATGTCGCAACTGTCGCTGACCTGAAGAACATTGAGAAGGAAGCGAAGAAAAACGTGGATGACGCCCTGTCGAAGGCCAAGGAGAGCCCCCAGCCAGAGGTGGATGAGCTCTGGTCTAATGTGTATGCCAAGAGTCTCAACGCCGAAGCTTTCGGTGCTGACAGAAAGGAACTTACATTTACACTAAAATGAGGAGTACTGGCGACTAGCGCTGGGAAATTCCGAAGTTTTGCGAAATTGATTAAAAGAAACTGCGTATGAGTTCCATACATGAGAGGACAAAATTTTCCCACCGTCAAGATCACTTTTCTAGGAATGGTGCTAAACGATGAAGATCTAACTTGAGTGTCGGAGCTGCAATCCTCCCTCGCTTCAAATACAGATCACGGTGCCATCCGACGTCAGAGGATTGGCCGACTTGATGACTCTACTGCATCCAAATGAGTTGGACAGGAGGAGGAACGTGGGTATTTCTCTCAAATCGAGGTGAATTTGGACATTGCAAGGATTTTGCCATGTTATTGTTTATTATTCTTCAGAGTAAGATTTATCATAACAGTCAAGCAGAGGCTTCTCGCTTCTTGATGCTCCCTGTATCTCTGAAGCACAAGCTTGATAGGTTTATGAAACTTGTAGGTAAATAGGTCAATTCATGTGAAATATTTTGTGACTCTCATCTTGGAATTATAGCTCCTGCACTTTCGCAATTGCTCCTCCCTTCGTTTATGAGAAACTTGGGACACCTTGTGCGTACCCTCCATCTTGGTATGACCACGGTGACACTAGGTAATCGATCCATAGACCACATTCTGTGTCACCACAAGGTGTGTTATTTCCCTTTCTTTTGCAGTTGGTACGTCTGATGTCCGAGTCTCTAAACTTCCATCGATATTGCATGTACATCAATAAAGGCATCGTGACATTTGGCACTCAACATCAAATGTCAGTAGTGTGAGTCGGGAACATTCATCTCATGCCGCAAGATTGTGTTACGCCTGACCATTGGTGCATGAGAGGTTCTCCTAAGCTGACTCCCTTGTTTATTTATATCTATCCCTGTGTGCTTGTAAATCCACTTTAAGACGCAATAAATTATATAGGTAGTCATGTTGTCAACGTTTTCGCTACCCGAATTCGAATGTTTGGTAGGTTGCGAATGAATGTTTGTGGGACTTCCTTAATCTAAACCTGAGTAAAGATCACTTAACTCCTCCCTACTCTATGTGACAATCTCACAACGAAAGTATGGACCCGTTCTTTACTCTGTTCTTGCTAAGAAACCCCTGTACTTGAGATCTGCGCTCAACTACTCCTGAATCAGATTTTTAGATTTCGGCATTCGTCTTTATTATCTTGGGAGGATCCTCCGTTTCGCTTTCCCTTTACTACATCCTGCTTTGAGCAGAGGTTATACTCTGTGTTGACTCTCGTACAGTATCCTATGTCCTACAGACCTAGGGTTCCGAAGTTTGTATAGCTTTCATAGTGTAAAGTGAACCTATCTGCAGTTTATTTGGATAGGATATACCCCTCAAAGGCATTCTGAGATTGTTTCCCGGTACTTCTCTGGAAGCCACGAAAAAGATTTTTGTTCAGGTCCACGCTAAGCCTTGCCTGCGAAGAAGTGGTAAGCGCATAGCTAGTTTCTTCGGTCTTGTGGCGGTGGTAAGGCAAATGAAGGTCCGTACCTGGCCAAATCATTCATATTGGTATCACATATTGTAAAATACTTGGAAGTTTGAAAATGTGTTTGCAGTAATGGCGAGTAGAACCTGTTCAGTCCTCGTGTGGTATCACATATTGTAAAATACTTGGAAGTTTGAAAATATGTTGGTAGTAATGGCGAGGAGAACCTGTTCAGTCCTCGTATCGCGCCTTAGACCAAGGTCAGCTTTGATGGCTTAGCTATTTGATGGTCATTTTTTCCTGTTCCATGTATGCTTCCATCACAAGCGCTCCGTATTTCTTGCGTGAAGTCCATCCTTCTCTCATTAGACGGGTTCAAGACAGTTGGTAATTTTTATCCTAGTCAGGCTTGTCAAACTTTTTCCAGCATATACCCTAACCTTTTCTCCCTACCGGTCTCGAACTAATCCAAGGTATTTGCCTTCGTCCTCGCGGCAAGCAGAGAGAGGGTAGGGTTGTAAGGATGTCTTTCGGTAAAAGTTATCTGGCCTCCAAACCTTCAGAAATGTTTATTGATTAATGACTTTGAGTCCGTCAAGCATGCTCACCAAAATCAATCAAGAATTGGGCCCAACTGCTGAGAGAGGAAAATATTGTCACGTCTAGCTTCCAGTGGCTTTTTCTTTGCTTGTAACGCTCTTGCTTCGGCGGCTCTTAATATATTGAAAGCTGGTTTGCCGCTTACTTTCACGTTGCAGTTGCTCATAAGAGATGGGTGGGCAGCTGCCGTTTTTTGGTCTAAGGAGCTCCTAGCGTTCTTACCTTCACTCATGATATATTTTGTTGATATGGATTCGTGTCGTCGTTAGATTCTTCACCTATATTGAAGCTAATCATATCCTGCGTTATCAAGGATTGCTAGGTCCTTGGCAATTGTCACTCATATCCTGCTTCTTGGTCGAGGGTGATGAAACATTCCCCTTGTTTACCCTGCGGTTGGCCAGAATCAGCTGAATCTGTAAGGTCGTAACTATCTCACCTGTCAAAGATAGGATGTTTAGTGGAGAACTCCGATGTTCCAACACAGAAAATCTCTTCACTAGAGTTCTTAATCTCTTCACTAGAGTCGTTCTTAGCTGGTTGACACTGGCGATTCATTATCCCTCCATGAGATTGTAAATAGTTGCAAGTTTCTCAACCTGAAAACTGCAAAATGGAATGCTGCATGGATTCTAATGCTGCATGGAGTTAAGTACCGAGTCAACTCACTGTGAGAAAGTTGAGTCACTCGCCTTCCTTGATATGGAGAAACTCATAGAGATTCAGCAGATCATCAGGTGCACCAAACTTCAGCGTATGCATGATAAAATAATGTCGCGTGGTTTAGCACACTCCTCCGGACCTCTCCTCATTTGAACACACCGCTTCTTGACTGAAGGCAATAATGCAAGACAATTGGCCTCCACAGAGTGCGCTCCCTGATCTGAACTGATCCCTGTGGCGCTATGAAGATCTCCATTAATAAAGCAGGGGGAAAAAGACTGTGGCTCAACATCCCTTGTTGATTGCTCCAAATTTACACTGACAACTCAGAGTCTCGCATTCCACTACTGTTAGAGCTGGAAGAACACCTTCAATACACGATCCGTCTCCCCGCTCAACAAACGTTGAAGACGCTTCTACCCATCCGAATCTTGGCATATGCGAAATCATTGATGTGTAGTTGTTTGACTTAGGTGTGGGATTCTGCTGTTGGGTAAACACCTCATTCTTCCTACTGACTAAGCAATTGCAACTCGGAAGCTCAGCCCGCGGCGACTTCTTTTGTCAACTCCTCATTCCTGACAGTAGATGTCTCTAACTGCATCAAGACAATCAACATCAAATCCACAGACTTTGGCACTTCTATGCTGCGGCGACACTAAAGATACGAATTGGAAGTATACGTTGTCGTGAATAAAACTACCACCTTTCCTGGCATACCATGTCAACATCAAGTTCGACACAAAGGACCCCAATTGATTATCAAAATCAGTGTTGAAAAGCGAAATTGCTGACAGACGCTTATTGGAGACGAACTCGCGGATCTTCGGTTCCGGGAATCTCAACTCTGGAGAAGATAGTGCATTAAAGCAGACCGAGGGAGACATTGTAAGCTTCTGATGTACTATGGGGCGGTACAAAAATAACCTCTACTGAGAGCATCATAACACACAATCTTTACTTTCTTATCTTTTGAATGGACAGTCCTTCTTGAAGGTACTGTACCAAAAGGAGAGAGGAAGGAAAAAGCTCCATAAACGGAGAGATGCTGCTCTCCACGACCGAGAAAAATATTATAATTGAGTACAAGAGACGAGAGTAGGAGAACCGTTACAGAACAGGATACTAAACTGATAAATGTCTTTTGAGGTGTATGAAACGGTTTCCCACTTTTAGATTGGATTCATGAGATGAAGTATCTAGTTGGTGTCTCTGTCTGTCATTTCAGTGGTGCTTCTATACGTTGTGGTGTTGGAAGACACAAGGGTGGTCAATTTTTCCCACTTGTGAAGATTGTCAAATAAATTAAATTTTATACCTACGATAGTCTGCAGATTGATGTAGTAAATTGGTGAAAAGGATTTCCTTTAATCAATGTCCGGACGATAAATCTCTTCTGAACTACATGTGCATTCGTTTCATATATATATATATATATATATATATATATATATATACTATGTGTACTGAAATATATGGTGAATACGTTTCTTTTCATACAATACTTACTGAAGTTAGTTTTAATTTCGTGATGAAAAAATTCCAGTGTAACATTTAAATTACGTATATAGTCTCTAATTTTCCATTCTAAAATTGATTGTTGGACGGGGGTGCGGGGGAGTGGGGTTTTAATTATAAAATTTGATTTTAATTTTCATACTGTTTTTCTGATAATCTTTATCACATACAACAATAAAATGCAATTATTTATTTTGATGCTATACCTTACCATTTGTCATGAAGAATCCAGATAAATCAGATAGTGTATTGTAAATTAAAATAGGCTTAAATTTGCTAAATCGGGTTTGATATTTTGTGAGCCTTGACAAATACTTTCTTATATATTTTGCATGTAGATTTTAATATAAACGATATAACCTATTTTATATAAATATGAATAAATAGTATAAGAATTATAGGTTATCTAAATTTTCATCTTGACATTAAATTCTAGATGATGCTCAAAAAACTATTAAAATGCAGAAGTAAAAGTAGCTAGATCTATCCATATTCCTTAATGAAAGATACACCTGCCAAAACCAGCTAAATATACTAAAGAATATGAAATCTGTGGGCATTAAATATATCATATAAAGATAAATTTAAATCTAGAGAAAGTTAGTTTTAAAATGTAGTTATTATAATGTAGATCCATCTAGAGGCTTTGAATCTAAAGTTTGATTATTTTTTCCTCATGTTGTATAAGTAATTTACAAGTTACAAAGTTATAATGAAGAATCATGACTTTTACTTTGCTCAAAATTGCCTTTATATATAATATTTTATTTTTAATAACTATACTAAGGTAATAATGAGTTCATGAATGACATGAGTAGATTTCTATTATGATCAATTGAATTTACCTCATAATTATCATCTATGGTTTTTTTGATTCTTTAAACCAAATTTATAATAAAATGCTATATATTGAGAATTAATACATTTTAAGAAAGAGAGATGTGATGAATTATATCTTTTTCCTGAAAGGAAATCTAAAAATAATGGAAAGTTTTGTAAAAATGAGAAAACTATCAATCGCTATAAATTTATTTTACAGTATCATGTAATGTTATGTATTATTCTCCCCATATTATTCTGATAATCTCTTTCTATTACCTAATATTCAATGACGATAATCAAAATTTTTGAACATGTAACCATCTATGATAATAGCTTTTTCTTGCTTGTACTTTTTCTTGTCTTCTTGTTAAAAACAGAAATTATTAATTTCATGGAATTTTGAATTTTTATAAATTATTATATTCTGCTGCAACACAATCTTAAAACTTGCACAATTACATTTATCTTACATATAAATTTTGTATTCATAATAACAAAAGTTCTTTTTCCTTACCAAGAAACAAGGAACCACATAGAACACAAGAAGGATGGGAAGACCCCATCAAGCCGCACAAGGGAGAGACAAAAGAGGTAGAATGGAGCTAAGCCCCAATTATATCAATACAAGAAATCTGCCCTACCACTCCTAAGATATCTGAGCTACGCAAGTCGTAAGGTTTACAAATCTACTTGAGCATCTGAAGAAGCATCACCTAGAGTGTTTGCTCTCTTATGGATTGCACCAACCAATGCTCTTTGTGGAGCAAAGGACACACTTGCCTAAAGTGTGCTACAAAGTATGAGAGTGAGAGTGGTACCCCCTTGGAACCTAGGTGGAACCTCATAGTTGTAAAGAAAGTGGCTATTGGAGTCAAAATTCTCTAATGCACGGTCAAGCTAGGATCAAAGAGCCTATACCCTTGCCAAAGCAAGAGCAAAGATGTGCTCTAGTGGCCCAAGGAATGGACAAGCCAGCTAAGAAAGAATGTAGCATATGTTGACCTTGTCGCTCCATCAAAGAAGACTTCAAACTTTGGTCCAATCTGATGGTAGTGAAGCAAAGGATGGAGGGTCCTGTGGAGATAGACTATCTTTTGTCTGCCTTAATAACACTTAGAGAGAAAAGGATCCTTCCTCTACCTTAGTCACATACGTCTCCAAAATTGGCCTATGAGCAAATCGGGAGGAAAGTAGGGGTGCCAAGAGAGCCCAACTACCCAAAAATGCTATAGGTGTTGTTTCCTCCATAGATAATAGGCCTAACCCTCTACACAAGATTGGTAGAGATGTTTATCTGTCTGCCAAATCCCCCATCACACACTCAAATGTCCTTGGTCCAATGATATCAGCAAAGACTCCCATAATCCTCCTATCAAAAGCTCTCAAACATGATAGGAAACTCAAGGAAGGGAGACCCGTGCGGAGAAGGTAATTTGGTTGATAGGAAATATTAGAGGAGAGTATACCAAATGCCACCTATGGATCTCCTAGTAGAAGGTCATATGGAGAATATCCTTTGCAAAGGTAGCATCTAAGAAGCATATGACAAAATCCTTGGATCCTTTTAGCACTCCAAGAATATGTAGATGTGACACAGCCCTCTAGAAGCTCAAGGTGGGGAGGGATACCTACAAGGGACCATGCTCTACAATTTGACACCTTGACTCTCAAGTCTACAAGATGTAGCTTGGTAGTCAAGTGATCAAAGATTTGCCTAATCAGATGTACATGGCCCATAATGTATGTATCATCTGCTAAGGAATGAAATACACAACCTAGCATGGGTAAAGTAGTAGATAAGAGAGATTTGAAGTGAGCTATGGCAAACAAAGGTCACCCTAAAGGATCTCTTTGTTGTGTACCAACAATTGACTCCAAGACAATGACTCCTTCCTATGAGCACCCATGCTCATAGGAAGGAGTAATAAAGGGAAGCAAGAGAGCTATAGAATGATCGCACAAAAGCAATGAGACTCATCAAGGATCCACCAGCCTCCTTAAGCTTTCTAAAGATGGATGCCCAAGAAATGTTATTAAAAGCATTCTCAACATCCACTTGTAGGAGAACCCACTCCTGATGGATATCTAGGAATGCCTTGATACTTCAAGAAATAGCCTCACAACTTTAGGTGTAACTACTCCAAACTTGTAACAATATGGAGTTTATAAACAAGTTAATCAAGACTAACAAAGTAGAAAATAAACCAAGAAAAAAATTAGCCAAGAATTATAAGAATATTGTAGAAACACCTAGGAAGCTACTTGGTACCTTCCAAGTATTGAGTAATGTGCATGCCAAGTGGTGACTTCTAGGAGGAAGCTTCCTTTTAAAAGTTGTCTACTTGGCTTGCAAGCTAAGTTAGCCAGGAAGCTTCCCAAGAACTTAGCTTGCATGCCAAGTAGACAACTTGTAAAAAGAAACTTCTTGGGAAGCTTATTGACTAGTTTAGCTATCATGCCAAATAGATGGTTTCTAAAAAGAAATTTCTTGAGAAGCTTCTCAAGAGCGTTGTATGTTCCTTATAGATAAAAAAAGTCCAAGCTCATGCTAGGCATTCATAGTTTCCTCATTCAAGAGTCCTAATGTGATCTTTCACTCCAATATTCCATTCTTTTATTTCTCTCCTTGTTCTTTTATATTGGTATCAAAGCAAGGATGGGATGAATGGAATTTATGGACCACAAAATCCATTTTTGCCAAACCATTAGGATTTTATGTCCATATATTACCCAAGCATCATTTCATGTAGTTCATCATCTCACGCTTTGGGCATAATTTTGTGAATGAAATCACCTTGTCTGATGAACCTTTGGTACTTCTAATTGTAGCTTATGGAGAATGGTGGATGTGTTTCATCTACATATTAACTTAGAGAATTATAGGTAATTTGATAGCGTAGTTGCCATGGCAACAATGTCCAAAGTTATCATTGCTATATAGCAACAAATCAAGCCCCTTGCCCAATTGTTGGAAGAATGAGACCATCAACAACATGAGTATGTAGAGAGAACACCATTTCAAGAAGGAGAAAAACAAATTCAATTTCCAAAGCCCAAGGTATTTTAAGGAAATAATCCCGGGCATAGTGGAGAATTGTGTGTTGGATTGTGAATGTTATTTTGAAGCTACAAATCTTCAAGATGAATTGAGATAGATTCTCTTGGCTTCAAGTCAATTGGATGGAATGGAAAAACTATGGTAGCAATTCCAAGTGGAGTGAGCTAAACGGCAGTTTGTTATGCCAATTTCAACATGGGAAATTGAAGAGTACAATGATTAGGAAATTTAAAGCTATGAATGCCACACAAGTCATATTGTATAGATTGGCAAAATTGAAGAAGATTGGTTCTATAAGAAGCTGTATCACTCAATTCCAAAACACCATAATGCAAATTCCAAATATACTAGAAGGTGAAGCTCTAAATCAATTTGTGGGGGGTTTAAAGTCACACACCAAATTAGAAGTGACCATGTGGGAGCCCAAACACTTGGAGGAAGCTATGCAATTGACTAAGGATTTTGGTTCCTTGGTTGTGACAACTTGGTCTCAACCTTGACCTTCACAAAACCTGCCAACACATTACACACATGTGGAAGAGACAACACCAATAGAGATTGATATCATCCAATAAAGATCACTTGATATTGCATATAGAGAAAGACTTTTGACCAAATGGTGGTTGCTTTTATTGTTGCCAAATTGGACATTATATTGTTGAATGTCCACTCAATAGATGACCCCAACAAATCATCCAAATGGATTTTGTGAAACAATGAAATATAAAGCTTGGAAGACCCAAAGAGCCAAAAGGATCGTGATAATTAAGAAAATGAAGAATCCTTGTAGGAGAATTTGAGTCACTTATTGAGAACCTGATTAGTTCCTACGGGATTGAAGGCTTGGCAAATTTACTTCACTTGCAAGGTATGATAATTAATTGTGATTGTGGAATTTTGGTTTATTTTATAATTTTAGAGAATTGCATGTCCATGCAATTAGCAAATGAATTAGGTATTCCTATCAAGCCAATATTTGGAAGTAGATTGATGATGGTGGATGGTAAAAAAGGTTCTGCATTTTTTATCTCAAGTCTTGTTACATTCAAGATTGAGGAGTATTTGGAGTGTATGAGGTTTGTAGAGGCACCTCTACTCTATGATGTCATTCTAGGTTTACCTTGGCTTGACATCATAAGGTTCAATTTGATTGGACTTGACAACAATTACAATACCAAGATAAGAATTACATATTAGGTGCTTGGCACCTTGAGTAAGACATCTAAGAATAATCAATCCCAAGACAAGAGGTTTAACCAATAAAGTAAAGTAAAGTAACCATAGAGTAAGCTTTGGAGAAAGATATTCCTATTTTTGTAGTGTAGATCAAGCCAATTGCACATAGAGAGTCTAATGAGGACAAAAAGCCTCATCAATAATGGTTGATCAAAGAGTTGAGGAGTTTGTAGATGTGTTTCAAGATGATCTACCAAAGAGATCATGCTACAATCATGGCATGTCCTTCAAGATTTAGTTATTGCCAAGAATTACTCCAATGAATAGACCAATCTATTGACTCTTGCCAAAGGGGTTGGAAGAGCTTTAAGTAACATTGATAGAGTTGTTGGAGAAAGAATCTGTATGATATAGTACATCTCCTTGGGAACACCAGTACTATTTGTCCCAAAAAAGGATGATAGACTTTGTTTTTGTTTTGATTACCATGGCCTCAACAAACAAATAATGAAAAATACATACCCTTGATTTGAATTGATGACTTGCCAGATCAATTGAGTGGAGTATGATACTTTTCCAAGTTGGATCTTTGAAATGGCTATTGGCAGATTCCTATTGATAGGAAGAATATGCAAAGATTACCATTTGCACAAGGTATGGGCATTTTGAATGGAGAGGCCTATCATTTAGGCTCACTAATGCTCCGATAGTCTTCATAGATTAGATGCATCAAGAGTTGGATAGGCTATTGGATTGGAATGTGGTGGTTTTATTATGTAGTAATATGGAGTTTACCAACAAGTTAGTCAAGGCTAACAAAGAAACAAATAGTCCAAATTAGCCTAGAATATTCTAAAAGTATATAAGAAGCTACTTGGTACCTCCCAAGTATTGAGTAACATGCATACCAAGTGGTAAATTCTAGAGGAAAGCTTCTTGGGAAACTTCCAACTAGCTTAGCTTGCATGCTAAGTAGGCAACTTCAAGAAAGAAGCTTCTTGAGAAGCTTCCCATTTAACTTGGCTTGCACTCCAAGAAGGCGGTTTTAGGAAGCTTCTTGAGAAGCTTCTCAAGAGCTTTATATGTTCCTTATAAATACCAAAGCCCAAGCTCATGCTAGGCATTTGGAGTTTCTCTCATCCAAGTTTCTCAATGTGATTTTCTACTTTGGTCTTCCATTCTCCTATTTCTCTCCTCATTCTTGGTCTTTTATATCTTGGATGATATTTTAATCTATAGCAAGATAGAGGAAAAATACATGAATCACATGCAAGAAATCCTAAGACAACTACATCAATAGAAGTTTTACTACAAGAAGTCAGAATGTACCTTTTGGCAAAAGGAAGTTACATTTTTGGGTCATAAGGTCTCATCAGAGGAGATGAAGATGGAAGAGGAGAAAATCAAGGCTATTATTGATTGACCTACTCCAAAGGATGCCATAAAAGTGTATGCATTTAATAGATTAGCAATTTTTCACCAACAGTTCATCCACTACTATGCTTATGTGGCTGCACCATTGACCTATCTCTTGGGAAAGATCTTAAGCTTTTAGTGGACCACCAAGCACAAAGAAGCATTCCAAAAGCTAAAACATATAGTATTCTCAAAATCCATTCTTCAACCATATGATTCTCAACTACCTTGTATGGTTGATTTTGATACTTCTAACTTTGCCATTGGAGTTGTTGTAAAAGACCAAGGAGAGAAATAGGGAATAGAAACTCACATTGGGACACTTGAATGCGGGAAAAATTTGAATCCTAACATGAGCTTTGGCTTTGGTATTTATAGGTAGCATACAAGGCCCTTGAGAAGCTTCTCAAGAAGCTTTCTTGAGCCGCTTTCTTAGAGTGCAAGCCAAGTTAACCAAGAATCTTCTCAAGAAGCTTCCTTCTAGAAGCCGCCTACTTGGCGTGCAAGCTAAGATAATTAGAAGCTTCTAGGAGCTTCCTTCTAGAAGCTACCTACTTGGGTTGCAAGTTAAGCTAGTTGGGAAGCTTCCCAAGAAGCTTCCTAAATGCTTTTGGAATATTTTGGGCTAATTTGGCTTATTCTCTACTTTGTTAGCTTTACTAACTACATCACTAAACTCCATATTGTTATAGTTGTGTTGCAATAAAAATTTCTAGATAGGTTACATTCCATTGTCTTTGTGTTATTCCGACTAAACACTATGGAAAGATTTATTGTGCTTGAGATTAAGAACAATTAGCAATGGTATATATCACCAAAGTATACAAGTATTATCTCTTGGGAAAACAAGTGATCATGTGAATCAATCACAAATCCTTGTTGTAGACATTAAATTTGGAGCACATGAAGAGTCGACATCATTGATGGGAGGAAAAACTAAAATTATTTTCATCAAACTTGAGTACAAACTTGGTAGGTTCCATGTCATCCTTGATGCACAATCTTTGATTTGAAGACTCCTCCTCTCATTGTGACAACCCGACAAATATCACTTTTGCGGTAATTGGGTAAGTAAAGTTTGTTCCCGTAGAGATACGAGTCAGAAATGTCCAAATACAAAGTCAAAGTAACAATTTTAGTTCTTCTTGAGTTCTTCTTTAGTCTCTCAAGTAGAAACCAAACCCAAAAGAGAGTAACAAGCACTGATTCACAGTCTTGTCACAAATTAACACTCCATAATCACAACTCCAGCAAATCTTTCCAAACAATCTTGATTGTGATGATTCAGGCTCTCCCAAAAATGACATTTCACTGCAAAACAACTTTGCCTCAGAATTGTGTTCCACCCCTCCATTGAAGGCACAACTTCCTCGATCAAAATTGCTTCACATCAACTTTGCACTACACTCACAAATGCAGAATACTACCAACACTACAATTCCTCTCAGATCTATCAAGGCATTGCTTCAATTGCACTTCACTTGGGATCAAACACACAGAATGAAGATCAAGGCTGTGGAATCCAACATCCAACAAGCACTCTGACTTGCACTTCGAATTTCTCCAAACACTCACAAACACAAGTACAATGTTGATACTCGGAATCAAGCTCAAGCGACGAGCACTGCTTCACAACACTTCGCTTTATCTATTCTCAGAAATTATGAGCACTGAACAACATTTGACTTTGAATGCCATTCTTAAATAGTGAAGCAATCTACAATTATCTTCCTAATGTACCTCTTCCTAATGACTCTACAAACCTGTAGATCTGAAATGACAATGCAACCTTTCATATCTATCTATTCAAATCTCAAATTGGTTTCTACTCCGATCCGATGTCTACTTCTTCTTCTTTATTCAAACCCGAACCCAAAGTAACTTTACTTCCTAATATTCTATCCTCGGGTTTCACAACTCCCAATTCCTCCACTAATTCTAACACTTCTCCTTACTGATCTGCAATTCCTATCATAATTAAGCCTTCTAAATCTCTATCTCCTGACCCACTCTTCTCTAAAGTATCAAATGTCAAATCCGAAGACTCATGCACTCCTATCTCTCTTACTTTAGGTTTAACTACTATCAATTCTTTTGCTAATTCTATTGTGTCATCATCAACAATTATAATTGAATTCATGAATACACTATCTACACCTTTAATTTGCAACCCACTTTCCCCTAATCACTCATGTAATTGACCTGAAGACACTTATTTTCAGACCTTGCACTTCAAGTTTATTCACTACTGCTACTTCTCTTTCAATTCATGTTCCATCTTCAATCAGAACTGAAATTGAAGTCATGGGTATCCTAACTATCTTCTTTCCATATTCTAACTTCCTTTGATGTTTCTCGGAAGATTCCCAAAGTCACCTTCATTGCACTCCAAGGTCCAACTTACTCAGATTTAGTCGGTCATCTTAGTCTTCAGGCGAAGTCTTTAGACCCGAAGTCCGAAGTCCCATTGACCCAAAGACAGTAACCCAAAGTACATCTACTCCAGAAACTTCAAATGCTTGTAACTTCTTCTATAGACCTCTAAAATTTGCGATTTTGGTAGCACCAGAAAGCTCTGAACGAGACGCTTCCAATGAGATATAGCACGCTTGATTTGGACTTTTGTGCATTGAGATATGCTCTCCGCAAGAATCCTAACCTAATTCTATTTCTTCTTTGGGTTTGCCCTCTTTCAACGTCTGATCCGAGTTTTTCCTCCTCTAACACGAAGTAAACTTCTTCGGGTTTGATCCAGTCCAAGTCATTCTTCCTCTTACACAAAGTAGACTCCCTTGAGCTTGATCAAAACACACATTTCCACTCATTTTTTCTCCATTTGGTTTCAGCAAGACACTTTTTCTTCAAAACTCACCCAAAATGAAAAATGTGTGTACCACACTCATCACAACGATAATTATGATAATGTCAATTGACTTAAAAGACCAAATTGAGTTTAGGACCACAACAAGACTACCTTCTTTTAGATAGGACAAGATTGTCTTGCAACACACAACAAGGAATAAAACACCTTCTCCTTCAAGGAAGGCATTCTATTTTGTGAGAACTAAATCTATGTTCCAACCAAGGGTGATCTACAACTTGTGCGCCTTCAAGAAGCCCATGATTTACTAATTGCTGGTCACATGAGGGTAGACAAGACCTTGGATACATTACAATGCCAATGGTAGTGGCCCAACATGGCACAAGATGTTCAAAAGTTTGTCCAATCTTGTAAGAGCTACCAATGCAACAAGGCCAGCAACCAAAAACCGAGTGGACTCCTTCAACCGCTTCCCATTGCATCTACTTGATAGGAACAAGTGAGCTAAGGGTCTCATCACATCCTTGCTGTAATAATAAGGGTTGGCCATATGATCTAGATGTGAAATTTGGTTTGGTAACATCTAGAATGATGTTATACATGATGGTCAAAATAGATCAGATAGAAGTATCACCAAAAGAGTACTTCTACTAATAGGGCAAAAACCAAAATAGACTTGAGAACCTTAGAACCAATAGCTAGACATATGATTTAAAGGTGAGAATTGGTTTGGTAACATCTGGAAGGATGTTACACATGATGGACTAAACAAATCAGAAAGAGGTATCACCAAAAGGGGACTTCTACTTATAGAGTAGGAATAGAAACATGCTTGAAATCTTTGAAGGCAATTTTGGAGGCCTAAACGGATGAATTAGGCCTCAAAAATGTGCAGATTCCCCCCCCCCCCAACAAAGAGACGGTAGGCCTTCCCTCCCCTTTGCTTTGTCTCGTTGAGAGCTTTCAAATGGTACCTTACTTACGTGATTCTGAGATTCCTATAGGAAGATTCCCTAAAAGATTCTCTCTAGTCAAAGCTTGTTTGACCAACCAGATAGGACCTAGACCAGACATGTCACCCATCCAAGTAAGTAATCCAAGGGTGGAGCTTGCTGACATGTCACCTATCTGTGTCCCTAATCTTATGGTGGAGCTTCCTTGGAGGAGATCCTCTTTGGCTATATAATAAAGAGAAGGTGCTCCCTTGGGGCATCAAATGTTTGAGTGTACAATCTATGTTTTCTCTCTTTTCTTGTCCTTGGAGTATTACAATGGTATCAGAGCAAGTGTTCTAGTCCAAGAGAGTGGATCACCCCTCTTGGAATAGCACGAACTACTGAAACTGAGTAATTTGAGGTGGAGAACATAGAGTAATCGCTAGACTTAGGAAGGACTTTAGGGAGCGGATGGGATGGATGCGCCAGGGGGACAATTTCCTACACCTAGCTTTCCATTTTCAAACCCATTCCACATCAAGGTTATGTACATCCAGCGTGAGTAGATGAGGGTATCGCTAGTTTATTACTTTGGTGCGGAATTCATGGACAGAGTGATGAACTCACCAAACCCGGTGATTCTACCTATTGTGATATATGATAGAGAGTGGGATTTGATGATCTATATTCTATTATGATAATATAGATATGAATGTCCCAAATCCTCTCCCTTTCAACACTCAAGTAGAAATCCGTTATGTAGTGAGGCCGAAAGTGATGTTTAGAGATTTTGTATTTAGGAATTTTGGTGAGGAGTATTATCAACGAGTGATAGCTTTTGAGGTCCCAATGGTAGTTTCGATAGTTTGTGCGCCTTTCAGAGTGATTATATTGACTCTGTATTGAAGTAGACGTTAGCAATTGGGTGTTGCAGGAACCATGGATCCGCAGTTGCAAGAGCTGGTGCAAGGAATGCAAGGGATGTTGAATGAATTTCGAGAGATTAAGATGACCATGGAGACATTACAAAGTCAAGTCCAGATCCTTAGGAACGATCAAGCCATGCAAGAAGAAGAGCCATCTCAAAACCCAGTACCTGCAATTGAAGTACTTGGAGAGGCACCCGTGCCTACGAACCCTATCAACGATGAAGCCACATTGCTACTCCGGATGAAGAAGACCTGCAACATCGAGCCTTACAAGGGGGAGCGTACGATGGGAGTAGTGGAAAATTGGATCTTGAGAATGAATCAATATTTTTGATTGTTCTCAACAGAGTTCACAGAGCATGCTGCAGGCGTGTTTGGGTTAATCCTAGAAAGTAATCAAGTGAGAGTATTAATAGATCCGAGAGCAATAGAGAATTTCTTGTCTCGCTCTGTTGCAATAAGATTGGGAATGAATCTAGAGAGAGATGGAAGTGAAGAAGTAGAGTTACCAAATGGGCAAACAGAAGGATTGAATCATTACCTAGACGGGTAACCCTCTCTATAGGAGAATATCATGAATCAATTGAGTGGCAAGTGATATAGTTAGCCCGTTATAATGCAATTTTAGGCATGCCATAGATGGAGCAGTACAACCCAATGGTGGATTGGAGGAAGAAAGTAGTGAGAACCCACCAATGGTCAATCATTGGGGTTAAAGAAAAATCACACAGGCAGAAACTGCCTCTATATGTCATAGGGACGACAACTGTCTGTAAGACAAATAGATGTTTTATAGGTCTAATAAGAGAAGTCCAGAGTGCACAACTCGTAGGACAAATTCTTGAGAAATTGAAGGATGTGGTGGATGAGTTTCAAGATGTCTTTCTCGATGATCTACCCTCAGGATTACCACCTAAAAGGCGAGTAGATCACAAAAAAGAGACACTCCCGGAGAAGACACCTCCTTGTAAGGCCCCATATCGCCTATCACCTCATGAGTTGGAGGAGTGTAAGACTCAAATTGAGGAGATGCTACAGAAAGGGTTCATCTAACCTAGCGTATCACCATATGGGGCCCTGTCTTGTTTGTGAAGAAGAAGGATGGTACAATGCGCATGTGCATTGACTATCGGGGTCTCAATCAGCAAATAGTGAAGAAAAAATACCCTTTACCTTGCATGGATGACCTATTTGATCAACTCCATGGAGCGAGATACTTCACCAAATTGGACTTGCGGAACAGTTACAATCAAATCCAAATTGCAAAGGAGGATGTGTACAAAACTACCTTTTTGAACCAGGTATGGCCACTTTGAGTATCTTGTGATGCCTTTTGGCCTCACCAATGCGCCTGCCACTTTCATGAGCCTAATGAATGACATATTTCATCCATACTTGGATAAGTCAGTTAGCGTCTTCTTGGATGATATCTTAGTATATAGTAGCACAATGATAGAACACAAACAACATCTACGAGAGGTCCTCCAGATTCTAAGACAGAATCAATTGTACGCCAAAATCTCAAAGTGTGAGTTTGGCAAGTCTGAAGTAGACTACTTAGGGCATAGAGTAAGTGCCGAGGGCATTCAATTATTGACAGATAAAATAGAGGTCATTCAAAAATGGAGTGCCCTAGAAGATCAGACTCAACTTAAGAGCTTCTTGGGGTTGACAGGATTCTATCATAGATTTGTCAAGGACTTCTCCAAGGTTGCACAGCCTTTAACGGCACTACTTGGCAAGGGGAAGAAGTGGACATGGGGAACTGTACAAGAGTTGGCTTTTGAAGAATTGAAGGCCGCCTTGCTACATGCACCAATCTTGAAGTGGTATGACCCACAACGTCCAATCAAGTTGGCTACAAATGCATCAGGCGTAGCAAAAGGAGCAGTCCTACAACAAGAGTGGCATGACAGATGACATCCAATTGCATATTTCTCTCAAAAGTTATTACCGGCAAAGCACAACTACCACACCACAAAACAAGAAGAGTTGGCCATCGTTCTAGCAACCAAGCATTGGAAGCACTACTTGGCGAGAAGGCATTTGTAGTAGAGACAGACCACAAACCTCTAGTCTACCTTGAGACGCAGAAGGATCTATCTCATTGCCAAATTTGGTGGGCAGAGTAGCGACAACGCTTCAACATGACAATCACCTAGGTGGAAGGTAAGAAGCAACTTGTAGATGCATTCACCCGCATGCCAATGG
The DNA here is from genome assembly GCA_948567375.1 of Lunularia cruciata. Taxonomy (NCBI): domain Eukaryota; kingdom Viridiplantae; phylum Streptophyta; class Marchantiopsida; order Lunulariales; family Lunulariaceae; genus Lunularia; species Lunularia cruciata. Next base: position 41,855,561 of record OX419762.1, on the reverse strand, counting down.
CCAACAACTTGGTGGCAAAGGTTAAGATTAACCCTAAATTCTGGCAAGAGATTCTAGTTGCTACAAAAACTGATCCACAGATTGTAGAAGCCCAATCGTCCAAAAGTATCACCAGCACCCAAGGACTCACCTTTTGGGATGGCAAATTATGGATCCCAAATGTCCCAGAATTACGCACCACCACCATTCTAACGGAATGTCATGATTCGGCCATTACAGCTCATGTCGGAGTGGACAAGACCTTGGATGCAGTCAAGCGCCATTACTATTGGCCCAAGATGAGCAACAATGTGATGGACTATGTGCGTAGCTACCTACTTTGTCAACAGAACAAAACTTCTAATCAAGCTCCTGTAGGGCTCCTTCAACCTCTCCCCACTCCTACCCAACGTTGGGACAAATGAGTATGGATCTCGTCTGTGAATTACCCAAGACCACCTTAGGTTTTGATTCCATTGTGGTCTTTGTGGACCGGCTCAGCAAAATGATTCATGTACGCCCTACCACCAAGGAGGTGACCGCTCCACAACTAGCTCAACTATACTTAGATGCAGTCTTTGCTCACCATGGCTTGTCTAGAGTACTCATCACTGATAGAGGCACCCAATTCACTGGTTTGTTTTGGCAAACACTCTTTGGTTTCTTCAAAACCAAGTTGGCCATGTCTACAGCTTACCACCCACAAATAGATGGCCAAACAGAGCGGGCTAATTGCACAATTGAAGACATGTTACGCGGCTTCACCTTAGAAGAGCAAGAGAGGTGGGACATCCTACTACCGTTGGTGGAATTCGCTTACAACAATTCAGTGATGCCTCCACCTAGGTCACTCCGTTCTTCCTCATGTATGGTGAGCATCCCTGTACACCTTCTAGCTTGATGAAGATCCGTCCAATGGCTACCAAGGTTGATGCAGTCAACACATTTGTTTCTAGAATCCAACAAGGTGTGGAAAGCGCCAAGCACAGGTTACAGATTACACAAAATTGACAAAAGTAGTATGCTGATGCACACCATAGACACATGGAGTTCAATGTTGGGGATCAAGTGTGGCTATTGACAACCAACCTCACATTAGGTAGATCTCGTAAGCTCAGACCTTGTTTTATTGGGCCTTTCTTGATTCTGTGTCGCATCGGCGCTGTGGCCTATCACCTTGAGCTCCCACCACACATGAAGATCCATCCGGTGTTCCATGTCTCCCTACTGTGCAGATATGCTCCCCGATCAGGTCAAGGTCCTTCCACACAAGACATTCGACCTTGTCCGACACTCATTGATGGCACAGAGGAATATGAAGTAGAGCGGATTCTCCAAAAGTGCATGCGTGGTACTTGCCTTCCACGGGTGGAAAATCTAGTACAATGGAAAGGTTACCCCCTCTATGAAGCAACTTGGGAACCTACTGCCAATTTGGCACATGCACCGGTGTTGGTGCAAGCATTTGAGCAACAATTGCACAACGACATTGCGTCTTAAAAGGAGGGAGGTCTGTAATACCAAGGGTTGGCCATATGATCTAGATGTGAAATTCGGTTTGGTAATATCTAGAATGATATTATACATGATGGTCAAAATAGATCAGATAGAAGTATCACCAAAAGAGTACTTCTACTAATAGGGCAGAAACCAAAATAGACTTGAGAACCTTAGAACCAATAGCTAGACATATGATTTAAAGGTGAGAATTGGTTTGGTAACATCTAGAAGGATGTTACACATGATGGACTAAACAGATCAGAAAGAGGTATCACCAAAAGGGGACTTCTACAAATAGAGTAGGAACCGAAATATGCCTGAAATCTTTGAAGGCAATTTTGGAGGCCTAAACGGATGAATTAGGCCTAAAAAATGTGCACATTCTCTCCCTAACAAAGGAAAGGCTGGCCTTCCTCCCGCTTGCTTTGTCTTGTCGAGAGCTTTCCAATGGTACCTTACTCACATGATTATGAGATTCCTACAGGAAGATTCCCTAAAAGATTCCCTCTGGTCAAAGCTTGTTTGACCAACCAGATAGGACCTAGACCAGACATGTCACCCATCCAAGTAAGTAATCCAAGGGTGGAGCTTGCTGACATGTCACCTATCTGTGTCCCTAATCCTATGGTGGAGCTTCCTTGGAGGAGATCCTCTTTGGCTATATAATAAAGAGAAGGTGCTCCCTTGGGGCATCAAATGTTTGAGTGTACAATCTGTGTTTTCTCTCTTCTCTTGTCCTCAGAGTATTACACTTGCCCAAGATAAAGTAAGGTCATATAACAATTGTGGTGTTTGTCAATAACTTAATAAGCAAATCCATTTGGCACTAACCTTTGATACAATGGATGTTCCAACATTCTCCCAGATCTACTCAATAATATCTTCAAGCATCATGGGATGCCTCATGTACCCATCTCTAACTGTGATCCTTGATTCACCAAAAAAATTGGCAAGCACTCTTTTGACTACTTGGCACTAAGCTTATGTTGTCCATGACTTATCATCCTCAAATTAATCAACAAACCAAATGTGCAAATTGCACCTTGGAGGATATACTTCATACCTTTGTAGAGTTCACCATACTTATTGAGATGAATGTCTTATAGTTGTTGAGTTAAACTACAATAATTCCAAACAAGTAAATATTGGATTCTCTCCCTTCTTCCTTAATTTTGGCCAAGACCCCACTTATTCCAGTTTCCCTTCTTGCTCTTCCTCCATCTCATGTCACTCATAATTCCATCTTCTTGACCAAAATACCCCAATCCCTATAACAAGCTAAATTTTATCTCTTTATTGCTTAAAATTCTTAGAAACAATACATAGACCAACATCATCACAATCTTACCTTTCAATTTGGTGATAAGTTCATGTTTTCTTCTAATAATCTACCCCTCCCACTTGTTACACAAGTTCTTAAACTTACTCCCAATTAGATAGGTTCATTTGATGTCACCCATATCATTTCTTGTGTTGCTTCTTGACCTGCCTTCCATTGTTATATGCACATTGCATTGTTATCCATATTGTTTTTCATATTTCCAAGTTGAAACCTTTTGTTTCTAATCCATCTTCTTTTTCCACTTGTGTCAAACCCTGTCCTCTTGTTCCTGTCAATGATCATGAGGAGTGTGAAGTTGAGCGTATCTTTGCATGTTGCTACATTCAACATGGCCGCCAACAACATATTAAGTTCAAGTCCTTTGGAAAGGGTATCCCCTTCACAATGCCACTTGGGAGCCTCTTTCTCATCTCCAAAATACACAAATGGCCATCCAAGAGTTTGAAACTTCCATGGTGATGAGGACATCACCAACTAACGGTGGAGGAATATGGAGTTTACAAACAAGTTAGTTGAGATTAATGAAGCAGAAAATAGGCTAAATTAGCCAAGAATTATAAGAATATTTTAGAAGCATCTCGAAAGTTACTTGGTACCTTCTAAGTATTGGGTAATATGCATGGCAAGTGGTGACTTCTAAGAAGAAGCTTCTGGGGAAATGTAATATTCTGAGGACATGAGAATCCCCAAGAAAAACATAAGAGAGAAAACAAAAAGTTTCAACACTCAATACTCCAATGCTCCAAAGGACCACCTTGTCTTTATTATATAACAAAGAGGATCCTCAAAGGAAGTTCCACCCTTGGATCATATAGATGGATTGGTGATATGTTAGCAAGCTCCACCCTTAGATTAGTTGCATGGATGGGTGACAGTCCTTGCACTATTTGGTTGGTGAAATCTTTAGTGAATCTTCCTATGAGAAGCTCAAAATCACATAGGTGAGGTACCATTGAAAAGCTCTTGATGAGACAAAAATGGGAGAGAAGGTAAGCCTTTCCACTCAAAGGCAAGGGAATGTTTCTATTTTTGAGGCCTAATTTATTTGTTTAGGTCTCCAAAATTGGCTTTGAAGTTTTTAGGGTGTTTTCAATTCTTGCCCTATAGGTGGAAGTACTCTTTTGGTGACACCTCTATTTGATCTACTTAGTCCATCATGTATAACATCTTTCTAAATGTTACCAAGCCAAATTCCACCTCTAGATAATATGTCTAGCTATTGGTATTACATGAAGCTTCCCAACTAACTTAGCTTACACACTAAGTAGATGGCTTCTAGAAGGAAATTTCTTGGGAAATTTCCTAACTAGTTTAACTTGCATGCCAAATAGATAGCTTTTAGGAGGAAGCTTCTTAAGAAGCTTCTCAAGAGCCTTGAATATTCTCTATAAATACCAAAGCCCAAGCTCATACTAGGTATTTAGAGCTTCTCTCATTCAAGAGTCCCAATGTGATCTTTCACTCCGATCTTCCATTCTCTTATTTCTCTTTTTGATCTTTTACAAATTGATGTGGACTAAGGTACTCTTAAAGTGAGATTGATGAGGAAGGGCAATAGTGTAGCTAACCAAGCACAAAAAGATCTCTCTAATAGTAATTGGTCTAATGCCCCTTGCCTTTCTCCATCATGAGAAGTAGACTAGCCCATTGTCATGCGTATATACATTGCTACACAACATACATCACTGTCAACATCATACACTATAGAAGCACAACTCACACATAAGTCATACATAGACTCTAAAGTGCCAGAATAATCAGATTGTTTACAACTCTCAAATCAACTCAACTTAAATCAATACTTGATCTGTAACTTTATAAACTACCAAAAATTGTGCATTGATTATAGTCAAGCCACATCCACTCTAGCTAAGAGAATCCAAGTGATGCTCACCAGCCTTTGTCCACCATAGCCAAGAACTCAAAGGCTCAACATCAAAGAAGTGAGCTCTCTAGAGCTACACTTTGAAAGTATACCCATGGACTCAAGTTAGGTCTGAAACCCTAACGGTCTCATTGATGGCACACTTAATGGTGCAAATGGTGCAAAGTGACAATGGGACCATGTGAAGTCAATACCCCAAACATGAAATCTGACCGTAGGAAAGTAGTTTATAGGAAATTGCTGAACTACCTCTAACTACTATCACTACAACTCTAGTGTCCAAGCAATCTAGATGCGACATTACAAATGGTGTGACAATTTTTGTGCATATATACATCACTACACAACATACATTGCTATCAACATCATACACTATAGAAGCACAACTAACACATAAGTCATATATAGACTCTAAATTGCTCCAATCACCTCCCTAGCTGGTAGTTAGGCCACTCTAACTCCAAATAGCCATCTACTCTACATATATGGTATATCCTATGGTGGGCAAAGATCAGAAGGTTGGGTGCTATGGAGCCCCATTGTTAGTCGCTTGTCTACAATCTATACCATATAAAGAATGAACTAGCTATAGGTCAAGTACATCTAGGATATAACCACTATCCTTGAGGAACCACCATGAAGAGAGGAGTCATACATGCCATATGCCATCCTCTCAAACAGTTGTCACACACTAACTAGTAGCAACTCCACCAAAAGAGCCACATAATATACACTTCAAGCCTACACGTACAAGTGCCAAGCTTGGGTCCATAGTACCATCAATGTTTGGGAGGTGGCATGGTGCACAATTGTGCCCATGATCCTTCCAAACAAAACCATCACGTCCTTCCAACAAAAGGACTCCAAATGGCAAAACCTCATGCACTCTCAAGATACTGCGGCTTGTCAAAACATCAAGTGTCATCGATGTTATTTGATCTAGATATACATAGTCTCCTGGATGAAATTGACGGATTGAGGGTCTATAACCTCCTCCTCAAATGGTAGCATTGCATAAGGTATCTCTATGCTAAGCAATTGCCTAGTTCTCAAAGGCCATCAATATCACTCTCCAAAAGATCTCTACCTATTGAGAACATGCACTCATCCATACATTTGGATCATCCAAGTCCAAAACTACAATAGCATCTCGATGAATGGCTACAGGTAAATCTGGATCTTGTCCATAGAGTAGAAAGTAAGGAGAGAAGGATGCTAAAGAGGCTTGCTGGCTGAACCGATAGCCCATGGCCAACCTAGATAACTAGAGATCCCAATCTCCCAAGTGGCCTCTTTGCAAACCATACTTTCTCAATCCTCTCTTCACCATTTGAACCACTCTCTCTGCTAAACCATCTGCCTCAGGGTGATCTTGAGAGGTAGTACAATGATCAATCAAAGCCTTGTCACACAAGACCTGAAACTCCCCTAAGAACTATGTACCTTGATCAGTCAAAACTTCAGTTGGTGCACCAAAAAGACCGAGAACTAACTCCAAGAATAAGTAAGCCATCCCTTCGCTGGACTTGTTAGGAAATGCCACCAACTCAATCCACTTGGAGAAGTGCTCCACCATCACCAAAATATACCAATGATGTCTCACGGTCAATAGTAAAGGTCCAGTAAAGTCCAAAATCCAGCGGTAATCCAATCCCATGATAGGTAATGGGTGTAATTGTGGCGTATGAGCATTGAATGATGCTCTAACTTGATCACAAACCACACATCTGGCAACAAATTGTTGTACATTGGTCTGCATACCATGCCACCAATAATGACTCTGGAGTAAGCTATATGTATGCTTTGCTCCAAAATGTCATAGCTCCTCATGAGCATGATGGATCAACTGTAGTCTTTGAGATGGAAGTGGTACTACTCTCACTCTACCATCCTCTCATACTTGCAAAAGGTGTCTGCCCTCCAATCTGAATTGTTTGGCTCATTGAAGGACGCAATCTCTCTCCTTGGCCCCAATTGTGCCACCCGCAACACCAGTGCATCACTAAGACATCACAATGAATGTCTTGCTGAATTGTACCAATATCTTCACTCTCTAGATTTGTGACCTCAAGAACTCCTCTTGTATGCGCTGAGAGAGATACCACCAAAGCCTCAAAAAATATACACAAAAAGGCCAATGCATGCCAACCTAGCACCATCTCCTTATCTATCTCACCATGCCAACGTGCTCCGGTTTGATCCTGCTGGATGGGACATGGGTTTCTACTCAACCCATCTGCATAATGGTTCACCACTCTAGGTCTGTGAACAACCATGAAATCATACTCTCGTAAAATTAGAGCCCATTGTGCAAGCTTGCCTGAAAGCTTGTTGGACTCCATCAACCATTTCACCAACTGATGATCAGTTATGAGAGTGAAGAGGTTACCAAATAGGTAACATCAGAAATGTGTTATTGCCCAAATTGCTGCTAAGCATTCTCCCTCATATGAACTATACTTCACATCCGCTGAATTGTTGGAGCAACTAGCATAGGCCACTACAAACTCCTTCTCCACATCATCATGTTGGGTGAGCACTGCTCCAAGCCCCAACATACTCCAATCAATTTGAACCTAAAATGGTCGTCCTTTAATCAATCTCCTCAATATAGGAGCAGATGTCAACCTTTCCTTGAGCTCTACAAAAGCTTTCTCTTGCTCATCTCCCCAACACCACTCTTGTGTAAGCTTGGTCAGCTTTGTCAAGGCCTTGGCAATGGCACTAAATCCTCTAACATAGCGGCAATAAAAGTTTCCCAACCCAAGGAATGCTTGCACTCTGCTCACATCCGTAGGCCAAGAAATATATGCAATAGCCTCTACCTTGGTCTGCTGAACACCAAGTCCTCTAGGGTAGATAGAAGTATCCAAATACTCAACCTACTCATGGAAGAACCTACACTTCTAAGGATGTAATTTGAGTCCATGAGATCTCAACCTCTCAAACACCTCCACAATTGTGTTATAGACCAAAATATCATCAATATAGCACCAAAAAAAATTCCATTCAGCTAAGATCCTATCCATGACCCTCTAGAACTCGGCAAGAATGTTCTTTAACCCAAATGGTAAGAACCTCCACTAATATAACACATCCTTACTATCAGGATCATTAGCCCAAAATGTTGTCTTGGACTTGTCTTCCTCTCTGATCGGCAATTGATGATATCTTGCTCGAAGATCCAAAGTACTGAAGACCTTTGCATGCCTGATCACATCAAAGATCTCCTTCGGTGTAGGCATTGCATACCAATCAGCCTTAGTCTATCGATTGATAGGATGGTAATTCCCACACATCCGCCTATCTGTGCAATTGCTATACATATCTTTCTTGGATGGCATCATTGTCATTGATGCATACTCTCCATGTGAAATCTCTACCAAACCAACCTCAAAAAGGTCACTACTCTGGCTCTAAATCAATATCCTCTCCATATCACTATATTGATAAGGACATCAGAAAATTGGTGTATCGCTAGTCAGCTCAATCCGAATACTAGGTTCTTTTAAAGCACCCAAATCCTTCATATTGAAGGCAAAACAACTTGTGTAGCTCCTCAAGAACCTCCAAACCCTCCGTCTTTCCTCTCCTATAAGCTTGGGTCCAAGATTTGGCTCCCAAGTATCCTTTGTAAGTGTAGTAGGACTAGAAGACGTGCTGATTGGCTACTACACTGGCCCCTTAGGAGCAATAGTGTCATGCCTCCAACTACTAAAGATCCCAACCTCTATGTGAAACACTCCCTTTGATTTGGCTGCAAGCTCCATACATCCTCTAACCACATCCCAAGTAGACCAAGGGTCTAATCCAAGTAGACCACACTCACCTAGATGGACTCCAAGTAGACTACTCTCCCTAGTAGCCATTGGCTTTGTTCCAAGAATATCCTTTTAACATGGTTCATTGCCCCCAACATGTGCTTGAATCGTCTTGATAGGCATAGGACTCACAAGTTTCCAAGTGGTGATGCCTATCAAGCACATCCTATATTGCTCTACCAAGCCAAGGCTCACAATCCAGGTCAAAAAGTTCCGGTCCATAGCTTGACCTAACACTTGATGCCTGGATGCCTCTGACATTGCTAGAACAATGGTAATACCAGTGCAAAAACCTATTGCTTGCTCTCTCTTATCAGAGTTGGGCTCCACCAATTGTTGTAATTGTGAGTCCCTAACCAGTCTAGGTCCTCCCTCTTGAAAAGCATGAGAGCTTGGGAAACTCCTGAGTGTGGGAAATTTAGCTCTAGGCTGTCCAACTAGGTTCACCACTGCCATAGATGACCTATCAGCCACTACCATTGTCTGAGACTAACGCTCAACATCCAAGATGTCATCAACAAGGATGTGGTCAAGTCGTTGAATCCCATCATAAGCACAATGTAAAACCTCTCTGGATAAGAGGTTTGTCCACCAAAGATGAAGAAAATGAGCCCGTGATCCCACTCTGGCTGCATCTAAAAATACAATAGGTCCCATCCAAGAATGGACCTGATGTGTTCTCGCCACCACTTTGGTGCAAGAATCACCCATCAAAGAAACATTCTCCAAAATGTAAGTTGGAGAAATAGACTGATGAACTTGGAGATGTCATAGTATTCATAATATCTCCCAAAACACACCAGAACAAGGATCCTAAAGACCCAAACCTTGGCCAGCATGTGTATGTCCCTTACATGGCCATCTAGAAATCACCAAGTGAACAGGCCCATGTCTCTCCAGATCATGCGCCTTGAGTAAGGAAATGTCTGTTGGTAGGGCCTTCTGGTAACCTTTGACTGTTGACATCAGTAATAACTTAGGATGCTGGTAGGCCAAGTGTGCCATATGATGTAGAGAGACTTGCCTATCAGTCTCATTGCTCTCTACATACAAGTACCTTTGTACTTGTATACCTGCCTGTAATACCATAGCTAGTCTATTGCTTATCCCACCAAACAACTCCAATAGACATATCCCCTCTATTGGATATTGCCAAGCAATGAGTGTAGTATCCAAAGGTGTCAAGGTAATAGACTCTAGAGGCTCATCCTCACACTCATCTCCTGATGGTATGAAGGCTCCACTCCAAGCCTTTTGCACCAATTGATCTGCATGATGCTGCAGTGTCTCCTCTAAACTTCACAATGGAACATCCAAGGTTGGATGGAACAATCCCACTCGTATTCCAAATCCAAGTGATCTTCTCTGGTACTAGAGTATCCTCTGCATGGGTGTTCCCCTCCAACAAGTCACTAGGCCAAGTAATTTTACCACTAAAAGTTGAAACTGATGTTACCATGGTCTTGGACTATAGTGAGCCAAGACTTCCACTAGTAAAACATACTGGTAGGTGACATACTTGTCCCTCACCAGATTTCCAACCTTGTCTATAGGAGGTTGTCTCCTCCTAATAGTCAATGCTAAAATGCATGGAGTATAACATTGCTCTCCCAACTAGCGCATTGTATGACCCAAGTATTGTTCCAATAGCCTGAGCTCTCACCATCTAGCTATTAGCCAGATAACCAAGCTGAACCTGGACAACAAGCTCCCCACATGTGTTGAGCCACCACATAGAGATGTTTGGATCTGAAATAGACACCTCTTCACATTGGTCTTCCATAACTCCAGACCGACTATTGCAGCCTTCCCCAACATAAGAGGCTATGCACTAGAGTCTAACAAGACTCTTTGTGTTGTATAGGCCTTCCTTGAAGGTCCCACCAAACAGAAAATCCCCCTTTGGTTATCCAATAAGACAAGACCAAGTGTGAATTGCGCTCTCTCAAAGGCCGGTCTAGCAACAACTCCTCTAGTCTAGCCATTGTTGCCTACCATAAACCACTAGTCGCTAAACGGATCCCATGCTCCTCAACCAAGTTAGCTCTACTATCAACCACCTCTGCTCTAGTAGTAGGAACCACATCATCCATACTCTCATAAAAGGTGGTAGCCAATTGGAACACTAATGTTGGGTCAACTCCTAATGTAAACATGTAATTGGTTGAAAACAAATGGCATTGCATAATCAGTTGAGCCACCTCCAACACCATACTAGACTTAGTCTGCGTAGTAGCAGGTAGCTAACTAGCAAGTAGTCTATCATGCATTCCATCATCACCTACCACACCTGCACAGAGACATCTAGGAGCCATAGATGTCATCTACAATGCCTCAAAGAGCGTGAAAGACTGGGGAAGTTTGTTTATCTCCCAACCTCTCCTCTCTGTGGGTCCAACTCCATTGATGCTTGTCTAGGCTCTGGAGCACATACTGCACTCCTAGTCACTACTACAGATGCATCCACTTGTGTTGCTCCACACATGAAGTCCAAAGCATCTCTATCACCAATATATGAGGTGGAAGCTTCAGCATCTGAATTTGATCTCCTATGAGCAATGGCCATACTAGTTAATCTCTGCTCCAAAAACTCAATTTGAGTAGCCATAACTGGATCAAAAGTAAGGGTAGGTACTGCACCTCTACTAGGTGTAGATCCTCCACTACCACCTTGTCCTCCATGAACTAGAGCTCCTCTACTACCTGCCATAACAACCCTACCACTCCGTAACTCCAGGTGTAGGTCAAAGCACCAATCACTAGTGTGACCAAGTCTATGGCAATGCTCACACTTCCTCTGTGCTGGTTGTGATGCACCAGAGGTATTAGTTCTATTGCTTTGAGTACACTCTCTCCTAAGGCAAGGTCCACTACAAGTCCAACAAGCAACACCACCACTCACTGGCTACTGCTGACTTGAAAATGAAGGTAAGGGTCTAGCTCCACTAGGCCCTCCACTTGCTCCATAGGATCTTGACTGTCCACCTTGTCCTCAAAAACCAACTAGGCGTGATGCACTCTACTACACTTTATTGCACTCTAGAAGAAATAATAGTTGTGGATGAGGTTTCCCTACCAAATCTAGATGTCACCACCCTCTCCTCTACCATGTTGAGCTCAATATGCTTAGCCAAACCAAAGACCACTGCCAAAGTAGATGAAGTAGCCTATAACCACATAACATCATGAACTCTACATTGCAACTCCTTGTGCAATATCCCATACCAAAACTGGACTTCTTGGGCCTCGGTAACTCCCTGAGTGAAACTGATCAGCCACCTCATGCGAGTGTATGCCTCATGTAGGCTCTTTCCAACCTTCCATTGGAGCTCTTGCAAGCTCCTCAACTTGTCAATCCACACTTCCTGGTAGTTCTGCCTCAAACATTGAAAGAACTCCACAATGGGGTTAAACCCTAGTACCACACCACATCCTACAGCGGTACCTCCACTCATGGTAGCACTATCTCTAGCTAGTGCACCTCCACTAGCTCCACCAACACCACTCAAGCTAGAACTCATGGGTACTACCAATCTACTCCTAGCAACCGAGCCTGAAACAATAGAGACATACTTTGGAAACCAATATTGTCTCCATAATTCAATCTCCTCCAAATGAACTCTCCTAAACTCATGGTAGTTGTCCATCGGCAGACCTTCCAAATGCTGAAACAACTCCTTCTATGCCATGAATGTAATAGTATGGAGTTTAGCGACGTAGTTAGTAGGGCTAATTAGAGAATAAGCCAAGTAGAGAATAAGCCAAATTAGCCTAAAATATTCCAAAAGCATCTAGGAAGCTTCTTGGGAAGCTTCCTGACTAGTTAACTTGCACTCCAAGCAGGTAGCTTCTAGAAGGAAGCTTCTAAAAGCTTCTAACTAGCTTAGCTTGCATGCCAAGTAGACGGCTTCTAGAAGGAAGTTTCTTGAGAAGCTTTCTAGTTAACTTGGCTTGCACTCTAAGAAAACGGCTCAAGGAAGCTTCTTGAGAAGCTTCTCAAGGGCCTTGTATGTTACCTATAAATACCAAAGCCAAAGCTCATGCTAGGCATTCGGAGTTTTCCCTCATTCAAATGTCCCAATGTGAGTTTCCATTCTCCTATTTCTCTCCTTGATCTTAGTCTTTTACATTGGTATCAGAGTAGGAATGGGATAGATGGAATTTATGGACCACCAAATCCATTTCTACCAAACCATTGGGATTTTAATGTCCAAATATTACCCAAGCATTGTTTCATACAATTCATCACCTCACGCTTTGGGTAGGATTTCCTACATATGATTACCGATTACCGTGTCTGAGGAACCCTTGATACTTCCGGTTGTAACTTATTGAGAACGGTGGATGTTTTGCATCTGTGTTAATCAATTAGATAAAGTGGGAGTAATGGGATAGAATAGTAGCCATGGCGGCAATACCGGACGTTATCCTTATGATGTAGCAACAAATTGAGCACCTTACTTGATTGCTAGATAAATGAGATCAGGAATGACAAGAACATATAGAGAGAGTGCTAATTCAAGATGGAGAAGATTGCATTTGATTTCTAAAACCCAAGGTGTTTGAAAGCAAGAATCTTCCAAGCACAGGGGAGAATTTTGTGTTTGACTACGAACATGACTTTGAAGCCACCAATCTTCAATATGAACAGAACAGATTCTCTTGGCCTATAGCCAATTAGATGGTGTGGCAAAACTTTGGTGGCGATTTTGAGTGGAGCAAGCTGAATGACAGATTGTTGCACTAATTTTGACATGGACCAAGTTCAAGGATGCAATATTGGGTCGATTTTAACTATAAATACCACCAGCGCCACATGAGATAAATTGGCAGAGTTGAAGCAAGTTGGCTCAATAAGGAGCTACATCACACAATTTTAGAACATCATCATACAGATTCTAGATATATAAGAAGGTGAAGTTCTGGATCAATTTGTGCGGGGATTGAAGTCACGAACTAAATTGGAGGTGACCATGCGGGAACCACAAAACATAGAAGAAGCCATGCAATTGGCTGAGTGCTTTGATTCCTTAGTTGCAACAACTTGGTCATGACCTCAACCTACACAATTCCTACCAATACACTATGCACAAGAGGAAGAGCCGGTACCAATGGAGATTGATGCTATCCAATGGAGACCACTTGGTACAGCGGATAGAGAAAGATTGCAAAAAATGGAGGTTGTTTTTATTGTTGCCAAGTTGTACATTGCATTGATGAATGCTCACTTAGGAATGAGCGACCCCAACAAGTTGCCCAAATGGAGATTGTAGAAGAGAATGATCAGGAAAACAAGGAATCCCAATAGGAGATTTTGAGCCGCCTATTGGGAGCTTGATTAGTTCCAATGGGATTGAAAGCTCGACTTATGTAAATTTGCTTCACTTGCAAGGTACAATATCTAATTGGAACTGTAGGATTTTGGTTGATTTTGGAAGTTCAGAGAGTTGTATAGCTATGCAAGTAGCAAAGAATTGGGTATTCCTATCAAGCCAATGTTTGGAAGTAGTTTGATGATGGTGGATGGTAGAAAGGGTTCTGGATTCCGCACCTCACATCCTATTACCTTCAAGATTGGGAAGGAGTATTTGGAGTGTATGAGGTTTGTAGTGGCACCTCTACACTATGATATCATTCGGGGTCTACCTTGGCTTGAACATCATAAGGTTCAATTCGATTGGACCCGACGACAAATTCAAGTACAACACCAAGGTAGGAAATTCCGATTAGGTTGTTTGGCACCTCTGAGTAAGACACCTAAGAATAGTCAGTCCTAAGATGGGAAGTTTGTCAAGAAGATAGCCATAGAGCAAATCTAGAAGGGAGATGAGTCCCAAGATGGGAAGTTTGCCAAGAAGGCAACCATGGAACAAGCTTGGAAGATAGATGAGTCCCTAAAAGAGAAGTTTGTTAGTGAAGCAACCATATAGCAAGCTTTGGAGGAAGATAAGTCTATATTTGCACTGTGGATCAAGCCAATTGCACAAGAACAATCTGAGGAGGGCCAAGAGCCTCATCAAGCAATGGTTGAGCGGATAGTTCAAGAGTTTGCGGATGTGTTTCCAAATGATCTGCCAAAGAGATTACCCTCAACCATTCAAGGGGTTATCTTGAAGGTATGCCTTTCAAGATCAAGTTATTGCCAGGGGGTACTCCAGTGAGTAGATCGATCTATCGGCTCTCACCAAAGGAGTTGGAAGAGTTGTGAGCAACACTTACAGAGTTGTTGGAGAAGGATTTCATATAACATAGCACCTGTAATACCAAGAGCTAGCCATACGATCTAGATGTGAAATTTGGTTTGGTAACATCTAGAATGATGTTATACATGATGTTCAAAATAGATCAGATAGAAGTATCACCAAAAGAGTACTTCTACTAATAAGGTAGAAACCGAAATAGACTTGAGAACCTTAGAACCAATAGCTAGACATATGATTTAAAGGTGAGAATTGGTTTGGTAACATCTAGAAGAATGTTACACATGATGGACTTAGCAGATCAGAAAGAGGTATCACCAAAAGGGGACTTCTACTAATAGAGTAGGAACCAAAATATGTTGAAATCTTTGAAGGCAATTTTGGAGGCCTAAATGGATGAATTAGGCCTCAAAAATGTGCAGATTCCCCCCCCCCCCCATCAAAAGAAAGGCTGGCCTTCCCTCCCCCCTCCTTTTTCTCGTCAAGAGCTTTCCAATGGTACATTACGTGATTTTGAGATTCATACAGGAAGATTCCCTAAAAGATTCCCTCCGATCAAAGCTTGTTTGACCAACAGATAGGACCTAGACCAAACATGTCACCCATCCAAGTAAGTAATCCAAGGGTGGAGCTTGCTGACATGTCACCTATCTGTATCCCTAATCCTATGGTGGAGCTTCCTCGGGGGAGATCCTCTTTGTCTATATAATAAAGAGAAGGTGCTCCCTTGGGGCATCGAATGTTTGAGTATGCAATCTGTGTTTTCTCTCTTCTCTTGTCCTCAGAGTATTACAATGGTTTCTATGAGCCGGCCTGTCTCTCACTCAGGATGAACCTCTGATGGCTATTATGGTAGCGCACCATGGACTAAGAAGGCAAGGAACCCGAACTCCATCATACTCCTCCAAGGCTAACACTCCAAGACTCAAGACATTGCTCACTAGAGAACTCAATGAGAGAGAGATAGTTGCAAATGAAAGGATGATGAGTACCTCCTCACCCCTTGTTTATATACTTGTGAAATAGTTACGTACCAAAGTTACTAATTAACGTAGTAACTCAAGTTACTAGACTAAAAGTCAAGTAAAGTCAAAAAGTAGAAAGGAATATCCATTCACATGGGCATATTCCCCTAAGCATGTGGTCTTATCTTGACCCAACCACTAAGTCAAGGATTCCTTCACATGGGCTATCCTTGGACTAAAGAAGAATCCAAAACAAAAAGGCTTGCAGGCCCAAGAGTTCTCAACTCTTTCCTCAAAGCCAAACACCTAGGAATAATACCAAGTCAACACACTAAAATCCAAAATAGTGGTGCTCATCTTTTCTACTTCCTCTAAAGTAAGGTCCTCTCTATCCTAGTTATGACTAACTTTAGCTAACCATGACTAATATAGAACCATCCTTTATCTCTATATAAATAATATCTCTTAAGTACTTGTAATACCAAGTTAAATATCACAATACCACACACATGCACATATGGGTGTTACATATCAGAGCGAGTGTTTTAGTCCAAGAGAGTGGATCACCCCTCTTGGAATAGCATGAACTACTAAAACTGAGTAATTTGAGGTGGAGAACATAAAGTAGTTGCTAGACTTAGGAAGAACTTTAGAGAGCGGATTGGATGGATGCGCCGGGAGGCCAATATCCCGCACCTAGCTTTCCATTCTCAAACCCATTCCACATCAAGGTTATGTATATCTAGTGTGAGTAGTTGAGGGTATCGCTAGTTTATTACTTTGGGGCGGACTTCATGGACAGAGTGATGAACTCACCAAACTCGGTGATTCTACCTGTGGTGATATATGACAGAGAGTGGGATTTGACAATCTACATTCTATTATGATAAAATGGATATGAATGTCCCAAATCCTCTCCCTTTCAACACCCAAGTAGAAATCTGTTATGTAGTGAGGCCGAAAGTAATGTTTAGAGATTTTGTGGTTAGGAATTTTGGTGAGGAGTATTATCAACAAGTGATAGCTTCTGAGGTCCCAATGGTAGTTCCGATAGTTTTTGTGCCTTCCAGAGTGATTATATTGACTTTGTATTGAAGTAGACATTAGCAATTGAGTGTTGCATGAACCATGGACCCGCAATTGCAAGAGTTGGTGCAAGGGATGTTGAATTAATTTTGAGAGATTAAGATGACCATAGAGACATTACAAAGTCAAGTGCAGATCCTCAGGAACGATCAAGCCATGCAAGAAGAAGAGTCGTCTCAAAACCCAGTACCTGCGATAGAAGTACTTGGAGAGGCATCCGTGCCTACGAACCCTATCAACAATGAAGCCACATTGCTACTCCGGATGAAGAAGACCTGCAACATCGAGCCTTATAAGGGGCAGCGTTCAATGGGAGTAGTGGAAAATTGGATCTCGAGAATGAATCGATATTTCCGATTGTTCTCAACAGAGATCACAGAGCATGCTGCAGGCGTGTTTGCATGTGGGTACTTGACCAATAAACCCCTCACCTGGTATGATGCTTGGGAACAATCCATGCTAGTAGAGAGAAGGGAGGTCACATGGACAGCAATGCAAGAAAGACTGCTGAAGAATTTCCAATTGGTGGATTGTGTGCAAATGGCTCAAACCCGACTATGGGGATTGAGACAGAAGAATAGCGTACAAGAGTAAGTGGATGTATTTCTGGATCTACAAGTTGCAATTACCGACATGAGTCTAGCAGAGGCTCTTGACAATTTCAAACGAGGGTTGAAAGAGCGGATTTGCCAAGAAGTCATGGTGTAAAATCCTCTCACGGTATTTGAAGCCATTGCTTGTGCACAAAGAATAGCAGAAGCATTAGGTGGAGGTGAAGGAGTAGCTCCACCTCAACATTATCAGGTAGAAATGCCACACATGGGTGGACCGGTACCGATGGAATTGGGCAACCTTCAATTCTGAGATTGAGGAGCACGACCGCTTCAAGGGGAGCGGGAACGGGTAGAAGAACGAAGAGATGGAGTCCCACGAGGAGAAGAGACTCGAGGAGAACAACGCCGTTGCTACAATTGTGGCCGTATTGGGCACATATCTACCAACTGTCGTACTCGTTTCCCTAGAGGCCCTTGACCTTTGTTCAAGTGATCTTTGAACAACATGGAGAGGCACATTGAAGATGAGGAGGTAGAAATCACTTCAGAAAATGAAGATCACCATTAAATATACCTCGCGGCCTTACTGGCTCAATAAGGAAGTAGAGAAGCAAGGGAAGGAAGAAGAATAATGCACAAAGATCCCCAAAGGCGACCTCACAATTGATTGTCATGAATGGAGTGCTAGAAGGTAATCAAGTGAGAGTATTAATAGATCCGGGAGCAATAGAGAATTTCTTGTCTTGCTCTGTTGCAATTAGATTGGGAATGGATCTAGAGAGAGATGGAAGTGAAGAAGTAGAGTTACCAAATGGGCAAACGGAGAGGATTGAATCATTACCTAGACAGGTAACCCTCTCTATAGGAGAATATCAGGAAGCAATTGAGTGGCGAGTGATATAGTTAGCTTGTTATGATGCAATTTTAGGCATGCCATGGATGGAGCAGTATAACCCTATGGTGGATTGGAGGAAGAAAGTAGTGAGAACCCACCAATGGTCAATCATTGGGGTTAAAGAAAAATCACACAGGCAAAAACTGCCTCTATATGTTGTAGGGACGACAACTGTCCGTAAGACCAATAGATGTTTTATGGGTCTGATAAGAGAAGTCCAGAGTGCACAACTTGATAGACAAATTCCTGAGAAATTGAAAGATGTGGTGGATGAGTTTCAAGATGTCTTTCTCAATGATCTACCCTCAGGATTACCACCAAAAAGGCAAGTAGATCTCAAAATTGAGGCACTTCCGGGGAAGATGCCTCCTTGTAAGGCCCCATATCGCCTATCACCTCATGAGTTGGAGGAGTGTAAGACTCAAATTGAGGAGATGATGCAACAAGGGTACATCCAACCTAGCGTATCACCATATGGGGCCCTTGTCTTGTTTGTGAAGAAGAAGGATGGTACAATATGCATGTGCATTGACTATTGGGGTCTCAATCAGCAAACAATGAAGAACAAATACCCCTTACCTTGCATGGATGACCTATTTGATCAACTCCATGGAGCGAGATACTTCACCAAATTGGACTTACGGAGCGGTAACAATCAAATCCAAATTGCAGAGGAGGATGTGTACAAAACTGCCTTTTGAACCATGTATGGCCACTTTGAGTATCTTGTGATGCCTTTTGGCCTCACCAATGCACCCGCCACTTTCATGAGTCTAATGAATGATATATTTTGTCCATACTTGGATAAATTTGTTATCATCTTCTTGGATGATATCTTAGTATACAGTAGCACGATGACAGAATACAAATAACATCTACGAGAGGTCCTCCAGATTCTAAGACAAAATTAGTTGTACGCCAAAATCTCAAAGTGTGAGTTTGGCAAGTCTGAAGTAGACTACTTGGGGCATAGAGTAAGTGAAGAGGGCATTCAAGTATTGACAGATAAAATAGAGGTCATTCAAAAATGGAGTGCCCCACAAGATCAGACTCAACTTAAGAGCTTCTTGGGGTTGACGGGATTCTATCATAGATTTGTCAAGGACTTTTCCAAGGTTGCACAACCTTTAACGACACTACTTGGCAAGGGGAAGAAGTGGAGATGGGGAACTGCACAAGAGTTTGCCTTTCAAGAATTGAAGGCCGCCTTGCTACATGCACCAATCTTGAAGTGGTATGACCCAAAACGTCCAATCAAGTTGGCTACAGATGCATCAAGCGTAGCAATAAGAGCAGTCCTACAACAAGAGTGGCATGACGGATGGCATCAAATTGCATATTTCTCTTGAAATTTGTTACCATCAGAATGCAACTACCACACCACAGAATGAGAAGAGCTGACAATCGTTCTAGCAACCAAGCACTGGAAGCACTACCTAGGCAAGAAGGGTTTTTTAATAGAGACAGACCACAAACCTCTAGTCTACCTCGAGACGTAGAAGGATCTATCTCATCACCAAATTTGGTAGGCAGAGTGGCGACAACGCTTCAACATGAAAATCACCTACGTGGAAGGTAAGAAGCAACTTGCAGATGCATTCACCCGCATGCCAATGGCCAACAACTTGGTGGTAGATGTTAAGATTAACTTTGAATTCTGGCAAGAGATTCTGGCTGCTACAAAAACTGATCCACAGATTGTACAAGCACAATCATCCAAAGGTGTCACTAGCACTCAAGGACTCACCTTTTGGGATGGCAGATTATGGATCCCAAATGTCCCAAAATTACGCACCACCATTCTAGCAGAATGTCATGATTTGGCCATTGCAGCTCATGTTGGAGTGGACAAGACCTTGGATGCAGTCAACCGCCATTACTATCAGCCCAAAATGAGCAACCACGTGATGGACTATGTGCGTAACTGCCTACTTTGTCAACAGAACAAAGCTTCTAATCAAGCTCCTGCAAGGCTCCTTCAACCTCTCCCCACTCCTACCCAACGTTGGGAACAAGTGAGTATGGATCTCGTCTGTGAATTACCCAAGACCACCTCAAGGTTTGACTCCATTGTGGTCTTTGTGGACCGGCTCAACAAAATGATTCATGTGCGCCCTACCACCAAGGAGGTGACCGCTCCACAACTAGGTCAATTATACTTAGATGCAGTCTTTGCTCACCATGGCTTGTCTAGAGTACTCATCACCGATAGAGGCACCCAATTCACCGGTTTGTTTTGGCAAACACTCTTTGGTTTCTTCAAAACCAAGTTGGCCATGTGCACAGCTTACCACCCACAAATAGATGGCCAAACAGAGCGGGCTAATCGCACTATTGAAGATATGTTACGCAGCTTCACCTTAGAAGACCAAGAAAGGTGGGACACCCTACTCCCATTGGTGGAATTTGCTTACAACAATTTAGTGAATGCATCCACCCAGGTCACTCCGTTCTTCCTCATGTATGGTGAGCATCCCTTCACACCTTCTAGCTTGATGAAGATCCGTCCAGTGGCTACCAAGGTTGATGCGGTCAACACATTTGTTTCTCAAATCCAACAAGGTGTGGAGAGCGCCAAGCACAGATTATAGATTGTGCAAAATTGACAGAAGCAGTATGCTGATGCACACCATCGGCACATGGAGTTCAATGTTGGGGATCAAGTGTGGCTATCAACAACCAACCTCACATTAGTTGGACCTCGTAAGCTCAGACCTCGTTTTATTAGGTCTTTCTCGATTCTTCATCGATCGGAACAGTGGCCTATCACCTTGAGCTACCACCACACATGAAGATCCATCTAGTGTTCCATGTCTCCCTACTATGTAGATATGCTCCCCGATTAGGCCAAGGTCATTTCACACCAGACATTCGACCTTGTCCGACACTCATTGATGGCATAGAGGAATATGAAGTGGAGCGGATTCTCCAAAAACGTATGCGTGGTACTCGCCACCCGCGGGTGGACTATCTAGTACAATGGAAAGGTTACCCCTCTATGAAGCAACCTGGGAGCCCGCTGCCAATTTGGCACATGCATCGGTGTTGGTGCAAGCATTTGAGCAACAATTGTGCAACAAGGACGTTGCATCTTAAAAGGAGGGAGGTCTGTAATACCAAGAGCTAGCCATATGATCTAGATGTGAAATTTGGTTTGGTAACATCTAGAATGATGTTATCATGATGGTTAAAATAGATCAGATAGAAGTATCACCAAAAGAGTACTTCTACTTATAGGGCAGAAACCAAAATATACTTGAGAACCTTAGAACCAATAGCTAGACATATGATTTAAAGGTGAGAATTGGTTTGGTAACATCTGGAAGGATGTTACACATGATGGACTAAACAGATCAGAAAGAGGTATCACCAAAAGGGGACTTCTAATAATAGAGTAGGAACTGAAATATGCTTGAAATCTTTGAAGGCAATTTTGGATGCCTAAATGGATGAATTAGGCCTTGAAAATGTGCAGATCCCCCCCCAATCGAAGGAAAGGCTGGCCTTCCCTCCCCCTCCCTTTTCTTGTCGAGAGCTTTCCAATGGTACCTTACTCACGTGATTCTGAGATTCATACAAGAAGATTCCCTAAAAGATTCCCTAAAAGATTCCCTCTGCTCAAAGCTTGTTTGACCAACCAGATAGGACCTAGACCAGACATGTCACCCATATCTGGTTGGTCAAACAAGCTTTGAGTGGAGGGAATCTTCTTGTATGAATCTCAGAATCACGTGAGTAAGGTACCATTGGAAAGCTCTCGACGAGAAAAAGGAGGGGGAGGGAAGGCCAGCCTTTCCTTTGATTGGGGAGGGGGGGGATGTGCACATTTTCAAGGCCTAATTCATCCATTTAGGCCTCCAAAATTGCCTTCAGAGATTTCAGGCATATTTCAGTTCCTACTCTATTATTAGAAGTCCCCTTTTGGTGATACCTCTTTCTGATCTGTTTAGTCCATCATGTGTAACATCCTTCTAGATGTTACCAAACCAATTCTCACCTTTAAATCATATGTCTAGCTATTGGTTCTAAGGTTCTCAAGTATATTTCGGTTTCTTCCCTATAAGTAGAAGTACTCTTTTGGTGATACTTCTATCTGATCTATTTTGACCATCATGTATAACATCATTCTAGATGTTACCAAACCAAATTTCACATCTAGATCATATGGCTAGCTCTTGGTATTACAGACCTCCCTCCTTTTAAGATGCAACGTCCTTGTTGCGCAATTGTTGCTCAAATGCTTGCACCAACACCGATGCATGTGCCAAATTGGCAGCGGGCTCCCAGGTTGCTTCATAGAGGGGTAACCTTTCCATTGTACTAGATAGTCCACCTGCGGGTGGCGAGTACCACACATGCATTTATGGAGAATCCGCTCTACTTCATATTCCTCTATGCCATCAATGAGTGTCGGACAAGGTCAAATGTCTAGTGTGGAATGACCCTGGCCTGATCAGGGAGCATATCTGCGTAGTAGGGAGACATGGAACACTAGATGGATCTTCATGTGTGGTGGTAGCTCAAGGTGATAGGCCACAGCGCCGATGCGACAAAGAATCAAGAAAGGCTTAATAGAACGAGGTCTGAGCTTACGAGGTCCAACTAATGTGAGGTTGGTTTTCGATAGCCTCACTTGATCCCCAACATTGAACTCCATGTGCCAATGGTGTGCATCAGCATACTGCTTCTATCGATTTTGTGCAATCTGTAATCTGTGCTTGGCGCTCTTTACACCTTGTTGGATTCTAGAAACAAATGTGTTGACCGCATTGACCTTGGTAGCCACTGGACGGATCTTCATCAAGCTAGAAGGTGTGAAGGGATGCTCACCATACATGAGGAAGAACAGAGTGACCTGGGTGGATGCATTCACTAAATTGTTGTAAGCAAATTCCACCAACGGAAGTAGGGTGTCCCACCTCTCTTGCTCGTCTAAGGTGAAGCTGCGTAACATGTCTTCAATCATGCGATTAGCCCGCTCTGTTTGGCCATCTGTTTGTGGGTGGTAAGCTGTGGACATGGCCAACTTGGTTTTGAAGAAACCAAAGAGTGTTCGCCAAAACAAATCGGTGAATTGGGTGCCTCTATCGGTGATGAGTACTCTAGACAAGCCATGGTGAGCAAAGATTGCATCTAAGTATAATTGACCTAGTTGTGGAGCGGTCACCTCCTTGGTGGTAGGGCGTACATGAATCATTTTGTTGAGCCGGTCCACAAAGACCACAATGGAGTCAAACCCTGAGGTGGTCTTGGGTAATTCACAAACAAGATCCATACTCACTTGTTCCCAATGTTGGGTAGGAGTGGGGAGAGGTTGAAGGAGCCTTGCAGGAGCTTGATTAGAAGCTTTGTTCTATTGACAAAGTAGGCAGTTACGCACATAGTCCATCACGTGGTTGCTCATTTTGGGCCAATAGTAATGGCGCTTGACTGCATCCAAGGTCTTGTCCACTCCGATATGAGCTGCAATGGCCGAATCATGACATTCCGCTAAAATGGTGGTGCGTAATTTTGGGACATTTGGGATCCATAATCTACCATCCCAAAAGGTGAGTCCTTGGGTGTTGGTGACACCTTTGGATGATTGTGCTTGCACAATCTGTGGATCAATTTTTGTAGCAGCCAGAATCTCTTGCCAGAATTCAAGGTTAATCTTAACCTCTACCACCAAGTTGTTGGCCATTGGCATGCGGGTGAATGCATCTACAAGTTGCTTCTTACCTTCCACGTAGGTCATTGTCATGTTGAAGCGTTGTTGCCACTCTACCCAACAAATTTGGCGATGAGATAGATCCTTCTGCGTCTTGAGGTAGACTAGAGGTTTGTGGTCTGTCTCTACTACAAATGCCTTCTTGCCCAAGTAGTGCTTCCAATGCTTGGTTGCTAGAAGATGGCCAACTCTTCTTGTTCTATGGTGTGGTAGTTGCGCTCTGCCGGTAACAACTTTCAAGAGAAATATGCAATTGGATGCCATCCGTCATGCCACTCTTGTTGTAGGACTGCTCCTATGGCTACGCCTAATGCATCTGTAGCCAACTTGATTGGACGTTTTGGGTCATACCACTTCAAGATTGGTGCATGTAGCAAGCGGCCTTCAATTCTTGAAAGGCCAATTCTTGTGCAATTCTCCATGTCCACTTCTTCCCCTTGCCAAGTAGTGCCGTTAAAGGCTGTGCAACCTTGGAGAAGTCCTTGACAAATCTACGATAGAATCCCGTCAACCCCAAGAAGCTCTTAAGTTGAGTCTGATCTTGTGGGGCACTCCATTTTTGAATGACCTCTATTTTATCTGTCAATACTTGAATGCCCTCTTCACTTACTCTATGCCCCAAGTAGTCTACTTCAGACTTGCCAAACTCACATTTTGAGATTTTGGCATACAACTAATTTTGTCTTAGAATCTGGAGGACCACTCG
Source organism: Lunularia cruciata (assembly GCA_948567375.1). NCBI lineage: Eukaryota > Viridiplantae > Streptophyta > Marchantiopsida > Lunulariales > Lunulariaceae > Lunularia > Lunularia cruciata. The sequence goes on along the minus strand of OX419762.1, from coordinate 41,830,918 downwards.
TAGATGTTGCTTGTGTTCTGTCATCATGCTACTATATACTAAGATATCATCCAAGAAGATGATAACAAACTTATCCAAGTATGGACAAAATATGTCATTCATTAGACTCATGAAAGTGGCGGGTGCATTGGTGAGGCCAAAAGGCATCACAAGATACTAGAAGTGGCCGTACCTGGTTCAAAAGGCAGTTTTGTACACATCCTCCTCTACAATTTGGATTTGATTGTAACCGCTCCGCAAGTCCAGTTTGGTGAAGTATCTCGCTCCATGGAGTTGATCAAACAGGTCATCCATGCAAGGTAAGGGGTATTTGTTCTTCACTGTTTGCTGATTGAGACACCTATAGTCAATGCACATGCGCATTGTACCATCCTTCTTCTTTACAAACAAGACAAGGGCCCTATATGGTGATACGCTAGGTTGAATGAACCCTTTTTGCAGCATCTCCTCAATTTGAGTCTTCACTCTTCCAACTCATGAGGTGATAGGCGATATGGGGCCTTACAAGGAGGCGTCTTCCCCGGAAGTGTCTCAATTTTGTGATCTACTCGCCGCTTTGGTGGTAATCCTGAGGGTAGATCATCGGGAAAGACATCTTGAAACTCATCCACCACATCCTTCAATTTCTCAGGAATTTTTCCATTGAGTTTTGCACTCTGGACTTCTCTTATTAGACCCATAAAACATCTATCGGTCTTATAGACAGTTGCCGTCCCTACGACATATAGAGGCAGTTTCTGCTTGTGTGATTTTTCTTTAACCCCAATGATTGACCATTGGTGGGTTCTCACTACTTTCTTCCTCCAATCCACCATAGGGTTGTATTGCTCCATCCATGGCATGCATAAAATTGCATCATAACAAGCTAACTGTATCACTCGCCACTCAATTACTTCTTGATATTCTCCTACAAAGAGGGTTACCCGTCTAGGTAATGATTCAATCCTCTCACTTTGCCCATTTGGTAACTCTACTTCTTCACTTCCATCTCTCTCTAGATCCATTCCCAATCTAATTGCAATAGAGCGAAACAAGAAATTCTTTGTTGCTCCCAGATCTATTAATACTCTCACTTGATTACCTTCTAGCATTCCATTCACGACAATCAATTGTGAGGTTGTGTTTTGGGATCGTTGCGCATTATTCTTCTTCCTTCCCTCGCTTTTCTGCTTCCTTATTGAGACAGTAAGGCCACGAGGTACCTTTACTGGCAATCTTTGTTTTCTAAAGTGATTTCCACCCCCTCCTCTTCAATATGCCTCTCCATGTTGTTCAAAGGTTGCCTAAACGAAGGCTGAGGGCCTCTAGGGAAACGAGTGCGACAGTTGGTAGATATGTGCCCAATATGGCCACAATTGTAACAAAGGCATTGTTCTCCTCGAGTCCCTTCTCCTTGTGGGACTCCATCTCTTTGTTCTTCTACTCGTCCCTGCTCCCGTTGAAGTGGTCGTGCTCCTCGATCCCAAAATCAAAGGTTGCCCAATTCCATCGGTACTGGTCAACCCATGTGTGGCATTTCTGCCCAATAATTTTGAGGTGGAACTACTCCTTCACCTCCACCTAATGCTCTTGCTATTCTCTGTGCACAAGCAATGGCTTCAAATACCGTGCAAGGATTTTCACCATGACTTCTTAGCGAATCCACTCTTTCAACCCTCATTTGAAATTGTCAAGAGCCTCTGCTGGACTCATGTTGGTAATTGCAACTTGTAGATCTAGAAATGCCTGCACATACTCTTGTACACTATTCTTCTGTCTCAATCCCCATAGTCAAGTTCGAGCCATTTGCACAGAATCCACCGATTGGAAATTCTTCAACAATCCTTCTTGCATTGCTGTCCATGTGACCTCCCTTCTTTCTGCCAGCATAGATCGTTCCCAAGCATCATACCATGTGAGGGCTTTATCGATCAAGTACCCACATGCAAACACGCCTGCAGCATGCTATGTGATCTCTGTTGAGAACAATCAAAAATATCGATTCATTCTCAAGATCCAATTTTCCACTACTCCCATCGTACTTTGCCCCTTGTAAGGCTCAATGTTGTAGGTCTTCTTCATCCGGAGTAGCAATGTGACTTCATCATTGATAGGGTTTGTAGGCACAAGTGCCTCTCCAAGTACTTCAGTCACAAGTACTAAGGTTTGAGATGGCTCTTCTTCTTGCATGGCTTGATTGTTCCTGAGGATCTACACTTGACTTTGTAATGTCTCCATGGTCATCTTAATCTCTCAAATTTCATTCAACATGCCTTGCATTCCTTGCACCAACTCTTGCAATTGCGGATCCATGGTTCCTGCAACACTCAACTACTAATATCTACTTCAATATAGAGTCAATATGATCACTCTGGAAGGCACACAAACTATCGGAACTACCATTGGGACCTCCGACACTATCACTCGTTGATAATACTCCTCACCAAAATTCCTAACCGCAAAATCTCTAAACATCACTTTTGGTCTCACTACACAACGGATTTCTACTTGAGTATTGAAAGGGAGAAGATTTGGAACATTCATATCCATTACATCATAATAGAATGTAGATTGTCAAATCCCACTCTCTGTCATATATCACCACAAGTAGAATCACCGGGTTTGGTGAGTTCATCACTCTGTCCATGAATTCTGCACCAAAATGATAAACCAACAATACCCTCATCTGCTCACGTTGGATGTACATAACCTTGATGTGGAATGGATTTGAGAATGGAAAGCTAGGTGCAAGAAATTGTCCTCCCGGTGCATCCATCCCATCCGCTCTCTAAAGTCCTTCCTATGTCTCGCAATTTCTCTACATTCTCCACCTCAAAATACTTAGTTTCAGTAGTTTGTGCTATTCCAAGAGGGGTGATCCACTCTCTTGGACTAAAACACTCGCTCTGATACCATTGTAATACTCCGAGGACAAGAGAAGGGAGAAAACATAGATTGCACACTCAAACAATCGATGCCCCAAAGAAGCACCTTCTCTTTATTATATAGGCAAAGAGGATCTCCTCCATGGAAGCTCCACCATAGGATTAAGGACACGGATAGGTGACATGTCTGGTCTAGGTCCTATTTGGTTGGTCAAACAAGCTTTGAGCGGAGGGAATCTTTTAGGGAATCTTCTTGTAGGAATCTCAGAATCACGTAAGGTACCGTTGGAAAGCTCTTGACGAGACAAAGCAAGGGGGAGGGAAGGCCCATCCTTCCTCTGTTGGGGGGGGAATCGGCACATTTTCAAGGCCTAATTCATCCGTTTAGGCCTCCGAAATTGCCTTCAAGCATATTTCGGTTCCTACTCTATTAGTAGAAGTCCCCTTTTGGTGATACCTCTTTCTGATCTGTTTAGTCCATCATGTGTAACATCCTTCCAGATGTTACCAAACCAATTCTCACCTTTAAATCATATGTCTAGCTATTGGTTCTAAGGTTCTCAAGTATATTTTGGTTTCTACCCTATTAGTAGAAGTACTCTTTTGGTGATATTTCTATCTGATCTATTTTGACCATCATGTATAACATCATTCTAGATGTTACCAAACCAAATTTCACATCTAGATCATATGGCTAGCTCTTGGTATTACATGTTGCAACAAGAATTCCTAGATGGATTACATCCCATTGGCTTTGTGTCTTGCCGACTAAATACAGCTAAAAGAAATTACTCTGCTTGAGATTGGGAACAACTTGTAATGGTATATGCCACCAGGGTATGGAGGCATTACCTCTTGGGGACACAAGTGGTCATGCAAACTAATCACAAGCCATTGTTGCATACCTTACACTTGGAACACATGAAGAGTCAACATCATCAATGGGAAGAAACTCCAATTATTTGACATCAAACTTGAGTACAAACCAGGTCGGTTCCATATCATCCCTGATGCTCTATCACAACGACCTAATTTGAAGTCTCTTCCTCTCATCACAATGGCAATTATGACGGTGTCAATTGACCCCAAGGTCCAAAACAAGTTTTGGTCAGCTCTACAACAAGATCCCTTCTTCCAAATGGTACATGGTTGTTTGACAATAGGCGACAAGGAGTACAACACCTTCTCCTTCAAGGAAGGCCTTCTATTCCATGCGGACCGGATCTATGTTCCAACCAAAGGTGATATCCGACTTGTGCACCTTTAGGAAGCCCATGATTTACCAATAGCTAGTCATGTGGAGGTAGACAAGACCTTGGGTACCCTCCAACGCCAATGGTGGTGGCCCAACATGACACGAGATGTTCAGGAGTTTGTCCGATCGTGTGAGAGTTGTCAACACAACAAGGCCAGTAACCAAAAGCCGAGTGGACTCCTTCAGCCACTTCCCATTCCAACTACTCATTGGGAATATGTAAGCTTAGATCTCATCACCTCCTTGCCCAAGACGCAACAAGGTCACATAGCAATTGTGGTGTTTGTGGATAAGCTTAGTAAGCAAATCCCTTTGGCACCAACGGTTGATATTGTGGATGCTCCAACCTTAGTGCAACTCTACTTCAATAATGTATTCAAACATCATGGTATGTCACGCGTACTCATCTCCAATCGTGATCCTTGCTTCACCGGAAAGTTTTGGCAAGCTCTCTTCCAGATACTTGGCACCAAGCTTGCTTTGTCCACAACCTATCATCCTCAAACTGATGGACAAATTGAACGTGCAAATCGCACCTTGGAAGATATACTTTGTGCCTTTGTCAACATTCACCATACCAATCGGGATGAATGTCTTGCAGCTGCTGAGTTTGCATACAACAATTCTAAATAGGCAAGCACCGAATTCTCTCCTTTCTTTCTCAATTTTGGCCAAGATCCACTTGTCCCAGATTCTCTTCTTGCTCCTCCTCCATCTCAGGTCCCTCATACTTCAACCTTCTTGACCACCATATCCAAATCTCTCCAACAAGCCAAATCTCACCTCCTCGTTGCTCAAAATTGTCAAAAATAATATGCAGACCACCATCATCGTGATCTCACCTTTGAAGTTGGTGATTAAGTTATGTTATCTTCTAGTTATCTACCCCTCCCACTTGATACCCAAGTTTGTAAACTTGTCACTAATTGGATAGGACCTTTTGATGTCACCTAAATTGTATCTCCTGTTGCCTATTGACTTGCCTTGGCTTGTCATATGCGCATCTATCCTATCTTTCATATTTCTAAGTTGAAACCCTTTGTTCCTAACTCCTCTTCTTTCTCCTCTTGAGTCCAACCTCCTCCTCTCCCTATTCCTATCAATGATCATAAGGAGTACAAAGTTGATTGTATCCTTGCACGTCGCCATATCTACCAAGGATGCCGCCAACATATGGAGTACAAGGTCCTTTGGAAAGGGTATCCCCTTCATGATGCCACCTAGGAACCTCTTTCTCACCTACAAAATGCACAAACGGCCATCCAGGAGTTTGAAGCTTCAATGGCAACGAGGACATCACCAACTAGCGGTGGGGGAATATGTAATAGTATGGAGTTTAGCGACATAGTTAGTAAGGCTAACAAAGTATAGAATAAGCCAAATTAGCCTAGAATATTCCAAAATCATTTAGGAAGCTTCTTGGGAAGCTTCTTGACTAGTTAACTTGTGCTCCAAGCAAGTAACTTCTAGAAGGAAGCTTCTAAAAGCTTCTAACTAGCTTAGCTTGCATGCCAAGTAGGTGGCTTCTAGAAGGAAGCTTCTGGAGAAGCTTCCTAGTTAACTTGGCTTGCAATCTAAGAAAGCGGCTCAAGGAAGCTTCTTGAGAAGCTTCTCAAGGGCCCTGTATGCTACTTATAAATACCAAAGCCGAAGCTTATGCTAGGCATTTGGAGTTTTCCCTCATTCAAGTGTCCCAATGTGAGTTTCCATTCTCCTATTTCTCTCCTTGGTCTTGGTCTTTTACAATGAAGGATGTAAATAAAGTTGGGTTCCGCATTTGCTGCAGATCACACCAACTATCAAACTCCTATATGAAGTCATCCAACTCAATGGTACCCATTATACCATAGTAACGCCTAGAGCCTTTGGAAGCCCCATAAATCTCATCCATGTCCCACAATAATGGTTCAGACATGCCAAGTGCACTCTCAATTGAATCAGCTCCAACTTAGAGTCAATCTCCTCCCTCACTAGGACTTGAGATACATGTTGATACCGAGCGCCACTTTGAGTAAACCCATTGTGTACTATAACACCCATTTGTGTATGTGTGTGGTATTGTGATATTTAGCTTGGTATTACAAGTACTTAAGAGATATTATTTATATAGAGATAAAGGACGGTTCTACATTAGTCATGATTAGCTAAAGTTAGTCATAGTTAAGATAGAAGGGACTTTACTTTAGAAGAAGTGGAAAATATGAGCACCACTATTTTGGATTCTAGTGTGTTGACTTGGTATTATTCCTAGGTGTTTGGCTTTGAGGAAAGAGTTGAGAACTCTTGGGCACGCAAATCTTTTTGTTTTGGATTTTTCTATAGTCCAAGGATAGCCCATGTGAAGAAATCCTTGACTTAGTGGTTGGGTCAAGATAAGATTACATGCTTAGTGGAATATGCCCATGTGGATGGATATTTCTTTACAATTTTTTACTTTACTTGAATTTACTTGACTTTTAGCCTAGTAACTTGAGTTACTCCAATAATTAGTAACTTTGGTGTGTAACTATTTCACAAGTATATAAACAAGGAGTGATGAAGTACTCATCATCCTTTCATTTGCAACTATCTCTCTCTCATTGAGTTCTCTAGTGAACAATGTCTTCAGTATTGGAGTGTTAGCCTTGGAGAAGTATGATGGAGTTGGGGTTCTTTTCCTTCTTAGCCCATGGTATGCTAATATAATAGCCATCAGAGGTTCATCCTAAGTGAGAGACAAGCCGACTCATAGTATTGTAGGGCTAACTCATCTAGAAACTCCCAAAGAACTCTGTTGTGACAAAGTAACCGCAACCAAAACCACAAACTATAATTGCAAATCACAACCGCAAGTACCCCACCAAGTGCCAATACCTATTAAGCACCACCAAGTGCCAATACCCATGGAAAACCACCCACTAATGTAACTCTAACTGAGATAACTACACTAAGGAAAAAGGCAACATGTAACCTACCATCACAACACTCACTCTCACGGTCTGTGGGTCATCACTTTTTGCCTCACCAAAGAGAAACAAAGGTGGTTTGACTGGTTATCACTCCAGTCTCACTACCAAGAGCACACCAAAGCACCAACGCTCTAAATTTAGAGCATGGTCCACAAACAAGAAACAAAGAGGGGGTCCAATCACAAGAAATCTAAACAAAAACACTCCATCTCATAAAGTAACACAAGACTAACTCTACCACTATTTGCCATTTGATAGAAGAGGAATTTGTATATATGTCCTAAGCTACCAAGATCACCAAGAATAGGATCAAACTGCCTCTCCTAGCCAAAGCTACAAATGTATAGATAACAATGGGCCAATCACTAGTACAACAAGTGAGGGTGGACCAATTGGCTAGGGCACCAATTTAGGAACAAGAGATCTAGGGGTCAAACCCTATTATGCATAATCTAGTAGGATGTGTAGATTTTTCCAAATAATGACCAAGATCTACTCTAAACTAGCTAGCCTCATGCCAGCTTGCTGGCCTTAGTAGCCTCTCATAGCCCACAGCCCTATGCCTCAAAGCCTCTAAATGCCAAATTAGGCCTTTCTTCTTGGCCTTAGTAGCCTCTCATAGCCCACAGCCCTATGCCTCAAAGCCTCTAAATGCCAAATTATTCCTTTCTTCTTGCCACTTTGAACCTGTTCCAAATCTAGCAAAACTCCACCAACTCTTGTCAAAATCTGCAACTTCAAAATTCCTCTAAATCTAGCAAAACTCCTCCAAATCTAGCCAAAATCTGACATAAACTTCAATAAAAATTTGACGTAAAATCTGACAAAAACCCTAAATTTGGCTGACCACCAAATCCTCTGCTAACACTCCACTCAAGCCAAACTAAATTAACGGGTTTTTCTAAATCACAAATTCACGAGAATAGGTTCCCAACTCCACCTTTAATTTTATTTTTTGAGCCCAACTTGCAACAAATTGGTCCTGCTGTCACCTCTTAAGTTCAAAATCTTAACCACTGCTCAATAATTGCTTCTTCTTTGCTTGAAAATTGGTCCGCACACCGTCTGCCTTATCGCCAAATCTGCATCAAGCAATGAGCTTCTACATACCAAGGAAAACTTGAATTTTGATCAAGCTACCAATGATCCACTATACGGTCAGAAAGTAATCTATGAGAAACTACTGAAATACCTCTAACTACTAGCACTGTTGCTCTAGTGTCCAAGCAATCTAGATGCAACACTACAAATGGCATGACACCATAACACCGGATTAACTAATATAAGAATATCTCCTCTCACTACTATTATTACCACTTGAAATAGCTTGGTAAATCCACTAGAAGGATCATCTATCTGAAAATAATCTCTAAGATGCTCATATAACATCCATGACAAGCTTCATGATGTAATATTCTGAAGACAAGAGAATTCTCCAAGAAAGATACAAGAGAGAAAACATAAGCTTCACACTATACTCTTATGTCCCAAAGGAACACTTTCTCTTTATTACATAACAAAGAGGATCCACTCAAAGGAAGTCACTCTTGGATCAGATATATGGATTGGTGACATGTCAATGAGCTCCACTCTTAGATTAGTTGCTTGGATGGGTGACATGTTGATCTTTGTCCTATCTGGTTGGTCAAACAGGTTTGATCCGAATGAATCTTTAGAGAATCTTCTTGTAGGAATCCCAAAATCACATGGATGAGGTACCATTGGAAAGCTCTCAATGAGACAAACCTAGGGGAGGGAAGGCTAGCCTTTACTTTGTTGGAGGAAAAGAATGAATGCATTTTTTATGCCTAATTCATCCATTTAGGCCTCCAAAATTAGCTCAAGTTTTTAGGCTATTCTTGGCTCATGTGTTATTAGTAGAAGTACTATTTTGGTGATACCTCTATATGATCTACTTAGTCCATCATATATAACATCCTCCCAAATGTTACCAAACTAATTTTCACCTTTGGACAATTTTCACCATTGTCAAGGGGATCAGATGGTCTTGAGAGTGCGCCGGGCACTTGGTTGCCTGTAATTAGGTTGTCCTTTTTGTAGATGAATTATGAGTTATCTCGCAATTTGCCGTAGGTTCTAATCTTTCATCCAATTTCAGTCTCCTTCTTTTTACGGAGTAGCTTGTTTGTAGTTGTTCCTTTCTATATGCTCTTCTTAGGGTTGTTGTGTTGAGTTTCTTGGGTTGGCATTGGACCTCATGTGCCACTAAGGCATGTTTGTGTTCTTTTACTTTTTAGGTTTGGTGTTATGGATCAAGTGGGTTGCATTGGCAATACACAAGCTAAGGCCAGACTTATTCAGAGCAAATAGATCAACCACTTGATCTTTCTACACGTACCGGACTGGAAGCTCCAAGAATGGATTCATTCTTCTTGACATTATTCATAGTTCACAATAGATACTTTCATCCACAACCTACATAGTTTTCAACACCCTCGTATTGGTTTTTATAAGCCACTCTTGGAAAACATATAGTTCTAGGTTATGTAATACCAAGAGCTAGCCATATGATCTTGATGTGAATTTGGTTTAGTACCATCTAGAATGATGTTATACATGATGGTCAAAATAGATCAAATAGAAGTATCACCAAAAGAGTACTTCTACTAATAGAGCAGAAACTGAAATAGACTTGAGAACCTTAGAACCAATAGCTAAATATATGATTTAAAGGTGAGAATTGGTTTGGTAACATCTGGAAGGATGTTACACATGATGGACTAAATGGATCAGAAAGAGGTATCACCAAAAGGGGACTTTTACTAACAGAGTAAGAATTGAAATATGCTTGAAATCTTTGAAGGCAATTTCAGAGGCCTAAACGGAAAAATTAGGCCTCAAAAATATGCAAATTTCCCCCCTTCCCAATGAAGGAAAGGATGGCCTTCCCTCCCTCTTGGTTTGTCTTTTTGAGAGCTTTCCAATGGTACCTTACTCACATGATTTTGAGGCTCCTACAGGAAGATTCCCTAAAAGAGTCCCTCCGATCAAAGCTTGTTTGACCAACCATATAGGACCTAGACCAACATGTCACCCATCCAAGTAAGTAATCCAAGGGTGGAGCTTGTTGACAGGTCACCTATCTGTGTGCTTAATCCTATGGTGGAGCTTCCTTGGGGGAAATCCTCTTTGTCTATATAATAAAGAGAAGGTGCTCCTTTGGGGCACCAAATGTTGAGTGTGTATTTGTGTTTCTCTTGCTTCTCTTGTCCTCAGAGTATTACAGGTTAACACACTAAATTATCCTAAGCTTCTACAACTATCAAACAAGCAAAGGGAATGAACGATAACAACCAAATTCAAATTTGGTCTCCAACACATTCTCTCTCACTTGCATGTCTAGTTCAGACCAGTCCAACTAGGAAAAAGTTCTCTCTTCCTCTACCACATCAAGGTCTAAGATTTTGTCGCAGTCAATGTCTAAAGCTCCGATCAGAGGCAATGCATAAGCTTTTGTCAAAGCAAGGTCCAAGCTCCTAACGTATCCAAATTCATCTTTGCTCAGACTAGACCAAACCAGCTTCGGGGATTTTCTCCTCCTCTTACCTCTCTGTCCAGGCAAATTCAACTCTAAGTTGTCTTCTCTTCCTCCGATGCTACCAACTAGACCACCTCAAATTTTATGTTTCTCCCTCCTTGCCAAACACTTTCTTACCACTTTGGAAGTTCATCTAGCTAGAGCATTGTCTCCAAACTCCTATGTGATGTTAAACCCTTCTTGGTTTTGCATGCATAGCAACTACTCTCTTCTCTCTTTTCTTTCTCTTATCTCAAATTCTCTCTCTCCCTTGCACAGCAGGCGCTTATTCTCTCCAAAAAAAATTCTTGTCTCAGTTTCTTTTCCTTTTTAAACAACTCCTTAAAGGTCTAAACTCTTCTCTTTCCCTCCATCCTAGGCCTCTCACTTCAAACCCTGTGCACCCAATTCATTCCTCTTCAATAATTTCTTCCTTACTATGGCCAAAGCCTTTCTCTTTCAATAAATTCCTCTCTTTCAACCTCCCACTCAGTCCAGACCTTTCCCTAGAAGGTTTCCTTGTCCAGACCCTACTTTAGAGAGATCTTCTCTTTGCAAATTTTTCCTATTTTGTCATTGCTTCACCTCTGACCTTGTCATAGGCCTTTACCACCCTTAGCACAATCGACCTTGCTCAATAAGTCTTTTAGCCGGCACAACCTTTCACATTCAAAATTCTCCTTTCTTGCCACATCCTTCATAGGCCCTTTCCATTCCTATTTTCTCTTGGAAGGTTTTCTCTACACCCAAACACTTCTGACCTTTAGCATTGCCAATTTTTCCAAAAATTACTCCCTCCTACAGCTAGACACTTCAGACCTCAGCACTGCCAATTCACCTCAAAAAGTTTTACCCTACAGCCAGACACTTCAGACCTCAACATTGCCAATTTCCCTCAAAAACTTTTACTCTACTTTGTCAAGACTTTCAAGGATTTTGCATAGCCTTAATCCTTCCTTGGAGACACCTTCTCTCGTGCGGATTCACATTCTAGTTTCCTCTGCGTGGCCTTCAGCCTTCACATTCTAGTTTCCTCTGCGCAGTCTCTCTACCTAGACTCTCAAGGTTCATGCATAGTTAAACCCCTTCTCTTCTACTGATCACCCTCAATACCTGTCATGTCAAACATTATTGAGATTCCTTTCTCAGTCTAGACCTTCCCCTTGAAGGTTCTCCTGTCCAGACTCTTAATTTCCTAATCTCTTCTTGATTCTCCAAAATCCCTCTTTCTCTCAAAGGTTTCTTCTGCCCTTCTGTCTTGTGACTCCCTTCTTTGAAATGCTCTTTCCCCTCTCGATCTGGATTCTCAAGGTCATGAGCTGTTCCTCAAGAAATTCTTCAGCCCTTTTGCAGCCTTCTTCTTCTCTCGAGTTCTTTTCTTGCTCCTCTTCCCTTTTCCTGTTCCCAGGCCCACACTATTCCTTTCAGAAAAAACCTTTCTTCTTTCTCCTTTAGAAACACTCTCACAGTCCTATCACACCGTTCTCTCTTGCCCTCTCCTTCAAAGTCTCCTGCTCTCTGTCATGCCCTATCACTTCCTTCAAAAGATCTCCTTCCTCCTACACCCCTTAGATAAATCCACTGCCTGATTATGCACCAAACAAGAAAAATAGAACCCTCTATCTCATGTTTCTACCAACATTCTCTTTGTCATTATCTTCTCCCTTTATCCTTGATTCCTCACTACTATCTTCTCCTTTAATCCTTGATTCCTCACTATTCTTGGCTCTTTGATTTTCACTATCCCCACCTTTTGATCATTCCTGACTATTCACTCCCTATTACTTCCCTTTGATATTTCCTATCACTTCTCAAAGATACCTCCCTGTCAATTCCTTCTTTGCCACTTTCCGAAGAGTATTCCTGCCTGTCAATTCCTTCTCTGCCACTTCCCAAAGAGTATTCCTCCTTGTCAAATCCTTCTCTGCCACTTCCCGAAGAGTATTCCTGCCTAACTCTCCATTGTCCTCCCTCTCTCTTCATTGTCCTCCCTTTTTGATCCTTCCATTTCCTGTTACCCCACTCCAGAGCTCACTCCTCCCTTATCCCTCTCAAAGTGCAACTCTCTTGGGAAAGTTCTCTGTCAGCTCCTTCACAAGCGCTTTCCTTTGGAAAAAAAATTCCTTTGTTTCCCTTCATAAGATCTCCCAAAAAATTTCTCTACCTTGTTAACTCCCTTGTCATCAGCAATATCAGCCAGAAGTATTCTCTCAAAACCCTTTTCCTTAAACCCTTCCTTCTTTGTCACTTCTTCCACTGGCACTATTTTTCCGCAAGATGTCTTGAAGCATTTCCTAAAATGAAAAACATATGCTTCTAAGACCTTAGTAACCTGAAAAAATAGTCTGGAGCCCTTGCAGCATAAATCTAAGCCCCCAAAATGTGTAACTCCAAAAGAACTCCCATTTTCATGAAAACTAATAAATACTCTTGAGTTTATGCCTCATTTTTGAGCTTTCAAGCTCACAAAAAATTAATAAAACTTCCAACCTCACAATGGCATGAAGAATATTCTTGAGACACAATAACTAAAAAAAAACCTAAAGTCATTGCTACGCAAGAAAAAAAAACCTTTGCACCAAATGACATCCATAGTATGCATGGGATATTTTCCCAACGATACCGCTAGCTATTGGTATTATAAACCTCCCTCCTTTTAAGATGCAATGTCCTTGTTGCAAAGCTATTGCTGAAAAAATTTCACTAGCACTGGTGCATGGGTTGGCTATTTGCTCCCATGTCACCTCATACAATAGGTACACTTTCCATTATATAAGATATTCTACACACGGATGGCAAGTACCCCAAATGCATTTCTGAAGAATGAGTTCAACTTCATATTCCATCGTGCCATCAATGAGTGTTGGACAAGGTCAAATATCTTGTATGGAAGGAAAGTGGGCCAGTTGGGGGGAATATCTATGTAATAAGGAGACACAAAATATTGGATGGATCTTTGTGTGTGATGGTAGCTCAAGGTGGTAGGTCACTTTGCCAATTTGACAAAGAATGGAGAAAGGTCAAATAAAATAAGGTTTAAGCTTATGAGGGCCAACTAACATGAGGTTGGTGGTTGACAACTAATCTTGATCTCCAACATTGAACTCCATGTGTTGATGGTGTGCATCTGCATATTTCTTTTGTTGATTTTGGGCAATTTGCAACCTATGCTTGGCATTCTCCAGACCCTATTGGATTCTAGAAAAAAAATTGTTGACAATGTCAACCTCGTAGCCACCGAACAGATCTTCATCAAGCTCAAAGGTGTGAAAGGATTCTCTTCATTCATGAGGAAGAATAGTGTGACTTGTGTGGAGGCATTCACTAAATTGTTGTAAGCAATTTCCACCAATGGGAGTAAGGTGTCCCACCTCTCTTGCTCATCTAAGGTGAAGCTCTAGAGCATGTCCTCAATAGTACGATTCACCAACTCTATTTGTTCATTAGTCTATGGATGGTAAGCTTTGGACATGGCCAATTTGGTTGTGAAGGAACCAAAGAGTGTTCTTTAAAACAAACTAGTGAATTGTGTGCCTCTATTTGTCCTTCAGTCTATGGATGGTAAGCTTTGAACATGGTCAATTTGGTTGTGAAGGAACCAAAGAGTGTTCTCCAAAACAAACTAGTGAATTGAGTGCATCTATCTATAATGAGCACTTAAGATAGACCATGGTGAAAGAAAATTGCATCTAAGTACAATTAAGCTAGTTATGGTGCAATCATATCTTTGGTGGTAGGATGCACATGAATCATTTTGCTAAGTTGATAAAAAAAGACTACAATGGAGTCAAACTATAAGGTGGTCTTGGGAGATTCACAAACCAGATCCATGCTTACTTGTTCCCAACATTGTGTAAAAGTGGAGAAGGGTTGAAGGAGTCTTGTGGGAGCTTGATTAGAAGTTTTTGATAGAGTAGGCAGCTCCAAACATATTCCATCACATCATTGCTCATCTTGGGCCAATAGTAATGGTGTTTGATTGCATCCAAGGTCTTGTCCACTCCAACATGGCATGCAATGGCAAAATCATGACATTTTACTAGGATGGTGGTTCTTATATCTATGGCATCCAAGATCCATAACTTGCTATCACAAAAGGTGAGTCCTTGGGTGCTAATGATGCCTTTGGATGATTGAGCACCTACAATCTATAGATCAGTTTTTGTAGCAGCAAGAATCCTTGGCTAGAATTCAAGTTCATCTTGACCTCCACCACTAGATTGTTTACCATTGGCATTCAAGTGAATCCATCTACAAGTTGCTTCTTGCCTTCCACATATGTGATTGTCATGTTGAACTGTTATCTTCACTCTGTCCATCAAATCCATTGATAAGAAAGATCTTTTCATGTCTTGAGGTAGACTAGAGGTTTGTGGTCTGTCTCCACTACAAATGCCTTCTCACCAAGATAATGCTTCCAATACTTGATTGCAAGGACAATTGTTAGATATTCTTGTTTGGTGGTGTGATAGTTGCATTCTACCTGTAATAATGCACAAGAGAAATATGCAATTGAGTGCCACTCATCATGTCACTCTTGTTGTAGAACGGCTTCTATTGCTACGCTTGATGCATCTGTAGCCAACTTGATCAAATGTTTTGGGTCATACCATTTCAAGATTGGTGCATGTAGTAATGTATTGTTCAATTCTTGGAAGGCCAATTCTTGTGAGGTTCCCCACATCCACTTCTTCCCCTTGCCCAAATAGTGTTATTAGAGACTATGCAATCTTGGAGAAGTCCTTGACAAATCAATGATCAAACTCATCAATCCCAAGAAACTCTTGAGTTGAGTCTGATCTTTTGGAGCATCCTATTTCTGAATGACCTCTAATTTATCTGTTAGCACTTGGATACCTTTTTCACTTACTCTATACCCTAAGTAGTTTACTTCAGATTTTCCAAACTTGCACTTGAGATTTAGGTGTACAATTGATTATATCGCAAAATCTTGAAGACTTCTCATAAATATTGCTTGTGCTCTATCATTGTTTTATTATAGACTAAGATGTCATCAGAGAAAATGATAATAGATTTATCTAAGTACGGATGAAATATGTCATTCATCAAGCTCATAAAAGTGGCTCAAGCATTGGTGAGACCAAACGGCATCACCAAGTACTCAAAGTAACCATACCTTGTTTGAAAGGCTATTTTGTATATATCTTCATCTGTAATCCTGATTTGGTTATAATTACTCCACATATCAAGTTTAGTGAAGTGTTTGCTCCATTAAGTTGATCAAAAAAGTCATCCATGTGAGGTAATGGGTATTTATTCTTCATTGTTTTTTGATTTAGTTCTTGATATGCAATACACATGCACATTGTTCCATCCTTCTTCTTCACAAGCAATACAAGAGCCCCATATGGTGATATGTTGGGTTGGATAAACCCCTTCTATAACATATCCTTGATTTGGGCCTTACACTCCTGTAACTCATGAGGTGATAGTCAATATGGGATCTTACAAGGAGGTGTCTTCCTAAGAAGTATCTCAACTTTATGATCTACTCTCTTTTTTGATGAGAAACATGAGAGTAATTCATTTGAAAAGACATCTTGAAACTCATTGACCACATCTTTCAGTTTCTCAATAATTTGTCCATTGTGTTGTGCACTTTGGAATTCTCTTATTAGACCCATAAAACATCTATATGTCTTACCAATAGATGTGGTCCTTATGACATAAAAAGGCAACTCTTGCCTTTGTGATCTTTCTTTAACCCCAAAGATCTTCCAGTGACTACTTCTCACTTTTTTCTTTCTCCATTCTACCGTGGGGTTGTAGTGCTACATCCATGGCATGCCTAAGATTACATCATAATGAGCTAATTGTATCACTTACCATTAGATTGCTTCTTGATACTCTCTTATAAAGAATGCCACCTTTCTAGGTAATGATTCACTCCTCTTTGTCTGACCATTAGATAACTCTACTTTGTCATTTTCATCCTTCTCTAGTTCCATCCCCAACCTTATTC
The DNA here is from genome assembly GCA_948567375.1 of Lunularia cruciata. NCBI lineage: Eukaryota > Viridiplantae > Streptophyta > Marchantiopsida > Lunulariales > Lunulariaceae > Lunularia > Lunularia cruciata. The sequence goes on along the minus strand of OX419762.1, from coordinate 41,814,330 downwards.
CAATAGATCAAGACAAGAAATTCTCTATTGCTCCAAGGTCTATCAATATTCTCATTAGATTGCCTTCTAGGACTCCATTTATGACAATCAATTATCTATTTGTCTTCATCCACCTTTGCACACGCATCTTCTTCCTCCTCCTACTTTTACTCTTCTCCATTGAGCCAATAAGGCCACAAGGTACATTTACTAATGATCTTTATTGTACAATTTGATTTTAGCATCCTCTTCTTTGATTCATCTCTCCATGTGGTTCAAAGGTTGCTTGTATGGAGGCCTAGGGCCTCTAGGATGACAAGCACAACAAAGAATAGCTATGTGCCCAACTCGGCCATAATTGTAATAGCATTGTTGTTTTTCTTGAGCCCCTTCTCCTTGTGGTACTCCTTCTTTATTTTCTTTGATCCATCCCCATTTTGCTTGGAGGGGTCTTGCTTCTCCGTCTTGGAACTAAATGTTTTCTAATTCCAAAAGAACTGGTCCACCAAAATTGTGTGTCTTAGCCCAATAATTTTGCATTGAGGTTACTCCTTCACCTCCTTCAAGAGCTCCTACTATTTTTTGAGCACAAGCAATGGCTTCAAAAAGAGTGTGAGGATTTTGGACCATTACTTCTTGGCAAATATGCTCTTTTAATCCCCTTTTGAAATTATCAAGAGCTTTGGCTGGACTCATATCATTTATCACAACCTATAGATCAAGAAATGCATCCATGTACTCTTGTATGTTATCTTCTGCTTCAACCCCAAAGTCTGGTTTGGGCCATTTGCACAAAATCTACAGATTGGAAATTCTTGAGTAGCCTTTCTTGCATGGCTGTGCAAGTGACCTCTCTTCCTTCCACCAGCAATGATCATCCCCAAGCATCATACCATGTGAGTGCTTTATCAATCAAGTATCCACATGCCTGTAGAATGATAAGTGATCTTAGTTGTGAACAATCAAAGGTACCAATTTGTTCTTGAAATCCAATTTTCCACTTCTCTCATGGAATTTTGTCCCTTATAAGGCTCAATGTTGCATGTCTTTTTCATTTGTAGTAACAATGTGGCTTGGTTGTTGACTTGGGTCGATGTCATTGGCATGAGTGACTCTCCAAGTAATTTGATCGTTGATGTTGGTTTTTGAGATGGTTCTCCTTCTTGCATTACTTGATTGTTCCTTGAAGGTATGTACTTAATTTTTCAATTCCTCCATGGTCATCTTGATCTCCTAAAACACGTTCAACATCCCCTGCATTCCTTGCATCAACTCCTGCAATTACAAACCCATGATTCCTACACACAATTAAAGTTCAATTGTTACTTCCTACTTCAATAGAGGGTTAATATGATCATTCAAGAGGAAGCATGAACTATTAGGACTACCATTGGGACCTCAAAGGCTATCATTTGTTTACAATATTTTTCACCAAATTGTGGATTACAAAATCCCTAAACATCACTTTTGGTCTAACCATATAGCGGATTTCTACTTGCTTGTTAAAAGATGGAGGATTTGTTACATTCAGGTCCATAACATCATAACAGAATGTAGATTGTCAAATCCCACTCTTTGTCATATACCACCCATAGATAGAATCATTGGGTTTGGTGAATTCATCACTCTATTCAACTCTGCTCCAAAATAATAAACCAGAGATACTTTCATTTGCTCACATTGGATGTACATAATCTTGATGTGGAATGGATTCAAGAATGGAAAGCTTGTTGAAGGAAATTGTCTTCCAGGCGCCTCCATCCCATCCTCTTTCTAAAACACCCTCCCAAGTCTAATAATTACACTATGTTTTCTCCCCTCAAAATTACTCAATTTCAATAGCCTATGTTCTTCCAAGAGGGTGATCCACTCTCTTGGAATAAAACACATGCTCTAATACCATTGTAATACTTTGAGGACACAAGAACTCTCCAAGAGAGATACAAGAGAGAAAACATAAGCTTCACACTCAATACTCCAATGCCCCAAAGGAGCATCTTCTCTTTATTATATAGCAAATAGAATCCACTCAAAAGAAGCTCCATCCTTGGATCAAATACATGGATTGGTGACATATCAATGAGCTCCACCCTTAGATTAGTTTCTTAGATGGGTGACATGTCATTTTGTGTCCTATCTAGTTGGTTAAACAGGTTTGATCAAAATGAATCTTTAGGGAATCTTCTTATAGGAATCTCAAAATCATATGGGTGAGGTATCATTGGAAAGCTCTCAACAAGACAAACCTAAGGGAGGGAAGGCTAGCCTTTCCTTTATTTGGGAGGGGGAATTTACACATTTTTGAGGCCTAATTCATCCGTTAGGCCTCCAAAATTGGCTCTAAAGTTTTCAGGCTATTCTTAACTCCTTAGTAGAAGTTCTCTTTTGATGATACCACTATCTAATCTACTTAGTTCATCATATATAAAATCCTCCGAGATATTACCAAACCAATTTCACCTCTAGATAATATGTCTAGCTATTGGTATTACACTTGAGGAGAGGCAAGGAGCAATGCATAATGCTTGTGCAAAAAGCAACCTATCAAGACATAAAAAAGTTGCTTAGGCTTATAATCTCAGACCTGTAATGCTACTCCCTTTCCTACCATAGGATGTAATGCATGTAGGGAAGAGATAGTGTCATCAGTGGGACTAGCCATAGATAAAGGGTTCAGTGCTTGTGCTACTCTATTAAACTCTCATGCTTGATCCAATGTCCTACACTATCATAATCAAGTGGACTATGTGGTATCTTGTGGCAAAATTGGTCTCCTAAAATGTGTTAACCGACTCCTCCTTACGGCAACCCAATCTCCTACTCAAAATTGATGAAATCTAGTAGCCACCTCTCTATGCCCCACATGTCTCCCTCTAGCATAACGAAGGCACCATCGAAGGAGTAAGAGGAATAAGAACCATGCTAAATCATCCAAGGGATCACATGCCAAACAATCAAACGGGAGGCAAAAAGCCTATCTAGCCTCATCATGGAATGTACGAGGTAGCCTATGGAATAGACGTGGACATGGAAAACTAGTCTCGAATAACCTTAAGATACAACCCCCTTGAGATGCTAACCACTCCTACAACTCGATTTGTATCCTTAAAATGGTCAATGAGGGATTCCGTGCATAATCTCGAGTGTCACCATTGTTGATGTGGTCGCTCATCTCACGTGAGCATCCCAAGTGGTCCAATTATAGTTCTTGTGCATCCTTCTCTCATGGATCTTTACCCCTTGCAAGGTAAAGCATCGGTGACACACAGAGCTTGGTGTATCTTGAACCGCTTTGGACGGCCCCACATGGGGAAGTGTAGCCATAGCTAGCACAAGAATAATGATCTTAACACACAATATTCTTCTATGTATTTCTCCATACCTACAAAACCACAACCCTACACACCCAAACTCACATGAGTAAATAAAATCTCTCAAAACCCTAAAAACTATAAACACTCATAAGTTTCAATTTCCATCTCAAAAATTTTCAAACTAAGTTCCCATGGAACTCAAGCATGAATACCAAGAGGTTAGAAATGAAAATTGCTGACCCATGACCTTAATGGGAAATAATCACTTTAAATCCCAAAAAAGCTCTAAGTACTCATAACTTTATGCTGAATTCTCCATAGCCTTCAAACTAGGTACCAATAGAACTGAAATTGAAAAATGAACCAAATCAACTATTCATTGATGTGATGTACATAGGTGAGCTATCTAAAATTCTAGAATATCCTTCCATTCATGGCCTCCTTTCTCTCTTTCCCTTCCCTCTCTTCTCTTCTCTTCTCTTCCCATAAGGCACTTACTTACTTATAGAGAAATACATCTCTCTTTTATAAATCCCTTAAACTACTCAAGCTACTATTATAAATATGCTTTGATACTTTATAAAGAAATTACTCTATCATGGTAAAACATTTATTTTAATACATTATTTCGGAGTGATGCTTATTATAAATATCATAATCCATACAAATTTTAGTATCAAAAAGGTTGCATTTAAATCATGCCAACTCATGAAATATCCGTTGCATAGATATGACAAAGTGCATAGATCTTGGTTTTTGATTTAATATTTTTGGTAAATATATTAATTATATAATTTATTTTTATTTTTTATCAAATGAAATATTTATTTTTATTATTTTTATTATTTTTATAAAATATTCTACATTACTTATGAAATTAAACCATATACTCAAAAATTTACTTTTACAGAATTGAAATGTTTAAAAAAACTGAATAAGTATAAAGAAACAGGTTAATATCTGTATGATAAGGTGCGTTATATAAATTAATCATATCAAGATGAATTTTATAGTGATAATGATAATTTTTAATTATAATTATAATTTGAAAATTTTCATCTATCAATAAAAATATTATAGATTATAATAATAATAATAACAATAAAATATTAAATCTCCACTTAATAAAAATTGTGAATAATATTCTCATATTACAATATATTCTTGAAACTCTTTTTCTTATTATAACAATTCAATCCAACATTTACCCTACTTATGAAGCTCACTCCGAAAGGACCTTCTACTCCCCCTTTCTTCACGTGTCGTCGCCCCTCGTCTCATATCCCCGTCTGGACAACTGGTTCCGTGCATGTTAGTATTTCCCCTCCAACCTTTACCTCGACTTCCGTCGCCTCTCCCTCTCGTACTGTTGTTGTTCTTGTTGTTGTTGTTGTCATGAGACAAGTTTCTCTGAGTCGTCACTGTCGGTTCTTTGTGCTTGCAATGATCGAAACGCAAAGCAGTAATGTTAGAAGTAGTTACAGGAAGTACTGAAGGTAGAAGAGGTGAGAATTTTTTCCCACTTCTTTCTCATGGAAGCACCACTTTGAGGGGGCTTAATAACCCCATGGTTGGAGTGGTCCACAGAATCTAGTCGAGTTCTCCTTGACCCTGGAGACACAGTAGTGTAAAGGGGTTCAAACTGCTTCGTTCACTGTCGGTTCAGCACTCGATTGTTGCGATGTCCTTCTCATCCAGCATTCCGTTCTCCCTACGCCACTGCTGCCTTCTGCTTCACTAGTCTGGAATGTTTTCTGGCCGTTTGTAAATGTTGATTCTATGGATTGCTAGCAGAGCAGCAGCAGCGGCTCTTGATCAGGATCATGAGCCTGTGGTCCCGAAGCGAATTGGGGTTCACGTCCGAAGGTTTAGATTTACAGTGTAGTATTATGTGGGTACGAGCGTGACAGAGAATTCAGTGGTGACGGGTATATTCGACGGTGTGGTTTAATGGTGTAAACTCAACATTGGGCCAGGTTTATTTCGACCGTTTATGCTTCCCATCGTTGAGAAGGAAGGATTATGTGAGTGCTGAAAGGGATCGGTGGGCATCATGAGTGACATTGTGGAGGACATGGAAAGGAAGGGGTCTCTCATAACAGGACTACCAGACGACCTGGCCTTGTTATGTCTAGCCAGATTACCGAGAGTGCACCACTCATCACTAGGTCGAGTCTGCAAATCCTGGTGGGAGCTTTTCCGCAGTCCTGAATTCTTCAAACTACGAGCCGAGTTGATGATCAACGACCCATGGCTCATGGTTGTTGGGGAGTCCCGGCAGAGCAAGTCCTTCGCTTATTTCATGTACGATTTGAGGTCCAAAAAGCGTTGCAATCTTCCACCTGTAGCTCTTCCAGACCAGGTGCACATGGGGGGCTTTAAATGTGCAGCCATTGAGGCTCAGTTTTTTGTTTTAGGAGGTCAGGGTGCAGGACTATATGGCCGGCCTACTGTGCATGTGTTTGATACGATCACTCGGCAGTGGTCCATGGGAGTTGAAATGAATGTGCCCAGGTGTTTTTTCTCCTGTGGGTTAATTAATGGGAAGCTCTTCGTTGCCGGTGGGTACAATGGGAACGGACAATTGGACCAAACGGGAGAAGTTTATGATCCCAAGACTAAGGAGTGGTCGATGATTGCTCCCATGCCATTTGGGTTGGCCACTATAGAAAGTGAAGAGGTTTTTAAAGGCCGGCTGTATGTGAAAGGGAGGTTTCAGAGAGATAAAGAGGATAGGAAAGTTCTATGCTATGATCCGGTGACTGATACTTGGGAACATGAGAAGAAGATGGAGAACAGGTTATCTGAGGGTGAATTTGCTGCCACCGAGGAGGGTCTCTTTTTATTTAATCGGTTCAAATATGTGGGCAGGTATGATGAGAAGACTTCTCGATGGGATGAGGTTGGAATCATATCATGCTACTACTTTCCTTACGAGTGCCCTGCTAAGAAATGTATTTGCTTCGGGAAGGAGGTCTTCTTTCTGAACAACTTGGCTGGAGAGTGTCTGAACTTGCAGTCATTCTACGTGGTGCACCAGGTTCTGACTAAGGTGTTCTGGAAGTGGCATGGAGCCATAGTTGCGGTATAGATTGGGTTCCTTCTAAACATAAGGAGGACCCGACATTTTTGTCTACCTCTAAAGGCAGACTGAAGGTTTCTATGTGCTTAGTTTGCCGGGGAGTCGGAACTCATTACATACAGAGGCCAATTAAATGCAGCCCACTTAACATCCTGTTGTGCTGCTAGTTAGGACGGAGGGGGTCTGCTGTCAACTGGATTTTCTTTACAAACCCGATTTTCTCAGCGCCGGTTAATTGCCGGTGCCATTTTGCATGGCAATCTGATTCGACAGCCTTTGAATAAGTTACCATAGGAAGGAGTACGCGGAATAGGGATAACCGACAGTAGTTGACTTATAGGCCCTTTACTTTGAGTTGCAATTTTGTGGTTATGAATGCCTATGGCTAACCTAAGTTGCTAATGTAGCTGACAAAGTGTAAATAGGAAACTGTCTCTCGGACTCAAAAAGGGCGGACCTTTTAATCAATCGAAATTCTTATGTCGGTGCTAATTTGTCTTTGATCAGCGCTCTTCATGTCTAGGTGGACCTGTAGTAGATTTCCGAGTCTCAATCTATTTGTCTACTCTTGTGCTTTCTAACCCTTAGGCTCTTGCTTTAATACTTGATATTGAAGTTTGGATATTATAGGTAAATGTTCTTGATGCAGGAAGTTCAAGGACCCTCCAGCCGTTTCAGTCTTCACTAGAATTTGACATTGATTAAGCTGCTCGATAGAACAGAGAAAGTAGACTGGTAGTGGTTATTGAGTCTTTCATCGATGCTTGTGGTATTTGATTGTAATACCAGTGAACTTGGGAGTTCTTCTTGCATTCATCATATCTGGTGCTTGGATTGATGAGATGGAAATGAATGCTAAAGCAGAAAGACAACTACTACAACAGAGACGTGGTGCCTATTCTGTGTTTGGAAAGGTCTTTAGTACTAAGATCCTCGTAAATGTGATGGACACCAGGTGAAATGGGTGGATAGAACGGCCAGGTACAGTTGTGTTTATTTGTTCCCGTTAGTTCTCGGCAGGTCACATTATAGCTCTCGAGCTTGAGGGTCTGAAAGCCAAATTTGAAGATCTTGACTTCATGCAAATGATTCTTCTGTTGAAATCCTCATTTGTGCATCTCAGTCACAATCTGCTTGTTTAATGAAGCCAAATGACTCACAGATTTCCACACCAGTATCATGAGTTCACTGAACCTTGTTGTGGAATATCTCCAATGATCTTTGGAGGGGGATCATGAAAAGTGCTCCTTAGAAATTACACTGGTAGTTAGCACCAGATGATTTCTTTCCTGGTTGCCTAACATCTCCCAGAGGGGAGCTGACAGCAATAACCACGCGGACTCAGGGTTACTCCTCATCCAAAGGGGGGTTGTGGGTTTAATTCGTTCGGTGATTCTGGTCACCTTTTTGAATTCTTTCTAAGAATGTCGTTCAGAAGTACAAGTTTTTTCATGCATTGCTTTAGAGATTTGTTCATTTAGGCGTTTAGCAAAGCATATCATCCCGTCTACTTGGATAACACAAAGCGTGTCATGACATACCACTATGACTATTCTTGATAGTCAAATTTAGACTCTATAAATTCCAAGCTCGGGGAGTGAACCACGTGTTCCAACAAAGAAAATTTGGTGGATCTCCCTTCGGTTTTCAACCACACAAAGTCTCTGTTTCCATGAGACTTGCCCCAACTTTACACTTTTCTTCTGACTATAGTCAACTGCGGAGTGAATCTGCGAGGACCATCCCTTTCACCTCTCTTTGGTCGAAATGACCGGGTTTCTACGATGTGGGGCCGTTGTGATAGACAAACAGTAGACAAACAAGTGACTCTTCCGCCCCTTGTATATGGAATCGCTCTCTGGAAAATGTCGTCAGAAATTCCCCTGGACATATCTTTTGTCTGCATCGTCACTGAAAGTGGCATTACAAACTTCAAGGTTGACTCGGACTACTGTCCTTTCGTCTATGTCTTATGTCTGTTGGTGTTTAGTTGATAGAATGGGCTTAACAAAAGTCCATCCCAGATACAAAACTGTAGTACAGTATAATCGCCAGAGTAACTAACTTTAAAGAAGATGCAGTAAACTCCATCCGAATGCTTCAAAGATGAGTGAAGTTCAAAGAGCTCGTCAATTGCTCACCGCTGCATTTGCACCGACTCCACCCACAAAAGAACGGATACAAAACATTACGAATATTTGCAAAATCACACTTTGGCCTCTCCTGTAGCAACAAAGTCCCAGCTAACATCGAAACGGTTCACTGTATGCGGCGGGAATCACACATTGGAAGCCTTCACCTAGTTTCTGAGCGGAGGTGGTGATGGGACACAGGAGCGGACTCTGTGATGGAATGGTGGAGAGGCTCACTATTGGGTGAATGATGGAAGAGCCAGTCAGCTAACGTTAGTTGTGATTAGCCGTCCCTGCGCTTTTCTGCCTTAAGGCAAGGATTTTGACAAAGCTCACAGGACAGGCTCAGTAAGTCTGGTGGGGGCTTTCTTTAGGGCGGTGGTAGCTCTCCTCTATCTTTGGGAGTTGTGCTGTTTTTGTCCCCAAGGCTGAGGGAAACTAGAGTACAGGCCCCGGATAGATGCGAATAATGTCAATACTGGAAGAAATGGCTCCTAAACCCTCTCGTCTTCCTCGGCAGTGACAATTGTGGCAACGCTAGCCAAGAGTGGACAGAGGGGGCGGGGAGCTCATAGAACTAGTCTTAGGATCTGATCGCAAAAGCATTTTCATTTTATATATTCTCTTCTTTTCTCTCCCTCACCTTGTGCTGCTACTGGTAGCCGAAGTTCAATGCCCTTTTCCCTCCTCCACCAATACAACTGCTGTACCTGCTTCTGGACCTGCTGCTGATTGAGTGCTTTGCTGCTGATTTAGCAGCAACATTCAAGACAGCAGGGTAGAAGATAGTGCATGATCCATCCCTCCATCGCAGACTTGATTGACAGGCCTGCGAAGGGACGGAGAAAAATTAAATGGGTTCTCAAGCTCTTGCCATGATGCAGCAGCAGGCATGCTGCAGCACCAGCGCCAGCACCTGGAAGTATGCAGGAAGCACTGTAACAGCGGCGCCCACCGTGGGATCCAAAGCAGTGTTTACTCGCAGTTACAGAATTCGGGTATCGAGAGCTGTACCGAAGTTGGAGAGCTCTTTGTCGGGGAGTTCGGTTGTTTCTTCACGATCTAGGCTGTTTTCTTCCATTTCGAGCTTGACTTCTGGAACCAATGAGCGCAGGAGTAGAAAGAATGCCTTCTCAGTCAGGGCATCCGCTGCTGCAGATGGTAGCAGTGCAGATGGAGGTGCTGCAGCAGATTCTTCTGCTGAGACCACTCCTGTGGATCCTGCTGAACCCTCAGAGTTCGCCAAGACTTTGCAGCTGGGTTCTCTCTTTGGACTCTGGTACCTTTTCAACATTTACTTCAACATCTACAACAAACAGGCATGCCTTCCTTGACCTTCTTGTTGAATCCTTTGATTTGTAGATGAATGTTTAGATGACTTGGCAATAGAAAGATTGTCAATACTGTGGAGATTAGGCAATTTCCAATGTAAGCTCAAATTGAAATTCCTCAAGTGGAATCCATGGGGAGCCTTCCCCGTGTTGTATTGTTGAAATCTCCGCTTCACTGTGAAATTGTGGAAATCCTCGATGTGATAGAGGTTCTTTCTGAGTTGGGTCTGCCGCATTAGAGCACATGCGTCCGTGACCTTCATGAATTTTCATTGCTCACATCCTCGCACTCATTGACATGATACAACACCCTTCTTGAGATGTTCACAATTAGAATTTTACTGTCTTGTAACTGCTGTTTCGGCGAATTTCACAACAGAGAGAGGCGTTGTTTCTTTCCCTTCTCGTTGTTATTTTGCCTTACACTGGGCGGAAGTGCACTGCAATGTGCTAAGGGTCCATTCCTCTAAATGGGTATTCTAAAATCGTGTAATACTATTCCGTCGCGATCATGTCTTTGAGAGTCTATATCGTAAAAGAGATATACAGGAATAGTGCCACGCTTCCAGGCAATCTCCCTCCTTCCTAAATTACGTCGAATAAGGACAATTGTCTTCCCGTGTAAAAAGTCTTCCCAAATCCCCATGGGTTTTCGGACTCACTTGAAATGCTTCTGACTATCATCTGGTTCTTTTGTCCATTTTCGGGGCCTCAATAGGTCTTGAAGGCGTACACATTTCCAGTGACAATGACAAATCTGCAATTCGCAGTCGGGGGAGTAATTGTGCTTATCATGTGGTTGACAGGCCTCCATAAACGTCCTAAAATCACGACTGCTCAGGTTTGTAATCCTTCTCGAACTTTGCTTGGTTCCACATAACCTGCCAGCTTCAATGCTATTAACCATTTAGTCAGTGTTTCATGATTTCCACTTCTGCCGGAGATGATTGATCTGTTTGGATTGTTTCCTTCCGCAGTTGTGGGCTATTCTTCCACTAGCCATGGTACACACACTGGGTAACTTGTTTACGAATATGAGTCTTGGGAAAGTAGCTGTGTCTTTCACCCACACGATCAAGGCCATGGAGCCCTTCTTCTCCGTTCTCTTATCGGCATTGTTCTTGGGAGAGGTTTGTATTCAACTAAAGCCCTTTATATAGTAATTTAAAGTACTAAGAATTTTACGTTAGTCTTGAGCACAAAGTCTTTTTATCCTGTGCTAACTAGCTCCGTGAAGAGGAAATAGTAGTGTTGAATGATGTGTTGAGTGCTTAGGTTATGCTGAGTACGTGTTAACTTCTTATAAGGTGACGAATGAGAAGGAACCACGCAGTCTGTTATCATTAAATCACGGTATATAGTCAGCTATTTTCTCATGTGCTGGAAAATACTTTGTGACCATCTAAGCCATTCACATACTGTGTCAATTCTTCCCCAAGTACTTTATTTGTATCCAACAGGTTGCATGCTTTCAGTTCTGAATCATAAGCTGCAGAAACATTTCAGGGAAAACTGGGAACTCGATGTACATGTTACTATGTTAGCTTGTAAATTAACTAGAGACTTAAATTACACATTTAACTAACACTAGACAGTTCCTTTTGGTGGACTTCCGAGGATGGCTTTTCTATGTTACGATTGAATCAACTTCTGCCATATATGTTCACCCTTGTAAGAAGATAGTCGCCTTCTTGCAGGTTCCAAACCCATGGGTCGTGGCTTGTCTTGTTCCAATTGTTGGTGGAGTGGGTCTTGCATCAATGACAGAAGTCTCTTTCAACTGGTAATGTATCCCGCACGATGGAGATGATTTATTGCGTCCTTGATTGCTTTATCTATCTTGGTTGATTGCTTAAAGCTCATGAGACTTGTGGTTTCAGGGCCGGATTTCTTGCAGCTATGGCTTCAAATGTAACTTTTCAGTCCAGAAATGTCCTCAGCAAGAAGCTTATGGTTAAGAAGGAGGTGAGCCCCTAAATACGTTTACAAAATTTACAAAATATGCACACCCTTTATGACGTATGAATATGTTTCAGTATCTTTACTGTTGAAATTGTAAATTTCAGGTCTTGCCAAAGTAAACCGTGATGTGTCTTAATCGGTCTCCACTTACCCTATGCCTGCAGGGGTCTCTGGACAACATAAATCTGTTCTCGGTTATCACGCTTATGTCCTTCTTCTTGCTACTTCCTGCTACTTACTTTATGGAGGGAATCAAATTTACTCCTGCGGCAGTCCAAGCAGCAGTAAGTGCTCCAATCGACTTTTAGCCTTAAACATGCGATAGTTGAATTGCCTGATTCCTTTAATCTGCTGAGGAATATGCTTCACTTACTTGTCTCATTCCAGTGATTGACCTTGTGACCTTGTGACAGGGCTTAGACGTCAAGGTGATTGCTACGAGAGCTCTTCTCGCAGGGCTCTGCTTCCACTCTTATCAACAGGTGTGTTCAGAGTAGAATTCAATTTGAACAAAAGAAGTTTTTCAGCTGTCTTGATAGTTCAAGAATGTATGAGAATATGGACAAATTTCTTTTACCTTAGCACAGAAATCGTATGGATCACATTGTAGAGAACATTGTCAGTTCTCTTAATCTTTCGCTTGCAGAAAATTCTATTAATCCAGTACTAGGATGCTCCAATAAGGCACTCATTCATTATATGTATCTATTCTCCTTATGTTAGATTTGGTGCTAGTACTGGTTCAGATCATAACGTGTCAGGATCTTGTGAATCCTGAATCCCTGCAGAACGATATTGATCAGATCTTGTATCATCACAGTTCCTCCTCACTTAAATTTGTTGGCCTTACTAACAAATAGAAACAAAGTTAGCACTTATACCTACTGGTAGACTTCAATTGTGTTTAAGCAACGTAAGAAGTAATACTGAATGTCACATCTGTACGCAGGTTTCATACATGATTCTTCAAAGAGTGAACCCTGTTACCCACTCAGTTGGAAACTGTGTGAAGCGAGTGGTTGTGATTGTAACATCAGTTCTGTTCTTCAAAACTCCGGTCTCGCCCATCAATGCCCTTGGTAAGGAATTGGTCAAGAAGGTTACCATTTGAAAGTTTGTAAGAGGCTTAGTTGTGCTGTATAACAATCGTACATTCCACACTCTCTGTTATATATGTCGAGCTTGAAGTCAAAACATCCAGGCTTGCCCTTCCCGGATAATGTTTGTGTATTTACGTATTGATGTTACCTTGAACATCCTCAAACCGTTGCTATCTCTTGATCATGCAGTAGTTGTTGGTGAAATGGATACTTTAACTGATACTGGTCACGTATTTTACAGGAACGGGTATTGCCCTGTCTGGAGTTTTCGCTTATTCAAGAGTAAAAGCACTCGGCAAAAGTAGCAAAAAGAAGGATGAGGAGAAGAAGGATGCATAGGACCACCAATTTTGATACAACAGGCAATCTTCAGATTCGAGAAACCTGGTCTTGATTGTGTGAGTTTTCTCTACAGTTTCAAGATGTTTTGCGAATCGTGCAAGGAAAGAACTGTCTTGAACTGTCAAGATCCATTAAGAGCGCCTTCGGTGAAGGTTAGCAAAACGGCTTACCTGTCGTGTCCTTGGGTGCATATTCTCTAATGTTCCACGAGAATACAGATGATCTGATTAGTTGGGCATTACTAAAATGCATTATATGCATCCAGGGAAGGAAGTGCCAGAGGCCGACTCCTCTTGAGACTAATATTCTTACCCACGACTGAAAAGGAGATTAGAACTCAGGAAATCTCGAGGATATGGCCCTACCTACACATAGACTTACTCAGATTCCACTTGAAGCTACAATCAGCTCGAAGAACAGGCTCCTGCGAAGAGAGAAAATAAGAAAGATCAGTCTCAGCATGGGTGTCTCTCTCACAGCTAAACTGCAGGGGTGACGGGAATCGAGTTTCTGTGTTGTATCTAGCCTCTTCTCCAATCACTAAATCACCATCCCCCCAACAAGTTCACTCAGATTTCCAACTGACAGACATGGATCACATTTTCTGATCATCCTAAGCAATTTTCTTACATCACCTACAAAAGGAACTTCCAACAACGTCTGCAGGACCATCCCTGCAAGCTCTAGAATGCGGAGAAGCAACAAAGACTCTAAGAAAATCAATGTACACGCTCATGTATCAAACCTCAAGAAAAGACCATGTCACCACCACAATCAACTGTAGTCGCGGACCTCAGAAAAGATAGATTTCTCGCTCTTCGCAACGAGGAGCAATTTCCATCAAATGTCTTACTGACCATCTGGTAACCAGACTCATCATGACACCACATAATCAATGTCGTGGCCGGTGCGAAAGCAAATTCGATTGGGGGTTGAAATTATCCTTCCAAGACTTGCTGTTAAGTATAGTAAGTGTTGACAATGAAAGGTGAACTTCAGTTATATGATTTTATTTTAAAGTGCAATATCTCAGAGATAAGCCCCATCAACCAATTTGTATTAATTAATATTAGATGAATACTTATCCAAATTTACAAAGGAATATTGGAGTGCCCCTTTTGCCAAGATTCGCAATTCAAAGAACTTAGCTGAATTCGAGCAATTAGAATCTCACTTACCTTGGCTACTAGGGGTTTATTTATCCATCATCCAACGCATTAATGCATCCTGCCAAAGAATTGAATGGAAAAGTAAATTAGCTTAGAATGAAACGCCAAGTCAATTAACTAACTTTTTATCAATATTTATTCATTAAGCTTTTGTTAGCTCCGAGACAATGGACAGTTAGTTTATGAAATTGAATTACGGTTGAATAGTGGAAGCATATAATTTTGTTCTTCCACTTATCGTTGTTGATAGAATACGGATCGTTACGGTTCACCTGAAACCTTATGTCTAAAGGATGACTAAGATTATGTCTAATAATCTTAGTCATCCTTTAGACACAATATGACTAATATGGTGATTAGTGCACAAGGGGTAGGACTGTAGTACCTAATTTACTGTAACTCGGACTGTACTACGTAGTAGCTGTGGTTTTACCACATAGCTTAGGCTCCATACTACGTCGTCCATTCGTGATGAACTCTCTCTGTAGCAGGGTCTAGGGTTTTGTGTATTCGGGTTCTGTGGGTCAGCTTCACGATCCCTTCCCACTGCGCATCTGGCTTCAAATCTATTCGAGCAGTGAGTAAATTGTGATCAAAGTGTTTCAATAGCCGGTGGTGGTCGTATGGAAAGATTGGGAATATCGAGAAATTTTCGTAGATTTGGGGAAAGTTAAGTTTGTCATGGTTAAAACTTGAACTTGATGCAGAGACGTGAAATAAGGATACTCGGGATGGCAGATCTTTGAGCTTTAGGGCTTTAGGTTGGAGTGAGAATTCGTCGACAGGGCGCCAGTGATGCGAAGAGTTGCTGGATTGAAGGTTTAGTAGACTGAAGAGAAATTTTAGGAGGTTCGAGACTTTCTTCTTCTAGGAGAGTAGAGGGTGGCAAGATGTTTGCATCGGCGGTGAGGTTTATGGCCAAGAAGGCCAAGGGGGGCAGGAAGAAGGTTGACAAGCCGTCTGGTATGAATATTGGTCAGGAGGGAGAGACATGGTCGACTAGATTGCGCCAAATTGTGAAGGAGCATGGCCCTCTCACAGTTGCGTCATACTGGGAGCATGCCAAGGTATGTGTGCGCTTATTTTGCTCCCTGGTCGCTTGAATTTGAAAATACAGCTCTTGATCTTGTAATTTTGTCCCATTGTTGTGGCATCGGGAAACTATCTTCAAGCAGCTGCTCTGCAATTTTGAGGTTTAGTAGATTTTCTGGCGGAGTTGCAATAGCAGGTACTTTTGATCCCGTTACCAGCTGTAAACAACGAGTAACTTCGATCGAATCGGATTCAGGATCTCATAGAAAGTTTTCTGACGGTAGATTTGGCATAAAAATGTGGATTAGTGTTAGATGTATTTATTAGTGATGTTTGTATGACAAGGAAAAGTGTGGAAACCTATGCTAGAATGATCTAGAAACGGTCATAGATATCCGAGACTTCGTAGTGAGTTTAATAAGAAAAGCCCATCATCTGTGATAGCCTCACCGAAGTAGAAGATAATACGTGCGTCACTGGCGACTTGATGGAACGTACGTGTATTCAAGAATTCAAGTGCTAGAGAGATTCTTGTAGGGTTCGGATGAGGGCACTTTATATCAGGTCGTAAGCTCCAGATCGTCGAGGTAGAGGCACACCTTGCCTAAAAGTTTAAAAGCACCTAAGGGCTTCCACGCAATTGCACGAACCTGAACTTGAGCATATACGGCTGTAAATGTAACTATAACACTTTTGCGGAGGAGTGACGGGAGGGTTGTTGTGCAATACAGCTTAGAATCACAGTTTAGTTGGTTGCATTTGATCATGAGTTCTTCGAGAAATTTAATTTTTGAGAAGTATGCATATCAATTGCTGATATTTCAGGAACGAAAATTTTGAGCCTGGTCGTAACTGTCGAGTTCACATGGATATAGAATTACAAACCGTAACAAGTGCTTCGGACTTGTAAAATCTAGAGGCTGACAACTTTTGAAGAAACGTCAAGCGTTGGATTCCAAACACATCAGGATTTACGTCACTGCACCCATGAACTTGATGTTTTGAAGGACCGACATCTTAGCAACTAAAAGTACTTCATGCTTTATAATATGCTGGTTTCAGAGCATCTGAGTGATGGGTTGCACATGCAGTGTTAGTGGATTACCCCTCAAATTCTTCCACGATATGTGAATAAAGGGGACCTTTGCACTCGAACAGGTTCCAGTTTCTGTGCACCGATTTGGAATGTAGAAAGGTGTTCCTTTTTGCGCCTTTGCATTTGCCAAGCCCCGTTTACTGCTTCCAGCTGTTTAAGTAACCTTTGCGGATTCAATGTTGACAGTAAATGATGCATGGAGCTAGATATGGAGGACTCCTCTTTAACTTCATTGCTAGTGCAGTATGTCAGTTCAGTACATTATTGTGTATGAGATGTCTGGAGCCAAGAGGCATGCCAGTTACATACCACCGGTTTCAGTGCCGTGTACATTATTTTGCTGTGTTCTGAACGATTTGTGTAGTATACGATGCGCACCGAATGAACGATAGGAGTGCATCTTCAAGACGCTGACAAAGATGGATTTCTCCAGGATACCGGTCTCAGGAGCAAGAGACACATGAAGATCGTACTGAAGTGGATGAGAGGTCAGAACCACATCAAACTCATTTGCAATCACATCGGAGACAGGCGGAGTCCTACGGATAAAGAATTCCTATACACATATGTGGTTCCCAAAAGTGAAAGACAGCCATTGTCCATGGGCGAGAAAGGAGCTTCTGGCGATCAGGGTCTGAAAGATATTCCAGGTTTAGCAGGCTCGTTTAATAGTGAAGAGCAGGCGCAACCAAGATCCCTGATGGACAATGTATGACCGTGCCGTGAATTATGATGGCGACCTTTGCTGCGCCACAAAGTGCTTGATTGAAGAAAACCTGAACTGCAGCTTTAACGCCATTTTGTAAATTCTACAGGGGGGATACTTTGTGGAAAGTTCCCTTTGTCATTGTTTTTTTCATTCCGATATGGAATGAGCATAGTACCATGAGAATGCAGAAGTGGACAATCGCCTGTGCACGAAGCTCTAAACTTCCTGATCATCCAGAGGGCCCTTGAAGATCATGTCACGCCTTTGGACTAATGCTTTTGCGAACGTGATGTTGGACACCTCTTCTGACAGTGGTGTAGTGTACGGTCGAAGAAGGCCGGATTCCTGCTACAGTTCTCTCCCGCTGCTAACTTATTGGACAGTAATATCTGCATTGTCTCTAGAGTTCATGCGAAATGGATCATCACCATTACATAAAATTGTGAACATGTCATGTGGCTGAAGGAATTTCGAGTTTGTTTGTTGCTCAGCACTCCCCCAACAACCTGTTGCTGGGAAATGCTTTTGGCCGTTTGAAATGACGTGATTTCTTAGTTCCTAATTCCTAATCCTCATTCAGGTGCACCCGGTTCCAGTCAGCTGTACATTGGGGATCCATTTTGAACAGCATACGCTTTTAGATCGGATATGTGGGAGTGGTGATCCCACTGCCTCTACAAATCTAAAGCTGGTTTCAACAAGAAATCAAAATCCGAATGGCATGTGATAGCAGACGATTATCCGTCATTATTGTCAAATCCCGTACATTGTTGAGTTGGAAACTGTTCTCCTGGCCATGCAGAGAGACGAAATTTCGACGCTCGACCTAGATTCTTGAAGCTCTCAATAAATCTTCAGTAAGCCGATTCCATCACGGATTCGTAGATACCAGATTAACGGGGTTCTTCAGAACTTAGCTAAAAGGAGCCGACTATAAGCACCATTGAATTTTTCGGTGTAGTTGAAGCATACGTCACTCAATTTCTAAGTACAGGAGTGGACCGTCTGCAATGTCCCAAGTGAACCTTGCATAGCAGGAGAGTATAATACTTCACGACTCAAATTCGTCCAGAGATTTGAAATCGGCTGCCGATCCTGGAACATTGAACCACACCCGAAAAACAGGCTTGTTTCTCTCAAGGCCACGCGCAAACTGGGAATGGGTTGATGATCATATCAGCGACGCGAGTGCACGAGACCGTTCCCAAGCTATACCACAACTCGGCGTGCCGCGGTGCTGGTCTCTCGCCCACCGAAACCGAGAAATCTTGTCTCTAAATGCACAGTAAGTCTCCTGGGAGAAGTTAAGTGTGTGATTGGTAGCAATCTCCGTCACACATTCAACTCACTTTGCGTGGCTTACTTGTAATCTTATGGTCGTGAGGAGACTTTTCCTATCTGCTTGTGGAGGCAAGAATTTTGATTGACACTTGGTTCAGTACTACCTTCTCCCTTTCCCTTTTTGTCTGGATAAGGCTCGAGGTTAAGAAGAATAGAAAGCTGCAGGTCTGGAGGGGACCGCGTGTGCACAGCGTGTATTTTGTTTTGATTCGAGAGGGAGCCGCAGCAATTGAGTTTGTGTTATTGCGCGTCGAAGATAGATGGCAACCTGCTGGGTGACAGGAATTGTAGTGCCTTTCCTTAATGGGCAGGGTTTGGGAGTAAGAGCAG
Source organism: Lunularia cruciata (assembly GCA_948567375.1). Taxonomy (NCBI): domain Eukaryota; kingdom Viridiplantae; phylum Streptophyta; class Marchantiopsida; order Lunulariales; family Lunulariaceae; genus Lunularia; species Lunularia cruciata. The sequence goes on along the minus strand of OX419762.1, from coordinate 41,795,411 downwards.
CTCCGGTAGGAACTGGAACTAATAACAATGGACAGCAGTTATTGGGGGCGAGAGCTGCAGCCAAGAAACAGCAGCCCAAGGGAGGGAAGAAACAACAAGAAGCAGAAAAGAGTGAGAAAGGGTTTTTTGATCGGGTGCTGGAGTGGATGGACAAAGAGTCGTTCTCAGAGACTGATCCGATTCTGAGCAAACCAAAGGACGACAAAAAGGGCGTGTCTGTAGCTCCGCCGCCGCAAAAGAAGGGCGGTTTCTTCGGACTAGGCTGAGAAATCTGCATCACATTTTGAGGTGCTTGCTTACTCCTAGTAGTTAATTCTGGAACGGAATGGAAATTGCTTATCTGGTCAGATCAACCTACGCCTCCTGCTCTGCTACCTTCTAATCACTTGTGGGTTCTTGAGTAGGGAAGAAGAATTACACTAGTCCTGTACGCCAGAGAATTGTGAATTCTCCTGGTAGACCTGAGTTTTGGGCATTGAAATGCATCTGAAATTCCTTGTCATTGTGGTTTGCTGTGAAATCAGATAAATCGCAGAATGCCTGAGCAAGTCTCTATGAGTATGTGTACTTGAGAAGTTCGATGTGATAAACTCGGGAGTCTCTCAGGTGTTCTATGTGGCACAAGTAGTAGTACAGAAAGTAATTTAGCGTCCACCTTTGAGCTTTTAGATTGTGTAGTTGTACAGCTTGGAGCCCAGTTTCTGAAACTTCCCCTTTACACGGCTCAAGGTCTCAATACTTGCAGCCCATTGCCATGCGACTAGCTCGGTTGCTTGAGTAGAGTTTGAAGGACATTGATTGCTGGCACATAATCAGAAGGGGTAGTTGGCAATTGGGGGCACTAGCAGAAACACGAATTCAATGTAGATTTGATAGGTATCATATTGAAGCAGTGACTGGTCGTATAAACGGGCCACGGCAAGATTGTCTTGTGATGTACAACTTTTCGTTGCAAAAGTTTATGCCACTCGAGGTTTAACTCGAGCCATCATGCCCTTAAAAGTTCGTAGAAAGTTGTGCACTGTTCTTGTAGAGTTAGCCTGAGACTTTATGAGTCGACTGTTTCATAGCTGGAGACCATATTGTTGAAAATATCGTTGCCGGAAGCGGCCATTACTCCTTCATCACTGTGCATAGCTCCTTCATTCTCTTATGCTTGAGTGAAGTATCTGTAGATTGTGTACCATATTTTCTATTACCATAGTATCAAGTCCCAAATTCAAGTTCAAACTGTAGATGTCAAGTCCACAGTAGCCGGCATTTATGCCTCATTACGATAATGCATTATCTCCACACCACCAATGAACAGGAGCTATAGTATTAAGTTGGACATCACATGATACCTGCGCGCCCCTTTCTCGAGGGAGAGTACAGAAAAGAAATGAGCATAGTGAGTTTCTGGGCATTCGACCTCAAGATAATGAATACGATTGGAAGTCGTTTATTGGCAAGTAGTTTGTAGGAGCCTGACAGTTCTCACGTTCGCATCAAAGCTTCCTCTCAGTTCGACAATTTCGTGGAGTATTCCATCGAGGTAAGCTCACCAACCTTCAGCGGTAACACGCAACAAGTCCTTCAGAAGGTACCGGCAACGAGTTCCTCCAAAGTTTGCAAGAAGGAAAGTTTGGAGCCCGGTTGGAGCCCGGAAGCTATCGGAGCCCGTTCGATGACAATTTGAGTACTGTCAGCCTCCCGCAGCTTTTCACAGTGCCGAGGTCATCAGATAGGGACGCTCTTGACTCACTTGAGAAACGCTCTCGCTTCCCTGTGCATACTTTGGTCGGGCCTGACATGCATTGACTGGAGAAAGACAAAATTCCACTAAGAACGAGTGATTTCCATCATCAAATCCCGCCTGCATGAGCCTCACGTTTCAGATACCTCGCGCTGTGTGAAACTTTATCATTGCGAACATGTGTACGCTTACATTGTGCCATCTTCTTATCTCTCTGGGCCGTCGCGGGTCAGGTTCTGGCAGTTTATCCCAAGCTTGAGACTACAGGTTACCCTAAGCTTACCCGACCAGTTTTACTTTCAAACTCAATCTTCAATGCTTGCTCTATGCTTGGTTCAGCAGTTAATCTACCCGTAAGAACAAGGCTCACTACTATAGCTTCTGATTTACCCTCTGACTACCGCCAAGCTTTGAGAGCTTATTGCTCCGCTAAAGAAGCTTTAAACAGCATGGCATAGGAAAACCTGGTGGTGGTACTTACTATGTCTCCTTTGATAAATTCTATCTGTCTTATCCCACCAAAAAGCTGGTCGTTAGGAGTAGATGAACGAACATTCTTATTCTTGTCAACCTTGAGGCAGACACTCCAGGCACTCAGATTTGTGAGTTATGTTCGTCTTTGGGAGAGAGGATAGATCTAGCTGAAGTCGTTCAACTCACTTCTTCCCTCCTCAGCAACTTCAATGGTTTATGGTCAAGGTTCACTGACATTGATTCTGCTACATCTCAACATGCAGGTCTAATGCCTCGTTCACTCCTCCTTTTGAGTGAGTGCATGCTTTGTTTACTACGATTAGCCCTGAGGATGAAACCACCACTCTTCAGAACATCAGCCTCCTTAACATGGGGAAGGGTGTCATCGAATTCGTCTCAGGAACCATGTGGAGTCCAAGGAAACATGGTTAAGCAGAAGATCCGTAACATTCATTACACCCTTCACCGAAATAATGGCAAGGTTCGAGGAAATGCTCCATCTTCGAGCCGTTTACCTCAAGTTTAATCGTAACTTTTCAGGTAGTGACACCAGCCCTGCTGTAAGATTATTAAATGTCCACTTTCTGTGAGGGTCACCTATTATTCTGGATCAAACAGTGTATATGAGTACTGCGGGTGGCCACTGTGTGTTTGAAAGTGTGAGACTAAGCACCTAAACAGTACCCCTAAATTATGACAAGGTACTTCTCCCTTCCCATTCCCTTCTGAAGTCGGAGGTCGAGTGCACCGGAGTGCAAAAACAGAGAGATACTTGCTTTTATTAGCCTACTTGCATTTCGAGACACCTTGCGTTACGAAATGCACTGTTTTCTCCGTCCGTGTGTACCCCGCAAATCTTCACCATTATTGTTCCCAGCTCGGCAGTGGTCCCGAGTTGTGGATGGCCACTGGACAGGGAGGGCCATTCAAGATTTTCTCACGATGAATCTTGTTTCCCAGGAAAGATTTTTGGAGGCAGGAAGAAGAAGAAGAAGAAGAACCTTTTCATCTCCACTAAACTAAGTCCATAGATGACTGCTGTCGTCAACCATGCAGCTCTAGATCCAATGCTGATTTCAAGTTATGAGCTCACTTCTGAGTTCGTTTCCCTAGTGAACTATTTCTGCTGTTCCCTGCTATTAATCTCCTTGCATGGTGTGCACTGACGTCCCAAACTATCGACCCTATAGATATGAACATCTGTCTCTCCTCGCTCATGAGATCTTTCAGCTCTGAAAAAAGAATATCGTCAGATTTGCATGCGCTGCATTTCTTGTGTTTAGGGGTTTATGTCCTCAACATAAAGACCTCCTGAGTTCACGGTAGTGGAGTCGATGGATCACTGCCATGGCTCGACGGTGGTTCAATAGGATTCTTAGGATACCAGTGTACGAATTCCCAGCGCAACATACTTCATACGCACAGTAGCACAACAAAACCTGCTGCATGGGCTGAGTGCGACGGGGGAGGAATTTCTCTATTTCCAAGTATATATTAAGTTATAATTTAGGGGTAAATAAAATAGGTTCAGTAGTAAGGAAAGAGCTTACTTTGTAGAGTTTTGAATGATTACTTCAATACTAGTAAGAGATGAGCTTACATTGCATTCTGAAAGACTCTTGGCGTACGAGAAATTAGGCAAAAATTCTCACTCTATTTCTTGAGATTATTGGAATATAGTTTTAAAGCTAAAAAGATTCGAAATAAAAATTACGAAGACCTATAGTTTTTAAGGTTTTTAAGGTTTGAGAGAATAAATATTTATGTGAAGTGGGACCAGAGTGCGTTATGGTTTAGCATGTATAGGAGATAGGTAATAAAATATTCTATATTATTAAAAAAATTGGTGTTAAATATGGTTTCACTTTCCATGTGGGGTTGTTTAGAGCTGTATAATTTATTTATATAATCATAGGGTATATTATAGATTCCTTATCTCAAGAAATAAAGAGATAAATAACCATGCAAGAAAGGTCACAAGGTTATGATGATTACTTGGGATGTCTACAAGTGGCATGCAATTATATCATAATCGTTGACATCTACATGTTATGCTATGTTGATCCTTCATTGACCATTTAGGGTATATCAATCAAGTCATAGAAGTGGTTGACATTCTAAACACATTATATGGATTTATTTAACACCAGTTTTCCAAGTTTACCTTTTATGCACTCAATGACAATGAGGAGGTTAGATAGTTTTTCTATTTATCACTCAATCAATTTGCATACAATCCCTTCAATGATTAGCATGGTTTTTATTTCTCTTACTTCCATGAGAATGTTTTTGTTATTCTAGAGAAGCATGTAAAGTGCTCAGAGAAGTAACTACTAAATCTCATAGATTTGGATTATGGATGGTGCTACATTACAAAAGGAAACTATTTAGGTAACAAATGCTAAAAGATAATTTCAATAATAAGATATTAGAAATGGTGTAGGATTCCACTTGGTTAAGATGATGTAGGACTATAGATCAAGTTAGAGAGTACAATAAAGCATCATGGACTTTATACCTTTTGTCTATGGCTAATTCTATAGACTAGACTATTCTTTTCCAATTATATTGACTAGACTATTTCTTTCTTACACCTACTACTATCTCTACCAAGAGAAAGACTATCATTAGAGGTCTTGGAGTATAGACCCCAAAAGTTATTAAGTTTTGATAGATTACTTTTTACCCATGCATTGTGCACAACTCCATACCTCTCCTTAGGAGATTTGTTAAAAATGATTTATAAGCATCTTAGAGACTATTTTCAAGTAGATAATCTCTTTAGTGATTTTATGGAGTTATTTTTAAGTGGTTATAATAATAACATGAAGGAATTAATATTTCTTAAGTGCTAGTAAACTTCTGGCTATGGAGAAAGAGGAAGACATAACACACATTGAACCAATTGTTACTGGGGAGGTCCTATTGTGTCATGTTCTCCTGGTACTTTTGTCCACATCAGTTTGAAGTTACTATACTCAAAGTTTGTGAAGTTGTATCTCTTAAGATTAGAGCACTCTTAGAGAGCCACCTATAATAGTTTGGCCACTAAGTGGATGTTGAGAGTGCTTTTAACAGTGCCTTACTAAGTTCTCTTTAGACATCTTATAGAGGTTTGTAGATCCTTGGTAAATTCTTTAGTTTCAATCCTTTTATGATTCTCTTTGTTTTCTTTTATATAAATATGACTCTTCAAAAAAAAGAGTTATTCTTTTGTAGGTCAAGTGCCATGATATGATAAGGAATTCAGTTTGGGTAACCTTGATTTTCCATGGCTTATTTTTTCAATTCTTTTGTTTATTACTTTGGCCATGTTTTCTTTCCTTCTTTAGCAAACGATACACATCATGGGTCCTCTAGACCAAATTAGGGTCTTTTACCATTTGACCATCAAATGTCATCTTTTAAGGCTTAGAGTCAAGGTGTCCAAGTGTTGGGTGTGGTCTCTTTTATGTATTCTTCTTCACCTCCAACTTCCAAAGGGTTGTATTACACCAATAGATGGTTTATGTATTCTTGGAGTGCAATTAGAGTCCAAGGATTTTATCACATGCTTTTTAGATATTTCACTTGAAGATTATATCTTTCATGTGGATAGGCTTCCTCAATTAGAGGTCACTTATGTGGAATTTATTGTATTATCATCTAGTAGTAGTACTCATCAATCAACCTATCTAGTTTGCAAGGTTCTTCATTCTTTAACCTTCCTATCATGTTTGAGAGTCTTTGATAGCAAATCATGGGAGTCTTTGGTGATGTCATTAGACTAAGGACTTTTGAGAGTGTTATAAAGGACTTAGTGCATAAACGGATATCTCTACCCATACAAGGGTAGGCCTACTATCTATACAAGAAATGCCACTTACAACATTTTTGGATAGTTGTGCACTTGTTGCACCTTTGCTTCTTCCCATTTTGTGATTGTTTATAGACTAGTCTTAGATATATATTGTGGTGGATTTATAAATACACTTTTTCCTCTCAAATATTATTGCAATAAACGCAAAATCTTCTATTCCTTGCCTCCATCACTTTCAATTGGAATTGAGGTTTGGAGTCTTCCTTGATAGACAAACAATTCCAATAGCTTTTACATTCTCTTTTAGTTGATCCTTCGATTCCTTGTATTGTTGAGGCACAACTTTACATCTTGCTTTAGTAACAATGTAGTGCAGGTTTGGGATTTTAGCATGACTTTGCATTAGTGCATTTCAACTCGCACCAATTACTTTCTCTATAGCAATGAGGTTTTGCATAAATTTGGTCCATCTATCTATATCTTCATTATTGACTTGTGATTGAATGTAGTACTACCTTTAGATGCAATAGGGTACATATGACATATTATTCTTCTAGAAGACAAAAGATAGCTACCAATGATATCATCAAAGATATAGTGTTTGGGATAACACAAGAGAGTTTATACTTCATTTGGAAGGAGCATTGGTATGCTTTGTAGATAACACAAGTCAAGACTTTATTTGTATAGGGTCCAAGGCAATAATTTGGAAATAGCATATTCTGTGGTTAAGGATCAAGCATGCAATGCAATTTTGGAGGGGGTACATGTCCTCTTGGATGTGCAGTGAGCAAAGTGGCATTAGCAAAGTATAGGGGTGTGCAATAAGGATATGAGTATGCAACAAGATTACCTTTACCTTCTCTAGCCTTAGAGTTATGGATTAGCATTTGACAAGTGTATTACTTGAGACTTTGACAATTACTTGAGATTTCACCGTATGTATTACAAGTGTATTACTTTTGCTTTCCTATTTTATAACATATAGACAGAAAGTGTCAATTTTGTATAGAGAACAAAGATAACTTGGGAGTTCACCACACTAGATGACAAGGGTAATAATTTTTCTCTCCTATTTTATAACTTACTTTTAGACAGCAAGTGTCCATTTTTTCCAGAGAGTACTTGTTAATGCAATGCGTAGAAAAACAATCGCATTAGGTGATGTTTCTTTAGATTTTCCATTGGTATATAGACTATATTTGACTCACATATTTCTTGAGATCTAAATCCAATTATACAAAAATTTTGTTCTGATTCAATTGAGACTTAGCCCCATTTTACCTTCTAGGTCTCATCCTTGTACGGCTTGGTGGGTCTTCCTATCCTTCTTGTTATCCTCAGTATCTCGTTGTATCTTTCTTTGTTGAATAGTAAAGTAAAGGTATTGCACTGTAGTTTTTATGGGGCAAAGCATGGCGCGGGACTTTTTCCCTTGATGCTCAAAAACAGAAGCCCATACACAACCTATGAAATTATTATCGAACTCTCTTTTACTGTTTTTTTCTAGTCCTTGATGTTCATCCGTTCCTTAAGTTCATGGGACTATCTTCTCAGCTCACCGGAACATCCACAATGCCCAAAAAAGAGACATATTTGCCCTCTTCAAGACAGATCAACTTTGTCAAAGGGAAGCGGCATCAATCATGAATATGTTGGGTCATTACACTTTCTTGAGTCCCATTTGGGCCCATCGTTACAATCATGCAAGTTTGGCTATCGCGGATTTTGAGCGTATGTATAGTAAGGGAAATTCCAGTATTTTTCAGGTAAGCTACTTACTTTTTCCAAAAGCGATGGTTGCAGATTCTAAAAGGAGAAGGCCTCTTAACCCACAAAGGATGTAACCACGTCGCAAGAAGATGGACATTGACATGAAGCTTTCATGATGGAAGCACGGACTCAATAATTCTGAATAAACTTAGCCTCTTTAGCTTCGTGACTGCTGGCGGATTTAGGGCTCTTTGAGAAAAGTGGTCTTGCTTCCACGAAATCCAGATTGCTGGTAACCCATTATACCAGGGGACCCATCTGGTGCTGCAGATCTAGTTTGATGCGGAACCATTATGAATTTTCAGGGGGCTCTTGGTGGGAGTATCTTTGGAGATCTCCCATCGTGGCAAAAGGGATCATTGAGCCTAGGCTAGCAGCAGCAAATCTGCTCTTTGCATTGGAACTGTGGTTAGTTCCTCGTGAATCAACACACAGCCTCCAGGCCTTGGTAATAAAAGCCTCAGAGCTCTCTGTTCAGAATCATTTCGTCGGGGAGTTGGGTTTAAGTCGATCCTGTCACAACATGGTGGTGAGAGAACCCTTCGATAAACTTGAGCTTCATGAGCAACGGATTTCTTGTTTCAATTCAGTAGATTTGCACTGGAGTGAATCCATCATGATAGTTGTTATATACCTAGAAACATCCTTCCTCATCTGTCGAAAAGCATGTTGTTGCTTTTGGATTTGAGTTTAGGGGAGGTCATTATGAGTTCCACGGACCACTTTAAGCCTGGGGTCAGACTATCTGGAAGACCTGCCCAAATCACAGACATTTATCATCGGAGAAGGAAGTCATTTGTAAATAAGGTGACAAGCTAGCTCCTCTTCGACCTCACGAGGTTCTAACTTCATGTATCACTGCATCTTTTGCTTTATTCGTGTCGACATTTCATGTTCTGCAGTCTGGTGAAAATTGAGGAAAGATCGGGAAAGTGATGGTGAGATCCTTGACAGTGACGCCTCAGTTTCTCGCACTTAGTGTTTCTGAATGAAGTATCAAAATTTTAATGACTCATTCCATGCCATATTTTGTCATCATAACAAGGAAACCATAAACGAATCGAATTACACTGCCTTCTCAAATCTTCTTATCAGTCGATATTGAAACACTGTATGGCAGGCCTGCAAACAAAATTTCAGCATTATTCGCAACATCAACAAATTATGATTTCATTTTCTATGACTATTTGGGTTGAATGTTCTCCAATCTAGCTAGAGAGATTGTTATGGCTCCTCACACAGAGAAAGGGTAGATTCTGGCGCTACTTCCATAAATGTAAGCTGTGGACAGCTTAAGACGAGGGCACTAAATACAATCTGAACATACTGTACATGTTTCTTTCTCTCTTCACGAATATAGAGACGATATAATGTTTCTGTGACATTTCAGGTGTTTCCACTGGAAACACAGGTAGTGCCTAGTATGAATTCCCCAGAAGCAACCAAATACATGTAAGGAAGGTCGTGAAACTTGTTTTCCCGGTTCCGTCTCTATGTCCCCTTCAAAACTTTAAGATCTATGATAAGTCTGTAACGAAGTGCAAGGTTGTCATCGACGTAACGGTAGCAAAGGTCGTGAACCCCGGCGGTTCACATTGCCCCAGAAATATACTTTTAAATTGAGAACCCAAAAGGTAATGCTATGGCATATGCGCTATCTCCCCAGTAGTAGATAATGGTACTCCAAGCTGCAGATGTTACACAATCTCCTGTTATGAACTGGAACGTAAATTTCCTGGTGTGTGCCGCAGATGAGATCACTGACTAGGAACGAACCGTTGAAGGATGACCTTTGCAGAGGTCTTGCAGAGAACCTGAACGAGTTGTGAACGTATTCTGTATGTACTTCAAGTATGTACAGACTGTAGCTAAGGTAACAGAGTCATGGAGTAGCGTCCAGCGGCCTCTCTTGTCTCAGAATACACATCATTCATCTACATGTCCTTTGATTTTCAGTTTCAGATTCAGTTTCAGTTGGGCCTCTCCATGGGACAAAAAGGTGCTGCTGCTGCTGGCTATCATTGTGGGCCTTTACTCCAACTTCGTTAGTTCGTTCCTTCCTTCCTTGCTGCCCGAGAGGGAGGAGAACTTTGGACAGGAGAGGCAAAAAATGGCCGTCAGAGTCCGTTAGACGGGCGTGTTGGGGAGCAGAGTGCCCAATTTGTATCAGTTGGTCAGACCTATACCCCTAGGTCGAGGGAGACCATCGACCATACCAGAGGCACCCCGGAAGCTTGACAGAACTCACTTACTCTCGCTCTTTTCATTCTCCCTTGCTCCCTCCAGTTACCGTACTAACAACCCAGATCGCTCGAAAACTCATTTTGCGCCACCTAAACTCGATTACTCATGGAATTAAAGCCGAATTGGAAAAATTCCACGAATGAGTTCGCAATATCACTACTCGCGCAGGCTCGTGCCGGAATAGGATTGTTACTAAGTATTCAAACCTGCAAGTCTGGAGGACAGACAGCAGTTCTGAGTTCCGATAATTCTGTACTTTACTACTGTAGTTTGTTTACGCAGCAAGCACGTGGTACAAAGACAAACGCAACACCACCTAGAACCCAGACCACTCACCTTCGTTGCCTTAGCCAGCGATTAGTACCCGAAGCTATCTGACAAGGAGAACAAGTAACAATTGTACTTGTTTCGTTTTCGGCTACTCCTCCTGTTAGCGTTCGAGTACTTGGTACCTGTTCATTCTCACAGACACCGATCCCAGCCACTCTGACCAGTTTCAAACTCCACGTTGAAGACATTTTGTAGTTGGGCGGCAATCCGATGTTCAAATGTTTCCTGCTACGGTAGAGTCCAATCCAGTCCAGTATCCGCTTTCCATCCACATCGTTGTGTCATGGGCACCGCTCAGCTGTTGTTGTTGATTATTATTACTCATGGCTATCTAACGCGTCCTTTGTACCTGACTCAACTTAATCACCAATCTGTATCACCCACCTCCAAATAGTTGAAACTCCCCTCTCTAGTCTGGCAATGATCAGAATTCAACTGTTGTGAGATCGTGATCTGTCTCTTCAATGAGCAGGGAATGACTACTGCTGCTCATGGGGTCCCACCTCTTCTTCGTCTTCTTCTTCCTCCTCTAGTGGGACTCCACCGATTCAAATCTCTAAGTAAGCTGCGAACGAACCCCGCAAACTACGATCCTGTCCTTCAAGCCTATCTTGTCCTACGCGGTTGCCTTTCTCTATCTCCAGCGTGTGTTCTCTCATCTAACGAGCTCTATTAATTTTGACCACCAGTACCATTCAGTCTACAAACCTCAATCCGTGGTCCAAGCTCTACCAGACAAGCAATGACTCCTACGAGGAGATCTGCACACTCGAAGTTATGCACTAGTAGTTTAATTTTGTTCACAGCCAACGTACCACTGTCACCGCAGCACCACAGATGTTAGTTCATACCGTAATATGTATCCGGGTTTCTATACTTAGCTCTCAGCACAGCTTACCTTAGCTTTCCCCAACATGATTACCACGATTGTTAACCAAGCGAATGGTCGAAGACTGCAACAACCTTTCATGATAATCATAATAGGGTTTTCCTCCTTTGCTTCAACTGACGAAAGAAAGAAAATGCAATCCCCTGTATTATTATCCTCCTGCAAGCCATCAGGTTTCACTCATGGTTCCCCTATCCTGTACAACCATTACAGTGAGGGATAATATAAGTTCAAACCATAATAGCCCAACAATAAAACATGTTACAAATCAGATCTCTCACCAGAGAGATCTGATCTGGAGAAGTGATCACACCAGTTATGACAACTCGAGACCTTATTCATGCCCAATCTTCCAATATTATGTTTTCCCTTACTTAAGATGAGCTTCAGTATGGGAATGGGGAAATAGAAGTAGAAAGCACGTCTTCGTTATATTCAATTCAATTCAATTCAATTCAAGCCGAGATTAAAGTGATTAAATTCGTGGATTGTTAGTGGTATCCTAGTTCTTTTGCTCCAAGGAGAATAGCTCTGCGTACCTCAACAACATTTCAAGTTTTTGTACAGGCTCGATTTACAACACCCACAGTTTACTAGTCCATAGGCTAAGGTATCTTGTAACTTTGCAATGTGTAAAGTCCTTCACTGCCAAGTACACCCGTACATGCACCCTAAGCACCAACTTTCATAAATTCCTCACGAGTAAGCAAGGCAGTCAACCTGATCTCCACACTGGTGCCAGAGCTTGTGCTTGATCTATGATTGAAGAAAACTTAGTCGACTTCGTTTGCCCCTCGGAGGTTATCAGTCCAAATCAGTAGGAAGGAAACTTTTGTGTCCTCCCCACCCACCACCAGAAGCTATAGCTTTGTCTCAACTTTGCCCACTACTTTCTACTGTAATCGCAATCGAGACATCGTCCAATTCATCAGCGGAAGAGCACCTCGAAATCATCAATCCCTATAATTTGTGGACATAACAGTTGTACATCACTACCTACTGTCCTCTCTCTTCGTGTACTTCTTTTCCATTTTTCTCCAGTTGGCCATGATTGAGCAACCTGGATTTTTTTGTCAAAACCACACTACATAGCATTTGTAGTCCTCTACACTACTCTACAACTACAACTACAACTACAACTACATGATCTTCTTCTCCTCCAGTAGTCCTACCATGATTTTTCCTACACAAAAGTTTAATCACACACCTACTCTTATTTTCTGCTCAGATAGCTGACATGATCATAACGTCTAGCTAGCTACAGCTGGTGAGTCGATCATATCTTTAGCCTGCAGTATGTCCTTCATGTGGACAAGAACCCTTCATAGCTAGATTAAGTAGCAAAACAGAAACATCACAGAAGCTAACATCTCATCTTATCTGAGTTTAGTCTGTCGAAAACTGTTTAGACTGCTCTCATTGGAACAGCACTCAAGTCGGAATATGATGAAGGGAAGAATTTGATAGGAGTGAAGGGAACAACAACTTCTGGGGGAATGACTCTTCATATCCAACAATAAGAATCCCATCACAGGATAAATGATAAAGAGTGATTAACAACAACAACGCCATCTGCAAAGTGGTGTGGAATATGCAGTACTTTTCTTGGTAAAAATGAGAGCGTTTTCTGGATGCGATCTAGCACTTCCTATTTCTCTCTCGACACTTGCAAGCGATTGAGAACGTCGCCATTCCATTGAGAGCTGCTGCTTGGTCAACTTTCATTCATTGAAGTACTCGAGCGCTTGTGCACTTGAGCACCCTCTCATGTCCTCATGGAATACCACCCAGGTTTGATTCATAGCTTTTGCGTAACTTTACAAAGCTTTGTTGGGTATTTGGCATCAGGCCGATTCCGTCGAGTTTTTACTGATTACTTTTCCGTAACTTTAGAAAGCTTGGCAGGGTCTTTGGTATCATGTCCGGTCCTAGACATGATTTAGGTGTGGATTGATCCAATGGGGCCCTTTAACATAATCGACATATGCAAAGTGTAAAGGATAGATGTCGGGAAAGAAACGGACAACGTTTATTAAAAAAGGTCCAAACAATTGTGCTTACTGAGAACGGGGTTTAGGATTTAATTTTGTTAAAGCCCAATTACACTTTACTAACTTGAATGTATTGGGGGCATTTATGTGTTTAGTATAGTGGTGTTTAGTATCATATGAAATAAAAATTGTCATAGCCTCCCAATTAAACGTTTACTTTGAGTTGTCGATTAGTGTCCGCGACATGAGAATTATAGATTAGCTACACCGACAGTTACATCCACATTGATTCGGTGTAGGTGTAGTCGTTTTTTAAGTAACTTACAGTAGTGACGCCAGGAATTAAAGTTGCTTTCCTCTCCCTTTTGTTGAACATTGAAATACCAATCAATTCGATATATGATTCCTCTGGCCAGGGAAAATGGGGATGTACAAATAAACTAATGTGAAGGCAATCTCAGCACACACTTGCTGCAATAAGCAATCACCATACATCAAGTTATCACATATCGTATCTAACCGCTAAAATAAAACCTCATGAAGCTGATATCTATCATAGAAGATTAACCCTTACAGGCATATTCCAAGCACTTGCTAAACTTTCTGAAAAAGTAAATACATACATATCCATGGCCTTTAGTCTATATAGTGTAAAAGAGGATCGATAACATCTATCCATGACATTTTTTTAGGTGCTTTCTACTTGCTGATTCTCATATCGAATTCAGATTACCATCTTCTTCATCATGAATATTCACCAAGGCTCAAACTAGAGACACACAATCCAGACCTCCTTCTAGATTAGCATCAGCTTTTCTTCCGTAGACGTGCATGCGCAAAGAATGCAACAGAACCATGCAACGCGATTCATGATTTCTGGTGGTCCACAGCTAGTCTAGGAGGAATAGCCATCCAGTCCCTACTACACTTGAGCCATCCATATATAGATTGATGGATTCTGGAAAGTAGACTGACATCAAAATATATTTCAACTTGATTTGCTCTCGAGTTTCTTCAGATATGTAGATAAGCCACCCACATTATAGGAAATCTAATTTTATCTCTTTCCACGTAGGTACAGAAGAGAAAAGCGTGAAAGTACTTACACCAAGTGGATAAAATATAGACACTAAATGACTTACACTGTACTGCAAAATCGACTTAAGATGAGGTCAATGATCTATCACCAAAACATTCCTTAGTGGCAGCATTATGTTCTTCTGAGCCAAGAAAGAAATGTCTTCAGTTAAAAGTGATGATTTATGTTTAGCTTGGCATTGTAGAAGCAGCCACCACATTAAATATTTGCTCAGGAGGTACAGCAACCTGCTGTAGTACAAAGTTTTGAATCGAATCTAGTATGTTACATAGAGAGAGACATATACTTTATTTCCTTCTTACCTTCTTTATTATATTCGAATTAATTATAGTGTGTTACCAACGACATATACCATATTAAATGAAGATTTTAAGATCATGAACCTCCAGCGAAACTGTAGGAATAGATTGTACTGAGAACAAGACAGTTTGTGAATCAAACTTCTTGCTGCATAATCTATTACATTTTTCTAATAAGAAGTCATAAACATGAAAGGCATGAGATTGGATTTTCCAGGTTGATGCTATAAAAACTGGATCTTGTCTTATATAAGAACGTGCCAGAGTCAATTTCTAGACTGTGTAGAGCATTTCATTTTTAGAAAATATAAATATTTATAATTATACATTAAAGTCTATGTCATGAATCCGCGTATGAAAATCCGTAGACCACATACAGAAATATACTAGGCTTATCACAAAAGACTTAATTTTCTGGTGAAGCTAGGCGATAACCTGATGCTAGATAACTTCTGATTTTCCAACCACCCTTCGATGATCAGGAGCTATGTAGTACCCTGGCTTTGATTGAAAGCTCCGAACTTAATACGTCTATTGCCATGAGATGCTCGTCTTATTTGCAGCTTATCATACTTTCCCACAAGAATTGAGTATCCTCATTAGATAAGCTTCATCAGATGAATTCAAGTTTATTTTATTGAAAAGAGGCGACCGCGTAGAATAACAAGAAGGATGGGAAGACCCCATCAAGCCTTACAAGGATGAGATAAGAGGTAAAATGAAGCTAAGCCCTCAATAGTTTTTAATACAGTCAAGCCATGTTTGAAAAAGAAGAAGATACCCAGTTCCTTGCACCTATCACGTCCCATAGGAAGCCCATATATAATTAGCAATAGACTAAAACTAAGAGATAACATGTATCAGATCAGAGGTACTCGTCCACGCCTATATTTCTACAGCTTTAGAGACAAACTGAATTCTAGTGAAAGTCAATGCTGATTTGAGTGTATGGAGTTAACCAATCATAATTACTATTTTTTTTGGGAAGTTTGACCACTTAGAAGGTGGTGATTCCATATTTGTCATATTTTGTCCAGTTCCATGCCAAATTAGTCATGGTACAGCAATGCACTCATACGCAAAGCAAAATTGATCAAGGTTACGAAACAATTACAAGGTTTTATAGGCCAGACATATAAACAGGGCGTGTGGTTGGTAAGTGCACCAGGTACTGCACTGTACCCATACCACGTGCGTACCTGTACGAACTGCGTACAGAGCCAAATCCCAGGTTTCCCAGACGTAGCTGTGGTGGTAGATAGGGGTGACAGACCTACTATAGCCGGTTCTTGTGCCTAACTGCAGTCTGTTAAACAGGTTGAAGTTAGCTAACTGGTTCTAAGCATCGCTAATTTGAGTCCAACAAGCCTCTCCACGGCGCCGGCGCTGGCGAAAGTTCTGGCTGCCGTCGAACACTCCCGGTGAGGACACTTCCGTTGAGTGGTCGTGTTTGCCATGTGGTTATCCTCTTGTAGGCGGCGCATTGAGAGCTCCGTTTGTTCGCGCCGTTCGCTGGAAAGTACGTACGTCACAAAATACTAGCTTATACGTATTCAATACAACCATGGTGGAGAAGAGACCCTTGCGCCCATTGCCTGTTGGAAGATATGATAAATAATCATAACTCGTCTGTTATCAGAACAGGAAAAGCTAAATTTAATATATGCAGAGATAAGCCAAATTCAAGGACGAAGAACTCGATCCGTTTCCTCATGAGTGCAACTGGAGAAAAAAAAGCAAAACCCAAAATTTTGAGAGTAAAGCAAGTAATGAAATAGAGAGCTCAAATGATTTGTATCATCGCTTCAAAAAATTGAGAGAAATGTGAAGTGGGTAAAGTCCCAGCGGTAAAGATTTAGTTCACAAGATGGAGATATTTCGCCCAACCTCGACCAAGCACTATCTTTTAGCGAAAAGAGAGTCATACCCTGCACTACGGGCCAAGGCTTGAAACCTATGCTAGTTCAGAAGAGAAGAGGGAAATGCGTGCATCATTGACTCAAAATTTATCACCTTCAATAAGCTGGGAGAATGATTTTTCTACATAAAGGCAACTATATACGCTTTGTAACAATGGTAGACAAACAATTGAAAGAGGACAAGTACTTCAGAATCTACCTCGTTTGCCCTAGTTTCGTAACGAAATCACAATGATCTTAGAATGACAGAAAATTGGCCCTAGAGACAATTTTGCACTTCTTTGAAGTAACATTGGGCTGGGACTTTGAGAGAGAGGGACTGGCCCTATGATTACCACGAAATGAAGATGGTAACTTTCAAAAAGACTAGGTGATGAAAGACATCATATATATCAAGCCTTTATTTTGTAAAACTAGGTGGGACTATGAATGGGATAATTATCGTAAAACCAGATTTACAAGTTTGGAGCGAAAATACACCAATATATGAACAGCATTTGTGTTTTAAAACGAGGATGTTACTATGCTAAAGTTTTCTCTTTCTTAAGATCATGTGTTTGAGTTCGTTTGTTCCTTTTGAGCCTTTTAACCTCAATATTTCCCCAAACTTAACGCATATGAGGATCAGTTATGTCAATGTTCTACATATCAGCCGACGAACATTCCGTTGGCAACACCTAGTAAAGGTCAAGCAAGAGGAAATCCTAGAACTCTCGCTTTAATTCAATATAATTCATCTTAATCGAAGCAGCCTTTTACCCAAGTGATGTATTATATTTTGCTTTCTTCGAGTTTTTGAAGAGGAATCATTTGTTTCTTTTTCTTCAAGAACCTTTGAGGTCTTTAAGGGAGCATAAGGTTCCATCGGCTTATTGTCCAGTTCATGGAAGCTTAGGTGCACGAATCATTACACCATATTACATGAGACCGGATAACGTATGAAGTCTCTCCCGCAAAGCCCATAGTTTATCCTCTTCGGTGTTTCCTCTAGGTGGAAGATGTTGCCTACTATGGCCATTTGTCCAGGACTAAATCCAGAAGTGTCACTTAAATTTCCTTTAAAAAGAGTAAGAAAATGCGATGCACATAACATAGAAAAAGGATGGCAAAACATAGTTAGAGCTGGACATTACTCGAGGTTCAGCACCGCAACAGCGGTATAATTGAAGTTGGAATTAAGTTCAAAATCTAAGTTGCACAACTATCGATTTTTATGCAGGCTTGAAGTTATAACATTCATAACTTTGATCTTTCAGACATACGCGTCTTGACACATGATCATTATGAGCAATTGAACTTTGTAATCATGACATAATGACTCTATACGCTTCACGTTAACAGCATTACCTCGAGGACAAATCCTGTGGTCATCTTCTTAGTCTAGGTGCCTGCAACATTAATGGTTGGAGTTATCTCCAGTTCTTTGACAACAGTTGATTCCCTTACCTTAATGGTTCCTCTTTCCTCTTTTCTTTGCATCCTACTTGTATTAATATATTCTCACTGTAAACTATGCATCACATCCCACCCCTCTGTTTCTCACATGCTGATATCTCCTTAGAAACTTTCATGAAAATAGAACAACCGTTCTTGACATACATGATACTGCCTAAGGAACAATACACTACCTAAGGAGAAGAACTTCTATACTATATGTATACTTTCCACGGGCGAAGCCACTCGACGACAACTACAACAACCTAATTTTATTTAAATATAACTTTTCTAATCTTCAAAGCTTTTAGACTTCGTCTTCAGAACTCTAGAAAAGCGATTCTGGTGTGCACCTTGGGTGTATAAATGCTGCTGCATTCCCATGATTTCATTGATAAGGTCAATTTATTTTTATCAAACACGCGTATATATCCTCTTTCTTTAAACTGCTATTTTAAAGCAGAACCACGGATATCAGATAAAGTAATTCCTTCCAATGGAAGCCAACTATTGTTCAAGTTGCTAACCAGGGGTCAATGGGTACAAGAGGTTCACATAGAGAGTTCTCAAATTAGAGTTTTAGGGGTACTCATGGAGATTTTGGGTTAAGGTTTACTGGTAGATGGCAGACATGTTATGGATGAAGACCCATAACCAGGAAAAGTTTTGAATCATTGCCGGGAGTGAATCGTTACTTTTTATAGCCATGGGGTCTTCAACCCAGAAAAAAAGATTCTAGGAGTTCGTCCAATGTCGGTAAAACTATAATTGAAACCCTCCACTATGACTGAAAGTGAATAAGCCTAGTGGAGTAAGTCACATGCTGCTTGCATGGTGTGTAGAACCTGAAGGCAATCACGCCTCCCAAGCATATGGTAAAACAATCCAAAAGAGATGGGTTGATGACCTTGCTAAACTTGGTTGTGGTTGATGATATTATACATACAGCAATGTTTGTAAATTATCTACTGGAACTCTGTAATATTATGAGAAGTTCTGGAGGTTTTATACAGCATGCTGTGGGTTTTAGAATGGAAAATCCCACGAGTTATTCTTAAAAATGATACCGAACTATTATTAGTCATGGTGATTTTTATTTATGAGGTGTGTTTTTCTCTCATCTCTCATGTGGTCCATCTTAATTAGTTTAATAAAATCAAAAACTCTTAAACTCTTCATGGATTCTAAGGTTTAGGGGTTCATGGGGATTTCCAATATTCAAACTAGTTAAAGTTTAATCAGTTCAAAAAATCTCCCGAATTTGCGTAACGAAATGCATGGAATAGACGCAAGAAACGAACTTTAAATATATGAATCACTTTCTGCCTGAAATATAATATCTATACAACGAAAATGGTATTTCAAGGATGATGTTGAGAAATTTATCCTGCGGAGACACTGTATATCCTTCCAATTTCCTGCTGAGAAATTTATCCCTTGGGTGAAGCTCTAGTTTGCATGTGATATTTTATTACATCATCAAATAATAAATTTAATAGAAGATTCAAGTTCTCTTTGCAATTATAAATTCTGATAATGTATTTCGTGGATATCTTGAGTTGGATTCTTCTTTTACGACTATAGTGTTCCAACTAGGATATTTTTTTTTTCATAATTAAGTTACTTAGGAATGTAACATATTGCTAAAATGTGAAATGGAAATCAATTCTACCGCTTATTCTTGTTTTCTAAGTAGATTAAGTTTTTCTCTTTCCAATTTCTTCTTCCCTCTTTGAGTATAATTAAACGCAACTATATATAGTCAACTAATAATCTACTCAGTGAGTGTTGACTATGTTGAAAATTTCAAAGAATTATTGTTTTGAATGCTTGGAGGGGGGAGGGGGTTGTGGAGTTTAATGCATGGATATGTAAAATATGATGTTAAGAATGGTTATATCTGATTTTCTATGTACAAAATACAGATAACTGGAATAAAATATAAATTATCATCACTTATATTATATTCAAGATAATATTCTCATAAATGTGTGGGTCAAACTCAAATGATGGGAAATGTTCATCAAGAAGAAGATTAACTCATGCATAATTTAATATTTCTTTTACATATATATATATATATATATATATATATATATATATATGTGTGTGTGTGTGTGTGTGTGTGTGTGTATGTATGTATGTATTGTAATAAGTCAATATTCTATACAAACATGTTGAATATGAACAATCCAGATTGAAGACACTCCATATATATTTGAGTAGTTTACACAAGAGTTCTGGAAATATTGGCTGTAAGAAAATATTGGTATTGTACTGCTGATTTTCTCATATTTTGCGTTAGAATTTGTCCGCATGTCAAGTTGTGCTTGATATGTATACGATTAGAATTTTGGAAGATGATATGGAACACTTGACGATACTCACAAGTGACTATTTCAAGTTTCCTAAGTTCTATATAGAATGTCTATACTTTGTAAGAATGACCTTTTACTCTTAAGGTATTATATAGGTTAGGTATATTTTATCACCATCAATTTGAAAAACTTGTTTTGTGTTTATTTCACCTAGTATTAAAGTATTTCAGAGCCACATTGGACGCTTTTTTGAACCTCAAGTTGAGGTTTAGCATAATGAAGGTTATCAAAGTTATGGGTCATGTGAACATCCGGCATAATTTGTAGAGGCAAAATAACTTAACTTTTGTAATGGAAAGCTACTTGCAAAGGCATTTAAAGTATACTTTATAGCCTTGGAGTGGAATTTATCGTAATTGCTGAATGCATATAAGAAAAAAAAAATCATCTCAGGAGTTTATTTATGGACAGGAAAAAAAAGGCATCCAATTCCGATCCTAACTAAAAGACCCATATTATCATGTAGACCTCGTCAACAGTATAGACTAGTTCCTAGGTCCAACGAAATATAGTCGTAAATCTAAAAAGAAGGGACTAGATTTTGACACCTGAAAGAAAAGCCAATTTATAATAAGCATCTGTGCTTCTCTAAAAGTATGATGGAGGCAATCAATCAGATAGGAAGATAGATTGTATGGAGGTTTCCACATGTGGGTATTTTCACTCCA
Organism: Lunularia cruciata; assembly: GCA_948567375.1. NCBI lineage: Eukaryota > Viridiplantae > Streptophyta > Marchantiopsida > Lunulariales > Lunulariaceae > Lunularia > Lunularia cruciata. The sequence continues at coordinate 41,774,379 of OX419762.1, read as the reverse complement.
AATGATAAAGCAGGTATTTCCAAGGAAGTACCCATATATAACTAACCATATATCAACTTTCCCACGTATGTAATGAAAATATGTTATTTAGCAGTGAGGAAGGAAATAAGAAAGGAGAGGAAGCTTGTAGGAAAAGCGAAGAATAAGTTTTAAATACTGAAGAGAAACCATCCAAAGCTCCAAAAGTATTGAAGTATCGAAGCTGAGAAAAAGAATAAGGCAAGCTTTACCAACCTACGATTCGCGAATATCTTGACTCTCAGCGATAGATATCTGATTAATTATGTTTCTCTCCAAAATAGGTAAGGTAAAATAAAATAAAACAGGCAAAATTCTTTTCTTAATCACTCTGAGTTTGTATATTGGATTCCCATAACTAATCTCTAGTTAGAAGATTCAGAGTCCCGGTGCTTGGTGAGGAAACAAGGAAAAAATATTGTAGTAAGTATTGCTATTGGAGAGATCTTTTTGCATTTGGTCAGTCGTACCATTGTCCTTCAGCATCGTTCTCACTTTCGACAGCACTTTAGTCCACATCAGTTTGGAGTAGCTACACCTGGAGGATGTGAGGCTATATCTCTAGGCATTAGAGCACTCCTAGATATCCATCCAGAGTGGGTCGTCCTACAGGTGGATGTTGAGAATGCTTTTAATAGCGTCTCACGTGCATCCATCTTTAGAGAGCTTAGGGAGGCTGGTGGATCCTTGGCGAGTCTCATTCCTTTTGTGCGGTCTTTTTATGGCTCTCTTGCTTCCCTTTACTACCAACATGGTGGTTCACAGGAGGGAGTCATCGTCTTGGAGTCAGCTGTTGGTACACGACAGGGAGATCCTTTGGGGAGGGGCCCTTATTTGCCATGGCTCACTTTAGAGCTCTCCTATCTACTACTTTGGCCATGCCAAGTTGTGTATTTCACTCCTTGGCAGATGATACACACATCGTAAGCCTTGTAGATCAGATTAGGCAGGCCTTTGACTACTTGACTACCGAGCTACATCTAGTAGGCTTGAGAGTCAAGGTGTCAAAGTGTAGGGCATGGTCCCCTTTAGGTATCCCTCTCCACCTTGAGCTTCCAAAGGGGTGTATCACATCCACAGATGGACTTCGTGTTCTTGGAGTGCCAGTAGGATCGGAGGATTTCGTCACACGCTTCTTGGACGCTGCCCTTGTAGAGGATGTTCTCCATGTGGATGACCTTCCATTACTAGGAGATTCGTAGATGGCATTTGGTATACTCTCTTCCAATATTGCTTGTCGACCATCCTACCTCATCTGTACAGTTCCTCCCTCACCGTCCTTCCTATCACGTATGAGAGCATTTGATAAGAGGATTATGGGAGTCTTTGGTGATATTATTGGACCAGGGACTTTTGAGTGTGTGATAGGGGATTTGGCACGTAGACAGACAACTCTACCAATCTCATGTGGTGGGGTTGGCTTGCTTTTTATGGAGGAGATGGCACCTATAGCGTTTTTGGGTAGTTGGGCTCTCTCGGCACCCCTACTTGCCTCTCGTTTTGTGGTTGCTGATAGGCCGGTTTTGGAGACTTATGTGACAGAGGTGGAGGGAGGACCCTTTTCTCTCCAGGTGTTATTGCGGCAGATGAGAGATAGTCTATCCCCACAAGCACGAGAGGGTTTTCCATCGTTTGCTTCACTATCGTCAGATTGGACTAGAGGTTTACAGTCTTCCTTGATGGAGCGACAGTGTGAGCATACGCTACATTCTCTCTTAGTTGACTCGTCCATTCCTCAGGCTACTAGAGCTCTTCCTCTGTCTACGCTCTTGCTCCGGCAAGGGTGTAGGCTCGTGGATCCTAGCTCGACCATGCATTAGGGCTTTCCGACTCGCACCGGCTACTTTCTCTACAGCGATGAGGTTTCACCTAGGCTTGGTCCACCCATCTGCATCTTCACTACTCACTTGTGAGTGTGGTTCCACACTAGATGCAGCGGCGGTCCACATGACACGGTGTCCTTTTGGAGGACAGAGGATAGCTACACATGATGCCATTAGAGACATAATGTTTGCTATGGCACGAGAGAGTGGATACTTAGCTTGGAGGGAGCGTTCGTATGCGTTGCAGACGACACGTGTCAGGGCAGACTTATACTTGGTCCGAGATGATCAGGTGACAGTAGCAGATGTCGTGGTCACGGACCCTACACTGGATATAGTTTCGGAGGGAGTGATTACCCATCCCCTTGGATGGGTGGCGAGTGCAGCAGCAGGTCGCAAGGTCTCCAAGTATAGGGGCATGCAGTGAGGTCACCTCTTTGTTCCTCTAGCCTTGGAGTTATATGGAGCGATGGACACGGCATTTGACACATTTGTCGGGGAGTGCACGAGAGCTTATCATGTTAGGCGTCAGGGGGTACCACTCTCACTCTCATACTTTGTAGCTTACTTTAGGCAGCGTGTGTCCATTGCTCTACAGAGTGCAGTGGCTGGTGCAATCCATAGGAGAGCAATCACATTCGGTAATGTCTCTTCGGATGCTCCAGTTGTGTGTAGACCGTACGACTTGCATAGCTCGGATATCTTAGGTGCGGTAGGGCAGATTTCTCATATAGACTCTATTAGGGCTTAGCCCCATGTTACCTTTTTTGTCTCTCCCTTGTACGGCTTGATGGGGTCTTCCCATCCTTCATTTTTCCTACGCGGTCGCTTTTTCTCTAGTAAGTAAGATGTCGATTCACTTTATTTGCAAAGGCTTTCTTTGCTTTACCCTAATGGTAAATTGGGAGGTCTTCAAAAAATAAAATAAAATAAAATAAAATAAAAACATACTAATTATATATGTATATAGAAAAAATCAGAATACCACAACTCTAATTTAGTGAGTACGTTTTGTGATAAATAGAATTTGAGGGGTTCTGAAAGACTTTGCAGATTGAACAAGTTGGCTTCGTGTTTTGTTGTGAAGTGAGCGTTTGGCAGTCTTGTGAGAATTTTATGGTATCCAGTGAAGAGCTATCCATCCTTCAAATATCGTTGCGGAGAATTTGTCCCTAGTATGCTGATATAGCCTATATTTTACAATAAGTTAACGAATTTACTTCAACAATTTATAAAATTTATTTATAAAGTTTTAGCTTTTCCTCCTCAGTCGTGTTTTCACATCAGTATATTTCAGAACATAGCTTTATTAATGAAAGGAAGGAGAGTTATTGGTAGAGTACGTAGGACGAGAATACAGTACTATGAAGGAGATGTCTATGTAAGCTGTAGACAACACGGTTGAGTATCTTGGGGGCTCGCATACTTATGGTAGGAATCATTCATTATTCAAGCCGTCTTGGGGATCTGCTAAATTTAGCTGTTAAAGTTAGAAATGCTTATCCAGAAATGGAAGGAAACGAGGGTCATGGCCCCACGTTTCTTCCCATTGCCATTACTGCAATTGCCGGAAACAGACACGCTGGTGGATTCGTATTCGACATGAACATGGATGGAAAAGGCCGAAGGTCCGTACGTTCCCTCGACCTGTGGTTGGCCGTCGCCACAGTTGGCGATCGACGGAATGTTAACTCCGTAACGACCAGTCCGTGAATTGGCCAGGCCGGTTTTTCCGGATTGCGAACTCTGTAAGTGAAAGAACCCGAGGTATTTCAAGACTTCCCGAGAAAACAGTCTCCTATGTGCAGAGCTCAAAGGGCGAAAGCTAGGGGTTCGCAATTTCTCTCTCTTTCTGCGCCGGAAATTCCCCCGGCGAATTATACCGGTTAAAGAGACTAGTTTCCCCGAGAACATGGGAGGACTTTATCATGGCCAGCCCAATCAGTGTCTCCGCAGGTTTGTGGTTTCCGCGCAAGAAGTTTTCGCCGAATCAAAGTAGATGTTCTTCTCTGCCAAATTTAATTACCTTCTGGTAGATCAATTGCCCAAGCGATAATACGGTAATCATTCATGTAATCAAACATTCCATCACCCTAAAGTAATCAAATGTTCAAGGTTAAAACACACAGAAGTCTGGTTTGCGCAGTGCTTATTGGGGCGGTCACTCGGCATTTCCGCGATTTCAAGGAAATGCATCCAGGGAAATCACGTGCTCGGGTATTACTTGCGCTCCTTCCGCCAGAACCTGTAACAAGTTCACGAAGCGCCGTCCCTCGGTCCCCCATGAATGACTGGTTGACTGTAGGCACTAAACTCAAAGCTTGAAACCCGTGCCCGCCAAAGCTCAGTCCGGTCTCTGCCATGGAGGAAAAGGCGGGTCGGGATATGAAAACGACCCTTATGGAGGAGAAGGTTCACGACGGAAGGAGAGGGCGGCGATGCGGGCCCCGGCACATGGATGGATGGAAGGAAGAAAGAAAGGCCCGCCGGCGGCATGAGGGACGGATGTATTATTAGGGCTATGTGGAGTTTATGAAGGCCACGAGTCGACGCGTATCGGAGCGAAGGTGGGACCTTTTGATTCGAGTAGTTTAATGAGAAGTCAGCCATTGTGAGCTCACGTGCTGCTGCAGTTGAGTGCACTGAATGAATGTAAACATTGGATAGCTGCTGTTCCTCTCCCTACTACTGCTGCTGCTGTTGTTGCGGCCCGACTTTCAACCGGGTGTCGTGCTCTTCCGGGACTCTTGTGAGCTCGACTCGACATCATCCGAGGGATTTTGCAGGAGATTGTTTGGTGGTGTTTGAATCTTATGCAAGAAGCGCGGTTCGTAAGGAAGAGAAGGATGGACGTCCAGTTTCGTGTGAACAGAAGCAGCAGCGAATAGATTGAGACGTTGCTGTTCGAATAAATTACAAGGCCTATGTCGTTGGATTTGAGAAATCCATAAACAAAGCGAAACTTCTTGAGTTGTCGTTGTGAGCTTGTCGTTTTACTGTGGGCTAATTGTTTCCGGTTCTGTCTCAAGAGTTTTCACTAGGATCTTGCTCTTGTCCCTTTGTCTCTTGTGAGCTTACTCCACTGAGACTGAGCCCACTCACATTCTTCTCTCACAGAGTTGCGCTTTTCCTTAGCAAGAAGGAAGCGGGCTCCTCGTCTAGACCTCCGTGCTGAAGTTACGTTCTCTCCAGAGTACTTGACCGAATATGCGCTCGAGATCGCCAGCTAGTGGGGGTCATACAGCAGGAATAAAGCGATCAAAACATAGACGAGCGTCGGAGTTGGAGTTGATGTTGCCTTGTGGCAAGTTTGTTTGGAATGAAACATCTTCGGGAAGAAAGTGGAGCAATCTACTCATGTAGTTGAGTCCATGAGTCGCCCCACGCGGTGAGTGATTTGATTTTCCTGGGCCTTAACGAATTGGTGCCGCTTTACAGTATGGGATCCTACACGAGTGGACGGAGAGTATGTGGATGGGAGATCTAGTGTGACATAGTACATGATACGCGGTTGCAATCAAGGCACGTCGCTTCTCTACATCGCCTTTCGGAGAGCGAGTAGTGGATTTAGTGGGCGTGAATTTGTAGGTGAGGTGGTGCAAATCTATGCCATTGTTAGCTGACGAGAAGAAGATTAATCGCAAGATAAAACTTTCAGCTTGGTTGATCAGGCTCGACGTTCGGAATGGCCTTTCTCTCGAAGGGATCGAAGATGTTCCTCACTTTCATGGGAGGCAGGTCCAACTGTAAGCTGCCGTTGAAGAGTTTGCAGTTACATCCTCTATGGAATTGACTACTCGGACAAGTTGGGTCCCAACACTGTTTGGTTTTAGCTCAATTCGAGAGGAGATTGCCTCTATCCAATGACGCTCGGAGCGTCTATGAAGCAGGGAAAGGTATGCTGATGTGATAGCATATAGAATTGAACCGGCATTCAGGTAAGGCGAGTTGAGCTCCAGCAGATTGGCAACCCACCCCCGGTCCGGCAAGAAAAATGGAGAGTGGCTATCGAAGGAGGATATGGGGAGCGATCATCATCGTGGTGGCGGTGGTGGGCGTTTCTGGTCAGCCGCAACCTCTCCCTCAGCCAGAGACCCTCAATGAGACACAAGCTATGGAAACTCTGAGGCAGTCCTTGGAGATTGAAGACAAATCATGGCCGGCGCAATCAGACCCTTGCACGAGCTGGATAGGAGTGGGCTGTGATAATGGACATGTTGTAGCCATAGCACTATCAGGGAAAAATGTCACTATGCTGAACAGGAGCCGCCATCCCATTCTAGACATGGATTCTCTTCTCAGGCTCCCCTCCCTGAAGACCCTCACTGTCTCGGATTTCTTCGTCCCCGGCACGATGCCCAACTGGCTTGGCAATCTCAGTTCACTAGAAACTCTAAACTTGTCTAATTCATCTTTAAATGGCAGCATACCTTCTACCCTTGGACAGTTATTCGGACTCCGGGGACTCTTCCTCTCACATAATTTTCTCTCTGGAAGTATTCCGGGGGAGGTGGGCAATCTAGGTGGTCTTCAATTTTTGGACTTATCATCAAATATGTTGAGCGGCACCATTCCTTCCTCCCTGCTGAATTTGCCGACTCTAGAAGTGCTTAATCTTTCTCACAACTTTTTGTCTGGACCAATTCCGGACAAGTTTACAGGTCTGGTGAGTCTCCGCCATTTGGTCCTGGCTTATAATTATTTCAATGGTGCCATACCGCGCCTAGGAAGCCTTCAACTCCTTTCAGATATCGACCTTTCCAGAAATAACCTCTCAGGTGGTGTTCCAGCCGAGCTTGGGAACTTGTCAAAGCTGGTCTCTCTTAGTCTGAACGACAACCATTTGAACGGGACCGTACCTCCGGAGCTCACTCTTTGCGCCGAGCTCACATTGTTGAACCTCGGTGGAAATCTCCTCTCTGGGAACCTGCCTTTGTCAATGGGTTCGTTGCTTGAACTGACAATCCTGAACGTCTCTCTCAATGGACTGACTGGTTCCATGCCCCCAGGTTGGGACAGCTTGACCAAGCTCCAAACTGCAGACATGTCTCACAACCTGTTCTACGGACCTCTTCCTGCTGATCTTACCGGTCACAAAACTCTTGCACTGCTCAACATCTCCGACAATTTTTTTAACGAATCTTTGCCTGCAGTGCTGCCCAACATCACCATCACCAAGAAGAACTGTTTCTCTAACATCACCAGGCAGCACACTCCCCGCGCTTGCTCCAAGTTCTATGCGGATCGTGGAATCGCCATCATCAAAGAGCCTCCTATTTCTTCCAATACTTCCGCAGTTCCTTCAGGCCCAGCTCAAGCCGCTGGCAAGGGTGGATCGTCCAAAGATAAGCACTTGATACCCCTTCTTGCAGGCATTGGGGGAGGTCTAGCCTTGATTATTATTATCGGAGTTCTCGCCTATTGCGTCCACAGATTGGAGAGGAGAAAGGACCGATCTCCCAGTGGAAACGCCAGGAGTGGACCTCCTGAGTCTGGATTTGGCTCCGGTGGAGCTGGGGTTATTGTAAGCCGGTTAGGTGAGGCCTTCACTTACGCACAACTGCAACACGCCACGAAAAAGTTCAGCTCTTCCAATCTCATCTGCCAAGGCCACTCAGGTGATCTATACAAGGGTCTGCTCGACGGAGGCACCACAGTCGTTGTCAAAAGAGTAGAGGCTTCCAAATTTAAGAAGGATTCATACGTTCCAGAGTTGGAGGTTTACGGAAGAGCCTCGCACGCAAGGCTTGTTTCACTTTTGGGGTACTGCCTAGAACGAGAGGACGAGAAACTTCTGGTGTATAAGTACATGCCTAATGGAGATTTGGCATCTGCTCTCCACACGAAAGGAAGTCCTGGCCCTGGTGATGTCTTGCGATCGTTAGATTGGATCACTCGACTGAAGGTCGCCATTGGCGCAGCCGAAGCACTCTCGTATCTACACCACGACTCTCAGCCTCCTCTTGTGCATAGGTACGCTATGAAGTCCCTTTGCCTGGAGTTTGTTTAGTCAGTCAAAGCCATGTACGTTTCTCTTATTTCCTTCCCGTACATTAACTGTCCAGTAAGTAAGTACGTGCACAACTCCAAGCGGCAGCTGCAGATGGTCGTCCGGGTTTCAGATTAACGTGCCGAATAGTCTGTTGACTACGATCAGATAGATTGGTATTGTAGTAAGCGAAGTTCAATGTACTGCTCAATCAAGGAGCCGCCTGATGATCCGGATCGTTATATCTTAGAAATGCAGGGAAGTAAACGTCGATCCTTGATCTTAGGCGTCGTGAATGAGGTTGTCAGTGAAATGTTGAGTTGCAGCTCTCATTTGCGTTCGAGAACTCATTTCCTGCAAAGGAACGGTCGATTGTACTCAGGCACATCCTAAAGGTTCCGGGTTGTAGATCTTCTGATTACGATTTCTGGAATTTGAGAATGTGTGGATTGTTTGAATTCTGGCGATCGCTACATTTGTGAACGTTGCAGTCCCGCAATGTCTGGTTCTGATTGGTTGAAGGGTGCCTTGGAACTTCTTGTTCCAATGCAGGGATATCAAGGCTAGCAGTATACTACTGGACGACAAGTTTGAGGTCAGAATCGGGAGCTTAAGTGAAGTTCGATCACAAGATGGAGATTCACACCCGGGGTTAATTCGTCGACTTCTTGGCCTTTCACAGTAAGTAGTGCCAGAAGAGGATTTGCTCTTGCCAATTTCCACTTCCACCAATTCAGGTCACTTTGCACATATAGCCATTGTTATCTTGTCTATATTTGAACCACGGACTAAAGTAGGTTCTCACGTAAATCGTCATGATTGTTTCTTGTGTCTTCTCAGATCCTCCGACCAGGGAATTCGTGATGCAGGTACAGTTGCACCACTAGGAACTTCTCATTGAATGCCCAAATCTTTAACATGCATGTGCATTGATGCCACGCATTGGAATTCAGACTCCCGCAGAATCTGCACAGGCCATCTCACAGACCACCTAACTTCTGTAGCTTGTAAGTTAAGGAATAGTACATCGAAATTCCGAATTTTAGCTCGCGCCTGCCGTAATATAAAATTTTCGTAAATCTGCAGATCCCTTTATGAATGGTCTCGCATTGAATGAAACGAAGCCAGCGAGATAGGCACTGACGCTGGAACTGAATATAGTGGAACGTAGACATTGATGCTGCTAATTTGGTTAGACAGGATCAATTGTTGTTGACCAATTTCCGTTTCACTAATTTCATGCTTGACTATCACTATTGGGTAGCAGAGAACTCCTAACGAGTTGAAACAGTCATTAGCGTGAGATTTAATTCCTGTGGGTGTCGGTGAGCAGGGCAAGCTGTGGCCTCATGTGCGCACGACGTGTATAGCTACGGCAAGGTGCTATTGGAGCTGGTGTCGGGGAAGCTGGGAATCAGCGGAGCGTCTGATCCTCGAACGGATGCATGGCTGGACTGGGCTGTTCCGCTGATAGATCCTCATGACAAAGAATCTCTACCCAAGTTGGTAGACCCATCGTTGATAGTGGACGAGGACCTGCTCGAAGAAGTATGGGCTGTGGCCATCATCGCCAAGGCCTGTCTCAATCCCAAGCCCCAAAAGCGGCCCAGCATGCGCCATGTTCTCAAAGCTCTAGAAAACCCACATAAGGTGGTTCGCCAGGATTTCCAATTCGGTGAATCTCTGGCGATTAGAACATCTTCGCACAGTTCCTGGAACGAGGCACTGTTTGGGAGCTGGAGGCATAGTTCCGTGATCCCGGGAACTCTACGAGAAGAGTATCAAATGAAAGCTGGGGGAATTGGAGCTGGTGGAAGGGTGGAGTACCCGCAATCCCACACTAGGCGAGGTTCCAGTGATATTGTACCTGAACCGATTTCGGAGAATGATTATCCCCGATCTCGTTGAGGATGCAAAAAGCATTCCGCTCATCTTCAATAACATCTGCAGAGTTGGTTGTCAGTGCTATCTGACTATGAAATCAAGGAAGGCAAAGGCTGGGGGCTGTATGGTTTGGTTAATTCATCAAGTTTTCACCACAGGCTCCCAGCCCGGGGGTTTGTATATTAGGCCAGGAAGAGAAAAGTTACGAAGTTCATAACAAGTGGGGAGGAGAGGAGAGGAGAGGAGAGAAGAGGATAGACATAGAAGAGGAGAGAAGAAGGTTTCATTGATGTTGAAAGAGTAGGTGCATTGGGAGGAGATAGAAAGACACTAGTATTTCTCAACGGCGATACTGAGAGGCCAGAGTCTCCTGGGATATGCTTATGTTATGCTTGCATGGTGGGGTGACCACTAGTCCCATTTTTTAGCTGCAGGAAGGAGATCCATGGCGTTTATCAAAACACACTTCTCACTTCGCATGAAATTTATGTGTCTCACGTGCATATCATGCACCTTGTTCACTTCAATATTTAAGCTTTACTACAACAATAGCTGTGGTCCCCTCATCCATGTTCCCTTCTGGGTGCCTGCTTTCTCGTTAGACACATCGGGAGGTGGGATGCCTGATTGTGTGATGATTTCGTCACTTTCTTTCATTCCCCTACTTGTGGGTGGGCTGGTGAGCACCTCTACATCTGTGCATGCAAGCCGCCGCCATCTTCTCCATTCTTTCGTCTACCTCCCAGTCTTCCTGAGAGGCCCGGTCATTTCATAGTCCTAAAATGTCATTTACGTGCTTAATATAAAAATTTCATCTTCTTTACTAGCAGTTAGTAGTTAACTTCTTGTTGAGCTTTCGTCGCGCCTGTTGCAGCAGAACTCGTCTCGATGCCTCGATGACGTCCCACACCATTACGCTTTCTGCCGAGTCAAACTTGGATGTGTATGTATCTTCTTTAATCACGGAATCAAATCTCCATACTTCAAGCAAACACGTAATATCAAGTCGGTGCCCAGTCAGCGGGCCAGCCTAAAAAGCCCTTCCGAGATAGAAAGCGCCTTCCAAGTGAAATGAGCGTCAGAGGATTATCTCCATCCCAAAGAAGCTGGCAGTAATGGAGCTTCCACTTCTAATCAGGACGTTAAAAGGGGACATTGCAGAAGAGATTGTGTAAGTAACGAGGAAAAGGTGAAACAAACTACCAAAGTCGGCTAGTTCGCGACATTAAAGGAGAACCAGCTACCAAGGCCGAAGAATTGAATGAAGGTGGCTTCAATAATTTGGACGCAGATCCCCATGATCCAGTCTCTGAAGTCCCAACTGACACTAGACTGTTGCGAACGTACGCCAGTGACTAGTGTCTTGAGCTGCGTGCCAGGCCAATGCATGGTTGGTACAAATGTAATTGCGAATTTTATTACATTGGAAGTGGCTTTGCACCCACCAGGCTGTCATAATAACCCCTACGTGGCCCTCTACTCAATGGCCGGTCATGCACATTTACTACGCTCTCCTCTCCTTCTCTGGTCGATACGATCCTCCTGCCCCTCCCACTTTCCGCGAAGCTTCACTTCTCTCTTACCTTCGATCTCCTCCGTGTGGTGCAGGGTATCGTAGCAGTACAGTAAGTAGGAGCAACTGAATTTCGGATCTCGGCAGTTCGTTCTGGTTGTGTATCGTCTGGGGCTGAACGGTTTCTCCTGCTATTACACTACACTTCGTCATTCTGGTGCTTTCTTTCGTTCCCGTCCTATTTTGACTTTTTCACTACAGATTCTAGACTAGTTCTGCACATCTATGTATATCCTCATGTTGCGCATTGTTGGTTCGGTACCGCGTGTCTGCTCGTCTGGCTCGCTGGCCGACCACAGAGAAGCGCAAGGCGTGATCTCTTTGCAAGACAGACTTTGACCATTCGTAGCAGAGAATGCTAGCTAGCTCTAGTAGGGTGTGTCGATCAGAGCTGAGCGGAGCAGCTCTGAACGGATATACTTTGAGCACACCACACAGTTTGGAGAGTATAGGACGAGCTGAAAAGAGATTGATTTATACTCATTCGTCCTCTTGCAGAACTGGCTATCATTTAAATCTACTCTACTGTACGCAGCTGCTTCTTCTTCTACATATCTCAAGTTTTTCTGCCCATCCATCCGTCTAAGCGCGTTGGCAGGTTTGCATCGAGTTAGATTCTCGGCTCGTGGAAGTTCCATGCCTTCCATCCAGTCAGTGAAGCCAAACCTCTTATCTATCATGACCCTACTAACTTGTTTGCTGACAATCCCTCGAATCGCTAGATAATCACCTTTAAGAGTTCATATCCATGCAGCATCCAAAGTTTACATCATAATCCTACGGGAACTAGGCTACAACTCTACCCTAGTTTGTCAACAGAAGACAGAGCGTCCTATGAATGAAGGAACCTTCATCCATCCACCGAGAATCTAGCTTTCTTTTCGGTTGGTGGAGCTCTCAGAAAGCTTGAAATTTTTCATATTCCTATTTCGGCGGCTCTAAGAAGCCTCTCTTTTCTTTGTCCCATAGCCTATCTGTGGGCATACATCGATTAAAGTGGAGGTCTCTGCTTTTGTAGATTCTGCGTAAAGTGCATTTGTATGTCACGTTCTCCGCTGCTGCTGTCTCTTCTGTCGCATTTAACGGTGTGGTAGCAGCAGGTCGCTTTCACTCTGGGTCTATGGTATCGGCGTTTGTCCAGATCCGAGGAAGATTTAGATCAGATAGACCAGAACTAAATCTATTCAGATCACGTGTAACCAAAGGTCTATTTTCACGTTTACAATTCTGTTCTACTTTACAAGGTATTCTTAATTCCTCACAAATTGTTTAGAGTAATAGATTGCAACTTTCACCCTCAACCGCTACTGAATTCGGACCACGAAGGTGAACTAGAGCATCATCCAGATCTAATTTATTTCCTCTCAAAAGACAGCGCACACGAAATTGTCTTTGAAGAACTTGTCATGGACCATGGAAGCTAAAAGGAAGTAACAATGTAAATGTAGAAATTATCCATCCGGTCATGAATGGTTCTTTGTTACAACTTCAGTCCTGACGATTACATCTGGAATTTAAGGAAGTGTGCTTTATCGCTCAATGACACCGTTGCTTTCATCAAGGTCATTCGCCGTGAAGTTAGCTATCCAACCTCGACGTGTTTCGACTGAGTGGGGACATCATTTGACTCGGTCAGGTAATCAATTCAATGTGACAAGTTCAACTAGGTAATAGCCAAAACTCCCCAGCATGTATATCCCGAGACATAGATATCTGGGAAGACTAGTGAAACGTTTGTTTGTTTTTCGTTTTAAAATAAGTCATTTTAAAAGGTTTTAAAATGCATTTTAAAATACAATGATTTATATAAAACATTCTTTTTTATTTTAAAATGTTTTGAAATGCATTTTAAAATACAATGATTTATATAAAACATTCTTTTTTATTGGATGAAGAATGTCACCTTTCGTGGGGCAAAAAGAATTTCCCAGATGTGTCTTTCGATTATTTGATGTAGATGAAACGATTGAGCTGCAGTGCAAGCATTTGATACGCATTGATTTGAACGCAATGCTCTCTATCAGCCCTCGTTTTCAACCTTTGCCTATGACATTCATTTTTTCATTTTTTACAAAACAAGGAACAATCGAGCTTGTGGAGCAAGCACCCTGGTGACAACGGTGAGACAAAAGCCACGCTATCCCTAAACTTCCGTGTCTGCTCAGACTCTGCTCTGCCGGACTACACAGGTGATCGCGCACACCACCAACACGAACCAAAATCGCGTGCACCAAGGAAAGAAAAGAAAACGTTTTATAAACCATTTAAAACGTTCAATTATTTGCAGAAGTAAAACAAACGTTTACATAGGGAGGACACTCTTCCTTGAAAGAAAAAGGTTTGCATTCGGCGCCTCCCATCATAGAAGGAAAGGGATCCGGGATTTTCACTTTGAACTCTTCAATCGACAAGGTGCTCTGTAAAAGTATGCGTTCTAAAACCTGGAGCTAGCCATAGCTCGAGCTAGGTCCTGAACCGGACCACCACCGCCTCGAGAGTTGCACCAGTCAACTTCTGAGTTCAATGCACTTATCCACTCACTTGAATTTGTACTTACAGTTCTGAAAGGACAATGTTTCACCGGCACTCTCAAGGCAGTTAGGTTCTCGAATCTCAGAGGGAAAAAAATAAAATCTCCATCCAAAGTCAAACTGCACAAGCTCCCATTCACCGACACGACTCCCGGCTACAGTACCTGGTCGACAAACTGGGGACCTGCGTCACAGTGTTTCTGCACACACACATATGTTTACATACATACCGTGGTATATCGGTGGCTGCTCGAGTGAATGGCTTAGCGTCTGGCGCGCTCCTTCTCTTTCGTTCTCTCTCTCTCTCTCAGGCTCTACAGACAAATCTGATTGCGAGCGATATAATTGTGGGTGGTGCATTCATTGATTGATTTTGTTTTGTCTACAGTTTATCAAGAGATACCGACGCTTCATTCTCCTTTTGGGTTGGGGAAACTGGTCTATCATGTTGTGAGAATTCGAAGAAGTTCGAAAAAGTCAAGTTTTATCTCCTCACCTTTTCAGGGTGAAGAGAGGGTCCTCATCTCTAGTTTACTGAGTCCGTGAATCATGATGTTGTAGTGAAAAAACAATTGGAATCGAAATAAGGTTAAAGATGGAAAAGGTGAAGGACATTATTGCCGTGCTACATACAACAGATAATCAGAATTTTGAAATTAATGCCTCCATCAAATCTTCTTTTACAGATTTTGTTCTTACAAATTGCGGGAGCTACACTCCATTGTACTCATATCTCCCATATTACAGGGAAAGACGAAATTAGTCTGAGATATTTGTAGATAAAGGCTATCAATTAGTCATGGTAATTATGTTTAGAATGATTGAGAAGGAGAATATGAGGATTAGGTTGATGGTCATATTGGAAGAAGCAATAATGCTAAATATATTTGCCTCACTACTTTCTTTTGTATTATCTTTGATTGATTCTTTTAGAATAGAAGTAAATGAAAAGATTTACTCTTGAGAAAAATTATTTCCTATCTTTCTATAGTAAACGTTTGGATTTCAAAAAAAGAAATATTAAGACCATAATTTTGCATCCATAAGTACCTTCAGGAAAATAAAATTTTTTTCTTGGATTGAGAGCTTTTTTCTTGAAGGAAGTTCACATCAAGAGAGATAATCCAATGAGTAACTTCGTATTTTGTATGGGAGAGGAGGTAAAACTATCCAATTTCTTTTGAGGGACTTCAATAGAGCTTCCATTAGAAACCATCAATGGGAGGAGAAAGGAGAAAGAGTCTTCTCTTTTGCTTGATTTCTTGGGAGATTCAGCCTTGGCATAGTATGAATATACCCAAACGGAGAGTAATATTCATTAATATAGACATTTGAGAGAGTTCAACAAAAGATCTTGATTTCCTGGGAGATTCAGCCTTTGGCATGGTATGAATATACCCAACCAGAGAGTAATATTCATTAATATAGACATTTGAGAGAGTTCAACAAAAGATCTTGTTGGAAACTTTGTTCTAGATGAGCGTTATGAGAAGCTCTAAGTGAGATGACCTGTCTAAGATATGAAAGGAGAGAAAGCATGCATTTATGTAGAGAGTGGACAAGTTAGAGCAAGAATTCAAGATGGTATTGAGAAAAGGTAAAAACAAAGTAGAGAATACTATGGTGTAGACAAGAGCAATGGTAACCAAGAAATTTGTATTGAATTCAAGCTACAAATTAAAAATAAAATGAGGTATGAAAAGTAGTCTCAAAGATAATGCAATCAACATTGCAATTTGCATGAAAGAGGATTTAGAAGTAGTATAATCAGACCTTGTTGCTCTTATAAATTTCCAAGTTAATTCTAAAAATCTTAGATCTATATTACTAGTTTAAACCATTGGTGTTCCACCAATGGTTGTTACTCCATCAATTTTAAGTATTGATGTTAGATTGAGTGAAGATTATAGAGGAAATAGTAGATATAAAGATCAACATGGTGTGATTATTGTCATGCCAATTATAGCATCGCAACTAGATTGCTTGGACGTTGAAGTAGTGTGTTTGTAGTCAGAGATATTTTAGCAGTTACTCATAGAATACTTTTTGATGATCAGATTTCATGTTTGGGGTATTGATTACATGGTGGGGCCCATTTTTACTTGCACCATTTGCACCATTGGATGTGCTATCAGCAGGACCGTTAGGGTTGGAGACCTAGGTCAAGATCAAGGGTATAATTTCAAAGTGCAGCTCCAGAGAGTTCACTTCTCTAATGTTGAGCCTTTGAGTTCTTGGTTATGGTGTACAGAGGTCGCTGAACATCACATGGAGTCTCTTAGCTAGAGTGGATATGGCTTGATTATAACCAATGCCCAGTTATTGCTAGATTGTTTAGTGACATATCAAGTACTGATCTAATTGAGTGTGATTCAAGTTGAGAAAAAACTGATCCCAACAAAGAAGTGAAGTTAGGGGGAAATTGGGTGCAAGAACTAAGGGTGTTGGTGGTGTATCTCCAAGCCTTGCTGATCATTAATAGCTCAATTATGGTGCAGATTTTCCTTGAGAGTGATAGTGTGCAAAAGCTCTTTTGAATTGATATATATTTGGCAATGAGGCAAATAGTGTGCGGAAGCACTGGCCAAATTTTCTTGAGAATAGAATCAATTTCAAGCAATGCTATTCATTTTCAGCTCACAAAGTGAAAGTAGGACCAATTTGGTGCAAATTGAGCTTGAAGGGCAATTGACGTGGAGTTGGGAACCCATTCCCAAAAATTAGAGATTTGAAGATCTCCATCTTTTCAATTCGGCTCGAGTGGAGATTTAGCAGAGAATTCGGCAATCAACCAACTCTAGGGAATAATGTCAAATTTTATGTCAAATTTTGGCTCAATTGGAGAAGCTTGGCCAAATTTGGAGAGAGTTCAAAGGGACCTTTCTTCTTGCCATTTCAAACTTTGAGACATAGGGTTACAAGAGGCTATGAAGGGCTACCAAGCCAGCTTGTTGGCGTGAGGCTAGCTAGTTAAGAGTAGTTTTGATCATTGTTTGGTAAAATCTGCCCACCATACTAGATTGTGCACAACAAGGTTTGAACCCTAGAGCTTTGGTTTGTAGACTAGTGCCTTAGCCAATTGGTCCATCCTCACTTGTTGTCATAGTAATTATTCCACTGGTATCTATACACATCTAGCTTTGGCTAGGAGAGACAATTTGATCCCATTCTTGGTGATCTTGGTAGCTTAGGAAGTAGATAACTCTTATTATGTCAAATGCCAGATGGTGGTAAAGTCGGTCTGGTGTTGATTTATGAGATGGAAGGTTTTGTTTAGATTTCTTGTGATTGGATCCCCTCCATTCTTTACTTCCTATTTTTGCACCATGTTTGTATGAGGTGCCTTAACTTTAGAGCGTTGGTGCTCTGGTGTGCTCCCGAGAGTGATGACCAATCAGACTACTTGTGTTTCTCTTTGGTGAGGTACAAAGTAATGACCTACAAATCATGAGAGTGTGTGTTGTGATGGTAGGTTATAGGTTGCCCTTTCCCCTAGTGTAGTTGTTGCAGTTAGAGCTACATTAGTGGGTGATGTTTGGTTGGTGGTGATTTCTTAATGGGGTACTTGTTATGGTTATGGTTACAATTTTCAATTTTCAATTATTTTGTCATGATGGAGTTCTTTGGGGATTCCATAAGAGATAGCACTGTAGTACGTAGTGGATTTACTCGGAGTGGTGCTTGATATCAATTTGTATCTCAAGTCCTAGTGAGGGAGAAGATTGATTCTAAAATGGAGTTTGACACAAGAGTTGATTCAATTGAGAGTGCACTTGGTGTGTCCGCACTATTGTTGTGGGACATGGATAAGATGTATGGGGCCTCCAAAGGCCCCAAACATTCCTCTAGTATAGTGGGTACCATTGAGTTGGATGATTTCATCTAGGAGTTTGATAGTTGGTGATCTACAATATATGCAAAACCCAACTTTGTTCACACCTTTCATGGCATGGAAAGGGTTCTTTCAGCATTTGGAGGGTCCATTGATGGACAACTATCATGAGTTCAAGAGAGCTTACTTGGAGGAGAGTGAGCTATGGAGATAATATTGGTCTTTGAACTATATCTTCATCACTTCAGGCTTGGTTTCTAAGGGTAGATTGGCAATACCCACAAGTTCTAGCTCTAATAGCATTGGTTGATCTATTGGAGATGGTGCTACTACAAGTGGAGGTACCACTACAGGAGGTGTTGTAGTACTAGGGTTTAACCCCATGGTGGAGTTCTTCTAGTTTTGGGATGGAACTACCAAGGAGTGTGGATTGACAAGCTGAGGAGCATACAAGAGTTCCAATGGAAGGTTGGAGAGAGCCTACTCAAGGCATACATTTGCATGAGATGGCTGATCAATTTTACTCAGGGAGTAATTGAGGCCCAAGTAGTTCAATTTTGGTATGAGATTCTAGAAAGAGATTTGTGATGTAGAGTATGTGATGCTACATTGTTATAGGCTACTTGTAATACTCCAAGGATAGGAGACCTGAAGAGAAACACACCTTGAGAACACACCCTTTCACACTCAAACTCCGATGCCCCAAAGGAGCACCTTCTCTTTATTATATAGGCAAAGCGGATCTCCTCCAATGAAGCTCCACCATAGGATTAGGTACATAGATAGGTGACATGTCAGAAAGCTCCACCCTTGGATTACTTACTTGGATGGGTGACCTGTTGGTCTTGGTCGTATCTGGTTGGTCAAACAAGCTTTGACCGGAGGGAATCTTTTAGTGAATCTTCCTATAGGAATCTCAGAATCACGTGGGTGAGGTATCGTTGGAAAGCTCTCAACGAGAAAAAGCAGGAAGGGAGGGAAGACCAGCCTTTCTTCTAGATGGGGTGAGGGGTGGGAGAAATGTGCACATTTTTGAGGCCTAATTCATCCGTTTAGGCCTCCAAAATTGCCTTCAAAGATTTCAGGCATATTTTGGTTCCAACTCTATTAGTAAAAGTCTCCTTTTGGTGATACCTCTTTCTGATCTATTCAGTCCATCCTGTGTAACATCCTTCCAGATGTTACCAACCCAATTCTCACCTTCAAATCATATGTCTAGCTATTGGTTCTAAGGTTTTCAAATCTATTTTGGTTTTTTGCCCTATTAGTAGAAGTACCCTTTTGGTGATATTTCTATCTGATCTATTTTGACCATCGTGTATAACATCATTCCAGATGTTACCAAACCAAATTTCACATCTCGATCATATGGCTAGCTCTTGGTATTACACTACTTCACCTACTTTAGCAATAGTCTTTGGTTTGGTTGAGCGTATTGAGCTCAACATGGTAGAAGAGAGAGTGATGACATCAAGATTTGGTAGAGAGACCTCATCTACAACTATTACTTCTTCTAGAGTGTACCACGCCATGTTGGTTTCTAAGGACAAGGTGAACAACTTAGATCCTATGGAGCGAGTGGAGGGCCTAGTGTAGTTAGACCATCCTTACCTTCATTTTTGGGCTAGCAATAGCCAATGAGCGGTGGTGTTGCTTGTTAGACGTGTGGTGGATCTCACCATAAGAAAGAGTGCACTCAGGGCAACAAACCTGATACCTTTAGTGCATCTCAGCCAACACAAAGACAATGTGACCATTGCCAAAGATTTGGTCACACTAGTGATTGATGCTTTGACCTACACTTGAAGTTACGAAGTGGGAGGGTTGCTATGGTAGGTGATAGAGGAGCTCCAAGTCATGGAGGACAAGGTGGTAGAGGTGGTGGTAGAGGATCCATACTTGGTAGGAGTGCAATACTTGCCCTTACTTTTGATACAACCATGGCTACTTGGATTGAGTAGTTGGAACAAAGATTGGCTAGCATGGCCATCACTCAGAGGAGATTAGAATTGGGTGCTAAGGCTTCCACCTCATATGTTGGTGATAGAGACATCTTGGACTTCATATGTGGAGCATCACAGGTAGATACATTTTCCGTGGTGACTAGGAGTGCACTATGTGCTCCAAAGCCTAAAGGAGCATCAATGGATTTGGACCCATAAAGAGGAGAGGTTGGTAGATAGGTCAGACTTCCCCAATCTTTTACACTCTCTAAGGCACTATAGACAACATCCATGGCTCCTAGTAGACTTCCTAGTGCAGGTGTGGCAAGTGGTGACTGGTGCATGATAGACTACCAACTAGTCAGCCACCTACTACTAAACCAATTGAGTCTAGCTTGATGTTGGAAGCGGCTCAATTGATAATGTGCTTTCCATTCTTTGCAACTAGTGACATGTTTACATTGGGAGTTGACCCAACCCCAGTGTTCCGATTGGCTACCACACATTGTGAGAGTAGGGATGATGTGGTTCTTATTACTAGAGCAAAAGTGGTTGATAGTGGAGCTAACTTGGTTGAGGAGCATGGATCTACAATGACCAGTGGTTTATGGTAGACAACAATGGCTAGATTGGAGGAGTTACGAACTAGACAAGATTTGAGCAAGCACGGTTTACACTTGGAGTTGTCTTGTTGAATAACCAAAGGGGGAATTTTTTGTTTGGTGGGACCTTTAAGTAAGGTCTATATACCACAGAAGGTCTTATTAGACTCTAGTGCATAGCCCCTTATGTTGGGGAAGGCTACAATTGTTGGTCTAAAGCTTTGAAAGACCTATGTCAAGAGATGTTCATTTGAGATCCAAAAATCTCTAAGGGGTGGTTCTGCACAATACATCATATATGGAGAGCTTGTTGTCCAAATTCAATTTGATCATCCGATTGATAGCTCTATGGTGAAAGCTCAAGCTATTGCAACAATAGTTGAGTCATATGATGTGCTAGTTGGTGGAGCAATAGTATACCCCATGGGTTTTAGTATTGACTATTAGGAGGAGATAGACTCTTATAGACCTGGTTGACAGTCAGGTAAGGGCTGGGTATGTTGCCTACCGGTATGCTTCATTAGTGGTAGTCTTGGCTCACTATAGTCCTAGGCCATGGCAACATCAATTTCAGCTTTCAATGGTTAGCTTGGTGACTTATTGGAGTGGAACACCAATGCAAAGGATACTCTAATACTAGAGGAGATCACTCATATTTGGAGTACAAGTGGGATCATTCTATCCACCTTTGATGTTCCATTGTGGAGTTTAGAGGAGATATTGCAGCAACATGCGGATAGATTGGTGCAATAGGCTTGGAGTGGAGCCTTTGTACCACAAGGAGGCCAATGTGAGGATGAGCCTCCAGAGTTGATTACCTTGACTCCTTTGGACACCACACTCATTGCTTGGCAATAACCAATAGAGGGAGTATGTCCATTTGAGTTGGTTGGTGGGATTAGCATTGGACTAGCTATGGTACTACATGCAGGTATACAAGTACAGAGGTAATTGTATGTGGAGAGGGATGATATTATTAGGTGAGTCTTTCAACATTATATGGCACACTTGGCGTATCACTATCCTGAGTTATTACCAATATCAGCAGTCAAGGGTTCCCAAAAGACCCTACCAATAGATATTTCCTTGTTGGGGGTGCAAGATCTGGAGAGACATGGTCCCATTCATTTGGTGATTTTTGGATGGCCATGTTAGGAATATACATATATTGGCCAAGGTTTGGGTCTTCAGGATCCCCATTTTGGTGCGTTTTGGGAGATGTTACGTATATTATGACATATCTAGGTTCATCAATCCATTTCTCTAGTTTACATTTTGGAGAATGTCCCTTTGATAGGTGATTCTTGTAGTTGGGTGGTGGTGAGTAAACATAAGGTCCATTCTTAGATGAGACCTGTCGTATTGTTGTAAGCAACTAGAGTGGGATCACGGGCTCATTGTCTTTGTCTTGGTGGACAAACCTCTTACCCAAAGAGGTTCTATAACGTGCTTATGATGAGATTCAATGACTAGACCACCTTACTATTGATGATATCTTGGATGCTGGGCGTTAGTCTTAGATGGTGGTAGTGGTTGATAGGTCACCTATGGCAGTGATAAACCTAGTTGGATAGCCCCAAGCCACTTTTCCCATACTTATGAGTCTCCCAAGCTCCCATGCTTTTTGATAGGGAGTTCTTGGACTTGTTTGGGACTCATAGTTACAATAGTTGGTGGAACCCAACACCAATGAGAGAGAGCGGGTGATAGGTTTTTGCATTGGTATTATTGTTGTTCCAGCAATTAGAGGCATCCAAGCATCAGGTGTTAGGCAGGCTATGGACTCAAACTATTTGACCTTGATTGTGAGCCTTGGCTTGGCAAAGTAACGTAGGATGTGCTTGATAGGTTGATATCACTACTCGGACACTTGTGAGCTCTATGCCTATTGAGACAATTTAGGCACATGTTGGGGGCAATGGACCAAGTGGACAAGGTATTCTAGGGACACAACCAATGGCTACTAGGGAAAGTGGTCTACTTGGAGTCCATCCAAGTGAGTGTGGTCTACTTGGATTACACCCTTAGTCTACTTGAGATGCATCTAGATGATGTATGGACATGTAGCTAGATTAGAGGGACTTTTTCACATGAAGGTTGGGACCTCTAGTGGTTGGAGGCATGACACTATTGCTCCCAAGGGCCTAGTGTAGCAACTAATTAGTACATTTTCCACTCTTATGACAAGTATGGAGGATACTTTGGAGCCAAATCTTGGACCCAAGCTTACAAGAGGGGGAAGACAGAAAGTTTGGAGGTTCTTGAGGAGCTACACAAGTTATTTTGCCTTTAATATGAAGGATTTTGGTGCTCTAAAAGGACATGGTATTTGGATTGAGCTCACTAGCAATACATTAATTTTTTGATATCTCTATCAATATAGTGACATGGAGATAATATTGATTCAAAGCCGGAGTAGAGATCTTTTTGAGGCTAGTTTGGTAGAGATTTCATATGAAGAGTATGCATCAACTACAATGATGCCAACCAAGAAGGATATGCATGGTAACTACACAGATAGGCATATATGTGGAGATTACAGTCCTATCAACCAATAAACTAGGACTGATTGGTATGCCATGCCTACACCAAAGGAGATCTTTAATATGATTGGGCATGCAAAGGTGTTCAGTACTTTTGGATCTTTGAGAAAAATATCATCAATTACCAATTAGGAACGAGGATAAGTCCAAGATAAAATTTTGGGCTATTGATCCTTACGATAAGGATTTGTTATATCAATGGAGGTTCTAACCATTTGAGTTAAAGAATGCTCATATTGAGTTCCAAAGGGTCATGGATAGGATACTAGTTGGATTGGATTTTTCTTGGTTGTATATTGATGACATTTTGGTCTATAACTCTAATATGGAGAAGCATGAGAGACATTTGTTTGAGGTTTTTGAGAGGTTGAGATCTCATGGACTCAAATTACATCTTGGGAAGTGTAGATTCTTCCACAAATAGATTGAGTATTTGGGTCACACTATCTACCCTAGAAGACTTGGTGTTTAGTACACCAAGGTAGAGGCTATTGCGTGTATTCCTTAACCTACAAATGTGAGCAAAGTGCAAGCATTCCTTGGGTTGGTGAACTTCTATTGCCGCAATGTTAGAAGATTTAGTGCCATTGCCAAGGCCTTGACAAAGTTGACTAAGGTTACACAAGAGTGATGTTAGGAAGATGAGCAAGAGAGAGCTTTTCTAGAGCTCAAGGAGAAGTTGACATCTACTTCTATTTTGAGGAGACCAATTAGAGGATGACCATTTCAGGTTCACACTGATTAGAGTATATAGGGGCTTGGAGTAGTGCTCACCCAACATCTTGATGAGGAGAAGGAGTTTGTGGTGGCCTATGCTAGTTGCTCCAACAATTCAACAGAGGCAAATATAGTTCATATGAGGGAGAGTGCTTGGCAACAATATGTGCAGTAACACATTTTTGATGTTACCTATTTGGTAACCCCTTATTTCTCATCATTGATCATCAACCAAAAAAGCAGTCGATAGAGTCTGACAAGCTTTCAAAGAAACTTGCACAATGGGCTCTAAATTAACAAGAATATGATAACACAATTATTCATAGACTTGGAGTGGTGAACCATGATCTAGAAACCCATGTCCCAACTAGTAGGATCAGATTGGAGCATGTTGGCATGGTGAGATAGATGAGAAAATGGTGCCAAGTTGGCATGCATTTACCTTTCTTTGTATTTTATTTGAAGCTTTAGTGGTATCTCTCTCAATGCATTCAAGAGGAGCATTGAGGTCACAAATTCAAAGAGTGGAGATAGTGGTAAAATTCAACAAGACATTTATGATGATATCTTAGTGATAGACTATGTTTTCATTGGTGTTATGGGTGGCACAATTGGGGCCAAGGAGAGAGACTATAACAATATGAAGTTTAATGATGAAGTTAGTCAAGGCTAACAAAGTAGCAAATAGATCAAATTAGCCTAGAATATTCTAGAAGAATCTAAGAAGCTTCTTGGGAAGCTTCCCAATTAGCTTAGCTTACACTCTAAGTAGGTAGCTTTTAAAAGCTACAAACTAGCTTAGCTTGCACTCTAAGTAGGTAACTTCTAGAAGCTACCAACTAGCTTAGCTTTCACGCCAAGTCAACAACTTCTAGAAGGAAACTTCTTGAGAAGCTTCCCGGTTAACTTGGTTTGCACTCCAAGAAAGCAACTAAAGGAAGCTTCTTGAGAAGCTTCTCAAGAGCCTTGTATGCTCTCTATAGATATTAAAATCAAAGTTCATGCTAGGCATTTGAAGTTTCACTCATTCAAGTGTCCCAATGTGATCTTGGGTCTTTTACATTGGTATCAGAGCACAAATGGGATGGATGGAATTTATGGACCATCAAATCCATTTTTGCCAAACCATTGGAATTTTTGTGTCCAAGTAGTACCCAAGAATCATTTCACACAGTTCATCACCTCATGTTTTGGGCATAATTTTCTAAATGCAATCACTTTGTCAAAGAAACCCTTAGTACTTATGGTTATAACTTATGGAGAACGATGGATGTGTTGCATCTATGTAGTAGTAAATTAGATAAACTGGAGGTAGTGTGATAGAATAGTAGCCATGGAAACAATGCCCAAGGTTATCATTGCTATATAATAACAAATTGAGTACCTTACTTGATTGTTGGATGAACAAGACCAACAATGACAAGAGCACGTAGAGAGAGCACCATATCAAGAAGGAAAAGATTAAATCTGATTTCCAAAACCCAAGGTATTTGATGGCAAGAATCTCCTAGGCGTAGAGGAGAATTTTGTATTTGATTGCAACTGTTATTTTGAAGCTACAAATCTTCAAGATGAACGTAAAGAAATTATCTTAGCTTCAAGCCAATTAGATGAAGCACCAAAGCTATGGTGACAATTTTGAGTGAGCTGAAAGGTAGTTTGTTGCACCAATTATGACATGGGAAGAATTCAAGGGTAAAATAATTGGGTGATTCCAAGCAATAAATGCCACATGAGTTGCACAAGATAACTTGACAAAGTTGAAGCAGATTGGTTCAATAAGAAGCTATATCACGCAATTCCAAAACCACATCATGCAAATTCTAGATATAATGGATGGTGAAGCTCTAGATTGATTCATGAGGGGCTTGAAGTCACAAACCAAATTAGAAGTGACTATGCAAGAGCTAAAATACTTGGAAGAAGCAATGCAACTAGTAGAGTGCTTTGATTCCTTGGTCGTGACAACTTGGTCTTGACCTTGACCTTCACAAAACCAACTAGCACATTACACACGTGTGGAAGAGCTGACACCAATGGAGATTGATGCAATCCAACAAAGACCACTTGGTATAGTGGATTGGGAGAGATTGCGGTAAAATGGTGGTTGCTTTTATTGTTGCTAGACTAGACATCGCATTGTTGAATGTCCACTCAAGAATGAGCAATCTTGACAAATTGCCCAAATGGAGCAGAATGATCAAGAAAACAATGAACCCAAATAGGTGATTTTGAACTGCCTACTAGGAACTTGATTAGTTCCAATGGGATTGAAGGGTCGACCTATACAAGTTTGCTTTACTTGCAAGGTAAAATATTTGATTGTGGTTATAAGATTTTGGTTGTAAGATCTTGGTTGATTCTGGAATTTCAAAGAATTGCATGTGTATGAAATTAACAAAGGAATTGGGTATTCCTATCAAGCCAATAATTAAAAATAGATTGATGATGATAAATGGTAGAAAGGCTTTTGCATTTCGTACCGCACATACTATTAAATTTAGGATTGAGAAGGAGTATATGGAGTGTATGAGGTTTGCAATGGAAACTCTACACTATGATGTCATTTTTGGTTTGCCTTGGCTTTGAATGTCATAAGGGTGGAATTTGATTGGAAGATGATAAATTTAAGTACAACACCAAGGCATGAATTTCTGATTAGATTGTCTGGCACCTTTGAGTAAGACACCTAAGAATAATCAATCCCAAGATTGGAAGTTTGTCAAGAAGACAACCATAGAGCAAGCTTTGAAGGAAGATAGGTCCCAAGGTGGAAAGTTTATCAATGAAGCAACCATAGAGCAAGCTTTGAAGGAAGATAAGTCCCTAGATGGGAATTTTGTTAGTGAAGCACCTATAGAGCAAGTTTTGGAAGAGATAAGTATGTTTTTGTGATGTGGATCAAGCCAATTGCTTAAGGAGAATTTGAAGAGGGGGAAGAGCCTCATCAAGCAATGGTTGATTAAACAGTTCAGAAGTTTGTGGATATGTTTCCAAATGATTTGCCAAAGGGATTACTCTCTAATCTTGGTATGCCCTTCAAGATTGAGTTATTGCCAAGGAGTACTCCAGTGATTAGACTAATCTATAAACTCTCACAAAAGGAGTTACGAACAACACGTATGGAGTTTTTGGAGAAGGATTTCATACGACATAGTAGATCTCCATGGGAGCACCAATACTACTTGTTCCAAAGAAGGATTGAGGACTTCATTTCTATATTGATTACTGTGGGCTTAATAAACAAACAATGAAGAATACATATCCCTTGTCATGAATTGATGACTTGCTTGATCAATTGAGTGGAGCATGATGCTTCTCCAAGTTGGATCTTGGTAGCGGCTAGTGAAAATCCCTATTGATAGGGAGGATGTGAAAAATACTACCTTTTGCATAATGTATGGGCATTTGAAATGGAGAGTTCTACCTTTTGGGCTCACTAATGCTCCAACAATCTTCATGGATCAAATGCATTGAGTCTTCTTCATGCATTGTGGTATTCTTGGATGAAATTTTAAATCTATAGTAAGATGGAGGCAAGACACATAAATCATGTGTGGGAAATCCTAAGAGGACTAGAAAATAGAAATTTTATTGCAAGAAGTCAAAATATACCTTTTGGTAGAAGGAAGTCACCTTCTTGAGTCACAAGATCTCATCAAAAGGGAACAAGATGTAAGAAGAGAAAATCAAGGCCATATTGATTGGCCTCCTCAAAAGGATGCCATCGAGGTGCAAGCATTTAATGGATTGGCAAGTTTTTACTGATGGTTCATCCACTATTATGCACACAGGGCAACACCATTGACTGACCTCTTGAGGAAAAACTCAAGCTTTTAATGGACCACCAAGCATGAAGAAGCATTCCAAAATTTGAAACATATGGTGTCTTCAAGACCCATTCTTCAACTAGATGATCCTCAACTACCTTGTGTGGTTGACTTTGATGCCTTTAACTTTTCCATTGGAGCTGTGTTGCAATAGGAATTCCTAGATGGTTTACATCTCATTGTCTTTGTGTCTCATTAATTAAACACCATAGAGAGGAATTACTCTACATGAGATCACAAACAATGAGCAATAGTATATATGCCACCAAGGTATGGAGGCAATATTTCTTGGGAAAAAAAGTGATCACGCAAACCGATCACAAACCTTTCTTGCAGACATTACATTTGGAACACATGAAGAGTTGACATCATCGATGGGAAGAGCAACTCTAATTATTTGACATCAAACTTGAGTACAAACCAGGTTGGTTCCATGTCATCCTTGATGCCCTATCACAAAAATCTGATTTGAAGGCTCTTCCTTTCATCATGGTGGAAATTGTGATGGTGTGAATTGACTCCAAGGTCCAAAACAAGTTTAAGACAAATCTACAACAACATCCTTGCTTTCAGATGGTACACGATTGTCTTGCAACATACAACAAGGAATAAAACACCTTCTCCTTCAAGGAAGACCTTTTATTCCATGAGGACCGGATATATGTTCCAACCAAGGATGATCTCCAACTTGTGCGCCTCCAAGAAGCCCATGAATTACCAATCGCTGGTCACATGGGTGTGGACAAGACCTTGGGTATCATCCAACACCAATGGTGGTGGCCCAACACGACACAAGATGATTGAGAGTTTATCCAATTGTATGAGAGTTGCCACTATAATAAGACTAGCTACCAAAAACCAAGTGGACTCCTTCAACCACTCCCTATTCTATCTACTCAATGGGAATACATGAGCTTGGATCTCATTACATCCTTACCCAAGGCAAAGCAGGGTCACAAATCCACAATCTAGTGTTTGTGGATAAGATTAGTAAGAAAATCCATTTGGCACCAACCTTTGATACCATGGATGCTCCAACATTGGCATAGATCTACTTTGATACTATCTTCAAGCATCATGGGATGCCTTGTGTTCTCATCCCTGACTGTGATCCTTGATTCACTAGAAATTTTTGGCAAACACTCTTCCAGATACTTGGCACTAAGCTTGCTTTGTCCACGGCCTATCATCCACAAACTAATGGACAAACTAAATGGGAAAATTGCACCTTGGAGGATATGCTTTGTCAATGTTTACCATACCAATTGGGATGAATGTCTTGCAATTGTAGAATTTGCATACAACAATTCCAAATAGGCAAGCCCCGGATTCTCTCCTTTCTTCCTCAATTTTGGCCAAGATCCACTTGTTCCAGAATCTCTTCTTGCTCCTCGTCCATCTCATGTCCCTCATACTTCCACCTTCTTGACCATCATATCCCAATCCCTCCAACAAGCCAAATCTCATCTTCATGTTGCTCAAAATTGTCAAAAACAATATACAAACCACCATTGTCGTGATCTCAACTTTCAAGTTGGTAATAAGGTCATGCTCTCATCCAAGAACCTACCCCTCCCACTTGATACCCAAGTCTGTAAACTTGCTCCTAATTGGATAGGACTCTTTGATGTCACCCAAATCATTTCTCATGTTGCTTATTGACTTGCCTTGCCTTGTCACATGCGCATCTACCTTATCTTTCACATTTCCAAGTTGAGACCTTTTGTTCCTAACCCATCTTCTTTGTCCTCTTGTGTCCAACTTCCTCCACCTCTTGTCCCTATCAATGATCATGAAAAGTATGAAGTTGATTGGATCCTTACATGTCACCACATTCAACAAGGGCTATCGACAACATACAAAGTACAAAGTCTTCCAAAAAGGGTATCCCCTTCATGATGCTACTTGGGAGCCTCTTTCTCATCAACAGAATGAAAAAATGGCCATCCAAGAATTTGAAGCTTCAATGGTGATGAGGATATCACCAACTAGTGGTAGGAGCATATGTAAAAATATGGAGTTTAGCAATGAAGTTAGTCAAGGCTAACAAAGTAGCAAACATACCAAATTAGCCTAGAATATTCCAAAAGCATCTAAGAAGCTTCTTTGGAAGCTTCTTGACTAGCTTAGCTTGCACCCCAAATAGGTAACTTCTAGAAGCTTCCAGCCAACTTAGCTTGTATGCCAAGTAGGTGGTTTCTAGAAGGAAGTCTCTTGAGAAACTTCCTAGTTAACTTGGCTTGCACTCCTAGAAAGCAATTCAAGTGAGCTTCTTGAGAAGCTTCTCAAGAGCTTTGTATGCTCTCTATAAATACCAAAGCCAAAGCTCATGCTAGGTATCTGGACTTTCCCTCATTCAAGTGTCCTAATATGATCTTCCATTCTCCTATTTCTCTCCTCAATCTTGGGTCTTTTATAGAGATTGTGTCCTTCAACAAGCCAAACAGTTCAGATTGGAGGGCAAACACCTTCTTTGTGGATATGAGGATGGTAGTGTGTGAGTAGTGCCACTTCCATCTTAGAGATCATAGTTGGGCTATCATGCTCATGACGAGCTAGGACATTATGGAGTAAAGCATACATATAGCTTACTCTAAAGTCATTGTTGGTGGCACAATATATAGATTGATGTACAATAGTTTGTTGCTAGATGTGTGGTTTGTGACCAAGTTAGAGCATCATTTAATGCTCCTACACCACAGTTACACCCATTACCTATCATGGAGTTGGATTACAGTTGGAGCTTGGACTTTGTGCTAGACTTTTACCATTGAATAGGAGACATCATAAGTATGTTTTGGTTATGGTGGAGCACTTCTCGAAGTGGATTGAGTTGGTGGCACTTCCTAACAAGTCTAGTGAAGGGACAATTGACTTGTTCATGGATCGGATTCTTAGTCATTTTGATGCACCAACTAAGGTTTTGACTGATCAGGGTATAAAGTTCTTGGGATAGTTTTAGGTCTTGTGTGAAAAGGTTTTGATTGATCATCATATTACCTCCTGAGATCACCTTGAGACAAATGGCTTAACAAAGAGAGTGGTTTAGATGGTGAAGACATGATTGAGGAAGTATGGTTTGCAGAAAGGCCACTTGGGAGATTAGGATCTCCAATTACCGTGGTTGGCCATGGGCTATTGGTTCAGCCGGCAAGCCGCCTTAGCATCCTTCTCTCCTTACTTTCTACTCTATGGACAAGATCCAAATTTACCCATAGCCATTTGTCAAGATGCTACTATAGTTTTGGACTTGGATGACCTAGATATATGGATGAGCGCATGTTCTCAATAGCCAAAGATCTTTTGGAGAGTGATGCCAATGGTCCTTGAGAACTTAGTGATTACTTAGCATAGAGATACCTTATGCTATGCTACCATTTGAGGAGGAGGTTATAGACTCTTGATCCTTTGATTTCATCCAGGTGACCTAGCAGACAACACCAACAACACTTGATGTTACTACGGGCCGCACTATCTTGAGTGCATGAGGTTTTACCTTTTGGCGTTCTCATGTTGGAAGGAAGTGATGGTGTTATTTGGAAGGATCATGTGTACAATTGTATGCCATGTCACCTCCCAAACATTGATGATACTATGGACCCAAGCTTGACATTTGTACATGCAAGCTTATAGTGTATGTTATGCGATTCTTGTGGTAGAGCTGCTACTATGTTAGTGTGTGATAGCTATTCAAGAAGATGACATATGACATGTTTGACTCCTCCCCTCATGGTGGTTCCTCAAGGACAATGATTTTGTCCTAGATGTACTTGACCTATAGCTAGTTCATCTCATATATGGTATAGATGGTAAACATGCAACTAATGATGGGGCTCAATAGCACCCGACCTCTTGATCTTTTGCCCTCTATAGGGTATACCATATACTTGGAATAGATGGCTATCTAGAGTTAGAGGGACCTAGCCACCAACTAAGGAGGCGATTGTGGCACTTTAGAGTTCATGTATGACTTATGTGTGAGTTGTGCTTCTATATTGTATGATGTTGCAGCGATGAATGTTTTATAACAATGTATATACACACGATAGTTGTCATACCATTTGTGGCATCGCACCTAGATTGCTCGGATGCTTGAGTAGTAGTGTTGGTAGTCATAGGTATTTTGGTAATTAATCATCGACTACTTGTTGATGGTCAGATTTCATGTTTGGGGTATTGACTACATGGTATGACCCACTATCACTTGCATCATTCGCACCGTTGGATGTGCTACAAGCAAGACCGTTAGGGTTGGAGACCTAGGTCAATATTAGGGCATAATTTTGAAGTGCAGCTCTAGAGAGCTCACTTCTTTAATGTTGAGCCTTTGAGTTCTTGGCTATGGTAGACATAGGCCGGTGACATCACTTAGAGTCTCTTACTTAGAGTGGGTGTGGCTTGATTGTAATTAGTGCCCAATTGTTGGTAGATTCTTGAGTGACAAATCAAGTATTGATTTGATTGAATGTGATTCGTGCAGAGAAAAAATTGATTATTGTGGCACTTTAGAGTTCATGTATGACTTATGTGTGAGCTGTGCTTATAATGTATGATGTTGACAACTATGGATGTTGTGCAGCAACGCACAACATTTTGAGAGAAATGTTGGAAGAAGTCTTAGGTGGTATGAGAATTACCCACCAAGGAACAATGGACCTCAAGAGCAACCTCAATATAATGAATGTACTTAGCTTAAGTGTCAAAGCAGTGCTCATTTAGGAAGGTTTTGCTAAAAAGCTCCAAAGTATAGAAGGAGGAAGGGTAAGCACAATCATGAAAATAGAGGAATGCTGCCATCTAAAAAAAAAGGCAATTAATTCAATTGAGGTGGTCAATATGAAGAGTACTTGGGAGAAAGGAAGTGCTCATACTCTAAGGATGTTGAAATATTAGCTCAAGAGAATAACAAGTTAGATTTGTGAAAGATTTGGATTATTCTTTGAATAGGAGCACAATATCAAGTGGAGTTTCTAACAACAACAAGATTAAGAACCCAAGGAAGAAAATTGGAATGAGTGATTTCTTTATTTCAAGTAATCAACTAAAAATATAATATGGTAGATAATATTAGGTAACATAATGTTGACCAAAGGTGATGTATTGGTAGATAATAGATCATTCTCTTGAGGATATGGTTCAAAAATAGCTACAATAAAGAGAACTATCACTATCTTGCAATTTTTCTGTTATTGTGTATTTAACCTCTTTGGTAGGAACGACTCCCAAAGGAGTGTAGTGTCATCCTTTATAACACACTACAGAAAAAAAGGAATACTAAATTCTACTTTCATTATGAGTAAATTTCACATTAAGTTTTGAAGGTGATGATTCATTCCACTTCAAAGGCCAGTCCATCCCAAAGACATCAACTCCAAAGGTTACATGTTACTCTTTCTAGAAAGCACAACTCTAAAGGAGTTTTGCACATTGGCCAAATGTCTTTCTCTTTTAATTCCATGGTACTTTCACTACTTTAGCTCATTTATGACCCATTAATACAATGCCTATCTCCTTCAAAACCAGAGGGATCACATACTCCAAGCAAGTACAAATGACTCCTTACATTCAAGCAATTATGTTCCTATTATACATGTCCTCACCACTTCTCAAAAAAGGATTCACAAATACTCAAGTTGCAAGCAATCAGCAATAAAAACCTTAGAGATCTCTTGATTAAGTTTGATTAAGAATACACTTGATTTACATTGGGCTAAGCCCTAAATAGTTCTTCTTGCATAACCCCAAAGAGATCTAATTGCTAAATCACCTTTTTCTTCTTCTACTCCAAGTGTTGGATCTTCATCTTCATCTCTTCTTGTATTTGGACTTGATCTAGCTCCCCCTTCTCTCTCTACAACTCTTTGGCCACGTGCTCTAATTGGGTGCCACCTCCTTACAATACTCATCCATCTGCAAATCCAAGGTTATATTCCAAACCTTGGAATCCTCCAACTCACCATAAATGCTTACCACGTCTTTGTCCTTGGCTCATAGTTGGCCTTTGTGCCCAAATTGCTTGTACTTCTATTCTAGCCAAAGTGCCTTTAGTTCTCCTTGTAGCTTTTGGATGTCATCTTTGTTCTGGTTGCAATCTGGTTATAAGGGAAGAGTTTTTCACTTCACTTTGAATTTTCCATGCACAAGATTGTTTACCTTCTTTTCCTCCTTCTTGTATCTGTTTCTCACCTTCTCCATTTACACCTTTCATTTTCCTTCCTTTGCACTCCAAGTATAGATGATCTAGTGGAGTCTTTGGATCAACATAATATAATCTACAATATCACCATAGATTGCTTGGTATTGTGGTAGTAAAAGCTCCATTAGTTGTAGGGTGAAGTGAAGTTGAAGTGAGTGGATGATGAAGTTTACCTCCTCTTTCTTGGGCACTTGGATTTCTTGAGTAGATCTTTCTCCTACTTCAAATTTCACTTCCATCTAATGGTCTTTGACTACTTCCTCTACTTCATCTCCTACTTTGACTTCTCTTTTTGGTTTTGGCCAAAGTTCTTGTTCTTGTCTTCCTTTGGTGTCCACTTGCTCCCCTTTGGGAACACTAGCTCCTTGGTCAAGACATGGAGGTATTTTCGATTGATCTGGTCCTTAGCCTGGTCCTCTTGGTGCTCACTTTGCTCCAATTTTTTTCTTCTTTTTGCATCCAAAGTGGCTTAGGAACTTCTTGCACTCCTCCCTTGATAATAAATTTAGCCCCAAGTAAAAATGTATTGCAAATGGGACCAAGTAGGTAGCTCCACCATCTTCCTTGAATTGTCGATGTAGACTCTTTGCTTGAAAGTAAAACATGTTTGCCTAGTTGTAATGCAAGTTGCAAGACATATTATCTAGAGTTGGAAATTGGATTGGTAACATATGGAAGGATGTTATATATGATGGACTAAGTTGATCAAAGAGAGGTGTCACCAAAAGAGTACTGTCAATAATAGTGCAAGAGTTGAAAACACCTTGAAAAATTCAAAGCTAATTTTGAAAGCCTAAACGGATGAATTAGACCTCAAAATAGAAAATTTCTTTCCACTTCATGAGAAAAGACTAGCCTTCTCTTTTGGTTGTTTGTCTCATCTAGAGCTTTCCAATGGTACCTCACCCATGTGATTTTGAGCTTCCTACAAGAAGATTCTCTAAAGATTCCCTTTGGTCAAAATTGTTTGACCAACTAGATAGGACAAAGACTGACATTTCACCCATCCATACAACTAATCTAAGGGCGGAGCTTTCTGATATGTCACCAATCCATGTATCTGATCCAAGGGTGGAGTGTCACGCCATTTGTAGTTCCGCATCTAGATGCTCCGACACTGGAGTTCCAGTGATGGTAGTTAGAGTTATTCTAGCAATTTCTCAGGGACTACTTTCCGACGGTTAGATTTCGTGTTCAGGGTACTGACTTCATGATGGGGCCCACCGTCACTTTGCACCGTTTGCACCGTCGAGTGTGCCGTCAGCGGGACCATTAGGGTTTCAGGGCTAGCTCGAGTCCAGGGGGTATAGTTTCGAAGTGAGCTCCAGAGAGCTCACTTCTTTGATGTTGAGCCTTCGAGTTCCTGGCTATGGTGGACAGAGGCCGGTGAGCGTCACCTGGATTCTCTATGCTTGAGTGGGTGTGGCTTGACTGTAATCAGTGCCCAGTTGTTGGCAGTTTATAGAGTGATAGATCAAGTACTGATCTGAGTTGAGTTGAGTTGAAAGTGTTAAGCAATCTGATTACATCAGAGAAGTGAAGTCAGGGGGAAATCGGGTGCAGGAACGTTGAGTGTTGGTGGTATCTCCAAGCTCGGTGGATCATGGTAGCTCGATTCAAGTTCTGTGTTTCCCTAGTGTGCAGAAGCTCGTGTAGTTGATGCAAATTTGGCAGTTAGGCGGACGGTGTGCGGAAGCGCTGGCCAAATTTTGAGCAAAGAAGGAGCAATTTTTGAGCAGTGTTGTGATTTTGAGCTCAGGAGGTGAAGGCAAGACCAATTTGCTGCGAGTTGGGCTCAGAAAGTGAAATTGAAGGTGGAGTTGGAAAGCTCTTCTCATGAAATTGTGATTTGAAAAAACCCGTTTTGTCAATTTGGCTCGAGTGGAAAGTTAGCGGGGGATTTGGCAGACATCCATCTTTAGGGTTTATGTCAGATTATACGTCAGATTTACGTCAGATTTTTGGGCCAGAATTGGAGGAGTTTTGCTGTTTTTTGCTAGTTTGGAGGAGTTTCGCAAATTTGGAGAAGTTTTGCCAATTTCGGAGGAGGTTCGAAGTGGCAACAAGAAAGGCCTCATTTGGCTGAATTTTGACATTTCGAGGCATAGGGCTGTGGGCTATGAGAGGTTACGAAGGCCTAGAAGGGCCAGCAAGCCAGCTTGCTGGGGTGAGGCTAGCTAGTTTAGTGTAGATCTTGGTCATTGGTTGGCAAAATCTGCCTTTCTTGCTAGATTGTGTGCAACAGGGTTTGACCCCTAGATCTCTTGTTCCTAGACTGGTGCCCTAGCCAACTGGTCCACCCTCACTTGTTGTCATAGTGACTGTGCCACTGTTATCTATACACATGTAGCTTTGGCTAGGAGAGGCAGTTTGATCCCATTCTTGGTGATCCTGGTAGCTTAGGACTTAGATACGAACTACTCTTATGTCAAATGCCAAATGGTGGCAGAGTCAGTCTCGTGTTGTGTTATGAGATGGAGGGTTTTCGTTTAGATTTCTTGTGATTGGATCTCCTCCATTCTCTACTTCCTGTTTGTGCACCACGTTTGTGTGAGGTGCCTTGACTTTTGAGCGTTGGTGCTCTGGTGTGCTCTCGGTGGTGAGGCTGGAGTGATGACCAGTCAGACTACCTTTGTTTCTCTCCGGTGAGGCAGGAAGTGATGACCTGCAGACCGTGAGAGTGCGTGTTATGATGGCAGGTTACAGGTTGCCCTCTCCCCTAGTGTAGTTATCTCAGTAGAGTTACATTAGTGGGAGGTGTTTAGTTGGTGTTGGCACGTGGTGGTGTTGGCACTTGGTGGGGTACTTGCGGTTGCAACTTGCGGTTGCAGTTGGTGGTTCGGGTTTGCTGTTGCAGTTACGTGGTCACGACGGAGTTCTTTGGAGATTCCAGAGGAGTTAGCCCTACAGTATGCAGTGGGTTTACTCGGAGTGGTGCTTGGTATCAGCCTATATCTCAGGTCCCAGTGAGGGAGGAGATTGACTCTGAGTTGGAGTTCGACACAGGAGCTGATTCAGTTGAGAGTGCACTTGGTGTGTCCGCACCGTTGTTGTGGGACATGGACAAGATTTATGGGGCCTCCAAAGGCCCTAGGCGTTACTCTGGTACAGTGGGTACTATTGAGTTGGATGATTTCATCCAGGAGTTCGATAGTTGGTGTGATCTACAGCAGATGCGGAACTTGACTTTGTTCACACCCTTCATGGCATGGAAGGGGTTGTTTCAGCACTTGGAGGGTCCACCGATGGACGACTACCATGAGTTCAGGAGAGCTCATTTGGAGGAGATTGAGTTATGGAGACAGTATTGGTCTCCACACTATGTCTCCATCACTTCAGGCTCGGTGGCCAGGAGTAGATCGGCTGTACCTACGAGTTCTAGCTCGAGTAGTGTTGGTGGAGCTAGTGGAGGTGCACTAGTTGGAGAAAGTGCTACTACGAGTGGAGGTACCGCTGCAGGAGGTGGTGTGGTACCGGGGTTTAACCCCATGGTTGAGTTCTTCCTATGTTTGAGGCAGAACTACCAAGGAGTGCGGACTGACAAGCTGAGGAGCTTGCAGGAGTTCCAGCGGAAGGCTGGAGAGAGCCTACGCGAGGCATATACTCGCATGAGGCGGTTGATCAGTTTCACTCAGGGAGTTACTGAGGCCCAGGCAGTCCAGTTTTGGTATGGGATATTGGACAGGGAGTTGCGACGTAGAGTTCATGATGCTACGTTGTTGCAGGCTACTTCGCCCACTTTGGCAGTAGTCTTTGGTTTGGCTGAGCGTATTGAGCTCAACATGGTGGAGGAGAGAGTGGTGACAGCTGGATTTGGTAGAGAGACCTCATCCACAGTTGTGACTTCTTCTAGAGTGCAGCAGAGTGCACCACGCCCAGTTGGTTTTTGAGGACAGGGTGGACCGCCCAGATCCTATGGAGTGAGTGGAGGGCCTAGTGGAGTTAGACCCTTACCCTCATTTTTGGGTCAGCAGCAGCCAGTGAGTGATGGTGTTGCTTGTTGGACTTGTGGTGGACCTCACCATAGGAGAGAGTGTACTCAGGGCAGCGGACCTGATACCTCTGGTGCATCACAGCCAGCACAGAGGCAGTGTGAGCACTGCCATAGATTTGGTCATACTAGTGACCGGTGTTTTGACCTACACACGGAGTTACGGAGTGGTAGGGTTGCTATGGCAGGTAGTAGAGGAGCTCCAGTTCATGGAGGACGAGGTGGTAGAGGTGGTGGTAGAGGATCTACACCTAGTAGGGGTGCAGTACCTGCCCTTACTTCTGACACAGCTATGGCTACTCGGATTGAGCAGTTGGAGCAAAGATTGGCTAGTATGGCTATTGCTCAGAGGAGATCAGATTCGGGTGCTGAGGCTTCCACCTCATATGCTGGTGATAGAGATGCTTTGGACTTCATGTGCGGAGCAGCACAGGTGGATGCATCTGCAGTAGTGACTAGGAATGCAGTAGTGCTCCAGAGCCTAGAGGAGCATCAGTGGAGTTGGACCCACAGAGAGGAGAGGTTGGGAGACAGGTCAGACTTCCCCAGTCTTTCATGCTATCTGAGGCATTGCAGACGACATCCATGGTTCCTAGACGTCCCAGTGCAGGTGTGGTAGGTGGTGATGGAGTACCTGATGGAGTACCTGCTAGTCAGCCACCTGCTACTACACAGACTGAGTCTAGCATGATGTTGGGGGCGGCTCAGCTGATTATGCGGCATCCTTTATTTTCAGCCAGTGACATGTTTACATTGGGAGTTGACCCAGCCCCAGTGTTCCGGTTGGCTGCCACGTTGTGTGAGAGTAGGGATGGTGCAGTTCCTACTACTAGAGCAGAGGTGGTTGGTAGTGGATCTGACTTGATTGAGGAGCATGGGATCCGTTCAGCGACCAGTGGTTTATGGCAGGCAGCAGCGGCTAGACTGGAGGAGTTGCCAACTAGACCGGCCTTTGAGAGAGCGCGGTTTACACCTGGTGTTGTCCTATTGGATAACCAGAGGGGGATCTTTCGTTTAGTGGGACCTTCAGGGAAGGTCTATACACCACAGAGAGTCTTGTTAGACTATGGTGCGCAGCCCCTTATGTTGGGGAAGGCTGCAGTTGTTGGTCTGGAGTTACCGAAGACCGATGTGGAGAGGTGTCCATTTCAGATCCAGACATCTCTAGGTGGTGGTTCGACACAGTACATCACACGTGGGGAGCTTGTTATCCAGGTTCAGCCTGGTCATCCGACCGATAGCTGGGTGGTGAGAGCTCAGGCTATTGCGACGATAGCTGAGTCATATGATGTGCTAGTTGGGGGAGCAGTGTTATACCCCATGGGTTTCAGTATTGACTATTGGGAGGAGACAACCTCTTATAGACCTGGTTGGCAGTCTGGTGAGGGACGGGTATGTTGCCTACCAGTACGTTTCAGTAGTGGCAGTCTTGGCTCACTACAGTCCGGGACCATGGTAGCATCAGTTTTGGCTTTCAGCAGTGCAGTTACTTGGCCTGGTGACTTGTTGGAAGGGAACGCCCATGCAGAGGATACTCCAGTACCAGAGGAGATCACTCGGCTATGGAGTACGAGTGGGATTGTTCCATCCACCTTGGATGTTCCATTGTGGAGTTCAGAGGAGGCATTGCAGCAGCATGCAGATCAGTTGGTGCAGCAAGCTTGGAGTGGAGCCTTCGTACCATCAGGGGATGAGTGTGAGGATGAGCCTCCAGAGGCGATTGCTTTGACACCTTT
This sequence comes from Lunularia cruciata, assembly GCA_948567375.1. Taxonomy (NCBI): domain Eukaryota; kingdom Viridiplantae; phylum Streptophyta; class Marchantiopsida; order Lunulariales; family Lunulariaceae; genus Lunularia; species Lunularia cruciata. Next base: position 41,735,171 of record OX419762.1, on the reverse strand, counting down.
GGATACCACACTCATTGCTTGGCAGTATCCAGTAGAGGGGATATGTCTATTGGAGTTGTTTGGTGGGATCAGCATTGGACTAGCTGCGGTGTTACAGGCGGGTATCCGAGAACAAAGGTACTTGTATGTAGAAAGAGATGAGACTGCTAGGCGAGTCTCTCTACATCATGTGGCACACTTGGCCTATCAATATCCGGAGTTATTACCGATGTCAGCAGTTAGAGGTTACCAGAAGGCCTTACCAGGAGACATTTCCTTATTGGGGGCGCATGACCTAGAGAGACATGGGCCTATTCACTTGGTGATTTCTGGATGGCCATGTCAGGGACATACACGTGCGGGCCGTGGTTTGGGTCTTCAGGATCCTCGTTCTGGTGTGTTTTGGGAGATGTTACAGATATTACGACATCTCCAGGTTCATCAGTCTGTTTCTCCAGCTTACCTTTTGGAGAACGTTCCTTTGTTGGGTGATTCTCGCACTAGAGTGGTGGCGAGTACACATCAGGTCCATTCTTGGATGGGACCTGCTGTATTGTTAGATGCAGCCAGAGTGGGATCACGAGCTCATCATCTTTGTCTTTGGTGGACGAACCTTTTACCCAGAGAGGTTCTACAGCGTAGTTATGATGGGATTCAACGACTTGACCACATCCTTGTTGATGATATCTTGGATGTTGGGCGTCAGTCTTAGACAGAAGTAGTGGCTGATAGGTCACCTATGGCAGTGGTGAACCTAGTTGGACAGCCTAGAGCTGCATTTCCCACACTCATGAGTTTCCTAGGCTCTCATGCTTTTTGAGAGGGAGGACCTGGACTTGTTTGGGACTCACAGTTACAGCAGTTGGTGGAGCCCAATGCTGATGAGAGAGAGCGGGCGATGGGTTTTCGCACCGGTATTACCGCTGTTCCAGTAGTGTCAGAGGCATCCAGGCGTCAGGTGTTAGGTCAGGCTATGGACCTGAACTGTTTGACATGGATTGTGAGCCTTGGTTTGGCAGAGCAGCGTAGGATGCGCTTGATAGGCATCACCACTCGGACACTTGTGAGCCCTGTGCCTATCGAGACAATTCAGGCACATGCTGGGGGCGATGGACCGAGTGGACATGGTATTCTTGGGACACATCCAATAGCTACTAGGGAGAGTGGTCTACTTGGAGTCCATCCAGGTGAGCGTGGGCTACTTGGATTACACCCTTGGTCCACATGGGATGCAGCAGAGGACGTATGGAGCTTGCAGCCAGAGTGGAGGGAGTTTTTCACACAGAGGTTGGGACCTCTAATGGTCGGGAGCATGACACCATTGCTCCCAAGGGCCCAGTGTAACAGCCAGTCAGTACGTCTTCCACTCCTACTACAGTTACAGAGGATACTTGGGAGCCAGATCTTGGACCCAAGCTTACTGGAGAGGAAAGACGGAGGGTTTGGAGGTTCTTGAGGAGTCACACGAGTTGTTTTGCCTTCAATATGAAGGATTTGGGTGCTCTGAAGGGACCTAGTATACGGATTGAGCTGACTAGCGACACACCAATTTTCTGACGTCCTTATCGATATAGTGATATGGAGAGGACATTGATTCAGAGCCGGAGTAGTGACCTTTTTGAGACTGGTTTAGTGGAGATTTCACATGGAGAGTATGCATCAGCGACAGTGATGCCAGCCAAGAAGGATATGCATGGCAACTATACAGATAGGCGGATGTGTGGAGATTACCGTCCTATCAACCGACAGACTAGGGCTGATCGGTATGCCATGCCTACACCGGAGGAGATTTTTGATGCAATTGGGCATGCAAAGGTCTTCAGTACTTTGGATCTACGAGCAGGATATCATCAGTTGCCGATCAGGGAGGAGGATAAGTCCAAGACAGCATTTTGGGCTATTGATCCTCACGGTAAGGATGTGTTATATCAGTGGAGGTTCTTACTATTTGGGTTAAAGAATGCTCCTGCTGAGTTCCAGAGGGTCATGGATAGGATCCTAGCTGGATTGGATTTTGCTCGGTGCTATATTGATGACATTTTGGTCTATAGCACTACTGTGGAGGAGCATGAGAGACAGTTGTTGGAGGTGTTTGAGAGGTTGAGATCTCATGGACTCAAATTACATCCTGGGAAGTGTAGGTTCTTCCATGAGCAGGTTGAGTATTTGGGTCACACTATCTACCCCGGAGGACTTGGTGTTCAGCAGACCAAGGTGGAGGCTATTGCACGTATTCCTCGGCCTACGGATGTGAGCAGAGTGCGAGCATTCCTTGGGTTGGCGAACTTCTATTGCCGCTATGTTAGAGGATTTAGCGCCATTGCCAAGGCCTTGACAAAGCTGACCAAGCTTACACAGGAGTGGTGTTGGGGAGATGAGCAGGAGAGAGCTTTTGTAGAGCTCAAGGAGAGGTTGACATCTGCTCCTATTTTGAGGAGACCGATCAGAGGACGACCATTTCAGGTTCACACTGATTGGAGTATGTTGGGGCTTGGAGCGGTGCTCACCCAGCATGATGATGAGGAGAAGGAGTTTGTGGTGGCCTATGCTAGTCGCTCCAACAATTCAGCGGAGGAAAAGTATAGTTCATATGAGGGAGAGTGCTTGGCAGCAGTTTGGACAGTAGCACATTTCCAATGTTACCTATTTGGTAACCCCTTCACTCTCATCACTGATCATCAGCCGCTGAAGTGGTTGATGGAGTCCGACAAGCTTTCAGGGAAGCTTGCACGATGGGCTCTGATTTTATAGGAGTATGATTTCACGGTTGTTCACAGACCTGGAGTGGTGAACCGTGATGCAGATGGGTTGAGTAGAAACCCATGTCCCAACCAGCAGGATCAGACCGGAGCACGTTGGCATGGTGAGACAGATGAGGAGATGGTGCCAAGTTGGCATGCATCGGCCTTTTTGTGTATATTTGCAGAGACTTTGGTGGTATCTCTCTCAGCGCATACAGGAGGAGTTATTGAGGTCACAGATCCAGAGAGTGAAGATATTGGTACAGTTCAGCGAGACATTCATGATGATGTCTTAGTGATGGACTATCTTTGCACTGGTGTTGTGGGTGGCACAGTTGGGGCCAAGGAGAGAGACCGTGTTCTTCAGCGAGCCAGACCGTTCAGTTTGGAGGGTAGACACCTTTTGCGTGTATGGGAGGATGGTAGAGTGCGAGTAGTACCACTTCCATCACAAAGACCACAGTTGGTCCGTCATGCTCATGAGGAGCTAGGACATTTTGGAGTAAAGCGTACATATAGCTTACTTCAGAGTCATTATTGGTGGCGCGGTATGCAGACCAAGGTACAGCAGTTTGTTGCCAGATGTATGGTTTGTGACCAAGTTAGAGCATCATTCAATGCTCCTACGCCATAGTTACACCCATTACCTATCATGGGATTGGGTTACCGTTGGAGTTTGGACTTTGCCGGACCTTTACCGCTGACTGTGAGACATCATGGGTATGTTTTGGTGATGGTGGAGCACTTCTCCAAGTGGATTGAGTTGGTGGCACTTCCTGACAAGTCTAGTGAAGGGACAGCTTACTCGTTCTTGGATCGAGTTCTTAGTCATTTTGGTGCACCAGCGGAGGTTTTGACTGATCAGGGTACAGAGTTCTTGGGAGAGTTTCAGGTCTTGTGTGACAAGGCTTTGATTGATCATCGTACTACATCCCGAGATCACCCTGAGGCAGATGGCTTAGCAGAGAGAGTGGTTCAGACGGTGAAGAGAGGATTGCAAAAGTATGGTTTGCAGAGAGGCCACTTGGGAGATTGGGATCTCCAGTTACCTTGGTTGGCCATGGGCTATCGGTTCAGCCGGCAAGCCTCCTTAGCATCCTTCTCTCCATACTTTCTACTCTATGGACGAGATCCAGATTTACCTGCAGCCATTTGTCGAGATGCTACTATAGTTTTGGACTTGGATGACCCCGATGTATGGATGAGCGCATGTTCTCAACAGGCAGAGATCTTTTGGAGAGTGATGCTGATGGCCTTTGAGAACTTGGCAATTGCTCAGCATAGAGATACTTTACGCTATGCTACCATTTGAGGAGGAGGTTATAGACCCTCGATCTGTCGATTTCATCCAGGCGACTATGTATATCTACAGCAGACAGCACCGACGACACTTGATGTTTCTACAGGCCGCACTATCTTGAGAGTGCGTGAGGTTTTGCCATCTGGAGTCCTTGTGTTAGAAGGACGTGATGGTGTTGTTTGGAAGGATAATGTGTGCAATTGTGCGCCATGCCTCCTTCCAAACATTGATGGTACTATGGACCCAAGCTTGGCACTTGTATGTGCAGGCTTGAGGTGTATGTTATGTGGCTCTTCTGGTGGAGTTGCTATTATGTTAGTGTGTGATAGCTGTTCGAGAGGATGGCATATGGCATGTATGACTCCTCCCCTCATGGTGGTTCCTCAGGGACAGTGGTTATGTCCTAGATGTACTTGACCTATAGCTAGTTCATTCTTTATATGGTATAGATTGCAGACAGGCGACTAACGATGGGGCTCCATAGTACCCGGCCTCCTGATCTTTGCCCATTAGAGGGTATACCATATACTTAGAGTAGATGGCTATCTGGAGTTAGAGGGACCTAACCGCCAGCTAGGGGGGCGATTGTGGCACTTTAGAGTCTATGTATGACTTATGTGTGAGTTGTGCTTCTATAGTGTATGATGTTGACAGCGATGTATGTTGTGTAGCGATGTATATACGCACGACAGCTGTCACGCCATTTGTAGTTCCGCATCTAGATGCTCGGACACTGGAGTTCCAGTGATGGTAGTTAGAGTTATTCTAGCAGTTTCTCATGGACTACTTTCCGACGGTTAGATTTCGTGTTCGGGGTACTGACTTCACGATGGAGCCCACCGTCACTTTGCACCGTTTGCACCGTCGAGTGTGCCGTCAGTGGGACCATTAGGGTTTCAGGGCTAGCTCGAGTCCAGGGGGTATAGTTTCGAAGTGAGCTCCAGAGAGCTCACTTCTCTGATGTTGAGCCTTCGAGTTCCTGGCTATGGTGGACAGAGGCCGGCGAGCGTCACCTGGATTCTCTATGCTTGAGTGGGTGTGGCTTGACTGTAATCAGTGCCCAGTTGTTGGCAGTTTATAGAGTGACAGATCAAGTACTGATCTGAGTTGAGTTGAGTTGAAAGTGTTAAGCAATCTGATTATTGTGGCACTTTAGAGTCTATGTATGAGTTATGTGTGAGTTGTGCTTCTATAGTGTATGATGTTGACAGCGATGTATGTTGTGTAGCAATGTATATACGCACGACAGGAGCTTCTTTTGAGTGGATCCTCTTTGCTATATAATAAAGACAAGATGCTCCTTTAGAGCATCAAAGTATTGAGTGTTGAAGTTTTATGTTTCTTCTCTTGTGTTTCTCATGCATGATTCTCTTGTCCTTGGAATATTACACTAGTTGACAAGTTCTCTATGGTACATGTACACAAAGTAGATGGCTTGACTATTGTTTAGATATGTTGTTCTCTTTGGCTTGAAGAGTTTCATAGTTGCCTCCATGATTGCTCTTTGGGTTGGTCCTTGTGACTACCCATCCTCCATCCATTATTCTTTTATCTCTTCTTTGTAATGGTTACCTTGATGTCAATAGTCAATGTCATATTTGCAAACTTTGTCTCCAATGTCATGGCTCTTGTTGGCTATACATTTGGTCCAAGAACATTCCTCTACTCCTCCTTAGTCCAATTATATAGGTTTCTTCTCAAGTCCATATTTGATCTCTCCTTCTTCTTCCTTGTCTCATGGATCATTCCAAAGTCATTCAATTCCAATTTCTAGAGCAAGAAGCCAAGATGCTTGCTTTGGATCACACCACATCTACAATGAATTGCACATTTGTTGACTTTTGAACTATGACGGATGATTTAAAGATCTTTCTCATGGGTTTCTAAACAAATACCATATTTCCAATTGGAGTTAGGTACAAAGGTGGGGGATGGACAACTAAAAATACAATAGAATGGGAAGATGGGGATAAAAAAAAAGGCTTGCTAAGACTTAGGAATTTTAAGGTCACTCAAATCTGAAACAAAATTGCTTCTAAAAGAAGTGACATTTGTGAGTCTGCACTTGGTTTTATAGGCAAATTACTCAATCATTCTTTAGTCATTCAGTGGCTGCATGGTGGTTGAGCACTCCTTCTCCACACATGTGAGGTCCTTGATGAGTATTCCTTCTCCACACATATACAACATTCACTAAACGGTCACTCTCATACATACAAAGGCATCACCAAATGCAAACAATCTGCCTTGAATGCAAACAATCTTTGGTGGCAATTCTTTAAGTAGGTAGTGGTGCATTCAAACTTCTGTATGCCCTTCTAGCACGACAATATATGGGCCAAACATCTTTCAGTACAAAGGTACTCGGATTGAAGTTTTTTACCTCCAACCAATATTTGGATTTGTATCTAATTTGGTATTCTTCCTTTCAAGTGCCCCTTACTTTATATGTGTTTCATTCATATGTTTGCCAAAATAACTCCAAAGGATACAAAAACTACAAAGTTTTCTTTCCTAAGAAATAAAGAATTCCGTCATATATTTACAAACCAAAGTGAGGTTTAAAAAAATGATACATTTAGTGAAAAGGTAGGCACCACAATATTTAATGAGCTAACATCACAATAGGGAATTAATTGCCTTGAACCTACTTTGAGAAGCTAAGGAAAGGATTTAGTTCAAAGAGGAGCAAGAAGAAGAATATGAAGTCATCTGCATTAGTCAAAGTGTTTAATACTATACTGAATCTTGTATCAAAGAATCAAACATTGAGTTAAGCTTGAATGGATACACCCTCACCAATTTCCATAAACCTATATCCATCTATAGTTTTTAATATATGTAGTCATTATGTTAAAGTGAGCAAGCGCACTTTAACATCAATTATTGTAAAACCTATATACATCTCCCTTTTGGTATTTTATGCATTTCCTTACCTATGGGAAACCATTCTTGAGTAGAGGTACAAAGTTTTCAAGTTCAATGAAGATTCAACAAGGATTTCTTAGATGCTCAACAACCAAAGTGGATAACTCAATATTATAATGTTTATCTTATTCTTGAATGTAATATCATCTATCTTCAATTGAGGCTTCTTGATCAATTCTTCATCTTATAAATCTTCTTTTACTTTTTGATCAATTGATTTTGCAAATCCATACGTAAAGTAGAAGGTGTGACAGAAGGTGAAATATTCTGATTCAAAGTTAGATTTGTTATGTATTGGTCAAAGTGTACTTTAATCCACTTAACATCTCTTGGGCTATAATCTTAAGCACAATAAAACCTAAGATGAAGTACGGTAAGGTAGTCTAAAATCTTTCTACATACATACATTCAACAATGTAACATGGTAATTCATGACCCATATACATTACTACTTTATATAGATATAACCTAAGATGAAGTACGGCAAGGTAGTCTAAAATCTTTCTACATACATACATTCAACAATGTAACATGAATTCATGATCCCTATACATTACTACTTTATATACATATTCCTTAAATTCATGAGTATATCTCTTGTTCCATGATGAGACTTAATTTGCTTGATCAACTCATTTACATAGAGGGTATAACCATACTAACTACAATGTATTGCACAAGATCTCTTGCTCTTTATAGTAAAATAATATGAATATAGAAGGCACACTTTTTATGTTCTTAAAGTCATATTCTCCATTAATAAACCATAGAGGGTTGATGTTGTACAAAGGCTAGAGAAATCTTCAAAGCTTTCTACCAAAAATTTCAACAAAGAAAATACTTCCTATATGCATTACAAGGAAACATAAGCCTATTCAAAAATAACATTACTAGAAAGAGAATACTATTCGTTTCACCAAAATTGGAGGTGAAGGAAAAAGCTTAGAATTATTTTTACATAATGTTCCAAGTTGCAATCCTCAAATTTCTAGCTAGACTACAAGGTCAAAGAACATTTCATGATTTCCGGTAACATCTCGTCAATATGCAATAAGAATGTAAAATTTTAGCTAAAGCTTATCAAAGCTTTATATAAAGCTTATTAAAGATGAATGTAAGAGTTTGAAATAGCCTTACTACTCGCAGGATGTGAAAGCTAGTGTACTTTAAATAATATTTTGGTAGCTAGATTACTAGAAAACATATATTCTGTTTGGGAAGATGATTCTCAAGTTCAGTAATCAAGACAATTATTGGCCAAAAAGGCAAAGAAATAAACATGTGATTAATTATAAGAGATTTGAAAAGGAAGGGTCCTCAAACATCTACAGAGTCAATACCGAAGGGAAGCTTGAGATTTATGTATTATTATGACTTGGAAAATCAATTGTGTGTATAAACGATTAATTTCTAGTACATTATCTATAATATTATTAATACGTCGCCTTCCTGGCTGGGAGCACATATGCAGATAAGAGCCATTCTTGAGTTTGCATCAAGCTTAAAGTGTCCCTTTACGCAAGCATTCACCATAACAGTAATGATCGAGTCAAAAGATATGAACGTGAGTTTCTGTTCACTTTTCATCGAAAGAATTAGACAAGATCCTAAAAATGTTTATTTCTACACAATAACTGGAGGGTATTTGCTGGAAAACTATAGCATTCGGCATTGTACAGATGGTGATCTCAGCCCGTCTACACATCCATCTTTCATCGATGAGGTGTTGGCTGCTTTTTGTTAGCTTACCTGAGTGTTTTGAGACCCAGATTAATGACTACTGACTACATTACATCGAAACTTTGCTGGCCTTATAATTTTGGCCCTGGTATGACAAGAAACTACACTGATCTAGTCTGATTTGGACAAAACAAGTTCCTTCTCCAGTCTAGGAGTCGGAGAAGATAGCTTATCGTAATCCTGATGAGCAACAGAAGCAGTCACGGACAGATCAGCTGGTGCTCTTAGCGATGGCTCAATTTGAAGAGGAAATATGTAAAACATATACTAAGAACTTCCTGAAGTGGCAGGACGTAAAGCAAACCTGTTAACTTCGTCTTGGGTTGGATGAGGTGAAGAGCAAGTACCTGGACAATGGCTTGAGCACAGAGTTTTCCTGAAAGTACAGCGCCTTCCATTGACGCAAGATATTTTTGCTTGGTGAAGTCACCAGCCATGTAGAACCTCGGAATCGGCGACCGTTGCGACGGACGGCAAGGCTCACAATCGGGTATCGTCTTGTACACAGATCTGGTGAAAAAGGGACAAAGCGGTAAATATACATGCATCATAAAATCTCGACTCACCCATCTGCTGGAGATGGGTCCTGCGAGTATGAAACGCTCTTCACAGACTGTCCGTCTTGAGTTCAGCGGAACTCAATGGGCAAAAGAGCTAGGAACTCCACCAGCGTCAACGTTTCAGCATCTTCCTCTATTCTAGTCTACAAGACAACATCTGCACTAATTGAATCTACTGTCATGCTTTATGCTGCGTGGAAAACTACTACCATGAAACAGAATACTTCAATGTGCTTTTGCCTCACCGTACTGCCTAGTCTTTCCTTCTGTAAAGGTCTGTAAAGGTAAAAGGGCCCTCACCTTGGTGTTTTGACAACGTGATACTTCAGTATTTTAGCTTTGCTCTGATCAGGTGCAATTTCATCGGGAAAAAGGGTTGACAATTCTTTCATCGTGGCATCGATGATGTCGGCGTCTGACCGACCGATCCATTCGTCTGCAGGGGCAAAGACAAGCTCCAGCATGGACTTGTTTGGATCGTAATACTCCTGCAAATATTTAGTAGGTAATGAGTCAGCTGCTGACAACCATACCTTACATGATTCCATCAGCGGTCTCTCAGTCAAAACATCTTAGATACGTCTTTCAGCATCCCCAACCTCAACATGATATTCGAATTTTCAAGTTGGCCGCAGAATAAGCTTTCGTACACAAATCTTCAAATGATAAACTTTACATTATCAGGAGTTGTAAATTAAATGTAGACATTGATTACCTTGCATGTCGTTGACATGTCAGCATAAACACTAAGAAGCGGGCTTCTGCAGAGCCAAAAGAAATGGTTAAAACTGCAGTTGTAACCAACAAATCACCCAGAACAGTCCTGGATCCTGAAAGCAATACGCCATATCAAGGAACTAATTCTTACAATATTTCACGGAGTCTTCCTTACCTGCTAAATAGAAGATGATCATAGGTATTCTTTAGCTTCCTATCGAACCTGCAATGTCCAGCAGAGTCAACAGGAGTCAGTCAGCATACTTCACCAAACGCTAAAGATGCTAGGGAGGAAGTTCTCCATCAGTGCAGTTTGAGGAAGTTAATGGCCAGGCAAAATGGACATGGACGTCTTCGAACTTGTTCGTCATCATTAGGCAAAGAGATATATCGTGAATTAGCATTGAAAGGGTTGTGAGGAAATTTTAGGTACCAAATATGCACATTGATGACAGGCACTCCGACAAGTTTGTCAAGCTTCCTATAATATGGGATGTCTGCCCACTGTTCTGGTACCAGCAGCTTGAAGACGTCAACTGTTTTATTCATCATCACGGAATGAGCCATTAGTAGTGCACAGGAAGTATCTGCATGAGTTGGAATTTGTTTTGTAAAACCAGCACTAGTATGCCAGGAACGGATAGCACATGACGAACAACAGAACAAGCATATATGAAGAGCTGATGCGTTGATTCCGTCGCAACAACAGGACGACTTAAGTCACATAATAAACACAATATGATTTAGATCTGATGCAAAACGAGAAACCCTGCTTTGGAAGATGACATACCAGGCATCGCCGAGACATACACATCTCCTTCAACGACTGTGCCGTCTGTCAACAGGAAATGCTTCACAGTACCGTCTTCATTCAAGACAAACTTTTGTAGACGAGAATTTAACCGAACTTCACCGCCAAGGGAGCTAAAATGTTCGACGATAGGCTTACACAATCTCTCTGGTGGTGCACCATCCAGGAAGGCCATCTTAGAACCATGTGTTTCCTGCCATTTAAGAATCAACGAAATACAGTAACATAAGCTGATTATAGAAAGGAAATTTTGACGCTCGGTGCCTACCCACTGCTCTGTCTTTGACCGCTCACAACTATTCGAACCTGCAACACGGCCAAAGATTTAAACGTAACCATAACATGACCCTCCGCTCAATTTGCTCCTTTATCCGCATCATCCGTATCCTTTATCCGCATCATAACTATGAGAGCAATTTCTGTGAGATAGGACAAGAAGATGCGATGCTAAACGAAGATGACATTGTCTTTGCGGCAAGCTGTGTTCGCTCTTTCCCTATATAGATAGAAACAGCTGTTTTATATCCATGATAAACCAAACTAATCCGGAAGAATGGACTCCAAAAATGGGGAGACAAAATGGACATGAAACGGTCAAAGCAACTCTATCTTTACAACTCTTCCACATTCAAGACAAAATGATGATTCAAAACACTATACCTGCAAGAAGCGATTCAGTGCTATAAGCACGCACTGCATGGAGAGATCATCGGGGTCGATAAAGTTCAGGGCTTTGGACATTGCGATGAAGACCTCATCATTCACGCGCTGTGGAACTCCCTGATTAAGTTAACAATACAATATAAGATTCAGAAAAGTAAGTCATTGATTCGTCAGTACGTGGATGTACCGATAGTATTTCCTCCGATCCGAAATGGACGCCATTTCATATCTATTATCAGAAATAAAGTTAAAAACCAGAATATACCTGCTTCGCCATCCACTCCTTCACGGTGTACTTGTCCATGGCCTCTACGTAGTTTTGACCACCCACAATGGCTGGTAAAAGACCAATGGCGAATCTGATTTTCTCCTCCCATGTCAACATCGTATTGTTCTTTAGAATGGCGTAAACTCCTGTCAAAGTAGAGACGAGTCATCTTTGGAACTTAGCAAATATCAAGAGTCTATACAGATTATACTCGTATAAGATGACCGTAACGCTCTGGCAGATGAGGACGGCATGTACAAACCCAAGGTTACGGATACAAAACGGTACAAGTGAGGTGGATCATCTGTTTTATACAATACTCGTTGGAACAGAACATAGCTGGGGATCAGGAATGGACTAAGCACCATTGAGCGGGGCAGGAAGAACATTTGGAAAGTCAAATCGACTGAATTCTCCGGGCTTATCAGGCATGGCAAAGATCATGGAATGTTCCTTCCACTGCAATCGGTCGTTTATTCCGAGTTCTCCAAAAAGATTTTGCATATTTGGGTAGGCTCCAACTGAGACATCAGAATAATGACAATCCGAGAATAATCAGGGGGAGATCACAGTCATTCCAAAGTCCAGTCTATTGCTCCATCTATTTCACGTGAAGATGTGAGCAAAGAATTGCTGTATAAAAATTCTAGTAATGCCTTTCAGTCGTTGAGAATAATTTGTGAACTTCTGCTAGAAAAAGACAGCGCGGCGGATACTTACAAAAGATGTGTAGGCCGGTTTCGTACCAATCGCCGTCAGCATCCTTCCAGGCTGCCACCTGAGAAACCGAGCAAAACCAAGTTGCTCATTCAGTATTTCATTGAGGGAATCCAACATCTGCTATGTTACTAGGGAACCATCCCCTGTTTCCCAGCCTAAAAGTGTTGAAGTCAAGTCTTTACAGCAACTACAACCAGCTCAGGAAAGGCTGCGTAAAACTGATGACAATCCAGTTCTTGGTGAGCTTCAATTGATCTGATGAACATTGAGATGAATGTCCGTTACTAGGTCCTTAAAAGCGTATGTCGCATCCTTACGAATCAAGTCGTCTGCCTAAAGCTCAGAGTCAGAACGGCTGAAGTGGGGAGCAACTTTGAACTTTAGCTTTCTAAGCATACTGCATTCCGTATGTTATACACAGTAATCATTAAACCACACTCTCAGGAAACGCTAGAATGATTACCTTTCCACCCAGGACATCACGGGCTTCAAGAAGAATAGGAATGTGTCCAGCATCAGCTATGTACTTAGCGGTAGAGAGACCTGCGAGACCTGCAAATCAGGGAATGGGGTCTGCAATTAGATGCAAGATGCAAGATGGCAATTGGTTGGTTTCTTCCTTGAAGAAGCCATAAAAGGGACTCGAATTAATCGTCAGTAAATTGTTAGAATGAATTTGGCGTGATCTGTACATTGAAAGGATACGTGATGAAGCCCCTGCAACTTAATTCAAACTTCCCTCATTTCATAAGACTTAACTAAGAAATCGATCCAGTCGAAGAATAACAATCTACATAATTTTATCTATAAACAATAAAGCAGGGGTTCAGGAAAGGAGAGCGAAGGAAATGCTCCAGAAGGGAAGTGAAATATTTCCAGACATATTCTTTCAACTCCGGTTCATTATCTCCATGTGAGAAGAATAAAATGTGAATCACTCAGGTCTAGTGAGGAGTTGACAGTGACTTACTGTGACCAGAAAGGCGTGTAAGACAGCCAGAGAACCACCAATTACTATACAGTTACGATGAAGGTTTGAGATGGTATAAAAGCAGAGCCACTATAGGATCACTCCCAGATAGCTAACTCAGAACGAGATAACTGCAGAAATTAGAGTCCTCACACCTAACAGTAATCACTTCAGGAGTTTGTGCTTGAGTCAATCAAGTAGCAGACCGTTCAGGAAGGACTACATGTAGTCTAAGCAGAACCTCAAATCCAGAATAGATTAAATTTGAAACATGGAAATTGACAGAATTCTTCTCCTGTCATTCCCACATCTTAAATTTTTCAGAGGTTCTTTCGACTCAAAGATTCATAGCATACCTGCGCCAGCGATGACAACCTTGAGCGGCTTGCTGGGTCTAGGAGCTTTACTAAGGTAAGCAGACAGAGTAGCGGCCTCGATGTAGTTCACGGTTCCATCGATATCAGGTCTTGGGTAATCTACAGCGACGACCTGCAACAGATTTGGTCCAAAAATCAACGCCTATAGCTGTGTTTGAACTTGAATTGTAAAATTTGCAGACGAATTTGACACTCTAATCCAACACGTTTAATTTCCTCTACACCAGGCCCGCGCGGGGGGCGGGGGGTGCTAGTCGTTGGGTGTTCACTTTCGGTTGACTCACAGAACTCCACACGAGAGAGCTTCCAAACCTGCCAGCAAGTAGTAGACTAGCTCAAATTAATTGCAGATATGGTGTAGGTTTTTCGCTGCACTGACCTTGAGAGCAGAAGACTGGCGATGTTGGGTGGTAGCAGACGAACATTTTCGGCTGAAGGATGAAGTCTGGGCAGCAGAGAACTCATTGCAGCGAAAAGCCACCGAGTTCGTCTTCAGCTGCTTCCTCTGCACGGCTGTGGCAGCGGCCCCAGTGGCAGCAGTTATCGGGGATTCAGCTCTCGCATGCCCACATTGCAGACACAACGAGCCTTGCATCTTCGCAACCCACCTAATCCAGCAGCAACAGAATTCCCTCTCTGCTGCTACTTCCCTGCTTGCTGCTTCTTCCACCACAATCACTACTACTCAGTGCCTCTCCTTCCTCCTCTGCCTACAACCTCATCAACAAAACCCAAGTAGTCCCCCTAAGCACTAACGGAAAAGAGTTTTGGATGTTTCTGCCATCGTCTGTCCAGATTCCAACAGGCCACAACCCAAGATGCTCTCCGGTATCCGGTTCGTCGGATGCAGCTATCCAACAGTGGGGAATCGTCCCACGAATCCTCCAACCTTATCAGACAACTGAGGCTAAAATTACTCTCCACTCCACTTCCTTCCCGGTTTCTTCATCCTCCTCTTTGGGGCCGCCTTCGGACGAGTTTCCCACCAACTACAGGAGAGGAGAGGAGAGGAAACGGAGGAAGAAAGAACGAGAGAGCACTTTTACGAGGCTTGGAATCATACACGACGCTCAGCCATTTGTCTTCTCTTCGGGCCATGTCCTCACATCCAGCCGACTTCTACTGTACTTACTCTAATCGTTGAATCCGATTTAAGCGATTTTATAGTAAACTCTTCAGCATGTGCGTTGCCTTCTTGCCGTCTACATCACCCAAGTCCTCATGTTGTTTATTATTCTCACCTCCGTCAATGCGGGGTTATCAATCTCTCTTCTCTTCTCGTCTCGTGCATCAAGGCAAGCGTCCCTCCTTACACTCAAGCTAATGAGCCAAGTCTTGAGGTGGAATTCGCAGTGATCAAAGACGACCTGATGCATCTATGGTTACAAATCGGCATGCGAATACATCTTTCTTTCACCATTATTGAAGCATTTTGAGTGTATCTTGAACCACTCTTGAAGCTTATCTCGAAGGGGGGTCAAATAGGTTGTTTACTTCTTTTGTGAAGAACTTTTGTCCTCGGGTTTACAGACCGTGGATGGATGAAGGTAGAGTGAAGAGATGCAGTGAACTGAGAGTTTAGAGGACACACTCCAGTTTTAAGGATTTGGTTTTCAGGGCAACAACTAGAACTTAAGAGGAGTATGGACTTTCTTTGTTCGAAGGGAACATTTGGGGACTTCTCAACAGTGGAAGAACACACATGGTCCTGCATGGGGGCCACATTATTTAAGTGAATGTCAAAGATTCCTTTCTATTCGTTTAGAAGTGAACTATAGCACGGAAGAGACTTTTATCGCCAGTGGATGTAAAGCATCTGGCCCTTGTCTTTTGTCCTGGACGTCAGCCACCATGCGCTTCCGAGGGCAGAATTTACAACTGCACCTCCACACTCAACTTGAAGATATTGATCTGATTCCAAACTCATGGTGGCATGTGGCTCGGTACTCTATGCCTTGCTCATTCCCAGATGAATAAAGGTCATACTTATGAATCGCAATCAAATACTGAACAAGCTTCTTTCAATGACATTATAAAATATTCTATAGCTTCATTTCTTGGGCATTTCTTGGGGATATGGGAATTTTCTTTCAATGACATTATAAAATGTTCTGTACCTGCACTTCTTGTGGATATGGGAATTTCCTGTTTGCTCCGGTGGTCACGAACCTCTTATGAGCAATGAGCAGAGTCATTGGCACAACAAACGATTTACTCCGTCGATTTGGAAGTCACGAACCTCCTCTGGGTAAAGTCAATGGGATTAGCAGATTTTCATAGAAGGTTTTTATTTGCTAGCAGGTTTTGAGAGATGGAACTAACAATGAAAATTATCTCACGGGAAGGAGGACATTATGCACCAAGCTATCGTGTGATACTTTTTGTATTTTTTGCTATGGAGAATTTTGTACTGTTTTTCATCAATTTTTATAGTTTCATTCAATAAGTAGCACTAGATTTCTTTATAAGGGAGAGGAACTATGGTTCTTCCTTCATCCTTGTTTTACCTCATATTTTAGACAGAGAGTCTCCATCAAATTATAGCATTTTCACACATTTAGAGATAAACAATGGCAGTAAAAATTGCTGTCTTTTCTAGAATCTTCTCCCCCATTGGAGAATTTATATCACATAGTTTATCATTTGAAATTGATTACTTTTTTCCGCTTGCTTTGCTTGTAGATTTAAATATATATTGGTTTCTCCTTCTTCCTTGGGATTCGTGCTTGCTTTTCCCTCTTGCCCTTCTTAGTACCTTGTATTCTTTTTTTCTTTTGAGGATATTATTTTTGCTCATTTTCACCTAATTGGAAGTATACAATATGAAATGGTAATGGTAAACAAGGAATACAAAGGAATTCTTCATGATGACTTTGCACATGGATAAAGATATAGACCGTACTTCAATCATTATACTATGATATATTCCAAAAAATTAATGTTCTTGAAAAATTTATCCATGATAGTATTGGAGAGCATAGCACATATAGCAATAAGGGAATCCTATCATAATAAAAATTATATTATCATTTTTATTATAATATTTTTATCAAGAGAAGTCCTTCCTCAATAAAAAGGATTAAAATATACTAAATTTAATATTAAAAGTTTAGTTGTAAAATAAACACAACGGATGATGTTCGTCTTGGAAGTAAAAAAGCTCAACCAACAATCATGAGAGTGTAATCTACTTGCACGTAGATAGTAACAATCGCCTCAGATGTTATTGGGCATGTGAAATGACTGCTTTGCTCCATATTCCACACGAGAAATCTTTCTATGGTGTTCTTTTTCTTAGTACCTGCATATAGATAATTTTTATTAGTTTCAGACTGGAGATGGGTTGTCCCCCTCACGATTTGGCAACTTTTCTGTCACCGTGGTCCCTGGTTCAAGTGAGAATGTTGGGCAAGTGGAGTAAAGAAAGTAGGATTTAAGTGCTCAAGGAATAGCCAGCTTCTTCAAATTAAAACCATCAAATTACCAGAGTTGCAACCTAGTGCCGTGGTAGCGATTCACCACGATAGATCTTGAAGGTAGAGAGTTTTAGAGTATCGCATAAAGTGGAAGCCACCTCTTCCACAAACAAACCATGACGCCATGAAGATCTTGCAGCAAATTGTTATGAGACCAAAGTATGCTACATCACGGTCGATGTTTTACGCATAAAACCAGATGAGGTTACGCGAAACAACGTTGGGGCAAACATGAGCATTCGACAAAGAAACTATGCACATTTTCTCCACAATTTGGGTATCTCTTGCTCTGTATTAAGCAGAAATCAAGTGCCCATCGTGCAAGACATGGTTAATCAAATCGTAAACCTGAAGCTGAGAAGTCGTAGCGGGAATGAAGGACTTGCAATTGGTTCAAGAACCAAGAAACGGAACTAGTGAGTACGTCAAGAACACCTGCTGTTCCGAATGGCAGTCAGTCTCATTATGGAAGAAGCGAAATTAGAACACATAAAAGAGTTCATAACAGGCACGAACATGTATCAACAAGAAGAGCATTGTTCACTTTTACCGGATGCCTTTCAAGTTGGAAGGATCTACCGAGCTTCTACTGGGAGATCCTGGACTGCTTTCTTGTTTGGTGTGACGATCTTAGTTCTATCCAGGAAATGCGGCTGGGTTGGAGCTGTTCAACTAAAACTTGCGTAGAAAGATACTGTACATCTTCCGGTCATTCGGCATTGGAGCAAGAGGTTCCTCGGCCGTTAGTACGGGATCAAGAACACACCCGGAACTGACGATCAGGAAAGTAAGCAGACTCGTCAACATCACAATCAAGATATTCGACCCACTCCCATATAAACCTCGAGAAGCAAACACTCTCTGCCTTGGAATTTATGGATCCATCTCGATAGATTCAATTCCCTCTCGAATAATCCTCGAGAGGCAAGCCATCCCTGCCCTGTACTTCTGTCTCCAGCATTAGTGTAAGCTAGGTAATTTGTTAGATAGGTATGCTAGGGACGGATTTGGATCTTGTCTTTTGAAAGCTTGGACCATGGAGCTTATTGTATACTTATTAAGAGCTACTCATAGCTGTGTACAACTTTATAGACTAAAAAACAACCAACTTTCATTCGTAAGGTCTGATGCCGTTGATAAGAGATGGTAACTGCAGGACCACCAGAAGAACAATTGCGTTTGAAGACTCCATCAGAACATGCCTAGAGTGTTGTAGATGGCGATCGCATATATTAGCATACTTCTAACTTCAAGCATGGACCACTCATCTCATACATTCGTTGACCCATCAAACCAAAATAAAATAAAATAAAAAATATAATACCAACCAAAGCGACTACTTGATTAACTCCAGCAAAACCTTCACACATCTCCTGGACAGATGACGCTGTAAGAAACAAATTTAAACATAGTTGTCAAAACAAAAACCAAGGGTGGAGTAATCATGTCAGTAAACAGTAAACAGGAGCTGCAAAAAGAGCTATGTATCATGATAGTTTTTCCATAATAATAGGTATGTCAAACTTGGGATGCAAAGTAAGAGAGACGTCCGGGCAATGATAATACGCTGGACCAAGTTTCCAGCTAAATGCTGGTAGTATCACACCTAATACAGCTCTCGCTTCAGCTAGGGCTAGATTTTGTCCCACGCAGGTACGCGGCCCTGATCCAAACGGAAAATACCCCAAGTTGTGCTTAGAGGCTCTACCTAATCCATTTGCAAACCTCATGGGCTGAAACTGGTCTGCATCTTCTCCCCATAACTCCTTGTCGCGATGGATTACAGCCGTGGGGATCAGAATCTCTACTCCTTGTGGGATGATGTAAGGGCCAACAGTGTTCTCCTTTTCACACAGCCTACCTATGACAGGAATTGGAGGGAACAGCCGCAACGTTTCATATAAGATCATAGTTATAGTCTTGAAGTGACTAAGAGTGTTCCATTGCAAAGCCCCATCACTGCAAAACTCTTCTACCTCTGCTCTTGCTCTTTCCTGCCACAGCGGGTGAAGGGCAAGCAAGTACATTGTCCAAGTAAGGAGACTGGCTGTTGTGTGATGACCAGCCAGCAAAAAGGTGAGACCATTGTCCCTCAATTGCTGACTGTTAATTTCTGCAGCAGTCAGGAGCACGTCCAGGATATCCTTATTCTCTCTTTCTTCTGATGGCGTAGATGCCACATATTCAATCGATCTAGCTATTATCATTTGTTCAATGACTCCTGTCAACCAGGTCTGGTCCTTCAGGATCTCCTTGTTCAGCTGGGTCGGCATATACCTGCGGGTGATATTATCATGAAACTCAGGACCTGGAAACGACCAAAAGGATTATCCTGTACATGCTGAAGGATACGATACATAATGAAAGGTCTCATCACTCTCTTAAGCGCAGAGGAGATGAATGACTCACCTGTATCCTGGAACAGCAGCAGCAGGACCAAAAACAAGGCCCCTACAGTTGTCCAAGTATCGATTAAATGACAATGCTACGCTAGAAGAGGGTTTGTCAGAATCCATAGTTTCAACACTAAAGCCTAGTCCTTTTATGACATCGAGCGTCAGTTCTGACAGCTTGTTGTATATGGGAAGTTCCCCTGATCCCGAGTCTATCTCCCGTGACCACCTCTTCAACGCGGCTCGAGCGCAACTGGCAATCACCCCTACTTCTGTCTGTGACAAATATAAGCCAAATCAAGTAAAAGATAACCTCGTCAGTACATGACTTATGGCGATGCGAAATCTACTCGACCTACCTCGTCATTGCCATGGAACCAGCTAAAATCGGATTCCACGTGACAAAATTGGTGTGAACATCGCTTGGGAACAAAGTAGTCAGTGAAACAAGAGCAGATCTCTTCGGAACTTTAATGATTGACTTGTTTCTAGGTTTTATAAACTGGACCTTTGGTATCAATCCAAACGGTTACAGGATTTTAGGCTAAACATTGTGTGCTGTAGATCTTTGCCTATAGTCAGATCAGAACATCTTCAGTTATTGAGAATCACTCCAGTATAAGAATCATGGAGAGCAGATCGTTACAAAACGTTGAATCTAAAGTTCGAATCAGGATAACAGAGGTTAAATAGAAGACAAACGAATGGAGTAAATGGAAAGAATGTGGACCATGTGGTTTATGTATCTGCAAGGTTGTGCGACATTCAAAGCAGGGATTTATCTGGCCAATTACCTTTACAGAGAAGGATAAAAATGCAAAAAAATCCAAACAAAATGATTACTGCCCTGTGGTAGCGAATGTAGAGTGCTTGCTCTCAGGTATGATATCACACCTGTAACCATGCAACTCTTTTCAGATCAGTACAATTGGACTTGAAAAAAAACTGAGTTTGGGGCATTTAAAATTCATAACGAGGCATATAAACACGTACATTGATGAGCACTTGTCTTGCTCGAACACTCACCAGGCTAGTAGGTAGAAATATAATGGGGTAAACGAGCATTCACGCCAACAACGGCACGCTCGGTTTCACGACACAGTGAGCTTAACTATAGACTTAAATTACTCTTCAGAGTGAAGAAAATCAGAATTTCTCTTGCCCTCAGTGCTGTATCGTGAACTGCCTCGAACATATAAAGATTTAAGAACTGAAACATAACTTTCTGGCCCATAGGTTTAACTGAAAAGACTTGGATAAGGTTGCGAAACACTCATTAGTAAACAATCAACACCGTTGATTGTCTGCTGAAAACACTTACTACTATGCAACACAAGATATGACATGAATTCATACCACTATGTCTTCAGTTGCAGTTCAGTCTACAGCCAGCAGTTATGAATTCAATGAGCAGTGGAATTACTACTGCAGAGAGATTGAACTGCAATTGAGCTTATGCCAAATTGAAACATTTAGGTACAAGATTGTGAATGTTCGAAAAGGTACAGGTGCATCCTAACCTTTATATGCTTAGTTGTGAACTCGAGGCCGAGAAGCTGTCGCTGCGGCGCCCATTCCTCTCCACTGGACGCAAAGAGTCCAGTTTTCAAAATTTCGAGGACATGAATGAATGAAGGCTTACTGTAGCTATCCGCGTTCGTTTGCAAAATAATTTTCACAAGATCAGGTTCTGCGATACAAATCCTCACAGTTCTGCCAGTCGTGAAATAGAAAACTCTCCCATAAGTTTCTACACAATTCTTGGCAGTACTGAAAGCCTTCCAATCGAGTCCAGATCCCTTGTCGTTGTCATTAAGTGCCTGCCAGAATCGACAGGGCGTGAGACGCGCTCGTAGATGAGGCGCAAAATTTACTTGAAATGATTCAGTGCAACTCAGATGCAGCAAAAGCAAATCAGATATAGGACTTGTGTTATCTAAGTATGTCCCCATAGGACCCTCAGCTCAGCTCCTACATTTCTATATTAACAAACCCACTCGTGGACAGACTCTTAAACTCAGAATCTGAATGCAAATGAGATAGCAATTGCACATGAGATATAATTAGCTCTGGGGTGATGAAGGGAAAATTTACCACTGTTCACTCTGATTGTCAATTTAATTCGGCCACTCAGAACTCCAATTGCTGTAACACGCAAGAAGATTGCTTTTACCTTGTAAACTTGTGGAAGCTGTCCTACGAGGGGAACAAAGGGAAAACCCTTCATCCCCTGTTTCTGCAACAACATGATCAAACGCCATGGCCTCCAGATCCGCTCAACAATCACCCTGATGCACAGAATGCCCGCCAGGCTTAGCCCTTGAAGACACAAAACCCACGCCCACACTTCCATGACTTCCTCTAACAATTGCTTGCCCAGCGCTCCGGTAGTAGTAGGACTTGGATTCCATGTTCCAAAAGCAAGTGCTCCGGTTCACAAGTCCCGCACCTTCGACCACAACAGTCACTCGAGGGTAAACGATTCTCTGTGAGAGAGCATACTTTGAGCTCCAAGGCCATCTGGGGCTGCACATGGCCGCCAACTGTCGTGGAGAAGCAAATGAACAATTCTGCGATATCCACTTTTAGTCCCAAAGTTGGCACATCTGGAGTTCAAAGCAATGTTTGTACACATCACACAAGATAGAAATGTCTGTCTAGTAGGCAACTGACACCTTGTGATTGGGCCGCTATCCACTCGAGACATGAGCTGTCAAATATGTGCCAAATATAGCGGTACGACATAGGACCATACTCTTTAAACCGTCACTAGTACTATGTGAGCCACTTTTGGCAGCGGTATACACAGGGTGAGTGGGACCATCGAGCTTCAGGCGATTCAACTAACCGGGCGTTCCGGATGACCTTCATAATCACCAGACTCAAACATTTCCTTCGTCAAAGTGAAATATCTGCAACGAGCTTGATATGAATGGGTTCATCAAGGGTGTAGTCTGTGCTCAGTGTCGGCACTGGAGGGAACTTAGATTGATGTTGGGACCCGCCTCTGGACTGTTGTTAGCTTAGTGGCATTGGAGTGGGGCGGACGCTTGTAAAGAGTTTTAGCAGATCCTGAAGGCCATGCTTTACTCCTTCGTCTAAACTCTAGTATTGGCAAATCCTGTCCCGAAGCGCCTTAATCTGAATCTGTTTTGGCATTTAGTGTGCATCTATGCATAGTTTACACTGCCTAGAGTACAGCCATGGTCAATGTTCTCTATGCATCTCACTGGAGTCAAATTTTGGGCAATTTAACTGTACACCGTGCAGCTCTAGCTCAAACGGTTTCTGCAAGGCAATTGGAATTCTTCGTCATGCGAAACATGTGCTCTTTGACCATTCTGATAGCAGCTTCTCTTAGCTCGTGGTGTTTCACCCAACTTAAGGGCATGATAGATATACAAGGACCATATACGAACATCAACCTGGGATCGAAGACGAGGGTACGACAAGGAATGCCCAGCCTTTCTTCTTACTGGAATGCTACACAGGAGGCGTAGACATCTGGGTATGAAGAGCAAACTGGAAACAGTGAACATACTACTTCGTCTAGGTGTACTCCCTTTCAACATGGCACCAATCGAGTTCTCAGTGCATGAGTTTGCTAACCATAAGAATCAAACGCAGTTCGTCACGTTCACCGAGTGAAACTTTATAAAAACCTGTAATCTGGAAGGTGCGAGAAGTCGTTACATGACAAAGCTGAAATATAGATCCGGACTTAAACCGCATCTACACTAGGCACTTCACATGAGGGAAAATTTACAAAGGGGCATAAACCCTAACGAAGTTCAGGCCAATGAGGGTTTTGCTAGTTCATAAAACCCCTCATTAATTCTTGTCAAAGGCCTCCTGGGTTAGCCAGTCGATGGTCCCCTGGCACTTAAGTTGACGCCTGTAGATGTGTACGAGTCTGGTATGATCCGGATGCATGGAAACATTGACATCTACTCAAAATTTTGCTTCGCCAAGAGTATGTACTACACCATTCGGGTACTTTTTCTTGCCAACTGCATTTCTACTGCAGCCGTTCTATCTTCAGTAGCCTGTCCCTATGGCCAATAGTTAGGGCAATCTCCATGGAACAGCTGAACGAGGCGCAGTCAGTAGAACGAAGACAAATGGATCTGCCCATAACAACAGCTTCCCCTTCCTGAATGAATAACTCCAAAAATTGAACTACTCCGTGGGAAAGAGGAATCATATCGGAAGGGGGAGATCCACATAATCGAGAATTTAATCAGCCAGCGCTCACTCAAACCTTCCTAATCAACAGATACAACCGCTGATCGACCTGAAAAGCATTCAAATGATTTGGATCACCCTTCAACATCATCAAAAGGCCACCAAAGGAGATGTACACCTCCACCTTGCTGACCCCGCTCACTTCAACATCACTGTACTTGTACAATTTCCCATACATCACATACTCAAACTTGTCCGCCAGACTTTTCCGTCCGCTCTGATCAAAGAAACCATCATCCGGAGTCCCGTCGAGACTCAAAGTCGTAGCAAGCGCAAGTGAGAACTTCTCATCCATAGCCATGGGGTAAATATCGGTGTTAATGTCCAGCATCAGATCCATGTCCAGCTCGCTGTGTGCAACAAATCGATGCACCCTGTCCCATTTCTTCCCTTCGGGATCCACTCCAACCACTGTGAAAATGTCCTCGAATAGAACTGTGTCCGCCATCTTTCAAATCCTTTGCAAAAACAGCACTCGAATCCCCTTCTCTCCTCTCTTAGCGCGTTCACATCGTCAGGCGATGTGCGCCATACTGTGCGAATTTCGGATTTAACCTGCCCTCCTCTTCCGGTTTGGTCCCATGGAAAGTGCAATGTGGCTCTCTCTTCACATTATGTCGGATGAAGGACGGTGACTCGCGTTTGTATTGCCCGGCCGACGGCTCTTTGCCTGGAAAAGAGGACGCGAATAAATTCGGTGATCGGCCGGGAATAAGAATCGTCTCTAGTCACCGGTCGGAGCCTTCTTTGTGAGCCGCTCTTCTTTGTTTTGTTCCAAAATAGAAACGATCATATTCTTTCATCTCCTTTTCTATTTGTGCAATAGGTGTAGGGTTTAGAGTGATCCTTACACATGGAGAGATCATATTCTTTCATTTTCTTTTAGGGTTTAGAGTGATCAGTACACATTGAGAGTGATGGGTCCTGAATTTTTATTTTTAATCTTTTGGTTTTAATGATCAAGTTCCATGGAAATTTAGTTTGAAAATTTTGAAGATAGAATTTGAAAGTTATGAGATTTTGTAGATTTTAGAGTTTGGAGAGATTGGATTTTTTTATGTGAGTTGTGATGTGAAGGGTTGTGATTTTGCAAGTATAGTGAGATATGGAGAGGCGCATCGTGTGTTACTATCATTATTCTTGTGCTAGCCATGACTACACTTCCCCGTGTGAGGCCGCTTAGAGCGATTCGGGATACACCATGCCTGGTGTATCACTGATGCTTTACCTCACAAGGGGTAAAGACCCATGTGGGAAAGATGCACAAAGACTATGAATGGACCACTTGGGATGCTCACGTGAGGCAAGTAACCACATTGACAACAATGACACTCGTGATTACGCACGCTTTTTCTATCCCATTGATGATCGTTCCATTTTTGCCTAACACTTGATCGTTTGGTACGTGATCACTTGGACGAGTTAACATGGTTCTTATTCCTCTCACTCGCTTGATGGTGTCTTTGTTATGCTAGAGGAAGACGTGCAGGGCATAGAGAGGTGGCTGCTAGATTTTGTCAATTTTCAGCAGGGGATTGGGTGGCCCTTCAAGAGGAGACTGTTAGGGCTACATGCTTTAGGAGATAGGTTTGGCCTTAGGATACCACAGAGTCCACTTGATTATGATAGTGTAGGACATTGGGTGAAGCTGGAGAGTTTATTAGAGTAGCATGAGTGCTACACCCTTTGTCTATGGCTAGTCCTATTGATGAGACTATCTCTTCCTTATGCTCACTACATTCTATGGCAATAGAGGGACTACCACTAGAGGTCTTAGATTATATGCCTACGCAGCCTTTGTGTCTTGATAGGTCACTTTTTTCACAAGCATTATACATTGCACCTCAAGAGGCTTGTCAGGGATGGTTTATGAGCACCTTAGAGGTTGCTTTTAGGCAAATGATCCTTCTAATGGTTTTCCAAGTTGTTTCAAGTTGTTGCAGTAGTAGTGAGAGGAGACATTCCTATGTTTGTTAGTCGGGTGTTAGGTGCTAGTCGACTTCCCACAATAGAGAAGGATACGGGGGGCATTAAATTGATTGTTATTGGAAAGATCATTTTGTGTTTGGTCAATCTTACCATTGCCCTTCAACATCATTCTCAGTTTTGACAGCACCTTAGCTCCAACTCAGCAGTTTGGAGTAGCTACACCTGGAGGATGTGAGGCTATATCTCTAGGCATTAGTGCACTCCTAGATATCCATCCGGAGTAGGGTATCCTATAGGTGGATATTGAGAACGCTTTTAATAGCATCTCATGTGCATCTATCTTTAGAGAGCTTAAGGAGGCTGGTGGATCCTTGGCAAGTCTTATTCCTTTTGTGTAGTCTTTTTATGGCTCTTCTACTTCACTTTACTACTAGCATGGTTGTTCATAGGAGAGAGTCACCGTCTTGGAGTCAATTGTTAGTACATGTCATTTGTTAGTACATGTTAGTAGATCCTTTAGGGGGGTTCTTATTTGCCATTGCTCACTTTAGATCTCTCCTATCTACTGCTTTGGCCATGCCAGGTTGTGTATTTCTCTCCTTGGTAGATGATACACACATCGTGGGCCCTGTAGACAGATTAGGCATGCCTTTGATCACTTGACTACTCAGCTACATCTAGTAGACTTGAGAGTCAAGGTATCAAAGTGCAGTGCTTTGTCCCCTTTAGGTATCCCTCCCCACTTTGAGCTTCCAAAGAGATATATCACATCTACATATGGACGACATGTTCTTGGAGTGCCAATAGGATCCAAGGATTTTGTCATATGCTTCTTAGACGCTACTCTTGCAAAGGATGTTCTCCATGTGGATGACCTTCCGTTACTAGGAGATCCGTAGGTTGCATTTGGTATACTCTCCTTTAGTATTGCTTGTCAACTGATGCACCTCTTCCTTTCTATCAGATTTGAGAGCCTTTGTTAGGAGGATTATGGGAGTCTTTGGTGATATTATTGGACCATGGAATTTTGAGTGTGTGGTAGGAGATTTGGCACGTAAATAGATGGATTTGCTAATCTCGTGTGGATGGATTGGCTTGCTATCTATGGAGGAGATGGCACATATAGCATTTTTGGGTAGTTGGGCTCTCTTGGAACTCTTACTTTCCTCTCATTTTGTGGTTGTTGATAGGCTAGTTTTGGAGACTTATGGCAGAGGTGGAGGAGTGATCCTATTCTCTCCATACATTATTGAGGTAGACAAGAGATAGTCTTTTCCCACAAACACAAGAGGAATTTCTATCTTTTGCTTCACTATCATCAGATTGGACTAGAGGTTTATAGTCTTCCTTGATGGAGCAATAGTGTGAGCATATGCTACATTCTCTCTTAGTTGACTCATCCATTCCTCGGGCTACTACAACACGTCTTTGCTCTTGCTCCGGCAATGGTGCAAGCTCTTGGATCCTAGCTTGACTGTGCATTAGGAGGTTCCAACTTGCACCTACTTCTTTCTCTATAGTGACGAGGCTTTGCCTAAGTTTGGTCCACCCTTCTCCATCTTCATTACTCACTTGTGAGTGTGGTTCTACACTACATGAACCTTTTGGAAGATAGAGGATAGCTACCCATGATGCTATTAGAGACATAGTGTTTGCTATGGCACGGGAGAGTGGATACTTGGCTTGGAGGGAGCATTCATATGCTTTGCAAATGACATGTATCAAGGCAGATTTATACTTGGTCCAAGATGATCAGGTGATAGTAACAGATGTCATGGTTTACGGACCCTACACGGGATACAATTTTGGAGGGAGTGATTACACATCCCCTGGATGGGTGGTGAGTGTAGCAGGTTGTAAGTTCTTCAAGTATAGGGGCATGCACCGAGGTCACCTCTTTATTCCTCTAGCCTTGGAGTTATATGGAGCGATGGACACGATATTCGACACATTTCTCAAGGAGTGCATGAGATGTAACAATATGGAGTTTAGCGACGAAGTTAGTCGGGTTTACGAAGTAGAGAATAAGACAAAATAGCCTAAAATATTCTAGAAGTATCTAAGAAGCTTCTTGGGAAGCTTCCCAACTAGTTAACTTGCACCCTAAGCAAGTAGCTTCTAGAAGTAAGCTTCTAGAAGCTTCTAACTAGCTTAGCTTGCACTCCAAGTAGGCGGCTTCTAGAAGGAAGCTTCTTGAGAAGCTTCATGGTTAACTTGGCTTGCACTCCAAGAAAGCGGCTCAAGGAAGCCTCTTGAGAAGCTTTATGAGTCTTGTATGCTACCTATAAATACCAAAGCCAAAGCTCATGCTAGGCATTCGGAGTTTCCCTCATTCAAGTGTCCCAATGTGAGTTTCCATTCTCCTATTTCTCTCCTCATTTTTGGTCTTTTACATTGGTATTAGAGCGGGAATGGGATGGATGGAATTTATGGACCACCAAATCCACTTCCACCAAACCATTGGGACTTTCATGTCCAGATATTACCAAAGCATCGTTTCACAAAATTCATCACCTCGCGCTTTGTGCAAGATTTTCTACACATGATCACTGTCTCAAAGGAACCCTTGATACTTCCAGTGGTAACTTATGGAGAATGGTGGATGTGTTTTATCTATGTGTTAATCAACTAGATAAATTGAGGGTAGTGGAATAGAGTATAAGCAATGGCGGCAATACCGGATGTTATCCTTGCAATGCAACAACAAATCGAGCATCTTACTTGATTGTTGGATGAACAAGACCAGCAACGACGAGAAAAAATAGATAGAGCGCCAGTTCGAGATGGAGAAGATTGCATTCGATTCCCTAAACCCAAGGTATTTGAAGGCAAGAATCTCCCGGGTGTAGTGGAGAATTTTGTGTTTGATTGTGAACGTTATTTTGAAGCTACCAATCTACAAGATGAGCGAAAACAGATTCTCTTGGCCTCTAGCCAATTGGATGGAGTAGCAAAGCTATGGTGGAGATTCTGAGTGGAGCAAACCAAACAACAAATGGTTGCACCGATCTTGACATGGGCAGAATTCAAGAGCGCAATAATCAGTTGGTTCCAAGTTATTAATGCCACACGAGCTGCACGGGATAAGTTGGTAGAGTTGAAATAGATTGGCTCTGTAAGAAGTTACATCTCGTAGTTCCAAAACACCATCATGTAGATCCCAGATATTTTGGAAGGTGAAGCTCTGGATCAATTTGTGAGGGGCGTGAAGGCAAGAACCAAATTAGAGGTAACCATGCGAGAGCCACAACACTTGGAGGAAGCCATGCGGTTGGCCAAACGTTTTGATTCTTTGGTAGCAACAACTTGGTCTTGACCTCGACCTCCACAAAGCCTACCATTACACTACACACAAGTGGAAGAGCCAGCACCAATGGAGATTGATGCAATTCAACAAAGACCATTGAGCATGGCAGACAGAGAGAAATTGTGACAAAATGGTGGTTGTTTTTATTGTCGCCAATTGGGGCATCGCATTGCTAAATGCCCACTCAAGAATGGACGACCTCGACAAGTTGCCCAGGTGGAGGTTGTGGAGCAAAATGATCAGGGAAACGAAGAATCCCAGTAGGAGATTTCAAGCCACCTATTGGGAGCTTGATTAGTTCCAATGGGATTGAAGGCTCAACCTATGCAAGTCTACTTCACTTGCAAGGTATGATATCTAATTGAGGTTGTAGAATTTTGGTTGATTCTAGAAGTTCAGAGAATTGCATGTCTATGCAAGTAGCAAAGGAATTGGGTATTCCTATCAAGCCAGTAATTGGAAGTAGTTTGATGATGGCGGATGGTAGAAAGGGTTCTGCATTCCGCACCTTGCATCTTGTTACCTTCAAGATTGGGAAGGAGTATTTGGAGTGTATGAGGTTTGTAGTGGCACCTCTACACTATGATATCATTCTGGGTCTACCTTGGCTTGAATGTCATAAGGCTCAATTTGATTGGACCCGACGCCAAATTCAAGTACAACACCAAGGTAGGAATTTCAGATTAGGATGTCTGGCACCTCTAAGTAAGACACCTAAGAATAGTCAGGCCCAAGATGGGGAGTTTGTTGAGAAGGTAGCCATAGAGCAAACCTTGAAGGAAGTGGAGTCCCAAGATGTGAAGTTTTCTTGAAGGCAACCATGGAGCAAGCTTGGAAGAGAGATGAGTCCCTAAAAGGCAAGTTTGTTAGTAAAGCAGCCATAGAGCAAGCTTTGGAGGAAGATAAGTCTGTATTTGCGGTGTGGATCAAGCCGAATTACACAAGACCAATCTGTGGAGGACCAAGAGCCTCATCAAGTAATGGTTGATCGGATAGTTAAGGAGTTTGCGGACGTGTTTCCGGATGATCTGCCAAAGGGATTACCCTCTGATCGAGGTATGCCTTTCAAGATCGAGTTATTGCCAGGGAGTACTCCAGTGAGTAGACCGATCTATCGGCTCTCACCAAAGGAGTTGGAGGAGTTGCGAACAACACTTATAGAGTTGTTGGAGAAGGACTTCATACAACATAGTACCTCTCCTTGGGGAGCACCGGTACTATTTGTTCCAAAGAAGGATGGAGGACTTCGATTTTGTATTGATTATCGTGGGCTCAATAAGCAAACCGTGAAGAATGCATATCCCTTGCTTCGGATCGATGACTTACTTGATCAACTAAGTGGAGCACGTTACTTTTCCAAGTTGGATCTTCGTAGCGGCTATTGGCAAATTCCGATTGATAGAGAGGATGTGCAAAAGACTGCCATTTGCACACGATATGGGCATTTTGAGTGGAGAGTTCTACCTTTCGGACTCACTAATGCTCCAGCAGTCTTCATGGATCAGATGCATCGGGTGTTGGATGGACTATTGGATTGGTCAGTGGTGGTATTCTTGGATGATATCTTAATCTATAGCAAGACAAAGGCAGAACATGTGAATCATGTGCAAGAGGTCCTAAGACAACTACGACAATGGAAATTTTACTGTAAGAAGTCGAAGTGTGCTTTTTGGCAGAAGGAGGTTACCTTCTTGGGTCATAAAATCTCATCAGAGGGGATCAAGATGGAAGAAGAGAAGATCAAGGCCATTACTGATTGGCCTACCCCAAAAGATGCTACAGAAGTACGGGCATTCAATGGATTGGCTAGTTTTTACCGGCGATTCATCCACTATTATGCTCATGTGGCTGCACCATTGACTGACCTCTTGGGAAAGAACTCGAGCTTCCAATGGAACACCAAACATGAAGAAGCATTCCAAAAGTTGGAAAATATGGTGTCTTTGAGACCCATTCTTCAACCATATGATCCTCAACTACCTTGTGTGGTTGATTTTGATGCTTCTAACTTTGCAATTGGAGCTGTGTTGCAACAAGAATTTCTAGATGGACTACATCCCATCGCCTTTGTGTCTCACCGACTAAATACAGCTGAAAGAAATTACTCTGCTTGAGATTAGGAACAACTTACAATGGTATATGCCACCAAGGTATGGAGGCATTATCTCTTGGGGAAACAAGTGATCATGCAAATTGATCACAAGCCATTGTTGCATACCTTACACCTAGAGCACAAGAAGAGTTGACATCATCGATGGGAAGAGCAACTTCAATTGTTTGACATCAAACTTGAGTACAAACCAGGTCGATTTCATGTCATCCCTGATGCTCTGTCACAAAGACCTGATTTGAAGTCTCTTCCTCTCATCGCGGCAGCAATTACGATGGTGTCAATTGACCCCAAGATCCATAATGAGTTTTGGTTAGCTCTCCGACAAGATCCCTTCTTCCAAATGGTACATGGTCGTCTAACAACAGGTGACAAAGAGTACAACACCTTCTCCTTCAAGGAAGGCTTTCTATTCCATGCGGACCGGATCTATGTTCCAGCCAAAGGTGATCTTCGACTTGTGCGCCTTCAAGAAGCCCATGATTTACCCATTGCTGGTCACATGGGTGTAGACAAGACCTTGGGTACCCTCCAACGTCAATGGTGGTGGCCCAACATGACACGAGATGTTCAAGAATTTGTCAAATTGTGTGAGAGCTGCCAACGTAACAAGGCCAGTAATCAGAAGCCGAGTGGACTCCTTCAACCACTTGCCATTCCATCCGCTCACTGGGAGCATGGTCGCCAAAAACAATATGCGGACCACTATCATCGTGATCTCACCTTTGCAGTTGGCGATAAAGTCATGCTATCCTCTAGTAACCTCCCTCTCCCACTTGATACCCAAGTTCGTAAACTTGCTCCTAATTGGATAGGACCCTTTGATATCACCCACATTGTCTCGCCTGTTGCTTATCGACTTGCCTTGCCTTGTCACATGCTTATCCATCCTGTCTTTCATGTTTCTAAGTTGAAACCCTTTGTTCCTAACCCCTCTTCCTTTTCCTCTTGAGTCCAACCTCCTCCTCTGCCTGTCCCTATCAATGATCATGAGGAGTACGAAGTTGATTGTATCCTTGCACGTCGTCATATTCAACAAGGCCTTCATCAACATACGGAGTACAAGGTCCTTTGGAAAGGGTATCCCCTTCATGATGCCACATGGGAACCTCTTTCCCACCTCCAAAATGCATAGATGGTCATCAAGGAATTCAAAGCTTCACTGCCGACGAGGACGTCACCAACTAGCAGTGGGGGAATATGTAACAATATGGAGTTTAGCGATGAAGTTAGTCGGGTTTACGAAGTAGAGAATAAGATAAAATAGCCTAAAATATTCTAGAAGTATCTAAGAAGCTTCTTGGGAAGCTTCCCAACTAGTTAACTTGCGTCCTAAGCAAGTAGCTTCTAGAAGGAAACTTCTAGAAGCTTCTAACTAGCTTAGCTTGCACTCCAAGTAGGCGGCTTCTAGAAGGAAGCTTCTTGAGAAGCTTCCTGGTTAACTTGGCTTGCACTCCAAGAAAGCGGCTCAAGGAAGCTTCTTGAGAAGCTTTATGAGTCTTGTATGCTACCTATAAATACCAAAGCCAAAGCTCATGCTAGGTATTTGGAGTTTCCATTCTCCTATTTCTCTCCTCGGTTTTGGTCTTTTACACGAGAGCTTATCATGTTAGGCGCCAAGGAGTACCACTCTTACTCTCATACTTTGTAGCATATTTTAGGCAATGTGTGTCCATTGTTCTATACAGTGCAGTGGCTGGTGCAATCCATAGGAGAGCAATCACACTAGGTGATGCTTCTTCAGATGCTCCAATTGTTTGTAGACCATACAACTTGCATAGCTTGGATATCTTAGGTGTTGTAGGGAAGATTTCTCATATAGACTCTATTGTGGTCTAGCTCCATTTTACCTTTTTTATCTCTCCCTTGTGCAATATATGAGAGATTCACATTTAATTTTTTTCACGAATACTCTTTGGTCATCATACTCATGGTTCTTGATAGCTATATCACTTTTCTTTTTAATGTATTATCAATATAGTTTATAGAAGCCAATCAATCTCAAGAGAATATTATTTCAAAGATCTCCCAAAAAAATGATATAGAGATCTTTAAATTATCTTGATGGGTATGATTATAAATTGATTATCTATAAACCTTTTACAAAATATTACTAAAATCTATGATTTCTACCAGTTTATACTAACGCTTCAATAATCTCTTTACAAAAGATACAGAAAACTCACAAATATTTATTTTTTGAATAGAAGTATACCAATTTTAGTTATTCGTTTTTTTATCAATAATACTTAATTAATCTTTTTGCTATAAAATTTATGGATGTTTACTAAAATCTAGATGATACAAATAACCATAAAAGTTTTCATAAATTAGCTTTTATGTTTAAAATCATTAGAATTCCAAACAGTCTTCCTTCAAAGTTTATCTCTTAAAGAGAAGAGGGCTCCAACATAGCACGCACCTTGTTAATTCTGCGAATCAACAAGAAGAGTTGGCGAGCAGCTCTATCATTTGCTCGCGAGCTTAGTATCGCTAATCTTTTTTTTGTTTATTCAGACAAAGGCCCGGAGATTCGACCCGAACCCTTTTGGGCCAAAGGCTATGAGACTATAGGGAGAGGTGCTACGCACTTTGTGGGCGGTCGCGCACTCCGTGCCTATAGTATCCTGGCCTTTGGGTCGCCGGTTCATTTGGCCCTATCCCACGTAATAGGAACTGTTAGGATTCGAACCTGGCCGCGGGTCTAGACTCGCCTTCAAGTTTCACCATGACTCAAAACCCATCCCTTCAACCTTATCATCTTTGGGTGATCTACTAAAACTACAAAACAGTTATGATATGATTCACCTTCAATAAAGTAGAATTCTAGAATACTTTATTAATAGAAAGAATGTTTTTCTGCAGTATTTATTGCTTCAAGAAACTTGGATTTGAGAATTATGATGAGGGGTCACATGGAACTAAAACCTTATGCATCTCAATGAATGGTCCAAGGTTCAATTAAGGAATAAGGGTGTCTTTTGTTTGCCGTCTAACAACTGTATTATCTAGAGTTGAAAACCTTGTTGTATATCTCAATGAATCAGCTTGAAATGTCCAAAGTCTACTCGTGGAAGTCCCGGAAGGAGAGAAAGTTTCGATGATTTGACCCTGCCAAGGCTGTACTGAGATTATATATGGCTTTGAATTTCTATAAAACTAAAAGAGGGAATTGAAGCGCTAATCTGGTCCTCAAGAGGAAGTGATCCAATCCTGGAGAAAGATGTAACTTATAGGAAAATAAGGTAATCTTTAATAATCATCGATCGCGTAGCTGTTGATGACATAGTCTTGAGTAGTTGGAGTAAAATCGAGTCCATGAGTTGGATGAATTCAGGTTCGTCGTATTTGTTTTAATCTTATCATATTCATAACGATCTTGTACATTTTACTGGAATCTTTAAGATCCATTGACGAAACAACTTGGCACTGTGGGCAGCTACTCTCCAAGTAGTTTATTCTGTGGTGTGCCAAAATGAACTAGCGAAGGCAATCCACAAATCAACCAATACCCAAGAAGTCATCTATTAGTCCCGCATCTCTCCTTGACTTGGTCTTCCACGGCTTCTGAAGACCGAACCATAAGAGATCTCGCTGCCATAAAGTGCTCGCGAGAGGTTCTGGAGGATAGTTTCACTTTCAGGATTTGCAGGGGATGGGCTCGTCACGTAAGCTTCCCGCTAACAATTCGATCGCTTCCATAAACCAAATTAAATTTATTCAGGAACAGAGCCCGTAACAATTTAGAGCCTAGAGTTTAGATAAAATTTGGGTCGGGTGCAAATTTCTGTCTGAATTTTTGGGGCATATGGTTAACGGGACATTCCATATGGACCGTAAAAGTTGATGGGTCACGAAATTGTAGCGCGTTAACCTTTAGAGGGTTACAGAAGACTTCCCATAAAATAAATGAATTCTCTTCTCACATCCCATAGTAATCTGTGGGATATTTCCATAGATCTCATGTAAACAAAATTTACAAATGCAAAAATGGTCTAAGTCAAACATTCTATTAGGGCATTTCAAATAGAGTTATTTCACTACCTGAAAAGATCCAGTAGAAAAATTTATGGGTAGCATGCAAAGGTACTACTTTTTACTGCATTGCAGTAAAATAGATCCGGGTCACGATTTGTGCAACCTATAGTGTTTTACGGGTTACGTGAAGTCCCATAACTCTTATTTAACCCATAAAGTTTTAAGTAGGCATTAAGAGGTTGGAATTTGAATTTGAAAATGGACGACACATATCGTAGCTATATAAGGCAAGCCATTGTTCTCATTTGAAATGTCTTAGAACTGAAATGAAACTCGTAGGGTGAAAGAAAGAGTTGCGGTAGGAGACAAGTTTTCTTGGAAATTTCTCATGGTTTTCATTTCTCTTGATAATTGTGTCAATTGGGTGAAATCCTAAGATGCTGCTCTATGGCCACTTGGCAAGTACTAGTGAAGGAAATTAAGGAAAGCATATGGAAGCGGATTTTGGAGATGGAGAACGCAAAATTAAATTTCATGAATGGGAGTGGATGAGAGGGGTTTGGAGGACAGACTAGAGGAGTGGGGTTTAGAAAATTGGACGAAATATAGAGTGATAATGATTCTAACCAAAGACAACAAATTAATTATGAGGTGTGGTATTTTGGGCACACTATGAATTACTTGCTTGAGAGAAATGTTACTCCATCGTAGTAATGACTTTACTTTCCAATTCTTTGGAGAGTTTGATCCCCATTTGTTTAGACCCCTAGTGCAGATGGATGATGTGGATTCTTTTCATTGTTTACTTGAACTCATTAGAAATCCCAATGTTTCAAAAAAAAAAGATTTTGGAAAGGTACAAACACTTTGAGCATTTCAAATTAATAAGTAGTATGAATTCCAAATTTCAAAAGGTGTGCCAAATTTGGTTCTTGCATTGTGTGTTATCATTGTTCCAAGGTGTGTCCAATTTTTAATTACCTAGAGTATATGTCATCATTGTAGGAATGTCGGGGTCTTTCTGCAACATGGCTTGTATCAAGAAGTTATCATTGTGAGAGGACATAAATAGAAGAGGGTCTACTAATTTCTTTCAGCACCACCAATATTTGTTGAGTGACTCAAGTTATGTGCACATGAATCATTTAGTATCCTCATTCAAGTAACTGCATACAAAGTATACAAGTGATTTTAACAAATTTCTTGCGAGGGCCCAAGTAATGCACAAGCATTGCTTAGGGGTGTTGAGTGCACATTGGCATTCATTGCAAGAGCAAAAGTTCAAAGTTCAACTCAGAGTAGGAATAGAAATTCCTTTTAGATAAAGTGAATTCATTATTTTATCATCTTCTACAATTTTCTCATAAATAGTGCAAATATGCGGGCAAAAGAGGAGGAAGAAAAAATAGAATTTAGACAAGATGGAGACTATGAGCATGAGATAATTATCACATAGGGATTCCAACTACGGAGGAAATAAGAGAAATGGTAATGCACAATTGTATTAAGGGTTTATGAATCCTTAATAAAGTTTCTCACATCTTTGAATTCATTAGTTGGTACGAGTATGCATTTTGTCACAAAATGCAATCAATTTAGAGAGTTCACAGAGAGTGTGTTGATAATATTGAGATATTGTCTGAAAAGGTTTTGGTTCTCTTGGCTTGAATATTGAGTTTTTTTGAGAGAATATATGTATTGTCTAAATGAATATACATTCTTTTAGTGCACTCAGTTTAAATACTTGAGCTTTGAGTGGTTGTTCACCTTGCCATTTCTACCAATATCTCCAAGATTGTTCATTCACACAAGAATAGTTTGTTTGTTCACAAATTTTCTTCATCTCCCAAGATTGTTGATTCATAGAATTTCTCTAGTATGGATTATTTTTTCATTGAGTTTTGTCTTTTGTTCACCAAATTTGTGAGAAGAGAATCAGTCAAAGAAATGTAGGATTAGAAAGGTAGGACAAAGAGAGGCAAAATTTTGAAAAGAAATTCTCATAAGAAATTTAGCATCATATTATAGGAAATTGAGAAAAGAGGAAGATAGAGGAAGCAAAAAGGCACAACAAAGATAAGAGAACATTTACATTGAAAGGAATTGAGAAGAGAGTAAGACAAAGAAAGTGTAAAAAGGCTGAGCAAAGAAATAGGAGAATGGAAGATCGGAGTGAAAGTTCACATTGGGACTCTTGAATGAGAAACTTCAAATGCCTAGCATGAGCTTGGGCTATGGTTTTTTTATGAAATATACAAGGCTCTTGAGAAGCTTCTCAAGACAATTTGTAAAAGCAGACTTCTTTGAGTGCAAGCCAAGTTAATCGAGAAGTTTCTCAAGAAGTTTCCTTCTAAAAGCTGCCTACTTGGCATGCAAGCTAATCTAGTTGGGGAACTTCCCAAGAAGCTTCCTTCTAGAAGCCCCCTACTTGGCGTGTAAGCTAAGCTAGCCAGAAAGCTTCCCAAGAAGCTTCCTCTTAGAAGTTGCCACTTTGCATGCACATTACCCGATAGTTAGAAGGTACCAAGTAGCTTCCTAGATGCTCCTAAAATAGAATTTCTAGCTAGTTTGACCTATTTTCTACTTCTTTAGTCTTGACTAACTAATTTGTAAACTCCATATTGTTATATATTCTCCCACTACTAGTTGGTGATGTTCTCGTCACCATGGAAGCTTCAAACTCTTAAATAACCATTTATGCATTCTAGAGATGAGAAAGAGGTTCCCACGTGGCTTCATGAAGGGGATACCCTTTCCAAAGGACCTTATACTTAGTATGTTGATGGCGGCCATGTTGAATATAGCAAGTTGATTGCAAGGATACAATCAACTTCATGCTCCTTATAATTGTTGATAACAATGGGAGGAGGAGGACGTTAGACACAAGAAGAAAAGGAAGATGGATTAGGAACAAATTGTTTCAACTTGGAAATATAAAAGACATGGTGGATTCACATATGACAAGGCAAGGCAAGGCAAGTTGATAAGTTATTAGAGAAATGATTTGGGTAAAATCTAATGGTCCTATCCAATTAGGAGCAAGTTTATGAACTTGAGTGTCAAATGGGAAGGGTAGGTTATTAGGAGAAATCATGACTTATCACCAAGTTGAAAGGTAAGATCATGATGATGGTTTTTGTATTTTTTCTGATAATTTTGAACAAGGAGATGAGATTCGGCTTATTGTAGGGATTGAGATATTATGGTCAAGAAGGTGGAAGTATGAAGGACATGAGATGGGAGGAGGAGCTGTGAGC
Organism: Lunularia cruciata; assembly: GCA_948567375.1. Taxonomy (NCBI): domain Eukaryota; kingdom Viridiplantae; phylum Streptophyta; class Marchantiopsida; order Lunulariales; family Lunulariaceae; genus Lunularia; species Lunularia cruciata. Next base: position 41,696,702 of record OX419762.1, on the reverse strand, counting down.
CGGCCTGTCTCTCACTCAGGATGAACCTCTGATGGCTATTATGGTAGCGCACCATGGACTAAGAAGGCAAGGAACCCCAACTCCATCATACTCCTCCAAGGCTAACACTCCAAGACTCAAGACATTGCTCACTAGAGAACTCAATGAGAGAGAGATAGTTGCAAATGAAAGGATGATGAGTACCTCCTCACCCCTTGTTTATATACTTGTGAAATAATTACGTACCAAAGTTACTAATTACCGGAGTAACTCAAGTTACTAGACTAAAAGTCAAGTCAAGTCAAAAAGTAGAAAGGAATATCCATTCACATGGGCATATTCCCCTAAGCATGTGGTCTTATCTTGACCCAACCACTAAGTCAAGGATTCCTTCACATGGGCTATCCTTGGACTAAAGAAGAATCTAAAACAAAAAGGCTTGCGGGCCCAAGAGTTCTCAACTCTTTCCTCAAAGCCAAACACCTAGGAATAATACCAAGTCAACATACTAAAATCCAAAATAGTGGTGCTCATCTTTTCTACTTCCTCTAAAGTAAGGTCCCATCTATCTTAACTATGACTAACTTTAGCTAACCATGACTAATATAGAACCATCCTTTATCTCTATATAAATAATATCTCTCAAGTACTTGTAATACCAAGCTAAATATCACAATACCACACACATGCACAAATGGGTGATCCCATACCAAAATTGGACTGCCTAAGCCTCAACAACTCCTTGAGTGAAACTGATTAGCCGCCTCATGCAAGTGTATGCCTTGCGTATGCTCTCTCCAGCCTTCTGTTGGAACTCTTGCAAGCTCCTCAGCTTGTCAATCCGCACTCCTTGGTAGTTCTGCCTCAAACACTAGAAGAACTCCACCATGGGGTTAAACCTCGGTACCACACTACCTCCTACAGTGGTACCTCTACTCATGGTAGCACTATCTCCATCTAGTGCACTTCCACTAGCTCCACCAACACTACTCAAGCTAGAACTCGTGGGTACAGCCGATCTACTCTTGGCAACCGAGCCTGAAGTGATGGAGATATAGTTTGGAGACCAATATTGTCTCCATAACTCAATATCCTCCAAATGAGTTCTCCTAAACTCATGGAAGTCATCCATTGGCAGACCCTCCAAATGCTAAAACAACTCCTTCCATGCCATGAAGGGTGTAAACAAAGTTGGGTTCTGCATCTGCTACAGATCACACCAACTATCAAACTCCTAGATGAAGTCATCCAACTCAATGGTACCCACTATACCAAAGTAAGGCCTAGGGCCTTTGGAGGCCCCATAAATCTTGTCCATGTCCCACAACAATGGTGTGGACACGCCAAGTGCACTCTCAACTGAATCAACTTTTGTGTCAAACTCCAACTCAAAGTCTATCTCCTCCCTCACTAAGACCTGAGATACAAACTAATATTGAGCACCACTCCGAGTAAACCCATTGTGTACTACAAGGCTAACTCCTCTAGAATCTCCAAAGAACTCCATCATAGTAAACCGCAACCGCAAGTACCCCACCAAGCACCAACACCACCAACTGCCAACACCAACTGAGCACCATCAAGTGCCAATACCCACGAAACACCACCCACTAATGTAACTTTAATTGAGATAACTACACTGGGAGAAATGGCAACTTGTAACCTTCCATCACAACATGCACTCTCACGGTCTACAGGTCATCACTTCCTACCTCACCAGAGAGAAACAAAGGTAGTCTGACTGGTCATCACTCCAACCTCACTACCAAGAGCACACAAGAGCACCAACGCTCAAAATTCAAGGCACCTTACACAAATGTGGTGCACAAATAGGAAGCAAAGAATGGAGGAGGTCCAATCACAAGAAATCTAAACAAAAACACTCCATCTCATAAAGCAACACGAGATTGACTCTACCACCATTTGGCATTTGACATAAGAGAAGTTTGTATCTACATCTTAAGCAACAAGGATCACCAAGAATGGGGTCAAACTACCTTTCCTAGCCAAAGCTACAAGTGCATGGATAATAGTGGGCCAATCACTAGGACACCAAGGGAGGGTGGACCAGTTTGCTAGAGCACCAGTCTAGGAACAAGAAATCTAGGGGTCAAACCCTATTGTGTACAATCTAGCAGGAAGGGCAGATTTTGCCAAACAATGAGCAAGATCTACTCTAAACTAGCTAGCCTCATGCTAGCAAGATGGCTTGCTGGCCCTTCTAGGCCTTCGTAGCCCCTCATAGCCCACGGCCCTATGCCTCAAAGCCCATAAACACCCAAATGAGGCCTTTCTTCTTGGCACTTCAAACCTCCTTCAAATCTAGCAAATCTCCTCCAAATTTGACAAAAACTCCAACAGGCCTTTCTTCTTGCCACTCCAAACCTCTTCCAAATCTGGCAAAACTCCTCCAAATCTGGAAAAAACTCCACCAACTGTGGCCAAAATCTGCAACTTCAAAACTCCTCCAAATCTAGCAAAACTCTTCCAAAATCTCATGTAAAATGTAACATAAACCCTAAATTTGGCTGACCACCAAATCCTCTGCTAACTCTCCACTCTGCCAAATTGAATTAATGGGTTTTTCCAAATCATAAATTCATGAGAATAGGTTCCAAACTCCACCTTCAATTTTACTTTCTAAGCTCAACTCGTAACAAATTGGTCATTCCTTCACCTCTTGAGCTCAAAATCATAACCACTGCTTGAAAATTGCTTCTTCTTTGCTCAAAAGTTGGCCAACAATTTTGTACATCGTCTGCCTTATTGCCAAATCTACATCAAACAATGAGCTTCTGCACACCAAGGAAAAGTAGAACTATCAAGCTACCAATGATCCTCTATACTTGGAGATACCACCATTACTTGCAGTTTTTGCATCCAATTTCCCCCTGACTTCACTTCTATGATGTAATCAAATCGTTTACAATTCTCAAATCAACTCAACTCAGATTAGTACTTGATCTATCACTCTATAACTACCAATAACTAGGTATTAATTACAATCAATTCACACCCCTCTCTAGCTCAGAGAATCAAGGTGACACTTTTTGGCCTTTGTCCACCATAGCTAGAAACTCGAAAGCTCAACATTAAATAAGTGAGCTCTTTGGAGTTGCAGTTTGAAAGTATACCCCTAGACTTGAGCTAGATTTGAAACCCAAACGGTCCCACTGACGGTACACTTGACGGTGTGAATGGTACAAAGTGACAGTGCACTAGATGCAACACTAAAAATGGCATGATAGTTACATCTATATGTTAGTAAATTAGATAAATTGGGATTAGTGAGATAGAGTAGTATCCATGGTGGCAATGCCCAAAGTTATCATTGCTATGCACCAATAAAACAAGCACCTTACTTGATTGTTGGATGAACAAGACCAGCAACAACAAGAGCACATAGAGAGAGCACCATTTTGAGAAGGAGAAGACCAAATTTGATTTCCAAAACCAAGGTATTTGAGGGCAAGAATCTCCCAAGTGAAGTGGAGAATTTTTTATTTGATTGTGAATGTTATTTTGAGGCTACCAATCTTCAAGATAAATTAAAAAAAAATTCTTAGCTTCAAGCCAATTGGACAAAGTAGCAAAGCTATGGTGGCGATTCCTACTGGAGCAAGCTAAAAGGTAGTTTGGTGCATCAGTCTTGACATGGGAAGAATTCAAGGGTGCAATAATTGGGCAATTCCAAGCGGTCAATGCCACCTAAGTTGCATGAGATAAGTTGGCAAAGTTGAAGCAGGTTAGTTTTGTAAGAAGCTACATCACACAATTCTAGAACACCATTCCAGATATAATGAATAGTGAAGCTCTAGATCGATTTGTGAGGAGCTTGAAGTTGCAAACCTAATTAGAAGTGACTATGCAAGAGCCAAAGTACTTGGAAGAAACCATGCATCTAGCATAACACTTTGATTCATTGGTTGTGACAACTTGGTCTCTACCTTGACCTTCATAAAATTACTAGCACATTACACACGTGTGAAGGAGCCGGCACCAATGGAGATTGATGTCATCTAATGGAGACCACTTGGTATAGCGGATCAAGAAAGATTGCAACAAAATGGTGGTTGTTTTATTATTACCAGATTGGACATTGCATTGTTGAATGTCCATTCAAGAATGTGCAATCTTGACAAATTACCCAAATGGAGGTTGTGGAGTAGAATGATCAAGAAAATGAGGAATCCTAGTAAGAGATTTTGAGCCACCTATTGGGAACTTGATTGGTTCCAATAGGATTGAAGGCTCAACCTATGCAAGTTTACTTCACTTGCAAGGTATGATATCTGATCGTGGTTGTAGGATTTTGGTTGATTTTGGAAGTTCACAGAATTACATATCTATGCAATTAACAAAAGAATTATGTATTTTTATCAAACCAGTAAATGGAAGTAAATTGATGATGGCGGATGGTACAAAGGGTTTTGTATTTTTGTACCTTGTATCTTATTACCTTCAAGATTGGGAATGAGTATTTGGAGTGTATGAGGTTTGTAATGGCACCTCTACACTATGATGTCATTCTAGGACTACCTTGGCTTGAATGTCATAAGGTTCAATTTGATTGGATCCGACAACAAATTCAAGTACAACACCAAGGTAGGAATTTCCAATAAGGTTGTCTAGCACCTTTGAGTAAGACATCTAAGAATAGTCAATCCAAAGATGGGAAGTTTGTAAGGAAAGTAACCATAAAATAAGCTTTGAAGGAAGAGAAGTCCCAAGATGTGAAGTTTGTAAGGAAAGCAGCCATAGAGCAAGCTTTGAAGGAAGTGAAGTCCCAAGATGGGAAGTTTGTCAAGAAAATAGCCATAAAGTGAATCTTGAATGAAGATAAGTCCCTAGATGGGATGTTTGTCACTAAAGCAGCTATACAACAAGCTTTGGAAGAAGATAAGCCTATTTTTGTGATATGGATCAAGCCAATTACACAAGGAGAATTTAAGGAGAGCCAAGAGCCTCATTGAACAATGGTTGATCAAATAGTTCAAGAGTTTGTGGATGTATTTTTGGATGATCTATCAAAGGGATTACCCTTTGATTGTGGCATGTCCTTCAAGATTGAGTTATTACCAAAGAATACTCTAGTGAGTAGACCATTGTAATACCAAGAGCTAGCCATATGATCTAGATGTGAAATTTGGTTTGGTAACATCTAGAATGATGTTATACATGATGGTCAAAATAGATAAGATAGAAGTATCACCAAAAGAGTACTTCTACTAATAGGGCAGAAACCAAAATAAACTTGAGAACCTTAGAACCAATAGCTAGACATATGATTTAAAGGTGAGAATTGGTTTGGTAACATCTGGAAAGATATTACACATGATGGACTAAACAGATCAGAAAGAGGTATCATCAAAAGGGGACTTCTACTAATAGAGTATGAACCAAAATATGCCTTAGATCTTTCAAGGCAATTTCGGAGGCCTAAATGGATGAATTAGGCCTCAAAAATGTGCGGATCCCCCCAACAAAGGAAATTTTGGCCTTCCCTCTTCCCTGCTTTGTCTCATCAAGAGCTTTCCAACGGTACCTTACTCACGTGATTCTGCGATTCCTATAGGAAGATTCCCTAAAAGATTCCCTCCGGTCAAAGCTTGTTTGACAGATAGGACCTAGACCAGACATGTCACCCATCCAAGTAGGTAATCCAAGGGTGGAGCTTGCTGACATGTCACCTTTCTGTGTCCCTCATCCTATGGTGGAGCTTCCTTGGAGGAGATCCTCTTTGTTTATATAATAAAGAGAAGGTGCTCCTTTGGGGCATCAAATGTTTGAGTGTGCAATTTGTGTTTTCTCTCTTCTCTTGTCCTTGGAGTATTACAACCATCTATTGGTTCTCACCAAAGGAGTTGGAGGAGTTATAAATAACACTTATGGAGTTGTTGGAGAAAGATTTCATACGACATAGTACATCTCTTTGTGGAGCACCAGTTCTATTTGTTCCAAAGAAGGATGGAGGACTTTGTTTCTATATTGATTACTATGTGCCCAATAAAAAAACAGTGAAGAATACATACCCCTTACCTTGAATTAATGACTTTCTTGATCAATTGAGTAGAGCACGATACTTCTCCAAGTTTGATCTTTCTGACTTTGATCTTTGCTATTGACAAATCCTTATTAATAGCGAGGATGCGCAAAAGACTACCTTTTGCATAAGGTATGGACATTTTGAGTGGAGAGTTCTACCTTTTGGGCTCACTAATGCTCCATTAGTCTTCATGGATCAGATGCATTGGGTGTTGGATGGACTATTGGATTGGTACGTGGTGGTGTTCTTGGATGATATCTTAATCTATAACAAGACATAGGCAAAACATATGCATCACGTGCGAGAAGTCCTAAGGTGACTATGATAGTGGAAGTTTTATTGTAAGAAGTTGAAGTGTGCCTTTTGGCAAAAGGAATTTACCTTCTTGGGTCACAAGATCTCATCAAAGGGGATCAAGATGGAAGAGGAGAAAATCAAAGTCATCATTGATTGGCCTACTCCAAAGGATGCTACTAAAGTACAAGCATTTAATGGATTGGCTAGTTTTTATTGACGGTTCATCCACCACTATCCTCATCTGGCCGCACCATTGATTGATCTCTTAGTGAAGAACTCAAGATTTCAATGGACCAACAATGACAAAGAAGCATTCTAGAAATTGAAACATATGGTGTCTTCAAGACCAATTCTTCAACCATATGATCCTCAACTACCATGTATGGTTGATTTTAATGCTTTTAGCTTTGCAATTGGAGAGGTGGTACAACAAAAATTCACAAAAAGATTGCATCCCATTGCCTTTGTGTCTTGCAAACTAAATATAGTGGAACGGAATTGCTTTGCTTGAGATCGAGAATAACTAGCAATGGTATATGCTACCAAGATATGGGGGCATTATCTCTTGGAGAAACAAGCGGTCATGCAAACTGATCACAAGCCCTTGTTACAAATATTATATTTGGAACACATGAAGAGTTGACATCATCAATGGGAGGAACAACTATAAAGTGTTTGACATCAAACTTGAGTACAAATCAGATTGGTTCCATGTCATCCCTAATGCCTTATCATGACAACCTGATTTACGGTCTCTTCCTCTCATGATAGTGACAATTACAATGGTATCACAATGGCAATTATGATGGAGTCAATGATGGTTGACTCAAAAGTCCAAATTAAGTTTTAGACAACTCTACAACAAGATCCTTTCTTTTAGATAGTACAAGGTTGTCTTGCAGCAAAAGACAAGGAATACAATACCTTCTATTACAAGGAAGGCCTTCTATTCCATGAAGACCGGATCTATGTTCTAGCTAAAGGTGATCTTTGACTTGTGTGTCTTCATGAAGATTTATTAAATGCTGGTCACATGGGTGTGGATAAGACCTTGGGTACACTCCAATGCAAATGGTGGTGGCCCGACATGGCACTAGATGTTTGGGAGTTTGTCCAATCATGTGAGAGATGCAAATGCAACAAGGCAAGTAACCAAAAACCAAGTGGACTCCATCAACCACTCCCTATTCCATCTACTTGTTGGGAACATGTGAGCTTAGATCTCATCACATCTTTGCCCAAAATAAAGCAAGGTCACATAGCTATTGTGGAGTTTGTGGATGAGCTTAGTAAGCAAATCCATTTGGCACCAACTGTTGATATTGTGGATGCTCAAACCTTGGCATAGATCTACTTTGACAATGTATTTGAGCATATAAGATGTCGTGTGTACTCATCTCCGACGGTGATCCTCGCTTCACTAGAAGGTTTTGGCAAGCACTCTTCCAAATACTTGGCACCAAGTTTGCTTTGTCCATAGCCTATCATCCTCACTGATGGACAAACTCAATGTGCAAATTGCACCTTGGAAGATATGCTTTGTGCCTTCATCAACGTTTACCATACCAATCAGGATGAATGTCTTGTAGTTGCGGAGTTTGCACACAATAATTCCAAACATGCAAGCACCGGACTCTCTCCTTTCTTCCTCAATTTTGGCCAAGATCCACTTGTTCCAAATTCCCTTCTTGCTCCTCCTCCATCTCATGTCCCTCATACTTCAACCTTCTTGACCACCACATCCCAATTCCTCTAACAAGCCAAATCTCACCTTGTTGTTGCCCAAAATTGTCAGAAATAATATGCAGACCATCATCGTTGTGATCGCACCTTTCAAGTTGGTAATAAATTCATGCTCTCATTTAGTAACCTAATCCTTCCACTTGATACTTAAGTTTTTAAACTTGCTCTTAATTGGATAAGACCCTTTGAGATCACACAAATCATTTCTCTTATTGCTTACCAACTTGCCTTGCCTTGCCTTGTCATATGCGCATCCATCCTTTCTCCCATATTTCCCTTTGTCCCTAATCCATTTTCTTTTTTATTGTGTGTCCAATCTCCTCTTCTTCCTATCCCTATCAATGATCATGAGGAATATGAAGTTGGTCATATCCTTGCACGTTGCCACATTCAATGAGACTACCGACAACATATCAACATAACAAGGTCCTTTGGAAAGGGTATCCCCTTCATGATGCCACATAAGAACCTCTTTCTCATCTCCAAAATGCATAATGGCCATCAATGGCAAAGTTTGAAGTTTCAATGGCGACAAAGATATCACCAACTAGTAGTGGTGGAATATGTAAGAATATGGACTTTAGCAATGAAGTTAGTTAGGGCTAACAAAGTAGTGAATAGGCCAAATTAGCCTAGAATATTCTATAAGTATCTAGGAAGCTTCTTGGGAAGCTTCTCGGCTAGTTTAGCTTGTACTTCAAGTTAGTAGTTTTTAGAAGGAAGCTTCTAGGAACTTCCAACTAGCTTAGCTTGCAAGCCAAGTAAGCATCTTCTAGAAGGAAGCTTCTTGAGAAGCTTCTCGGTTAACTTAGCTTGCATTTCAAGAAAGTGGCTCAAGGAAGCTTCTTGAGAAACTTCTCAAGAGTCTTGTATACTCCCTACAAATATCAGAACCAAAGCTCATGCTAAGCATTCAGAGTTTTCTCATACTCAAGTATCCCAATGGAATCTTTCATTCTCCTATTTCTCTCCTCGGTCTTGATCTCTTACATTTGTGATCAATGATCACTTGTTTCTCCAAGAGATAATGCTTCCATAACTTGGTGGTATATACTATTGCTAGTTGTTTTTGTTGAGAAGAGTAATTCCTTTCAGTTGTATTTAGTTGGTGAGATACAAAGGCAATGGGATGTAATCCATATAGGTATTCTTGTTGAAACACAACTCCAATCACAAAGTTAGAAGCATCAAAACCAACCACACAAGGTAGTTGAGGATCATATGGTTGAAGAGTGAGTCTTGAAGACACCATATGGTTCAGCTTCTTGAATGCTTCTTTGTGCTTGGTGGTCCATTGAAAGCTTGAGTTCTTCCCTAAGAGATCCATCAATAATGCAGTCACATGGCCATAATAATGGATGAACCATTGGTAAAAACTGGCTAATCTATTAAATGCCCATAATTTTGTAGCATCCTTTGAAGTAGGCCAATCAATAATGGCCTTGATTTTCCCCTCTTCAATCTTGATTCCCTTCAATGAAATCTTGTGACCCAAGAGGGTAACTTCCTTCTTGGGTCACACTTGATCACACAAAAGACACACTTTGATTTGTTGTAGTAAAATTTCCATTATCTTAGTTGTCTTAGGACTTCCTGCACATGATTCACATGTTTTGTGGAGGTCAAGGTCAAGATCAAGTTGTTGCAACCAAGGAATCAAATCATTTGGCCAACCGCATGGCTTCCTCCAAGTGTTGTGGCTCTTGCATAGTTACCTCTAATTTGGTTTGTGACTTCAAGCCCCTCACAAATCCACCAAAGCTTCACCTTCCAATATATCTAGAATGGTGTTCTTGTCTATATCTTGTAGGATGATGTTCTAGAATTGCATGATGTAACTTCTTACATAGCCAATCTACTTTGACTCTGTCAATGTATCTTGTGTAGCTCATGTGGCAATTATAGCTTGGAATCAACAAATTATTGCACTCTTGAATTTTGCCTACATCAAGATTAGTGCAACCATTTATCATTCAGCTTGCTCTACTTGGAATCACCACTATAGCTTTGCTACTCCATCCAATTGGTTGGATGCCAAGAGAATTTGTTTTTGTTCATCTTGAAGATTGGTAGCCTTGAAATAATATTTTTAGTCAAATACAAAATTCTCCACTGCACCTAAAAGATTCTTACCTTCAAAAACCTTGGGTTTTGGAAATTGAATTCAATCTTCTCCTTCTAGAATCGGTAATGTGCTTTTGTCATTGATGATCTCATTTATCCAACAATAGAGTAAGGTGCTCAATTTGTTACTGCATAGCAATGATAACCTCAGGCATTGCCACCATAGTTACTACTCTATTACACCACCCACAATCTATCTAATTTATTAACACATAGATGCAACATGTTCATAGTTTTCCACAAGTTACAATTAAAATTACCAAGGGTTCCTTGGAAAAGGTGATTGTATTAAGAAAATCTTGCTCAAAATGTGGGATGATAAACTGTGTGAAACTATGCTTGGGTAGTACTTGGTTGCAAAAATCCCAATGGTTTGGTAGAAATTGATTTGGTGGTCCACAAACTCCATCTATCCCATCCTTGCTCTGATACCAAGGTAAAAGACCGAGACCAAGGAGCAAAATAGGAGAATAGAAGATCACATTGGAACACTTGAATATAAGAAACTCCAAATGCTTAGCATGAGCTTCACTTTGGTATTTATATGGAGCATACAAGGCTCTTGAGAAGCTTCTCAAGAAGCTTCCTTGATCCACTTTCTTAGAGTGCAAGCCAAGTTAATGGGAAGCTTCTCAAGAAGCTTCCTTTTAGAAGCCGCCTACTTGGCATGCAAGCTAAGCTAGTTGGAAGCTTCTAGAAGCTTCCTTCTGGAAGCTACCTACTTGGGATGCAACCTAAGCTAGTCGGGAAGCTTCCCATGAAACTTCCTAGATACTTCCAAACTATTCTAGGCTAATTTGGCATATTTGCACCTTTGTTAGCCCTAACTAACTTCATCCCTAAATTCCATATTGTTACAACCTACTTGGCATGCAAGCTAAGCTAGCCAAGGAGCTTCTGAAGAAATTTCCTCCTAAAAGGTACCACTTGGCATGCACATTACTCTAAGAAATTTCCTCCTAGAAGTTACAACTTGGCATGCACATTACTTGATACTTGGAAAGTACCAAGTAACTTCTTAGATACGTCTAGAATAATCTTGTAATTCTTGGCTAATTTGGCCTATTTGTTACTTCTTTAGTCTCAACTAACTCATTTGTAGTCTCCATATTGTTATAGAAAGGAAGTGAGAAGAAGGGAGGTGAGCATTGGAAAGAGGGAAAAGGATGTTTAAAAAGAAGGGAGAAAACAAAGAGAAGGAGAATAAGGAAGGAAAGGGAGAGAAGAGAGTGTAAATTTGGTGAGACAATTCAATTCAAAATCAAAATATTTTGGAATTGGGGAGCCATAAGTGAAACTAGAGATTATCAGAAACCACAAGATATACCCAACATGGATGAATTCATGGAAGAGGAATGGTTGATAGGATTCACATTCTATAAAATCATATGACAAACATAAAATGGTCCTATGCTACAAGAGATCCCCCTTTGAATTCTTGATTGAGGGATCTTTCTTTGAACCCTTGGCATTGCAAGAGATCTCTCTTTGAACCCCTTTCCACTTCATGAGAACATTCTCTGAACCCCTTACCCCCATTGAACCTTTGGTGCTAAAAGAGATCCCTCTTTGAACCCCTGGTACTAAGAATAATCTCCCTTTGTGATAACTTCTATGAGTGCCCCTTCTCTCACTCCTGTCCACTTTGAACCCCAATGTTGCACTTCATTTGACAAGCCTTGACACTTAAAATTTAGTCTGAGTTGTACATTGAGGATATTAAGGATGTTGCAAGTTGATTGGTATATGAGCAATTGAATGTTTTGCAAATGTGAGTTGAAATTCAAGAAAAAGCTCTCAAAACTTTGTTTTATAAATTCATGGAGAAATCAATGAATCTCCCATTACTTACACAAAACTGCATAATAAAAACTGAAATGATATTATCAAGAAATCTAAATTCTACTCTATTTAATCCAAAATCTATTTTGTAGAATCTGAGGAATGATAGGGTTATCCAGTACAAGGAATTTTGAAATTGTGTGGTAAGTATAACTCCTTGGAGCATCATTGATGGTTTTAGGAACTGGAGAATCTATCTCACTAAGCATACTCATTATCATTTTTATTTCTATGGTCTTTTCCCATACCTAGCTAATTCCAATGTCATTGAATGAGAGCACTTTAATTTAGCATATCTTCCCTTTATGCATGGTTTCTTTACCTTTGATCTCATCTTCTCACACCTAAGCTTATTTTCTACCTCTTCTTTCACTCAAAGCTTCTCTATCTTTACAATTTATTGTGCTTCAATTTTTTTCTTTCTTTGGCTTCCAAGAATACAATTCTTAGTTTTGAATTGTTGGAAAGATCTTGCAAAATTCAAGCAAGGGTGGATAAAGGTATCACCTTCTTGCATGGTATACTTATATTTTTTCTTGATTCAAATTCAAGTTCACCTCTCTTTGTCCTGATCTTCTTTATCTTGGTACGCACTTTCCTCTTATGTTGGTGGAGCTTTAGCCTAGTCTACTCTTTCCTTCTCTATTTTTGGAGCCTTAGATCATCCCAATTCCTTCTCCATTGGTGTTGCTTGTGCCAAAAGAATTTCATGAGGTAAATGTAGAGAAGGAACATGCTTGAAATGAGAATCTACTTGTGCTTGTGATAGTGGCCATACTCCAAATTATGTTATGATCTTGTTTTATATTCCAAAGTTGATCTACATGGTGTAACAAAAGAATAAAAGAATGCATAATGGATTGTGAGAGGAATTGTGGAATAATGGAGATGAGGAAAATTTTGATTTCACCCTTAGTGTGAATATCTTAGTCACCTTTGCATTGATCATTCTTCATCCTTCCTCAATTTTACAATTTTTGGAAATCTTAAAGTTGCACAAGATTACCAAATTTTCTCAAACAATCGGTGCATCGCATACCAAGAATATGCATATCAACTTTGTGCATTCATAGTCACCTTTCATGCACATCTTCAACTTAGTGAGAGGGAATTATATTCAAATTTTTAATTAGAGATAAATATGCATATCCACGCAAACACATTGACTACAAATCCATGAACTAGAGTTCCCTCTAATTTGAAAAAGTGCGCATAAGTAGATTCAAATATCAATGTCCTTCATGAGAATACTTATCTTATATTTATTCACTATATCAAGAAACTAGACACATGAAAAATTTTAATTTTGTTAAAATTAATACTCAATATAAGAATTAATTATAAGTAATACTATTTATTATAATTATTACCTAATCACGCATGTAATCCCTTGCTTGCCTATACCTCCTAAAAAAATAAGGGATTTTGAAACATTCCTTAAACTCTATTGTACACAAAAAATATTTTATGCACATTTCACTTTTGAATCAATTTTCTTACATGTACCCATAAAAACCTTCACAAAATCTCTAGAGTTTTGTAAAGAACCCATAAATTTTCCATTTGAAAGGCCTTATTGAACCTATAATCACACTTAGTTCTATAGAACTAAGGTTAATACCATCTAAATCTCAATTGACAATGGGAAAATCTAGAAATCAACTAAGGTGGTGAAGCAATGCATGATAATAATTCATGGAAAATGGCCTTTTGAAGTTGAACTAGCATAAGTGGAGAGGTCATCATCTTTGTGAGACAATGATAGAGGTGGCATGTGATATATTATTATCATATCAATTGTACATTTCTATATATTTTATAGTTCAAATTAGCCACATTCACTATCTCTAGCTTTTGTATTTATGTATTCCTTGTAACTAAGATTACTAAGATCCCAATTGATGTAGAGATCCATTTCTATATAGGACCATGTTTAATGTAGTTCATTGTGGTACAAAGGTCTAAAATGCATGTCTCATTGTGATTGTCTTCTACTAGTGGCATTTGTTAAGATTTTCTACTATCTTGCACTCATTTTCTTCTTCTTATTTTTCATACCCAACTGGTGAGAATAACAAAAGAATACCACTAAGTACATAAATTTTTGTAACAAATTTTGGTAAGTGAAAATAAAAAAATTTTGTATACTTCTACTCCAAAATACATTTTTTTTGTGAGTTTTCTATATCTTTAGTTGAGAGATCATTGGAACACCTAAGATCTCTATGCAAACAAAGCTCTAGCTATATCCTCCAAAGACTTTAATGCATGAGTGCCATCTTAAAGTGAGGAAGAAGAGGCATGATGAAAAAGAGTCTAAAACCTCTCCCAAAGCATAAAGGTTTATGGCAAATACATGCTCACATAAGGGATCTCCTTAGTGTGTGTACTCCAAAGATACAAATTGTGTGAAATTCACTAAGGTACTATAGTTGTTATATGATGAATGTATCTCTATGCCATGAAAGTATACTCTATGCCATGAAAGTATACACAACTGAGATCAAGGAGTGGATCTAATATTTGTTAAGCAAAAACTACAGAACTAAACTAAACAAGAAATAGTATGGAAAGCCTTTGAAATATCCATGTGGAAAATCACCCAATTAGGATGAATGTAAAAGAAGGTTAAAAGCCAATAATAATCATCTCCTAACCTCCAAGGGTAGTTGATGTGGAAACAAAAAGGTGTATTAATGTTATAAACAAAGTGTACATAAAACTAGACTTAGGAAAACATCCCAAAGAATAATAGAATGAACACCAAATATCTCCATGTAAAGAGAAAGGAAATAGGAAGCACTAAAAAATGTAGCTCCAAGTAAAACTAAACCAAAGAAAAGTAATGATAAAAAGCAAAGAGAAGAGAGAAACTAAAATCTAGTTGGCTTCATCAATAACATTTACCTTTACCTTGCAATTTTTTATTTATCATTTTACATTTAATAAATACTATCTCCTTATGATTACCAAAATTTTACTATTGTGGGATATTTTGTTTGCTTACATTTATACATATTTGCTTCCTATGCAAATATGTGTAAACTACTTAACAACTTAACAAAGCAAGTTGTTATGTTGTTGCAAATTTAAGTCTCATGGTGGACATTCAGTGACCTAAAAGCTTCATTGAGCCATAGTGAACATGAGTGGGTTTCAACACTACCTTGATTTTAAAATTCCCTATCACTTACTACAATAGAGTTTACTATTGTAATATAAATGTTCAAACTGGATTATTTGTTGTACATAATACTTATTGTATTTATTGCTGATTCACTATACATAATGTTTATTCACAACAAAAGATAAGATGTAAACATCAGAAGATTTTCAAGAGGTTGTATATTCCATCATTCATGTATCATGAGAAATTGGGGTCTCTTCTTGGTGCTTGTCTTTGTTGTTTCACATTCTATTTGTCCAATTAACTAATACTTTTCTCTTTATTCAAAAGTTGCCAAGTACTTACCTAGTTCCACCCTCCTTACACACATAGTGTCATATTCCCAATCAACCAAACCCCCAATAAAATGGCTCAATTGGGTCTATTTTGGACATGGATAAGCGCTCAATTATGTTCATAGTCAAAAGTGGACCCGGGTAGAATTGCACCCAAATACCAATATTCCAACCCTAATGAGGGGTAGAGTAGTGTAATACTCCGAGGACAAGAGAAGAGAGAGAACACAGATTTCACACTCAAACAATCGATGCCCCAAGGGAGCACCTTCTCTTTATTATATAGCCAAAGAGGATCTCCGCCAAGGAAGCTCCACCATAGGATTAGAGACACAGATAGGTGACATGTCAGCAAGCTCCACCCTTGGATTACTTACTTGGATGAGTGACATGTCTGGTCTAGGTCCTATCTGGTTGGTCAAACAAGCTTTGACCGAAGGGAATCTTATAGGGAATCTTCCTATAGGAATCTCAGAATCACGTGAGTAAGGTACCATTGGAAAGCTCTCGACGAGACAAAGCATGGGGGAGGGAAGGCCAACTTTTCCTTTGTTGGGGGGAATCTGCATATTTTTGAGGCCTAATTCATCCGTTTAGGCTTCCGAAATTGCCTTCAAAGATTTCAAGCATATTTTGGTTCCTACTCTATTAGTAGAAGTCCCCTTTTGGTGATACCTCTTTCAAATCTATTTAGTCCATCATGTGTAACATCCTTCTAGATGTTACCAAACCAATTCTCACCTTTAAATCATATGTCTAGCTATTGGTTCTAAGGTTCTCAAGTCTATTTTGGTTTCTGCCCTATTAGTAGAAGTACTTTTTTGGTGATACTTCTATTTGATCTATTTTGATCATCATGCATAACATCATTTTAGATGTTACCAAACCAAATTTCACATCTAGATCATATGGCTAGCTCTTGGTATTACAAGTAGAGTGAGTTTCAGTCATAGATAGACTCAAGGCTCACAAGATAGATTGGATTTTTTTATAATTTCAATATGATAAGAAAAAGGATCATGAATATGAAGAACTATTGGCTGAAAAGATATTATCAATGAAAGGGAAATGCAAATGTCAAAGGATTCATTTGAATATCTATTTTTCATACTCACAAGCCAACTCACACCAAAGAACAATTGTGTACTTCCTACATGAAGATTCCCTAAAAGATTTCCTCTTGTTAAAGCCTATTTGACCAACCTGATGGGACCAAGACGAACATGTCACCCATCTAAGCAAGTAATCTAAAGGTGGAGCTCATTGACAGGTCACCTATCCATGTACCTAATCCTATGGTGGAGATTCCTTGAAGGAGATCCTCTTTGACTATTTAATAAAGAGAAGGTGATTGTTTGGGACATCGGAGTATGAGTGTTGAATTTATGTTTTCTCTATTGAGTTTCTTTATCCTTGGAATATTACAATAGGAGTGATCAATAGAATGTTGATTAAATGACTTCATTTTGGAATTCAAAATTATGAGTGATTTTATGGAAGGAAGAATGGCATTCTTTTTGGATGTGATGGTAGTTTGTGACACCAAAATGTTATTTTTGAATATCATTGCTTGTTGGTCTGGTAGTAATCATGATGCCAATGTATGTAAAATAATAAGCTTTGTGCACAATTTAAAAATGTTATAATCAATGGTTAGCTTCTTGGTGATGTCAACTATGGACCGACAAAGTACTTGCTCACACCAATAGAAAATCCAAGGTTGCAAGCAAAATGCAAATACAACATATCCTATTTTGTTACAAGGAGAATCATTGAGAAAGCCTTTGAATGCTGGAAGTGGAAGCTTCATTGTCTCACATCAAATATGTAAATCAAGTTGTCTACTTTCATGAACATGATTGTTGC
Source organism: Lunularia cruciata (assembly GCA_948567375.1). NCBI lineage: Eukaryota > Viridiplantae > Streptophyta > Marchantiopsida > Lunulariales > Lunulariaceae > Lunularia > Lunularia cruciata. Next base: position 41,679,343 of record OX419762.1, on the reverse strand, counting down.
TTGTGCAATTCTATGGAACTTGCTTATCAACAAGAACAAAGTTTCCAGTGATATGATGCCAAAAGAGAATCAATACAAGTCAATCCATCTCAAAAAGAGTAAGAAACACAAAAGTTGGACAATCAATGTGAACTAGTTCAATTTGATGTCATTTTTCAAATGAAAATGTGATTGAATAACATCCTTGTTGTGATAATAATTCTTGATGTTGAAGACTTGAGTCTCAAGCTTGCAAGCCACCTTCCTAGACTTAAGTCAAGGATACTTGATTTCCAAGCAAATCTTCTATGATTCCAAGTTCCATCACTTGTCCATTATCTCCATTCCCTTCTCATCCTTGTTTGGAACATGTCACAATCAATACCATGAGCCAACATTCTTATTTCACGCTTGATTTTTCTTGTGATGGTGCTTGGTGCTAGTGACGCTACGCCAAGTGATCATGATTTAGAACCATTATTGATCTACAGAACCTCATCATCCTTGTGATGATCAAGGTTGTCATCAACATCATTGGTGTAAAAGACCAAGACCGAGGAGAGAAATAGGAGAATAGAAGCTCACATTGGGATGCTTGAATGAGTGCAAACTCCAAATGCCTAGTATGAGCTTTGGCTTTGGTATTTATAGATAGCATACAAAGCCCTTGAGAAGTTTCTCAAGAAGTTTCCTTGAGCCGTTTTCTTAGAGTGCAAGCCAAGTTAACTAGGAAGCTTCTCAAGAAGCTTCCTTCTAGAAGCTGCCTACTTGGCGTGCAAGCTAAGTGTAATACTCCAAGGACAAGAGAAGAGAGAGAAACACAAATTACACACCCAACATTTGGTGCCCCAAAGGAGCACCTTCTCTTTATTATATAGACAAAGAGGATCTCCTCCAAGAAAGCTCCACCATAGGATTAGGCACACAAATAGGTGACATGTCAGCAAGCTCCACCCTTGGATTACTTACTTGGATGGGTGACATGTCGGTCTAGGTCCTATCTGGTTGGTCAAACAAGCTTTCACCAGAGGGAATCTTTTAGGGAATCTTCTTGTAGGAGTCTCAAAATCACGTAAAGTACCATTGGAAAGCTCTCAATGAGACAAACCAAGGGGGAGGGAAGGCCAGCCTTTCTTTTGTTGGGAGGACAACTTGCACATTTTTGAGGCCTAATTCATCCATTTAGGCCTCCGAAATTGCCTTCAAAGATTTCAGGCATATTTTGATTCCTACTCTATTAGTAGAAGCCCCTTTTTGGTGATAACTCTTTCAAATCTGTTTAGTCCACCATGTGTAACATCCTTCCAAATGTTACCAAACCAATTCTCACCTTTAAATCATATGTCTAGCTGTTGGTTCTAAGGTTCTCAACTCTCTTTTGGTTTTTGCTCTATTAGTAGAAGTACTCTTTTGGTGATACTTCTATCTGATCTATTTTGACCATCATGTATAACATCATTCTAGATGTTACCAAACCATATTTCACAACTAAATCATATGGCTAGCTCTTGTTATTACAGACCTCTCTCCTTTTAAGACGTAATGTCCTCGTTGTGCAATTGTTGCTCAAATGCTTGCACCAACACCGGTGCATGTTTCAAATTGGCAGCGGGCTCCCAGGTTGCTTCATAGAGGAGGTAACCTTTCCATTGTATTAGATAGTCCACCCACGGATGGCAAGTACCACGCATGCATTTTTGGAGAATACGCTCCACTTCATATTCCTCTATGCCATCAATGAGTGTCGGACAAGGTCGAATGTCTTGGGTGGGATGACCCTGGCCTGAGCGGGGAGCATATTTGCATAATAGGGAAACATGGAACACGAGATGGATCTTCATGTGTGGTGGTAGCTGAAGGTGATAGGTCACAGCGCCGACATGATAAAGAATCAAGAAAGGCCCAATAAAACAAGGTCGGACCTTACGAGGTCCAACTAACGTGAGGTTGGTTGATAGCCACACTTGATCCCCAACATTGAACTCCATGTGCATACGGTGTGCATCAGCATATTGCTTTTCTCGATTTTGCACAATTTGTAATCTGTGCTTGGCGCTCTCCACACCTTGTTGGATTCTAGAAACAAACATGTTGACTGCATCAACCTTGGTAGCCACTGGATGGATCTTCATCAAGCTAGAAGGTGTGAAGGGATGCTCACCATACGTGAGGAAGAACGGAGTGACCTGGGTGGATGCATTCACTAAATTGTTGTAAGCAAATTCCACCAATGGGAGTAGGGTGTCTTGTAACACCCATTTGTACATGTGTGTGGTATTGTGATATTTAGCTTGGTATTACAAGTAATTAAGAGGTATTATTTAGAGATAAAGGATGGTTCTATATTAGTCATGGTTATCTAAAGTTAGTCATAGCTAAGATAGAGGGGACCTTACTTTAGAGGAAGTAGAAAAGATGAGCACCACTATTTTGGATTTTAGTGTGTTGACTTGGTATTATTCCTAGGTGTTTGGCTTTGAGGAAAGAGTTGAGAACTCTTGGGCCCACAAGCCTTTTTGTTTTAGATTCTTCTTTAGTCCAAGGATAGCCCACGTGAAGGAATCCTTGACTTAGTGGTTGGGTCAAGATAAGACCACATGCTTAGAGGAATATGCCCATGTGAATGGATATTTCTTTCTACTTTTTGACTTTACTTGACTTTTAGTCTAGTAACTTGAGTTACTACGGTAATTAGTAACTTTGGTATGTAACTATTTCACAAGTATATAAACAAGGGGTGAGGAGGTACTCATCATCCTTTCATTTGCAACTATCTCTCTCTCATTGAGTTCTCTAGTGAGCAATATCTTGAGTCTTGGAGTGTTAGCCTTGGAGGAGTATGATGGAATTCAGGTTCCTTGCCTTCTTAGTCCATGGTGCGCTACCATAATAGCCATCAGAGGTTCATCCTAAGTGAGAGACAGGCCGGCTCACATTTTTGGTTCCGTTGCCCGGGACCTCTCTAGAAGGCAAGATAATGTTCTGCGTTCAATTCTACATTAGGTAGAAGGAGGCTATGAGAGCTCACTTGGAGAGAACAATAGGAGATGAGAGTGCTGAACTTATGTTAGAGAACCAAGATCTATTTGTATACCTTGTAGTTCATTATGATGTCTTTGAGGTGATTTTGTACATCTTGTACACATGAGAGGAATTGGAGAGATTGTGTGAGGTGGATTGCAGATTTTGGGGATTAAGGTGATTTTGGGCAAAATCTCAAGTTTGAGATCTGAACTTGAGATTTCTACACATGATAACTTGGGTTATCTTTCAGTTAGCACACTTGAAATTATTGTGAGAGCTACTATGCGCATTGGGCTAGAATTTTTGAAAGTTGATAGGGTAAAGTGCTCCCGCAACTGCATGCTCTCTGGAAAATTGTACAGAGTCTGCCATTTCTTCAATTTTCAGTGAATTGTCCTGAAAATTTCCAAGAATATTGAGTGCATTGTATCCTACGTGCTGCCACAAAAATTAGAGAGAGATCATTCTTGTGCAAGGAGAAGTGAAGGGGGTGGTTTTCAGACCAAATCTGAAATATGGGTGCTGAATAGAAAGGTGTCTAGGCCAAATGGCTCTATGAAAAGATTTGAAATTTTGCAGAGAGGGATGCCCTAGAGTTGTGATCAAGTGTGCTAAATTTCAGAGGACTATGAAATACTGGTTGGGAAATTTGAGTGACATTGTGAGGAAGGGTCAATTCTGCAGAGTGGAGATCTCATGCATGAAGAGTTTGAGATCAACAAAAAGCATGTTTGAGTGTTTAGATTCATCTTGGGAACATGGAGGGTCATCAAGAGTGGAAATTGAGATTATGAAAGGTTCTCCAAGGGTTTGAGATGATTTTAGGGTTAGAATTGAGGAAAAGAGAGTTTACAATAGAATTTGAGTGTTGAGAGGATCCAAAACCCTACACCACTTGGAGGAAAGAGTGAGTCTAAGTGCTTTTTGTGTGGAGAGAAGGGACATAAGGCAAGTTCATGTCCATTGACCTTTGAGAGCAAGAGATTGAGAGAAAGGAGAGGCTTACTGGACTTGGGTTTACATGTTGGACCTTCTTCACCAAGATTGGGAGGAAGAAGATCTAAGACCAAGGAGTTGTGTGAGGTTTGTGGAGTTGAATGACTTCCAAAAGGACATGAGTGTAGTGAAGTAAAATAACTTTTGGAAACTTTGGTGAAGGATCTTGGAGAGATTCTTAGTACAGCTACATAAATACTACCACCTTCATCAGCTAGTTCCCAAGATTAGTGATGGAGATAATCTTTCAACTCATGGATAAACTATCCATGAGAGTTAGATTAATATGCACTCTAGGATTTGATGTTGCTATAGAAATCTTGGAGCAACTTGAACCTTTTGTGTTCCCTAGAGTAGATTATTCTCATATAGTGTTAGTCATGTATATACTCTATTAGTAATAGAGTGAGAGAAAAGAAAAAAATTGAGAGAAAAGAAAGATAGTGAGGAATTAAGATGGGAAAACTTCCGGTTTTCTTTGGCAAGGATGGAGAAGATATGGAGGCCTTTGTGAGAGACTTCAAGAGAGCTTGCATAGGAAACAATGAGAGGAGGAAGAATGAGTGGGCCTCATTATTACCAGATTTCTTTGAGGATGCAGCATTTACATGGTATGAGTCAGAATACCAAAAGAGAGAGAGGAGAGATGGGGAAGAGGAGTCTTGGGAGACTTTGACTTCACCACTCATTGAGAACTTTCTTCCTAATGAAAGTTATGAGAGATTGATGGTTGTAATACCAAGGGTTAGCCATATGATCTAGATGTGAAATTTAGTTTGGTAACATCTAGAATGATGTTATACATGATGGTCAAAATAGATCAGATAGAAGTATCACTTAAAGAGTACTTCTGCTAATAGGGCAGAAACCGAAATAGACTTGAGAACCTTAGAACCAATAGCTAGACATATGATTTAAAGGTGAGAATTGTTTTGGTAACATCTGGAAGGATGTTACACATGATGGACTAAATAGATCAGAAAGAGGTATCACCAAAAGGGGACTTCTACTAATAGAGTAGGAACCGAAATATGCCTGAAATCTTTGAAGGCAATTTCGGAGGCCTAAACGAATGAATTAGGCCTCAAAAATGTGCAGATTCCCTCCCCCCAACGGAGGTAAGGCTGGCCTTCCCTTCCCCCTGCTTTGTCTTGTCGTGAGCTTTCCAACGGTACCTTACTCATATGATTTTGAGATTCCTACAGGAAGATTCCCTAAAAGATTCCCTTCGGTCAAAGCTCATTTGACCAACCAGATAGGACCTAGACCAGACAAGTCACCCATCCAAGTCAGTAATCCAAGGGTGGATCTTGCTGACATGTCACCTATCTGTGTCTCTAATCCTATGGTGGAGCTTCCTTGGAGGAGATCCTCTTTGTCTATATAATAAAGAGAAGGTGCTCCCTTGGGGCATCAAATGTTTGAGTGTGCAATCTGTGTTTTCTCTCTTCTCTTGTCCTCGGAGTATTACAATGGTATCAGAGCGAGTGTTCTAGTCCAAGAGAGTGGATCACCCCTCTTGGAATAGCACGAACTACTGAAACTGAGTAATTTGAGGTGGAGAACATAGAGTAATCGCTAGACTTAGGAAGGACTTTAGAGAGCGGATGGGATGGATGCGCCGGGGGGACAATTTCCCGCACCTAGCTTTCCATTCTCAAACCCATTCCACATCAAGGTTATGTACTTCCAGCGTGAGCAGATGAGAGTATCGCTAGTTTATCACTTCGGTGCGGAATTCATGGACAGAGTGATGAACTCACCAAACCCGGTGATTTTACCTGTGGTGATATATGACAGAGAGTGGGATTTGACGATCTACATTCTATTATGATAATATGGATATGAATGTCCCAAATCCTCTCCCTTTCAACACTCAAGTAGAAATCCGTTATGTAGTGAGGCCGAAATTGATGTTTAGAGATTTTGTGGTTAGGAATTTTGGTGAGGAGTATTATCAACGAGTTATAGCTTCTGAGGTCCCAATGGTAGTTCCGATAGTTCGTGCGTCTTCTAGAGTGATTATATTGACTCTGTATTGAAGTAGACGTTAGCAATTGGGTGTTGCAAGCACCATGGATCCGCAGTTGCAAGAGCTGGTGCAAGGAATGCAAGGGATGTTGAATGAATTTCTAGAGATTAAGATGACCATGGAGACATTGCAAAGTCAAGTGCAGATCCTCAGGAACGATCAAGCCATGCAAGAAGAAGAGCCGTCTCAAAACCCAGTACCTACAACTGAAGTATTTGGAGAGGCACCCGTGCCTACGAACCCTATCAACGATGAAGCCACATTGCTACTCCGGATGAAGAAGACCTGCAACATCGAGCCTTACAAGGGGCAGCGTACAATGGGAGTAGTGGAGAATTGGATCTCGAGAATGAATCGATATTTTTGATTGTTCTCAATAGAGATCACAGAGCATGTTGCAGGTGTGTTTGCATGTGGGTACTTGACCGATAAAGCCCTCACATGGTATGATGCTTGGGAACAATCCATGCTGGTAGAGAGAAGGGAGGTCACATGGACAGCAATGCAAGAAGGACTGCTCAAGAATTTCCAATCGGTGGATTCTGTGTAGATGGCTCAAACCCGACTATGGGGATTGAGACAGAAGAATAGCGTACAAGAGTATGTGGAGGCATTCCTAGATCTACAAGTCGCAATTACCAACATGAGTCCAGCAGAGGCTCTTGACAATTTCAAACGAGGGTTGAAAGAGCGGATTCGCCAAGAAGTCATGGTGCAAAACTCTCGCACTGTATTTGAAGCCATTGCTTGTGCGCAGAGAATAGCCGGAGCATTAGGTGGAGGTGAAGGAGTAGTTCCACCTCAACATTATCGGGCAGAAATGCCACACATGGGTGGACCAGTACCGATGGAATTGGGCAACCTTTGATTTCGGGATCGAGGAGCACGGCCGCTTCAAGGAGAGCGAGGACGGGTAGAAGAACGAAGAGATGGAGTCCCACGAGGAGAAGGGACTCAAGGAGAACAATGCCGTTGTTACAATTGTGGCCGTATTGGGCACATATCTACCAATTGTCGCACTCGTTTCCCTAGAGGCCCTCGGCCTTCGTACAGGCGATCTTTGAACAACATGGAGAGGCACATTGAAGAGGAGGAGGTGGAAACCACTTCGAAAAACAAAGATCGCCAATAAATGTACCTCGTGGCCTTACTGGCTCAATAAGGAAGCAGAGAAGCAAGGGAAGGAAGAAGAATAATGCACAAAGATCCCAAAAGGCAACCTCACAATTGATTGTTGTGAATGGAATCCTAGAAGGTAATCAAGTGAGAGTATTAATAGATCCGGGAGCAACAAAGAATTTCTTGTCTCGCTCTGTTGCAATCAGATTGGGAATGGATCTAGAGAGAGATGGAAGTGAAGAAGTAGAGTTACCAAATGGGCAAACAAAGAGGATTGAATTATTACCTAGACGGGTAACCCTCTCTGTAGGAGAATATCAGGAAGCAATTGAGTGGCGAGTGGTACAATTAGCCCGTTATGATGCAATTTTAGGCATGCCATGGATGGAGCAGTACAACCCAATGGTGGATTGGAGGAAGAAAGTAGTGAGAACCCACCAATGTTCAATCATTGGGGTTAAAGAAAACTCACACAGGCAGAAACTGCCTCTATATGTCGTAGGGACGACAACTGTCTGTAAGACCGATAGATGTTTTTTGGGTCTAATAAGAGAAGTCCAGAGTGCACAACTCGCTGGACAAATTCCTGAGAAATTGAAGGATGTGGTGGATGAGTTTCAAGATGTCTTTCCCGATGATCTACCCTCAGGATTACCACCTAAAAGGCGAGTAGATCACAAAATAGAGACACTCCCGTGGAAGACACCTCCTTGTAAGGCCCCATATCGCCTATCACCTCAGGAGTTGGAGGAGTGTAAGACTCAAATTGAGGAGATGCTACAGAAAGGGTTCATCCAACCTAGCGTATCACCATATGGGGCCCCTGTCTTGTTTGTGAAGAAGAAGGATGGTACAATGCGCATGTGCATTGACTGTCAGGGTCTCAATCAGCAAACAATGAAGAAAAAATACCCCTTACCTCGCATGGATGACCTGTTTGATCAACTCCATGGAGCGAGATACTTCACCAAACTGGACTTGCGGAGCGGTTACAATCAAATCCGAATTGCAGAGGAGGATGTGTACAAAATTGCCTTTCGAACCAGGTATGGCCACTTTGAGTATCTTGTGATGCCTTTTGGCCTCACCAATGTGCCTGCCACTTTCATGAGCCTAATGAATGACATATTTCGTCCATACTTGGATAAGTCTATTATCGTCTTCTTGGATGATATCTTAGTATATAGTAGCACGATGATAGAACACAAACAACATCTACGAGAGGTCCTCCAGATTCTAAGACAGAATCAGTTGTACGCCAAAATCTCAAAGTGTGAGTTTGGCAAGTCTGAAGTAGACTACTTAGGGCATAGAGTAAGTGCAGAGGGCATTCAAGTATTGACAGATAAAATAGAGGTCATTCAAAAATGGAGTGCCCCAGAAGATCAGACTCAACTTAAGAGCTTCTTGGGGTTGACGGGATTCTATCGTAGATTTGTCAAGGACTTCTCCAAAGTTGCACAGCCTTTAACGGCACTACTTGGCAAGGGGAAGAAGTGGACATGGGGAACTGCACAAGAGTTGGCCTTTCAAGAATTGAAGGCCGCCTTGCTACATGCACCAATCTTGAAGTGGTATGACCCAAAACGTCCAATCAAGTTGGCTACGGATGCATCAGGCGTAGCAATAGGAGCAGTCCTACAACAAGAGTGGCATGACGGATGGCATCCAATTGCATATTTCTCTCGAAAGTTGTTACCGGCAGAGCGCAACTACCACACCATAGAATGAGAAGAGTTGGCCATTGTTCTAGCAACCAAGCATTGGAAGCACTACCTGGGCAAGAAGGCATTTGTAGTAGAGACAGACCACAAACCTCTAGTCTACCTCGAGACGCAGAAGGATCTATCTCGTCGCCAAATTCGATGGGCAGAGTGGCGACAACGCTTCAACATGACAATCACCTACGTGGAAGGTAAGAAGCAACTTGCAGATGCGTTCACCCGCATGCCAATGGCCAACAACTTGGCGACAGAGGTTAAGATTAACCCTGAATTCTGGCAAGAGATTCTAGCTGCTACAAAAACTGACCCATAGATTGTAGAAGCGCAAGCGTCCAAAGGTGTCACCAGCACCCAAGGACTCACTTTTCGAGAGGGCCGATTGTGGATCCCAAATGTCCCAGAATTACGCACCACCATTCTAGCAGAATGTCATGATTCGGCCATTGCAGCTCATGTCGGAGTGGACAAGACCTTGGAGGCAGTCAAGCACCATTACTATTGGCCCAAGATGAGCAACGACGTGATGGACTATGTGCGTAGCTGCCTACTTTGTCAACAGAACAAAGCTTCTAATCAAGCTCCTACAGGGCTCCTTCAACCTCTTCCCACTCCTACCCAACGTTGGGAACAAGTGAGTATGGATCTCGTCTGTGAATTACCCAAGACCACCTTAGGGTTTGACTCCATTGTGGTCTTTGTGGACCGGCTCATCAAAATGATTCATGTATGCCCTACCACCAAGGAGGTGACCGCTCCACAACTAGCTCAACTATACTTAGATGCAGTCTTTGCTCACCATGGCTTGTCTAGAGTACTCATCACCGATAGAGGCACCCAATTCACCAGTTTGTTTTGGCAAACACTCTTTGGTTTCTTCAAAACCAAGTTGGCCATGTCTACAGCTTACCACCCACAAACAGATGGCCAAACAGAGCGGGCTAATCGCACGATTGAAGACATGTTACGCGGCTTCACCTTAGAAGAGCAAGAGAGGTGGGACACCCTACTACCGTTGGTGGAATTCGCTTACAACAATTCAGTGAATGCCTCCACCCAGGTCACTCCATTCTTCCTCATGTATGGTGAGCATCCCTTCACACCTTCTAGCTTGATGAAGATCCGTCCAGTGACTACCAAGGTTGATGCAGTCAACACATTTGTTTCTAGAATCCAACAAGGTGTGGAGAGCGCCAAGCACAGGTTACAGATTATGCAAAATCGACAAAAGCAGTATGCTGATGCACACCGTAGGCACATGGAGTTCAATGTTGGGGATCAAGTGTGGCTATCGACAACCAACCTCACATTAGTTGGATCTTGTAAGCTCAGACCTCGTTTCATTGGGCCTTTCTCGATTCTTCGTCGCATCGGCGCTGTGGCCTATCACCTTGAGCTACCACCACACATGAAGATCCATCCAGTGTTCCATGTCTCCCTATTATGCAGATATGCTCCCCGATCAGGCCAAGGTACTTCCACACAGGACATTCGACCTTGTCCGACAGTCATTGATGGCACAGAGGAATATGAAGTAGAGCGGATTCTCCAAAAGCGCATGCGTGGTACTCGCCATCCGCGGGTGGAATATCTAGTACAATGGAAAGGTTACCCTCTCTATGAAGCAACCTGGGAACCCGCTGCCAATTTGGCCCATGCACCGGTGTTGGTGCAAGCATTTGAGCAACAATTGCACAACGAGGACGTTGCATCTTAAAAGGAGGGAGGTCTGTAATACCAAGGGTTAGCCATATGATCTAGATGTGAAATTTAGTTTGGTAACATCTAGAATGATGTTATACATGATGGTCAAAATAGATCAGATAGAAGTATCACCAAAAGAGTACTTCTACTAATAGGGCAGAAACCGAAATAGACTTGAGAACCTTAGAACCAATAGCTAGACATATGATTTAAAGGTGAGAATTGGTTTGGTAACATCTGGAAGGATGTTACACATGATGGGCTAAACAGATCAGAAAGAGGTATCACCAAAAGGGGACTTCTACTAATAGAGTAGGAATCGAAATATGCCTGAAATCTTTGAAGGCAATTTCGGAGGCCTAAACGGATGAATTAGGCCTCGAAAATGTGCAGATTCCCCCCCCACCCAACAGAGGAAAGGTTGGCCTTCCCTCCCCCCTGCTTTGTCTTGTTGTGAGCTTTCCAACGGTACCTTACTCATGTGATTTTGAGATTCCTACAGGAAGATTCCCTAAAAGATTCCCTCCGGTCAAAGCTCATTTGACCAACCAGATAGGGCCTAGACCAGACAGGTCACCCATCCAAGTCAGTAATCCAAGGGTGGAGCTTGCTGACATGTCACCTATTTGTGTCCCTAATCCTATGGTGGAGCTTCCTTGGAGGAGATCCTCTTTGTCTATATAATAAAGAGAAGGTGCTCCCTTGGGGCATCAAATGTTTGAGTGTGCAATCTGTGTTTTCTCTCTTCTCTTGTCCTCGGAGTATTACAATGGTGAGGTTACATTTCTCAAGCAAGGAGATGGAGAGAAAGTGAGAGTCTATGTGGAAAGAGTGGAAAAGTTAGAGTCCAGATTTCGCATAGTGTTGAGGAAGGGTGGGGATGATGTGGAGACTACAATGATTGGCATAGGGGCCATGCTCACCAAGAATTTTGTGAGAGGGCTGAGACCACAAATTAGAAGCAAGGTGAGATATGAGAAACCTTCTTCCAAGGTTGAAGCTATAAAGATCGCAATTCGTATGGAGGAGAGTTTGGAAGGGGATGAGAGTGATTTGGTGGTGAAGGAGGTTGTGCATCCTCCTCAAGGCTACAAGTATGGTGGAACTTCTGATACTTTGGTGAAAAGGGTTGCACCACAAGTAGTAGTTGCTCCAATTCTTGCACCTTCACCAAAAGATCCACTCCAAACCATCACAGAATAACTTGCGGATCTCAAGATCAATGTGGTGCAATTATGGGAGAAGAGAGAGGTGGATTGGAATGTAGAAAGAGGGCCTAGGAGTTATGGAAACTATCCATATAGAGGAGGCCAACCAGCCAACAATTTCAATGATAGAAATTGTTTTGGTTGTGGAGGAAGAGGCCATATCCAAAGGAATTGCCCAAATTCCACTTACCATGGAGGAAGGGGTTATGAGGGAGCCAATAGAGGGAAAGAGGGAGGTAGTGAAACCCAAGTGGCTCCTAATCCCAACAAAGGTAAGGGGATAGCATCCATAGATGTGGTTGAGAGCAAGTATGAGAAGGGAGAGTGCTCAAACTCCAAGGGTCTTAATTTGGAGCTTTTGGCACAAGAGAAGAAGAGAGCTTCTTTTGCAAAGGATGTTCACTCTTCTCAAGGATTTACTTCAAGCAAGGATACTCCTATGTCTACTAGGAGCACTCGCACCTCAACACCATCAACAACAAAGACTCCAAGGAAGAAGTTGGAGATGGAGGATTTCTTGATTTCAAAGCAACAATGGAACTACAATGTGTTGGAGGATGTTGGTAATCACAAAGCTAACATCACAGTGGGCCAATTGATTGCTTTGAACCCTACCTTGAGAAAGGAGCTTAGAGGTGGTTTGAGTTCTACAAGGAGCAAGAAGAAGAAGAAGGTAAAAGTTCCAATATCAATGGGGGTGGTGGATGCCAAGCCAGCACTATGGGAGGCTTGTGAATATGCCTCCAAGATTGATGTGAGAGTGAATGGTCACAACATCAAGGATGTCGGGTCCAATCAAATTGAACTTTATGACGTTCAAACCAAGGTAGACCCAAAATGATATCATAGTGTAGAGGTGCCACTACAAACCTCATACACTCCAAATACTCCTTCCCAATCTTGAAGGTAACATGATGTGAGGTATGGAATGCAGGACCTTGTCTACCATCCACCATCATCAATCTACTTCCAATCACTGGCTTGATAAGAGTACCCAATTCCTTTGCTACTTGCATAGACATGCAATTCTCCGAACTTCCAAAATCAACCAAGATCCTACAACTCAAATTAGATATTGTACCTTGCAAGTGAAGCAAAATTGCATAGGTCAAGCCTTCTATCCCATTGGAACTAATCAAGCTCCCAATAGGAGACTCAAAATCTCCTATTGGCATTCTTTGTTTCCCTGATCATTCTATTTCACAAACTCCATCTGGGCAACTTGTCGAGGTTACCCATTCCTAAGTGGACATTTAGCAATGCAATGTCCAACTTGGTGACAATAAAAGCAACCTCCATTTTATTGCAATCTTTCTCTATTCATTGTACTAAGTGGTCTCCATTAGATAGCATCAATCTCGATTGGTACAGATTCTTCCACTCGTGCGTAGTGTATTGGTAGGCTTTGTGTAGGTTGAGGTCAAGACCAAGTTGTTGCAACCAAGGAATCAAAACACTTAGTCAATTGCATGGCTTCTTCTGCGTTTTGTAGCTCCCGCATGGTCATATCCAATTTGGTTTGTGACTTCAATCCTCGCACAAAATAATCCAGAACTTCACCTTCTTGGAATATCTAGAATTTGCATGATGATGTTCTAAAATTGTGTGATATAGCTCCTTATTGTGCCAATCTGCTTCAACTCCGCCACTTTATCTTGTGCGGGTTGGGTGGCATTTATAGTTTAAATCGATCAACTATTGGCAAAAGCACTCTGTTGGGCCGACACTAACAGCATCCTTGAATTCTACCCATGTCAAAATTGGTGCAACAATCTATTGTTCAGCTTGCTCTACTCAGAATCGCCACCAAAGTTTTGCCATACCATCCAATTGGCTAGAAGCCAAGAGAATTTGTTTCTGCTCATCTTGAAGATTGGTGGCTTCAAAGTAACATTTGCAATCAAACAAAAAATTCTCTACCATGCCCTAAAGATTCTTGCCTTAAAACACCTTGGGTTTTGAAAATCAAATGCAATCTTCTCCATCTCAAATTGGCGCTCTCTCTATATGTTCTCGTTGTTGGTGGTCTTGTTCATCCAACAATCGAGTAAGATGCTTGATTTGTTGTTGCATTGCAAGGATAATGTCTGGTATTGCCGCTATAGCTACTACTCTATTCCACTACTCTCAATTTATCTAATTGATTAACATATAGATACAGCATGTCCACCATTCTCCATAAGTTACAACCGGAAGTATCAAGGGTTCCTTAGACACAATGATCATATGCAGAAATTCTTGCCCAAAGCGCAAGGTGATGAATTGTGTCAAATGATGCTTGGGTAATATCTGGACATGAAAATCCCAATGGTTTGGCGGAAGTGGATTCGGTGGTCCATAAATTCTATCCATCCCGTTCCTACTCTAATACCAATGTAAAAGACCAAGATCGAGGAGAGAAATAGGAGAATGGAAGCTCACATTGGGACCTTTGAATGAAGGAAAAACTCCGAATGCCTAGCATGAGCTTTGGCTTTGGCATTTATAGGTAGCATACAAAGCCCTTGAGAAGTTTCTCAAGAAGCCTCCTTGAGCCACTTTCTTAGAGTGCAAGCCAAGTAACTAGGAAACTTCTCAAGAAGCTTCCTTCTAGAAGCCATCTACTTGGCGTGCAAGCTAAGCTAGTTAGAAGCTTTTAGAAGTTTCCTTCTAGAAACTACCTACTTGGAGTGCAAGTTAACTAGTTGGGAAGCTTCCCAAGAAGCTTCCTAGATGCTTCCAAAACATCCTAGGCTAATTTGGCTTATTCTCTACTTCGTATGAAGCCTTACTAACTACGTTGCTAAACTCCATACTGTTATAATTGGCAAAGAGATTGATTTTATTGCCAAGGATATTAAGGACTTCTTGCTTGCAAGCCAATGGTCGTTCCACTAGTGCTCCATTGCCAGATGCTTGACATTGATGTTTGAACTTTGCTTGAGCTTTCTATGCAAACTTCTCCAAATTCTTCCACTTGTCTTTCATATGTTTGAGGGACTTGACATATCATCATTGAGCACATTAGAGATGGTTTTCCACATCTTGGTTTGGTGTAACTTTTTGGGCATCCTTTTCCAAGAGAATTTCCTTGTTTTCCCTAACAAGTCTACAAAGGCGCTCCTCTTTCTAAGTTGTCGAAGTAGCATTCACTGCAATAGAAGATTGAGTATTGTATGTAGTTGGTCCACTAAAACAGTTCCAAAATGAAATTCCAAAAGTACATTGTTTGTCACATATAACAAGTTCTACATGAGACTCCTCCCTCTTTTATTCATTTTTATGCATGATTCTCCTCCTGTTGCCATAGCAACAACTTTTGAGTTGGATGGTGCCGGCAAAGTGGTGTTAAGTATCGATGTCTGTCTATTGGTGTCCATTTTTAACTATGAATATGTACACTACATTACCTAGGTGAAAGTGGGTTTGCGAACATCGATATTTGGGGCTTGGTGAACCTATCATCTACTTGGGTTGATTGGGAATATGGTCCATAATGAAGAAGTTCCATAATCCTCCTTAGGTGTAATATTCCAAGGATAGGAGAACACCCAAAAGAAACACAAGAAAAGAAACACAAAACTTCAACACTCAATACTACGATGTCCCAAAGGAGCACCTTGTCTTTATTAGACAGCAAAGAGGATCCACTCACAAGAAGTTCCACCCTTGGATCAAATGCATGGATTGGTGACATGTCAGTGAGCTCGACCTTTAGATTAGTTTAGTGGATGGGTGACATGTTAGTCCTTGTTCTATTTGGTTGGTCAAACAAGTTTGACCAAAGGGAATCTTTAAGGAATCTTCTTATAGGAAGTTCAGAATCACATGGATGAGGTATCATTGGAAAGCTCTCGATAAGACAAACTGCGGTGGGAGAAGGCCAAACTTCTCCCTTGAGGATAAGGAATTTTTCCATTGTTGAGGCCTAAGTCATATGTTTAGACCTCTAAAATTGACTCTAAAGTTGTTTTGTGCTCTTGCACTATTAATGAAAGTACTCTTTTTGTGACATCTCTACCTGGTTTACTTAGTCCATCAGATATAACATCCTTCCATATATTATCAATCAAATTTATATATCTAGATAATATATCTAACTACTAGTATTATATTAGGCTGTAAGTATTGTACCACCATGTTTTGTTTTGAGTGCCATATCACTCATGGATTGGTATTCACATGTGGTCTTGATCTCCCTTGTTGCTTGGTACAACAAGACAAGTAACTTTAGGAACAAAGAATCTATTCTATTTCAAGTTTATGAGCTTTCAATATGGAATAGAGCATGATCTGTTCCAAAACTTAGTTATGTGGTATACATTCTCGGATGGGTGGTGAGTAAAGTAGCGTTAGCTAAGGTCTCCAAGGATAGTCTAATGCAACAAGGTCATCTCTTTGTTCCTCTAGCTTTGGAGATCTGTAAAGTGATCCATAAAGCATTTGATACATTTGTGGAGTAATGCATGAGAGCTTATCATTGTAGACTTTAAAGTATCACTCTCACTTTACCATTTCATACCATATTTTAGACAATGTTTATCCATTAGTTAATTCAATCCATAGAAGAGCATTCGCGCTAGTCAATGTTTCTTTGGATGTTCCAACCTTTTGGAGACCATAGGATTTATATAACTTAGATGTAGGGCAGATTTTTCACACCAATACATTTAAGATTTTTTTGGATGTTTCAACAATATGTAGATCATAAGATTTACATTGAGTAGATGTAAGATTTATATAACTTAGATATAGGACAGATTTCTCACACCATTACTATTGAGACTTCTTTGGATGTTCCTACAGAATGTAGACCCTGAAATTTACATAGCTCAGATGTAGGTCAGATTTCTCATACGAATACTATTGAGATGGAAGGATGAATACTATTGAAACGGTGTTAAATCTCATTAGCATTGAAACTTGGGCATTGGTATTCCTGTTGTTCACTAAATTGGCATCACCTTTTTACTCATTTTCCTTCAACCTCTCGAAATTTGAGGGACGTATGTTACAGCAATTATTCTCCGTGTCGTTATCTTATCCATGGTTCCACGGCAAGTGTACATACAGTGAAATAAATCTACCAATCTAAACTAGGGGTATGTACATAGGTTACAAACAACACCATAACTTCCAAAATTTGCGAAGCTTGTTGAAGATTAGGGTTTGTGTATGTCGATTTGCCCGGCTCTACATTGTTGTATACGGAGTTAATAGTAGCTACTGATTTAATAGAGCTGATCAGCAGTCTGTCTACACTGCTTGTGCAAAACCAATTCTGGAGTTTCCATAATCAAACACAGTGTGGTAAACTCCCATGAAGACATCCCCCAGAATCCACAGAGGCCCAACTGGGGGAGGGACATCCATACCCATGAAACCACTCAGACATTGCGTGTCCTTACCATCTCCGACCTTCATAATGTACTGCTGAGGAGTCAACTCAAAGTAGTGGCCTTCAATGGTGAATGCCACATTGGGCATACCGGGGAGTGCATCACAGTTGACTGTAGACTCACCATTTGGGCTTGGAAGGTGCTCACACAAGTTGTTGAGGTAGTTCTGAATCTGTTCCTTGGTCTTGTTTTGCCTCAATTGGTTTTGAACCCAGACAACAGCCATTTGACACACAGCGCAGGTTCCATCGTCCCTCTCCACGTCGTTGGATTGAGTTCCCAGCTCCATCGCCAGTACGGTTGCAATGTGAGGGCCATACGTCGTGTCTTCACAGACTCCGAGATCAGCACAGACTTTGTTTGGATCCATCTTCTGCAGAAGAAGGTCTGTGATCATGTCACCGTACTTCTCAACTCCAATCTTACACTGTTGGCTGACAATACCAGTGGCACCAATGGCCTGGTTGATCTCAGCTACAATGGCAGAAGGACCAGCCAACAGAGAAGTTCCAGAGTCCGCAATCGCAGCGCATCCTCCTTTGCAGAACCCGGTGCTCTTCCCTCCGATCAATACATCACCCATGTTGAACTGCCAGTATCCCTTTCTGGTCACAGGGGTGTACACATGGGTGCCCTTGAAGTGCGCTGGATCCACACCTCCGAGAACAAGTTCGCCCCCCTGAGCTTCGTTAGGATTGCGATTCAACCAGAATGAGAACACTGGCTCGGGAAGAAGCCCCTGGTCCAGAGCATTGTACCACACTGGGGAGACTCTCTGAACAGATATCTCTTTGAAACCCAATCCCAGAATACCGTCAAACTTAGCTGCAAGGAACGTAATCCCAGGCTCCTTCGTAGCTTCAGCAAAGACCTGACTTTTAACGACAATGCTGCCCAGTGTGACAGAATCCTGGCTCAAGAATCCAGCCATGGATCCTGTCCCGTACTGAATCGCAAACTGCCTGCCATCCTCCTTGTACGTGCTGGACCTGCCGGACTTGTACTTTTGATGGAAGTAGCAAGCAACTGAGAAGTAGCATTTTGACGATGGAACCCATAGATTCGAGCTCCCAGTGTCAAAAACAACGGTAAAAACCTGATGGGGTGTACCGATAGAGATTTCTCCATAGTACTGAGCGTCCACATAGTTTGTAAGCACCAATGCATCTGGACTATCCCCCAATAACGTTTTCTGCACCCTCTCTGAGAGACGCTGTCTGCTACCCTTCAGAGTCTCCCTGTCCAATGTTTGCTTTTTCAGCCCTATACGGCTTAATCCTGCTTCGGCATTCGCCACAACCGCCAGTACAGCAATCCCCAGGCACAACAGCAAACCCATAGCTCCAAGCTTCCCCATCTTCTACCTTTTCACACTCGATTCCTCACGAAAGATCGATCGACAATGAGCTCGAGATGTTCCTACCCTATGCTCCCCCTGATCGAACTACTTCTTCTAAGCTACTCAAGAAATGCTGCAGACACACATAATTGCTGCAATCCTCCCCCGCAAAATATATACCGAGGATAGAGAAAGATCTCCCCTCCTTTGGTCACGGAACAGTCTTCTAAATCTGGAGCCTTAACCCATAAGTTTCTGTCACAGAAATGCTAACTTTGTCTTCACGTTTCTCACCTCCATACAGCGCTGGAGTTATCTCCAACCCCATCTCCTAGTTTCCCGTCAAGTCACATTTAATATTGCACCCAGTTCTCCGAATTTGCAAATCCTACGCGGTCGCCGATTTCATCAATTTGCAAATCCCAACCCATTTAATAAGCTTATTCCTCCACGTCTACTCTCATTGACTTCCGCTACAGTATCAATAATTAACCGCATCTTCCATACACATGTACTTTTAATTCGTCCTCAGCATTTTGAGTTCGTAGATCCTTGTCAGACTGTAATCTACTTTATCTGCTCTAACCCAAGGTTCACCAGCGAAGAAACATGGTGCGGGTGAAATGGTAATGTGTACACCTCAATGAACCGGAGCACGCTCTTCTTGATCCGGGCTCCCACGCCCGGCTTATAGATGGACGCCATCCAGAGGATACTAGTAGCAGTTCTCGTTGACTGAATTTGGGCATCACGGTTAGAGCGTTTTACTTGCCTAGATGAGGCCCGCTATGTGGATGACGATGACTGGGGATTTAACTCGACGCTTTCATGGAGGTACTGCATGTTGGTGAGGTCATTGATCAGTGTCGAGAGTCTGGCAGTAACGCGGCTGGCGATAATAGTGAAATGGGATAAAGGATCTAACTGGACATACCAATATATGCATCCGCAAGGCCCCAGCATATATACGTCCCTTCTCTACCAACAGTTACTATTTCTACTTCGGGGGTAGGAAACTTTTCATAGAGAGCCGTGGGCTTGTAGAGTGGCTTCTGGAGTTTGGAAAGAAATCAGAGACTTCTAGTTCATTTGATAACTCGAAGAAAATGTACTCATCCACACCCACAGGATGGTGAGGAGGAGGAGTAGTGAATGAAAGAAGTGGGATTACGACTTTTGTCCGGATTCAGGAACTCGGTATGGTTTGTCGGTGACTATCTGCGACATAGTGGATTTTGAAGGAGAATCCCAGGAGCCGTGTGTTCCGTGTAGATATAAATTCAGACACGTCCGTGCCCCTTATTCGATGCCATCGTGCGTAGGCTGATCCACATTGTTTGCCGGAAGCGCGGGACTAGCGACTAGCGACATTTCTACAATATCTTCTCAAGAATCTTTACACTCGAGGTGGGACACATCCGGACTATACGTTACCGAATGCCCCCACTACAGTACTTTAGCTTCCAGGTAATAGCAAACGTGTTGGCCTACTCCGTTCATCGACATTACAAAATTTTTAATTCAAAGATCACATGCGTTAAATCCCCAAAAGAAAAAGAAAAGAGACCAGTTGTTGAGCACATCCTTCTACAGGGACTGGCAGGTGTCCTTTCAGTTGAAATTGATGAATCAAAGCCTGTTGAGAAAGCAACGGGAGAATGTGAAGTATTATTTGGGTTTCTGGAAGCGACGAACTGAAATCAAAGTTTATCGAAATATAGAACTCATTTAAGAGTTCCCGGATACTGTATAAGCGTTCCTTGACGTGACGAAAGAACCAGAATTAAGGAATAGGATTAAGCATTTGGACAATCCAATTAGCAGTCCAATAAATGTCTGGTCAAAAGTTGTTGCCCCTCACTCCGCAATCGCTTGAGTGTATGTTAAATCTTGTTTGTGCTTCAGTTTATATTCCAGATTAGATTATAAAAACTAAAAATTAAAAACCCCCACAGGTTCCTCTTTATCTAGTACACTCATGTTGACTCTGCTGCTGGAAGGATACGAGCAATGCTTTGATACCCCCTCGAGCGGAAATTGAACTTCTGCCTTGCTGGGAACCTAATTAACTAGATTTGACCGTGCCACTTCAGCTATCGCTATTGAAAGAGTGAACGACTAGCTGATTACTGATCTCGGCATTTGTTAAACTTATAAAGGGGTTTAAAAATTTTGCTAGTTCGATTGTGAAACATTCACTGAGCCTCCTTTGAATCCTACAACTATAGGGCTTCTTACTCTTACCAGGCCATTTGTCCAGGTATAACTTCCGAAAACATAAGATGCGTTGGAGTTCAAATCAAACCCTTCATCTCTTGACAGAATTACGTAGAACTTCTTCTTCTCGCCTTGACTTGTGAACTCCAGAGCCGAAGGAGTGATTTCGACAGAAACTCCCTCTGGCGGCACAACAGACACCCGGTAGACACTGCCGGTCGGATCCACATTCGTCACCTCTCGAGTAAAGACGCTGGAGCCAAACAGGTCGGGTACGGTGAGAGATGGTTGATTCAAGTCGCTGGGAGATGGAAACCGGTTGGGGTCGCTGGAGATAGAGCTGCACGCTTGGACTTCACCGGTGATAATCTGTACATTAGTGTCGTTGAAACCTAGAGAACACAAGAAAAGGGTGTAATCTGCTGAACCTGCATCGTAGACGAGACCCGGATTTGCAGCAGCATTGGAACTCATCAGACCAGATCCCATGTGGAAAGGGGTAGCTTGTGAACTGTCTTGGTGGCGTATTGGATTGTTGCCGTTGTCCAGTACCCTCGCTGCACAGACAAAAACAAATCAACAATCAGCAATTATTATTGCACATGAAGAAGACTACATTACCGTTTCAACTTTTACGTGTTCATCTCTTGCTAGCGTTTGGAACATCGATGAATGTGGTAGCAGTTGGAAACAGGTCTGAAGTATGAGAGTGATTCGAATTTTTTTTAAATTAGAAAGAAGGATAAATTGTCAGGTGTCGGCAAGAGGAAGGAGTTAGTTAGATTGAGTTGTTGCCTACGATTATACCTGTGGTCATGAGAGCTGATTTGATAGCTGATGGACTCCAAGTGGGATGTATTGCCCTCAAAACAGCAACCACTCCTGCAACATGAGGGGCCGCCATTGAAGTACCAGATGATAGTATGTACGGAACTGTACGGTTGTCTCCTTCTAGGCCTGTTGGGCTAGCCGCCCCAGACCAAGCTGCGAGAATGCTCACCCCCGGTGCCACAAGATCAGGCTTCACACGCATAGCAAGTGACAAGTGGTTTAGACAATTGGTTTTAGGAATTCACTAAGTTCCACTTGAGGATGGACTTCAATCGGTCAGTGGACTATCTATGACAGGAAGTCATGAATAGAAGCCCGAGAACGATTCTACGCTGTTAAGATGATGAAGAAAGATTTCTGGTGTTTGGTCATGAAGTGCTTGATTCTCTTACCTTCATAACGTCCGGGATAACAGGATTAGGCCCAACAGATGAAAACATTGCAATATCCGGTGCCCTCAACTTAAACACGTCGCGTCCTTTCAAAAGTGTAGCAACCGGATTGAATTCAATGCTTTTCCATAGAAGCACATGAAACAAGCCACCTGATAACTTAGTAAAAGTGTTTGTAAAATTCCTCTTGCTTTGTTGCCAAATCGTCTTGCGTATATTTTCAGAACGATATAAAATCCAGTTTCTATTTTGTTGTACTAAATGTCTTGAAGCTCATTGAGACTCCCCAACAGTGATAATATAATCAACACAAGCCTTGAAACCGAGAATCATTAAGTATATGAATTCACTCATTCTACTTTACGGCAGAAGTTATACCTGCTATTAGCCATGTAACTTAGAATGAAGGCAGTGTTGTTTGCATCCACATGCACCGCGGGGAGAACATGATCATCAGTCTCAATACTCATACCTTCGGACGGTCTATTTCCAAGAATGAATCCGGCTCCCCCGGCCTTATCTACCACCATACCCTTGGAGACTCGAGAATTTCCTCCGCCGCGTGTACACAGTACAATCTTTCCTTGCACTTTGGCAGGATCCAGACTGCCGTCGAAACAGAAACTGTGGAGATACAAGACGACATTTTACAGTTTGTTCAGAACGAGCCTGTAGGTTTCATTTACTGCATTTCAACTCAGCCATCTGGCGGGCAAAAATATTCTCGCAATGTACAATATGAATTGCCAGCTTTTATAGCGAATCAGGATATCAATATGTAGTCAATAGAAACTGAACCTGTTTATAAATCTGAATCTCGTTTATAACAGTGTGTGAAATTATGTTTGGGCGAGTGTGGATTCACTTACTCTGCATCTGTGGCGTTCGAGGAGAACGCGTCTTTCGACAAAATCAGGGATGCGTTGAATTCATCTAAATTGGTGATACTTGCACCCTGCATTGAGATTCATAAAATTTTACTAAGAAAAGCAGGTGTCACAGCCGTTAACCATCTAATGGGTATATTTTCCTGCATTTAAAAATTTTAACGAAGTAAGGTGCTTAGGTGAATACACAGCAGATGGCAAGTGTGAATGAGTCCGTCAAGCCCATTACGATGAAAGCAACATTCTGTGTTTATAGTGCTCCTACGTTCTCTTGGTAAAACTCTTTGGGGACAAACATTTATTAGAAACCTTCATTAGTTTGAAATAAAATTGATTGAGCAGGACAGTTTGACTTACAACAACGCGAATTTGATTTCCGAGTAGAACACCACCAACCCCAGTTTGGCGGTCAGTGGTAGTAGCTCCAATTGTGAGCGCCCAAGGTTCAATATGAGCAGTTGTTCCTGGGGTTGGTCCCTCATTTCCACCCGCATAAACGACCAAGACACCCCTTTGCATGGCATGGAATGAAGCAATGCTGTTGCCTTGCTCGAAAAGTGGAAGTGCAAGAGCCTCTGGATCACCGAGTGAGATCGATATGACGTCCACACCATCTTTGACAGCCTCCTCCATACCTGCCATTACGTCCGCCATATAGCAGGGGGCACCTTCGGGACCTAATGCTGGGTCCTCCCAGCAAACTTTGTAGATAGCGAGTCGGGCATTCGGTGCTCCACCTTTGGCTGTGCCGTTCGCAAAGCCGTTGATACTCACGTTAGAGACCATCCTCCCCGCTGCAGTTGAAGCAGTGTGTGTACCATGTCCTACGTTGTCGCGTGCAGATAGAAAGTTTGCTGTGTCGTTAACGGATCCGACTTCAGCCTCAACACCCTTAAAAAAATACTTGGCTCCTATCAATTTCCTGCATCCTCCAAAGTAGATAACTGGCAATCAAGAATCTGAAGACAATATTTGTCTGTCCAGACTAGCTTTGAAGTTAAAAGTCTAAACTTTCTACAAACTTTCAGGATCAACGTTTGTCCGAGAAGAACACCTGGTACTAGCCCTAGAGAAAGTTGATCTAATTTCTCATTATCTTCCACTCTCTGAAAATGTTTGCTCTAATCGCAGCTGCAATGAGTGGGCTGCTATTTTCATTCATTGACATACTTGTTGCAGTTGGCTGCAGTGAACTGTTCTCCTTCAACACAGCTCCCGTTCCATCTTGCGGGTATATCAGAGAGTCCATCATCATTGAAGCTCTCAGATTCAGGCCAAATTCCTGGACATCAATGAAGCTCCCGGTCTTAGTGCCATATTTGGACTGATTCTCTAAGATTTAGTCCAGATTCTAAGACAAGCGTCAGCACAGAATGCCACTGAGGAATATTGGATGACATATAACTTTGAACTGATTGTTTACTTAAGGAGAATGTTATGCCAAGCATTCCGCACATCCCAATCTGAAGTACCTGTATCGATGACGCCTATAATCATGTCTGCACCGAAGTTTCCCTGATCCCATATGCTTGAGGCCAAAGGTCCTTGAGTCGGATGTCCGTTGGAATGAAATATTTCTGTCATGAAATTTCTCTCAACGTCCTCTAACCCGAGAAATCCCCAGCTATGAGTTGTGAAGAGAGTACCCCGGGTGTTTGGAAAGACTGACAGTACGCCTTCCATTTCTGTGATGCCACACATGTGAAAATACAAGTGAGCGATTATGAGTGAGCTTATAACGAAGGAGCTAGAGGTCATCTTGAAGATTCGTCTTGAACATCTGTTCCAAACAGATCCAGGGATGGCAGATACCCTGCTTTTTGTTTGCAGATGCTAATATGTATTCTCACTGCATACAATCTCAACTTCGTCTCAATGATATTAGCAGGTAATCTAAATTAATTGTTTCTTACTTGAAATTTCGGAAGCTTGTTCTCTTGAAAGTTTGGCAGCAAATCCGCTGAATGAATGCGTGTAGCTGTATACCAGTGAATCCTGCACCATATCCCGACTGAACCGCAATTTGTAGGATTCGAATGTTAGCTCAAAGTAAAATAGACCTAGAAGATCTACATGTGACTAGATGGAGACCTGAAGATTCTCAGAAATGAATGCATATCTGCATACTGTGTTCTGATGAGAAATCAACTCAAACTTCCAATGAAATACTAGTGATCCGAAACTCCACATAAGAAATTTCAAGACTGTATAGTCCTAGTACTTAATCGCCAAAGGTAGGAAATGTATCTCATGGTGTTTCCAGACCGTATAGTACTCGTACTTACTCGCCAAAGGTAGAAAATAGTATCTCGTCGTGTTTCTCCCGAGTTTTTGCTTGCATATCGATGTCGGTATGACCGTGACCCATATAGACAATATGTACCTGTTTGAATTCACAATGTGTACATCACATTTAAGATAGTGTTAGCGGCACAAAAGATGACCTATAGAGAAGGCGTTGATATTACAGTGAAAGTATCACTACCATGCTAGTACTTGCAATTTCAGCTGTTCAATGAGTATTCTCTGGAGGTCTCCGTGATCGGCAAATATCCTTAATCTGATCTCTGAATCTGATCTGATTCCCATCTTATATATTTATATCAGGTGCGAATCAGTCTAAATCATCCATGCTTTATGACGGGTGAGAAATCAAATCCATATTACCTTATTTGATGAAGCAGTTCCGAAGAAGCAAAATGAAACCAAGCTTAATTGAACCAGTTGTAACCATATTCTGGAGTCCATATGCATCAGACGCTCCATTTTCATGTCAGTAACCGCGCCACTGACTCACTTGTAAGGAAGGATTGACTATTGTGATTATAACTTCAAGGGAAACTGCAATGGACGAATGAATGTCAGTTTCCAATGTGGAAAAGATGTGGAAAGCTAACGACTCTCTTTTCTTCCAATTAGAGGACTTGAAGAACGAGTGAGTCGAATGCTGTTTGGACAAGATACATATAAATAGGTGCTGGTCTCAAGTGCAGATCAAGTGAAGGAGATGAGTTTGGAAGAATTCGCATGGAGTGTCGGAATGACATACATGAAACGACGAAATCCCGCACTCTCTCCATGACCTCTGATAGCCATCTGTCCCCTGATTGTTGGGGCAGGCTGTTTGAACTATGCACTAGCTCATCTGGTCTTCAAAGTCTTCCAAACTTTGTACTTTACTATACTCACATGGGTCGCCAACAGTCAAAACTTGATATCATGGAACAAGGACTTGACGATGCAACCGCTTGTAAGTTCTACGAGAGGTATAAGTGAATTGAAATTAATAGCGTTGAATAAATGGAATGACTGAAATACAAGCTAAAAACCCACATCCATGGTGATGTTCATTAACTTTCCAGATTGTAGGTGCGAAACAAACAGACTATTTATATTAATTGTTGAATGGGCTTCCCATAGACCGGAATTTCATAACTCTACCGCGTAGGTAATTCACTGATAGTTCTACTACATCATGATCAACCTAGCACACACAAATTCAATTGTATGTTCTAAGTTAATTCACACTGAATAGCACAGTGCTGTCTTTTATTTCCAAGTAGAAACTCTGAATGGTGAAATGGAAATGGATTGTTCAGGTAGAAGATTAGCTATCTGATCTCAATTGGGATTATATACGGAAAGCACGAATTCTACATGCATCGAACAAAGCAAGACCTGAAGTAAAAAAACTTTTGCTCGTTGGGATCCTTCCCTTACACGAGCCCGCTGCAGTTATCCTTAGTAAATCACCTCGCTCGATCCTTTCGCGATAATTGCTAAACGGAACATCGATCCCCCGTCTCGCGAATATAATATCATTTTGCTTTTGCCTTCGTCTAGTGCCTTCGCTCCCATTTACCAAATACGTTAGAGATCACTATCACATAGTTCAATAGTAGATTTTTATTTTATTTTATAGTGCATTGCACTAGATATACCATTAGAGTATCTCTATCACACACAAGGCAATACTAGCTAAGTAAACTTCCCCGGGGCTTGGCTTGGGGACCTTGGTTTGGCAAAGGTTCGCCCCTTTGTTTCATTGGGTCTCGTGCTCTCTATTCCCTCGTGGTACTTTTTAGTCCTGTTTTGTTTTCTTTTTCCCTTTCTACACTCACTCATGGATACAATCCTTTTTCCAAATTGCTACACCAGCAGAGTTATAAAGAGATTCGGTATCATCCCAAATTAAAGTAGATTAGCCGTTTCGTGTTGGTTTGTTCGCGTTTCCCTATCGCGAATAGATTTTAAAGTAAGTCCAAGGTACGACCACTTTGTGGGCACGATTCTGCATCTTGAATAACAAATAAACTATTTTGTCCTCTTTGGTGAGCCCTAGAATCAACAGAACACATATACTTGTCAATCAATCCTCGAGGAGCACAGTCGTGCTATATTCTTGATGTTTTGGAGAACTCGATACGTACTTTAGAGTAGCTCTTGTCTCTACCTGCATGAGCCTCTCGTGGCGAATATTGCATGTTTTATCCTCTTATTGGGTTTTGGACAAGTTCTATCTTTCAGGAGTTTGGCCTAGTATCAGATAGGTGTGGACGATCATGATCTGCTCAAGCACTGAACACGGCACATTTGAAACCAAGATAGTTTGGTCTGCTCAAACGTCTGGTTCAGATCCTTAATCTACAGTGAGTAGAGAGGTTACTCACTGTATCTGATACGATTCTCTTATTATCGCAGCGAGTTTATACGGAGACAAACGGTCGTTTTGTCTTCGTATAACTCTTCTTCAATCCCTCTTCTTCTCTGTGATTGTTAGCTCAAGAATCGCCAGCGTATAGGCGGTACCTGTAGACACTGAGCATAGAGGATTGGAGATCGACTTTTTCCAAGAAACTCATGGTTCCATCTTAGTTCATCGCTGGGACACATCACTGACGTCTGGACAAGATACTCTGTTACATACCTTTGGAGATATAAGTCTTGTTCTACCATTA
This sequence comes from Lunularia cruciata, assembly GCA_948567375.1. Taxonomy (NCBI): domain Eukaryota; kingdom Viridiplantae; phylum Streptophyta; class Marchantiopsida; order Lunulariales; family Lunulariaceae; genus Lunularia; species Lunularia cruciata. The sequence goes on along the minus strand of OX419762.1, from coordinate 41,651,558 downwards.
CAGCAGTGTTAGATTTTCCCCCAGGTAGATTCAAAGTGATGGGGACCATTTACATCCGTCATGCTCCTAGTATATGTACTGCGAAGTCTTGTTCTCAATTATTGCCGTTTTTTCCACTTACGTATAGTTCTGATATGCACTCAGATAGTTGCTAGATCATTCTTCCTTGAACCCTCGCTTTCTTCTACCCTGAGTCCTTTAGCGTTGTATCGAAGTACTGGTTCATCTTTAAACTCTCACGTCCAGTTTCTGATTCAAGGCAGTGAGCCTCTCTTCAATTGACATTCAATGGACACCGGTTTCGAATCCGGGGATGAGAATTTACAGTGATGGACAGTCGTAAGCAAGCAACTTCATCAAGAACGAGAAAGTTTAGGTAGGAAGAAGATTCACGAAATAGGGGAGTGAATTAGGGGCGTGTACAAGATTGTGACATTTATTACCCAACCAAGGCAGTATAAACAGATCACATGTTTACTGATAGAAAGAGCTTATATCGAAAGAAGGTAAACTCATCCAAATCCCTTGCCCTTTTTGCCGTCCGATACCTGAGTCTCTAACTTCCCATCACCTTTTAAAGTTTTTAGTCTACTTTTCAGTTTTTCTATTACATCCAGCAACAACTGCTTCTTCTCCAGTCGGTATCCTATTGTAAGCTGCTGATTGCTCGATTGTTCTACCGTTTCTAACAATGCCTTGTCTTCCTCCAGTGTTGTGCCAAAGCTACGAGTGAGAACCAAAGCAGATAAAGCTGCCAGAGTTCGGAGAACATTTCGCTCGTTCTCAAAGCCAAGAGGGGGTTGTGAGCCCCATTGCTGCAACTGCTGCAGACTTTGATGGCGCAGTTCAGATGCATTACCCGCATAGAGTATTCTCAGCGCAGCGAGGAGCCGACAATCCACTATTTCGGGTCCACCTAAAGTAATCTGCAGAGATTCAACCATGGATATAAGCCACCCTGGGAAAATTCACACATTCAGAATTACTGGAGTTGCGAGTTGGATTTGTAAGTGACTACTTTAAACGTTCTACAGCACTCTTGCTGACGAACTTAACAGATCCCTTCACATCTTTAATGAGAAAAGTTAGGAACAGAAGACATAAACTGCCTTCTCCAATCCACTTTCATTGTCAGTGAGGAGATTACGTAATGCTTGCGAATTTAACAATAAATTAAGAAACAGAAAAGTAATCAATACTGACACGCACCAAAAATGTTGCTCCGGCACCTTGAAGGCGTAGTTGTGCAAGAAGAGCTTGTTGCCAGGGTGCAGGAGATGCAAAAGAGGGGAGTCCTTGACTACTTAAACCACCAGCCATGCGTGCAACTTCCAGAAGTGATGGATCGTATTTTAATTCGACACGATCATGTGGGTTGCCGGTAACTATGAAACCATAATCCAAAAGCAGCAGGTCATTACTGAGTGCACCGTAGTTCAACGACAGTGGCATACCCTTCTCCAAAGAGGACTCTGCAACGACCTGCATAATGTATGAGCAACATTTCCAACATAACGTCGTCAGTCATTTCCAGAAATGAGAAGTCATAGGAGAAGTTCCATTCATTATCTGATGTTCTTCTCCACAGATACCACGTTCCACACGGGTTCTAGATAAGAGGAAAACAAGTCCAATATTGCGAGAAGTTCCGCCCAAGGTGTGCTTAAAGCAGAACGAGAGCATGTGTGCTGCTAGCCAGATTCTCAGCATCTTAACAAGGTGAAAGTCATACCTGAAGTATGTAGTCTGTGTTGTCAGCAGTAGGTATTTGTTCTAGCCGCGCATTAGGAGCAAAACTATGATTGCACATGTCAATCAGGGGCAAGAGAACTCTTTCTGAATCACCCGAGGGAGACTGCAAACAGAAGGCCCTGCTGGAAACAGCAGACATAGCCCAGCCTAAGGCACCTCCGTCCACCTGCTGACCACCAAATGGATGGTTCTCCTCCGGATAACTCTCTACTACAGAGGGTATCTCTTTCGTAGAAGCTTGATACAAAACTTGACACCTCTTCTTTACCTAGACAGGTCAACCATTTGATCAGCATCTGGAGCTCGTGCCCAGAACATATATCAAATTCACGAGACATTCACTACAACTGGCAAGCCCAGAACTGAAAAGTCAAGTACTCCATGACAACCGAGTTATATCATACAAATGTAAACCTCTGTAAAATCGGATTTGAAGATAAGATTTACTGTCAAACGACAGGTTCGACCTGACTAATGAGCACAAATTGTGAAATAACACTCTCAATGTTTCGCTCATTTGCCGGAAAGAAATCAAATAAGCCTGACATTAAAAGGTACATAAGTATGATATATATAGGTATACGAGAACAGATGCCGTTCTGGGAACGGGTTATCCAGAACTCATGAGTTGCAAACGATCGTGAAGCAAGATGTGCATGGTACGCAACGCTAAAGTAGTATGAAATCCCTAAGTTAGAATGCATCGAAGGTATCCGACAGCAATGGCATAATCGAAGCAAACCTATTGGAACAACTACATATATAGAGAAGAAACATCAGCAAATCAAAGGCGAAGTAAATGTCATTGAGAAACCAGTAGATAGCAATACGCATATTTGAGAGGCAGCCATCAAAGAAGCGGATGCCGACCTCCCACATCAGTAGCGAAAAAATACATCAGGAATAAACGGCCAACTTAAACGGATGGAGAAAAACTGGTATCAAGAGACAAGAAGTATTTTACAGATGTGAATATCGCGGGTCAAGGAAGATCGGAGTCAGGAAACAACAATCGTGGAAGGTGTAGGAGAAAGAGCACGGGAAGGAGAATATATCGCGGGGCAAGGAAGATCTTTGTCAGGAACGAAAGTCGTGGAAGGTGTAGGAGAAAGAGCACTGGAAGAAGAAATCGCTCAGAGAACGAGGGAAAACGAGCAAAGCATCCAAGGACTGGATATCGATATATCACAGCAAGCGCTATGGACGCCTGAGTCCAGAGAAACCAAACCACTGAGGGAAGCAGAAGACGGCCATAGTACGTCTCCATGAAAACACATGCCACTTCATCAGTGCCTCACGCAGTGCCGAAGTAGCTGAGATAGAGTCAGTACCCCTCATATCGAGTTTCTGCTCGAAAACTCATGAGTGCCAAGGCATGATATAAGTACGATATATATAAGTATAAGTATGATTAAATAAACCTACAGACAAGATAGAAATACTCATTTAGATAATTTTCATTATATTCTAGGAAATTTCTACAGAGGGAACGAAAGTGAAACTATATAAGAAAGTAAGATATCTACCTGATAAATCAAAGGTGGATACTGCAAAGATCCAATCTCCTCTCCAGAAAAAAACACCGGAATTTGAAACCGTTGTGGGAGAAGACTGATATATGGCCACCAGAATGAGTTCTCCTTTGCCTTCTCATTCAGCAGTCTCAATCCCAACCGTAGAGACCATAACTCCTCTGCCACATCGGCTCCACCCGGTATCCATATTCACTCCTTTTACTCTAGAGAAGAGCGAGCGACACTAGTTCAACACAGACAAATGCAACAATAACCAGAACACTTATTCTCCGGCCTTGCGAGATGACCAAAGACAGTAGAAGAAAAGCAGTTGCAGATTCCCTTCTTTGGTTATCAAGAGGGAAATTCGCTTCATCTTACTAGAAGTGAAGCTTACAACTCCTGTCTGACAGGTAGGCTTACTCTTGTTTCGGTCTAGGGTTTAAGGCCGAGGTCAATGCTCGAAATCTTTATCAAGACTTAGAAACAAATTACTTCTTCGTGATTAACTCGTGGAACTTGAAGTCCCAGATAGGTCAAGGTTCTCATGTGGCTGGCAATTGAATCAATATAACTTGTACTTTAATCGACGAACACTTAATTTTAAGGATTCTTTCGATGTAAATAGGACGGTCTACAAAAACTGAATCCCAAAACGGGTGAAAAGAGAAGAAAGAATTGACTTGATTCCATACAATTCCATTATATTGAGACGAAAAGAGTCGACCCAAAATATCGGACAAGCATCAAGTCCATTGTGCAGACCTGGAACACGACTAGCGATAGTCTGGAGCGCCTCATTAGCCAGAGAATTTGAGTCAGCAGAACGCATCGCGAGCGGTAGGTGTGATGGCAAAGTGATAAGCGTCTGCCCCCGAGGTATCCACTGCGTAGCGAGCAATCCAAGACCAGATTGCCCATCTTGCATCAATTCCACTCCCGGATAAACAAATCCACCCTGCTTCTCCACCCATTGTCGAAGTTCGGGTGTTTGCTGGGCTCGCGTTGCATAGCAAAATCGACGAGCGCACCATGGAATTGTCGATGGTAACGGACTGGCCAAGCGCCTCGCCATAGCCATCGTCTCCATTTGCTCCCAGCTTCGACACTGCTGAACTCGGTTCACAATCCTTTGAATTCCTGAATCCTCAGTGAGTTTCGTGATTCCTAGGGCTACGGTAGTTCCGACAGTCGCGTACCGTCCGTCGCGACGAACTCCAGCATTGAGTCACGATGCAGCTATGACATGTGGTTTTATTCATACTATATGTACCTTTAAAAAAAAAAAATTGACTTTTTAATATAGAATATAATTTTATTTTTATATTTAATAATCATAAATTTTAATAAATATTTATCATTCGAAGTATATTTAATTTCTAATTAAATGAAACAATTATTTATTTATTATTTATTATTTATCAGAATTTAACGGACAGAAATATAGATACTTATCGTCAAAATTATTAGCATATGGCTATTAACCTAATTCTACCCATGCGTGCATCAAATATCAATCAATATATTATGTAGAGATTCTCTATAGGGAACATATCTTCTACCTGGAACATGTTAAAAGGATCGTAAATATTCTTTCGATATTTTGATCCAAATTCAGTTTCTCTCATAAGAAAAAGTTAAATTTAATTAATCTCTCATAATACTATTTATTACATGAATAGAATATCCTCAAATAAAACCGTCTTCAAAGAATTAAATTGGATTTGTATGAGATAGACTGTACAATATACCTTATATGTATTCTTTGAGTCATTTTTGGATAAGTTACATTTAAAATCAGGAATGGGTCTAATTTTAGTGTCTATCAACATTGTAAAATAAATTCCCTTGGATGAAAGACGAGAATTATAGAGAAAACACTAGACACCCACAAAAACACAAAGTAGAAATAAGAGTTAAGAGCAAACTGTGAGTCAAGCATAACATGACATGACACATGCTTACCGTAATGAAGAAGTCAATAAACTAAAATTTCAAAATAAAGCCTTTTGTTTAATTTCACTTGAAAGCCGAAAGGGTAATAGTATGGTTGATGGAGAGAGTAACTTGAACAGGATGTCAATATCTATGGCTGCAAGGCTTGGCAATCTTTTGTGGTTACATGAAAGCATATTCACAACAAATACTACAAAGTGCAATTTGTCATAAAAATTCCCAATCAAACACATGAATGGACCTGAGATTACGAAGAAATGGATAATAAAACCCTTGAATAACAAAAAGGACAAATCAGAATCTTTTGCCATTTATAGGACAATACTTCAACCATCTACAAGATGGAGAAAGCATGTTGCTTGGATTGACTTGCATACAAGACTACCAAACTCACAAGCATCCAAAAATCTTGTCTTCCAAGTTTTTGAAATTCCTTGTACTTTGAGCAGGTATGGGAAAAGAATGCAACAAAAAATCATTTGCAATAAACATATCTGCCACTTCTTCCTCCACCTTCTTGTATCCTATTTTAAGTAAAGGGTGGTGTTAGAGAAAATGAATCAGACTATCCTAACTTTCAAATAAAGATTTTGGGATACACTATGTTCTCATGAAGGTAGTTGTGAACATCCATCTCTTACTTGAATACTTTCTATCTAAATAAGAGATAGATTTTCTCTACTACCTTCATTTGCTTCTTGAACTGGTTAGTACCTATTTGAGGAATACCTATCACCTGTAAATGAATGATAGGCATCCAACTAAGCTCGAAGTTGATGAAGCCATGCAATCCCAATTGGAGTTCCATGTTACTTGGCATGCCGTAACGGATAGCACCAATGGTAAACTTTCCCAACGGCCAATGTATTAAGTTTAGCTAATGTATCAAACACAATGGTGTAGCTTCAACCTTGATGTTTGGTAGAGAAGTATAAGGAAGGAATATTCAACAATCCATAGAATCTTCACTCATAATTACTACCGGTTGTGAGAGCATTTGTCCAAGAACTATTGTCATTTTTGTTGTAGAAAACCATTTTGCCTTAAGTGCTTGTCCTTTGGTGTGAGAAAAGCAACATGTGGTTTGTGGATACACTCCAAACCTGCCTAGTCCAAACAAGGATTTGAAAATGACTTTGTAAAAGACCTAAGACCGAGGCGAGAAATAGGAGAATCGAAGATCACATTGGGACACTTGAGTGTGGGAAACTCCAAAGGCCTAGCATGAGTTTTGGCTCTAATATTTATAGGGAACATACAAGGCTCTTGAGAAGCTTCTCAAGAAGCTTCCTTGAGCCACTTTCTTGGAGTGCAAGTCAAGTTAACCGAGAAGCTTCTCAAGAAGCTTTTTTCTTGAAGTCTACTTCTTGGCTTGCAAGCTAAGCTAGTTGGAAGCTTTTAGAAGCTTCCTTCTAGAAATTATTTACTTGGAGTGCAAGCTAAGCTAGTTGTGAAGCTTCCCAAGAAGCTTCCTAGATACTTCTAGAATATTCTAGGCTAATTTGGCCTATTAGTTAATTTGTTAGTCCTAACTAACTTCATCATTAAACTCCATATTATTACATATTCCTCCACCGCTAGTTGGTGATGTCCTCGTTGCCAGTGAAGCTTCAAATTCTTGGATGGCCGTTTGTGCATTCTAGAGATGAGAAAGAGGTTCCCATGTGGCATCATGAAAAGGATACCCTTTCCAAAGGACCTTGTACTCCGTATGTTGTCGGTGGCTTTGCTAGATGTGGCAACGCGCAAGGATACTATCAAATTTGTGTTTCTCATGATCATTGATAAGGATAGGAGGAGGAGGAGGTTGGACACAAGAGTAAAAGAAGATAGGTTAGGAACAAAGGGTTTCAACTTGGAAACATGATAGTTCATGGAACACATGGTGGATTCTCATATGACAAGGCAAGGAAAGTCGATAAGCAACATGAGAGATGATTTAGGTGATATCAAAGGGTCTTATCAAATTAGGAGAAAGATTATAGACTTGAGTATCAAGTGGGAGGGGTAGGTTACTAGTCAAGAGCATGACCTTATCGCCAACTTGAAAGGTGAGATCATGACGATGGTGGTCTGCAAATTGTTTCTGACAATTTTGGGCAACAAGGAGGTGAGATTTGGCTTGTTGGAAGGATTGAGAAGGTTGAAGTATAAGTGACATGAGATGTGGAGGAGGAGCTAGAAGAAAATCTGGAACAAGTGGATCTTGGCCAAAATTGAGGAAGAAAGGAGAGAATCTGGTGCTTACGTGTTTGGAATTATTGTATGCAAACTCTGCAACTGCAAGACATTCATCCCAATTGGTATGGTGAACATTGACAAAGGCATAAAGCATATCCTCCAAGGTGTGATTTTCACATTCAGTTTGTCCATCAGTTTGAGGATGATAGGTCATGGACAAAGCAAGTTGGGTACCAAGTATTTGTAAGAGTGCTTGCCAAAACTTTCCGGTGAAGCAAAGATCATGATTGGAGATGAATACATGCAACATCCTATGATGCTTGAATACATTGTCGAAGTAGATCTGTGCCAAGGTTGGAGCATCCACAATATCAAAAATTGGTGCCGACTGGATTTTCTTACTAAGCTTATCCAAAAAAACCACAATGGTTGTATGACCTTGCTTTGTCTTGGGCAAGGATGTGACGACATCTAAGCTCACATGTTCCCAATGAGTAGATGAAATGGGGAGTGGTTGAAGGAGTTCACTTGGTTATTGGTTATTGGCCTTGTTGCATTGGTAGCTCTCACATGATCAAACAAACTCCTAAACATCTTGTGCCATGTTGGGTCACCACTATTTGCGTTGGAGGGTACCCAAGGTCTTGTCCATAACCATGTGACTAGCAATTGGTAAATCATGGGCTTCTTGAAAGCGCATAAGGCAGAGATCACCTTTGACTAGAACATAAATCCAATCCTCATGGAGTACAATTCCTTCCTTGTAGGAGAAGGTATTGTACTCCTTGTCATATATTGCAAGACAACCTTGCACCATCTGAAAGAAAGGATCTTGTTGTAGAACTACTAAAACTCAATTTGGACTTTGGAGTCAACAGATACCATCATAATTGCCATTATGATGAGAAGAAGAGACTTCAAATCAGGTCATCATGATATTGCATCAAGGATGACATGGAACCAACCAGGTTTGTACTCAAGTTTGATGTCAAAAAATTGTAATTGTTCCTTCTATCAATGACATTGACTCTTCATGTGTTCCAAATGTAATGTCTGCAACAAGGGCTTGTGATCAATTTTCATGACCACTTGAGTCCCCAAGAGATAATGCCTCTATACCTTGGTGGCATATACCATTGTTAGTTGTTCCCAATCTAGAGCAGAGTAATTTCTTTCTATTGTATTTAGTCTATGAGACACAAAGGCAATGGGATGAAATCCATCTGTGAATTTTTGTTGCAACTGGCTCCAATTGCAAAGTTAGAAGCATCAAAATGAAACACACATGGTAGTTGATGATCATATGGTTGAAGAATTAGTCTTGAAGACATATTTCAACTTCTATAATTCTTCTTTGTGCTTGTTGGTCCATTCAAAGCTCAAGTTGTTCTCCAAGTGATTGGTCAATGGTGTGGCCACATTAGCATAGTAGTGGATGAACCATTGGTAAAAGCCTAGACAATCTATTAAATTCTCGTACTTCAATAGCATCCTTTGGACTATTCTCCTCTTCTATCTTGATCCCCTTTGATGAGATCTTGTGACCCAAGAATGTAACTTCCTTTTGCCAAAAGGCACACTTTGACTTCTTGCAATAAAATTTCCACTGTCATAGTTGTCTTAGGACTTGTCGCGTGTGATTCATATGTTCTGCCTTTGTCTTGTCGTAGATTAAGATATCATCCAAGAACACCACCACGAACCAATCCAACAGTCCATCCAATACCCAACGCATCTGATCCATGAAGGCTACTTGAGCATTGGTGAGCCCAAAAGATTGAACTTTCCACTCAAAATGTCCATACCTTGTGTGAAAGGTATTCTTTTGCACATCCTCCCTATCAATAGGGATTTGCTCATAGCCACTATTAAGATCCAACTTGGAGAATTATTGTGCACCACTCAATTGATCAAGCAAGTCATCAATTTGCGGTAAGAGGTATGCATTCTTCACTATTTGTTTATTGAGCCCATAGTAATCACTATAGAAACAAAGTCTTCCATTCTTCTTTGGAACAAATAGTACCGGTGCTTCCCAAAGAGATGTATTATGTTGTATGAAGTCCTTCTCCAAAAACTCCATGAGTGTTGTGCGTAACTCTTCCAACTCCTTTGATGAGAGCCGATAGATTGGTCTACTCATTGGAGTACTCCTTGGTAATAACTCAATCTTGAAGGGCATACCACGATCAAAAGGTAATCCCTTTGGTAGATCATCCAAAAACACATCCATTAACTCTTGAACTATTTGATTAACCATTGCTTGATGAGGCTCCTAACTCACCTCAAATTCTCCTTGTGCAATCAACTTGATCCACATTGCAAAAATAGACTTATCTCCTTCTAAAGTTTGCTCTATAGCTGCTTCATTGACAAACATCCCATCTATGGATTTCTCTTCCTTCAAGGTTTGCTCTATGGTTGCTTTCTTGAAAAAATTCCCTTCTTAGGACTTCACTTCCTTCAAAGCTTGCTCTATGGCTGCTTTCCTTACAAACTTCCCATCTTGGGATTGGCTATTCTTAAGTGTCTTACTCAAAGGTGTCAGACAACCTAATCGGAAATTCATACCTTGGTATTGTGTTTGAATTTTTTGTCGGGTCCAATCAAATTGAACCTTATAATGTTCAAGCCAAGGTAGTCCTAGAATGACATCATCATGTAGAGGTGTCACTACAAACCTCATACACTCCAAGTATTCCTTCCCAATCTTGAAGGTAACAAGATACAAGGTACGGTATCCAGAACCCTTTCTACCATCCGCCATCATCAATCTACTTCCAATTACTAGCTTGATAGGAATACTCAATTCCTCCGCTAATTGCATCGACATGCAATTCTTTGAACTTCCAAAATCAACCAAAATCCTACAACCACAATCAGATATTGTACCCTACAAATGAAACAAACTTTCATATGTCAAGGATTCAATCCCATTAGAACTAATCAAGTTCCAAATAGGCGGCTTGAAATCTCCTATTGGGATTCCTTGTTTCTTGATCATTCCGCTCTACAACCTCCATTTGGGCAATTTGTCAAGATCTCACATTCTTGAGTGGACATTCAGCAATTTGATGTCCAATCTAGCGACAAAAAAAGCAACCACCATTTTACCACAATCTTTCTTGATCCATTATACCAAGTGGTCTCCGTTAGATAACATCAATCTCCATGGGTGCCGGCTCTTCCACACATGTGCAATGTGTTAGTTGGTTTTGTGAAGGTCTAAGTTGAGACCAAGTTGTCACAACCAAGGAATGAAATTGCTCTGCTAGCTACATGGCTTCTTCCAAGTATTTTGGCTCTTGCATAGTCACTTCTAATTTGGTTTTTGACTTCAAGCTCCTCACAAACCAATCCAAAGCTTCACCATCCATTATATCTAGAATCTGCATAATGGTGTTCTAGAATTGGATGATGTAGTTTCTTACAAAACCAACCTGCTTCAACTCTACCAACTTATCTTGTGCAGCTCGTGTGGCATTGATTGCTTAGAATTGCCCAATTATTGCACCCTTGAATTCTTCCCATGTCAAGATTGGTGTAACAAATTGCCTTTCAGCTTGCTTCACTAGGAATTGCCACCATAGCTTTGTTGCTCCATCCAATTGGCTTGAAGCTAAGAGAACTTGTTTTTGTTCATCTTGAAGATTTGTAGCATCAAAATAACATTCACAATCAAATATGAAATTCTCCATTGCACCTAAAAGATTCTTTCCATCAAATACATTGGATTTTGGAAATTGGATTTAGTCTTCTCTTTCTCAAAATGGTGCTCTCTTTATGTGCTCTTATCATTGTTGGTCTCGTTCATCCAACAATCAAGTAAGATGCTCAATTTTTTGTTGCACAACAATGATAATCTTGAGCATTGCCGCCATGGCTACTACTCTATCACACTACCTCCAATTTATCTAATTTACTAACACATAGATGCAACATGTCCACCATTCTCCATAAGTTACAACCGGAAGTATCAAGGGTTCCTTGGACAAGGTGATTGCATTCAAAAAATTCTACTTGAAACGTGAGGTGATGAATTGTGTGAAGTGATGTTTGGGTAATGTCTAGACACAAAAATCCTAATGGTTTGGCGGAAATGGATTTAGTGGTCAATAAATGCAATCCATCTCATTCTTGCTCTAATACCAATTTAAAAGACCTAAGACTAAGGAGAGAAATAGGAGAATGGAAGATCACATTGGGACACTTGAGTGTGGGAAACTGAACTCTAAATACTTAGCATGAGCTTTGGCTCTAGTATTTATAGGAAGCAAACAAGTTTCTTGAGAAAATTCTCAAGAAGCTTCCTTGAGCCACTTTCTTGGAGTGCAAACCAAGTTAACCAAGAAGCTTCTCAAGAAGCTTCTTTCTAGAAATTGTCTTCTTGGCTTGCAAGCTAAGTTAGTTAGAAGCTTCTAAAAGCTTCCTTCTAGAAGCTATTTACTTGGAGTGCAAGCTAAGCTAGCCAGGAAGCTTCCCAAGAAGCTTTTTAGATATTTCTAAAATATTCTAAGCTAATTTGGCCTATTCATTACTTTTTTAGTCCTAACTAACTTCATCGCTAAACTCCATATTGTTACAAACTTGATCCTATTCAAGAGTGGCTTCCATCCATTGTTGGATCTAAGGCCATCCATCTTTAGCATTTTTGAGGGCCAAATCTATCACTCAAAACCACAATTTTAGTCTCTCTAAACATCTGTCCAAGATTGTACCCAACAAGCTAATAAACTAGATGCAATGTCATTGACCTTAGGCAATGACAGGCCACTTTTGGGTCTTTCTCTTTGCACATCTAGATGCCATGATTGGCTTTGTGACAAATGCCACACTTCCACAATTTAGTAGAAGGCTTTAGGAGTCCATGTGAAGACTTGTCTCTTGTTGTAGAGGATTTTGGACGTACAAGAGATCCACAAAGGCCACTTTTGTAACCACAACCATTGGATTCTTGATATCAAGTAGCTCTCCTTATAATAGAGTCTCAAATATTGCATGTTTATCATGCAAAAGTCTCTCATACTTGAGCTTGATAGCATCAAATAAATTCACATTGGCTCTTGGAACTACAAGATGGGACTATAGCTCTAGGAGCCATTATGGATTCACATCAACCAATGAAAGCTTTTGACCAGATTTGAGTTTAGCCTCAATGATATGGTTGCGTGGTAGTTCTATTGTAGTACCAAAAGCCTTCATACATTTGTTACCTCTAGTCACAAATTCATTGGCTATGTTGTATTGTTTCAAGATCAACACATTGTGCAATAGATCCATATTAGTGTTTATTGCATTGCACCTCTACCAAGAGAAGAGCAAGAGAAGAGATCTTTGTCATATTCTTGTTCAAGGTTAAGTGTGAGTTGGACTGATTTATGCACTTTTACTTTCTAACTTGTAGTCATCTAGCTATGAGACCTAAGAACAATCAGAAGGATGAAAGAACAAGAGCGATATGATACATGAGTATAAATATGTAGGAAAATCAAGCATATCTATTGCACTTTACCTTTCTCAAAGCAAATCACAAGACTTGTCCAATCATGTCTTGTAGAAAGGATTCTTACAAAGTGAGATATTACAAACCACTACAAATAAGAATGAAACATATAATATGGCTTTTTGACGTTGAAAATTAACATCCTGGTGTGTTCAACTACCCCATGTAAATCACTAATTGAGATCTAGAGAAACTTCTGGAGCAATGCATGAGCACCTTCCACTTTGGATGTGGAATAGGATTGAAGATGAAGGACATGGTTTACCAATGCATAAGCCAAGTTTTCTTTCAATGGCAGCCATGTTTGCTCCAAATATTCCATTGTCTGTAGGTGGAGCTCTAATTGGCTTTAGAGAGATGCCCAAAGATCAACAAACTTGTTAACCAATAGAGAAATCATCACTACATTCCACCCTCTTAAAAACTTGTTTGTGACAATATGGAGCTTACCAATGAGTTAGTCAAGACTAACAAAGTAGCAATTAGACCAAATTAGCTAAGAATATTCTAGAAGAATCTAGGAAGGTACTTGGCACCTTCCAAATGGTGGGTAATGTGCATGCCAAGGAGGAAGCTTCTTGGCTAGCTTAGCTTGCACACCAAGTAGGTGGCTTCTAGAGGTAAACTTCTTGGCTAGCTTAGCTTGCATGCCAAGTAGACGTCTTATAGAAGAGAGGTTCTTGAGAAGCTTACCGGTTAACTTGGCTTGTGCTCCAAGCATGCAGCTTTTAGAAAGCTTCTTGAGAAGCTTCTCAAGAGCCTTGTATATTTCACTATGAATACCAACGCCTACACTCATGTTAGGTATTCAGAATTTCCTTCATTCAATAGTCCTAATGTGATCTTTCACTTTGATCTTCCATTCTCCTATTTCTCTCCTTGGTCTTGGTCTTTTACATTGTTGAACCGCTCATTATCATCAAAGTAGCTTTTATAGGTAGACAAGACATTCTTTGAAATGTGCCAAAAGAAAATGAGATAGTTTGTGATTGAGAACACATCTTCTAGTGCACCCATCAATTCTAGCTCCCTATCTATCACCACCATCACCAAAGGCTGCCCAAGGCAAACAAGATCCTAAAACTTTGCAAATACCCAAGGTAGTCTTCCCATTCTTCCTTCTTCAAGAAAGAAGAATGTTGCTATGGTTACTTGTTGCGATTGCCCCATCAATGTTCAATAGGAGGAGAATGAATCAATTGTGTGGTTTGTCCTATCCATTAGGAACATGTGGCCAAATTGCCAAGCTAGAGTAATAGAATCTTTGTGGGGAAAAAAAAGATCTATCACATTACCTACATTGATAGGCTGGTTTGACTATTTCTACTCTTGAATCCCTTAGTTCAAAGATAAGGGATTGGATGGATTTCATTCCACCCAAAGCTTCTCTATGGACCATTGATTTTTTGTTATAAATATCCCTTGGAGTGACACAAATTGATGTGTACTCTTGTCAAAGAGCTATTGAAATTTGACAAAGATATATCCCAACCATAGCTAATGTCCTTGCATTTTTTGTAACTTTGCACTAAAATGTCTAGCTAGTGGATGGTTAGATATATCATGAGAAGAAGGATGATTGTATTGATGATTGGTGATTGTTAGCTTTTTTGCTTCAATCCTCTAAAAAATGACAACTTTGAATGTGCTTTCGCCAAGTTATGTGTTGGTCTTTCATTTTTGGGTTTCAATTTTCAAGCCAAGTTGGTGAGGTAGTGCTTCCATGGTCATATTTGAAGTAAATGGCCTTTTTGTTTGACCTACTTCATGTTATAACATAGCCCTAATCCATGGCTCAATCCTTGGTTTCTTCTATGGTCTAGTCCTTGGTTTCTTGAATGAGGATTTTTAGGGATGAGTTGAAGCTCACTAATGAATGGAGCATTATATGATTGATATGACATTTGGATAGACTTGTCTATAAGTGCTAAAGGTTATGATGACATTATAATAGTTTTGGAGTGTAATATGAGGATCATATGTTGAGGACTTGACAAATTGTAATGCAAGAGTTGATGTGTGTGTATATATAGAGTAACTAGAAAGGATTTAGTTAATGGTAATTTTTTCCAAATCTTTCCTTGTCCAAGCTATGTATCATCATTTGAGCAATAAAGATGTCAAGTTAATGAGGAAGCAAGAATATTTAGAACAAAAACCAAAACATGTATAGAAGACCATAAAAATTAGGAAAAGATATCAAGTTAATGAGGAAGCAAGGATATACCTAACACAAACCCAAACATGTATAGAAGGTTAGAAAAATACAACCAAGTAGAATCCTTTTGTACTTTGTAGGCAAACCTTGATTAACTCAACCACTAACTCAACAAAGACCTCCAAATACTTCTCTAACTCTAGCCAACCTCCAAAACTTGCTCTACCTCAAGATTGGCCTCCAAATCAAACTTCCACCAACTTTGGTAGACCTTTATTATAGTTAGTTGACCTTTAAATCCTCCACCAAATATGAAATTGAGGGGATGGGAACCTTGTTGCCGATTCTCAAACCCTCTCTAGTAGGCTAACCTTGACTAACTTGGCCACTTACTCACTTTGAGACCTCCAAATGCCTCTCCAATTATGACCAAATTCCAATACTTACTCTACCTCAAGATTGGCATCCAAATCAAACTTCCACCAACTTTGGTAGACCTTTATTATATTTGGTTGACCTCTAAATCCTCCACCAAATGCTTAATCAAGTCAAAAGCGGAGATAGAGACCTCCTAATTTGAAGAGATAGGTTCTCAAATCCATCTCCAATTTTGCACATGGGCCCAATTTTCATCACTTAACTTCAATTTCATCTCATTGTGCTCAAATCAAACCCAATTTTAGTGCAATTGAACACTCATAGATCTGACTTTGGAAATTTCAATAGCATTTCTACATCAAGTCTTCACACAAATCAAAATCTTCACATAAATTTGAAAGAGCTTCTGCACACAATCATTCTCAAGGAAATTGAGCAATGATAAACGGTAGTAACAATATCTGAAGCCTAAAAATATCACCAATGCTTTTTCTTCTTGCACCCAATTTCTTTCTTGCTCATTTTTTGATGTAATCAAATGGTCATAAACTCAACTCAAATCAGAAATCAATCATTTTCAACTTAATAAAAAACCACCAATGGGCTCTGATTACACTATCAAGACACACCCACTTTAGCTAAAGAGACTCTAGGTGATGCTTACCAATCTTTGTCCACTATGATAAAGAGCTCAAAGGCTCAACATCAAGAAGTGAGCTCTTTGTGCATACACTTTGAAGGTATACTCTTCTAGACTTAGCCTAGAACTCCACCCTAATAGTGCTGCTAATAGTCCTATTAACAATCCACCTAACAATGCAAACCGTAACTCTGATGGTGTGATCAATAGACATAAAATCTGGCCACCACTAAGTAGTGTCTAAGCAACTATTGGTATAGTTATGGATGCCAAGACTAACCTTCCAATGTTTGAGCAAACTAGCTTTGGTATTGCAAATGTTGTGATAGAGATCAACTGCCCAATTGTGTTCATTAAAGCAAGCTTACAATATGTAACCAAAACTAGAAGGAGATAAATGTGAGAAAGATTTTGCAAATACTAACAAAGGCTCATAGGTAGTCTATTTTTATTTTTTAACTCATGAAACAAAATAATATAAAGAACAATATATTTGTTGATGTTCTATCAACAACGTGTAAAAGAAGATTTCAAACTTGAAGGAGTGAGATTCAATCAAATTGTGCTCATATAAAAATTAATTCAAGACAACATTAACATACATATTTATCTTATATGTACCATCAATCAAAAGACCCTTCAGAAACTCCTTGTCCAACTCAATTGTAGATGTTGATGCAAAGAAGAGATAAGTGAACCTTACTTATGCATCTTTAGCATAATCATATAATACTTGTTCCTCTTATAGTATATCCAAGAGCACTTCCATGAGCATTTGGCCATATAATTTGTTGAATGCATCATTTTCTTGATGTTGTAGATATCTTGGGCATTGATTAAGCTATTTGGGTTCTACTAGCAAAGAGTTGTCAAAATGGTCCTTAGAATTGAGTTGGCCTTTGAATATCTTGAATTGTTACAATGTTGACATGAATGATAATACAAGCAGTGGGATATGCAAACATTTTGGTAGTGGGAAGATGATTGTGGATATCTTTTCTACCATCAATTTCCATTCTATGACACCAATTTTTGGAAAGAAAGGTCAGAAAATGACTTGACCAAGGACATTGCATGCAACAAAATTTGGTCTTCTTCTTCTATGTTTTCCTTGGTCAAGTATGAGTGGTTTTCCTACTAAATTTATTTTGTGATGGCAAACAAGCTATCACAAAAAGATTGTGCATTTTGAACTTTTGTGACCTTTTGGAGCAATAATGTTGAACATAGTAGCCTCATTGCAATGCAAAGGCTTGCATAACTTTCTTGGCAGCTTCAAGTGTGGTATATGATGTCTTAAGTGGTGGTTTGAAGGAACATGTTGAAGAAGAAGTCTATGTTGTACTACAAAATGCACACATGGTGCATAAGTAAAGCTCTTTATTGATAGAGGGTAGTGTGCAACAAAGAGGTGTGACAATTGCAAAGGAGCAAGTCGTTGAAGAGGAGATTATTGTACTGACAATTGCAACATGTGGTTGAATTATCAAATTGGAAGAGGGTAGGAGATGAGGAGTTGGTGAGATAAAATTGTGGATTGCAACTAGAGTCAAGCCAAATTATACATACATATTTTTATCCTGATAAAAGACAAATTTTGATCTCAATCCCCTATTATGTTGGATTGTCTCTTGACCAAAAAGCAATGTCTTTCAACTAATCTCTAATTGAATGTCTTATTGAGATTAGTTAACTAATGATGATTGCATAACTTTAACTAAGCTTATTATAACTTTAACTCCTCTTGCCAAACTAAACTTAAGTCTCTAATATTGAAATTGTGGATTATGATGTCATCCAAAATTTTACCTCATATTTAGAATCTATTTATTCATTTTATATATTACATACAATATCTTATTGACTATTGTAATGACTCATTGTTGATTGAAAGATGGTAAAGTGGTAAGTACTGATTATTCCCGTGAGGATGCAAGTTAGAAATGACTAGAAGATGTGTCACAACTATCATCAATGCTTTGAATGTCATGAGCACTATGAATGGTGTGCACATGCTAAAGGCATTCCCTACCTTGCAAGTAGTTTCACCATGAAAGTCCTATCACTTTGATGGCTACAACCATAGAGAATGCATACTATCCTTCCCAAAGGCACAATTCTGAATGAAATGTAGATCAATCATATCACCTAGCTTTTTTTACCATGGTAATTCGTGATGCTCTCACTCTTTGTTAGTCATTCATCACATTACCTTCACTATCCAAAACCTTGGAGGTCCTACACTCTAAAAAAGTGTGAATGATTCTCTTCCTTCAAACACTTGTGTTCCTCTTCAATTTTCCTCACCATTACTCAACCAAGCAAACAATTCATCATGCAAAATGCACACAATATACATAGAAGATCATAGAGGTCCTTGAGTAAAAAGCTTCATTTGTCAAAAATTGCTTTGTATGAATGAACTTGGTTACATTGAGCCAAATCCCTTAATACTATTCTTACTCTTTTGTTGAGGAAATGCAAAAGCTACAATTTTGTAGAAATCTCCTAATTACATGTACATCACTCATTGCTAATCCTATCAGAGTATCTTATATTATCCTAATCTAACTTAATTAAGATCTTCCTAGGTGGTAATGCCAAATCAGCTCCTCAATTTTGTTTTTTACTTAAAATTTGCCTTTGGTAAATTATCATGAAGGTCTTTGGCTACAAAAATAACCACTCACAAAAAGTGTCATGAGTTGGTAATATACAATCACAAAGATATTAAACTTGAAAGATCTTGTCTTTGTACTAGTAGACAAATGATTGTTCTACACTTAGTCTATTTTACATTTCTTTAGCTCACAAATCTTTACAATATTGAAAAGAACTACCTTTTCCTTTACATTTTTTAATAGGCAATTCAACCTTCCCTTTCTAATCTACAAACTCAAGAATCATCTTATTTAGTGTCTCCTCAAACTTTTGGTTCTAGTGCACTTTGCGACAAGTGAACAAGTGTGTGAGTTGTTTTGTTATTTTATACCTTTGCCTCTAACTTAGGAATTTGAGTCTTTAGATCATGTAGTCTAACTCAATGGGGTAAGGTATATGCTTTGCACGCTCAATTATCTAGTTTGCCACATGTTGCATTATCATGAGCACTTTTGTATGTTGCTCCTTCAAGTTCACACAAATGGCTTGAATTTCTACTTCTACTAGCTCTTGTTGCATTTGAACTTGGATGAGGTCTTCTCTCTCCTCTTTTCTCTCAACCTACTTGGTCAACTCCTTGATGAAGAGTTTTTGGATCTTCTTGTAATTATCAAGCATAATCTTATTGGTGATGATCTTGACTTGCACTTTCTTCAACTCCATTTTCAACAAGGTGACCTCTTCATCTCAAGCACAAACCTATTTTTCATATTCTACCCTTCATTTTTTTGATCCCTATGGCTCATACCTCTACCTTTGCTTTTTGGTACTCTCCATCATGTTTCCTCTATCTTGCTCCACCTTTCTCTATGTGTCTAATGGCTATTCTAGTTCATGAAAATTATCTTCTTCAATCTCAAGCCGCTCCTTGATCTTTGTGATCAAGGATCTCTTCACAAGCTCTTGCCTTCTCTCCATTGACCACTTGAGTAACCCAATGAAGGTGAGCACATAACTTCACATGGAAGAATAATTTCCAACTTGTGAAGAGTTGGATCTACCATATTCATTACTTCTCACAAGAGAGGTCTTCATTCATGGTTGAGCTAGCTTACATCTTCTTAAGCTTGAAGCTTGTTTTATCTCAAAGGTTTATCCTTCTCTTGCTCATTCCCTATCTATTCCTTGTTAGAAAGTGGAATACATACCTCTTCTTGTGCTTCCTCATGAGCAATGGTTGCATCTTCAGCTTAGTGTGCTACTCTTTCTCCTTCTTGCATGCGTGCTTGCATGGAGTCCTCCTTCTTGGCCTCCATCATCTATTTTACTATCTCTTCAAACATGGGTACTTCTCTAGCCTATGACCTCCCTTCTTCTTTTTTCTCTCCACCTTTTACTTGGATCTTGTTCCCTTCCTTTGTACCCAATGATCTAGCCTCATTGTTGTGCTAAATTTGGAGGTTGGTTATGGAGTGTACATTGCCATCCATCTTGTCTATAGGGATCAAAACTTTATCTTGGTCATGAAGGATTTCCTTATCCTTCTTTGGCATTCATCCCTCTTCTTCTTCATTGACCACATCCTCCCATAATGGCCTCAATTGTGCACCATCTTGTTTATTGCCCGCCCTTGCTTTTGAGTTTGATGAAAGATTGATACATCTGAAGTACTCCTCACTCAACAATCCTTCTTTTGGGCATCTATGTCCTCCTTGACTTGCCTCTCCCTCTTGTGATATATCTGGTGTCTTGGCAACACCTTCTCTTTCATTCATACCATCGTGATCTCCCTCCATGATGGAATCATCCATCACAATATCTTCATTTATTGTGTTGTGATTGTCCTCATCACAATCTTCTTCTTCTTGTCAATGACTTTTGGTTTCTTCTTCTTGGATCCTTATTGGCATGACCAAACCTTTGGTCATGCCAATAATTCCTTTCTCTTTTATAGGTATCCCAAGGTATTGTATCCCTCTTCCATATGTATGTACATGATTTTCAACTTAGCATACTTTGCCAACCTATACTTCTTGTACTCTATGGTCACTTTGGGTGCATATGAAAATTCCCTTAATGATAAAAATGTGATGGACACTCCTTTCTTTCTACCTTCATGAGCAACTTCATCTCAATGTAGAATTGTATCACAAAAGGCAACTTCATCTCAATGTAGAATTGTATCACAAAAGGCAACATGAGAGTGAATTTGCACTCCTTGTTCATGTCTCTATGCATGTCTTGAACATGCTTTCAAAATATCTCCACTAATTCATTGGTTGCCCCTTGTGAAGTTACTAAAAGAAGATAACTTGACTCATGTTTTCATTTGTAGTGCACTAAGACTTGAACATCTTCATGATTGCTTTAGCAATCACTCTTTGTATGGATCCTTGTATCCCCCAATTCTCCACCTATTACTCTCCTCCACTTCCTTGAACAATACCTTGATTTCCTTGTTGATTTTACCCTTAAGATGATTCCATTAGGTGTCTATTGTCTTTGCATCTAGAGGAGATTTGACTACAAGCTCAAGCACTTTTTTCCAATGAACCTCTATCCATGCAAACACATTCTCTTGTATGATTCTAATATGGTTCTCAAATATCTCTTATTTCCAAGATCATTACAAAATCATTCAAAGTACGATTCCACAACAAGAAATCAAGCTTTTGTTGCAAATGAGCTCCTATCTATAGTGGAGAGCCTAATTATTTCACTATGGGTGATTTCCAAATCACATTCAAAAGCGTTCTATAGCTCTTTGGTTGGATATCTATCATGCTTTCTCATGATCTCTCTACTAAAAAATGATGTCTATACAAACACTTGCCACTCAATCTCTCAAGCTCTCAATTCTCATTTCTTGTTGAACAATTTTTGGACACCCCGCAATTGAAGTTACAAATTTGTTGAGTCAAAAGAATCCACTATGTAAGCAAGTAACTTGAATTTGTAGCTCAAGTTGATCCATTTCAAAATTTGGTGAGTGCATCCTTGATGAACCATTTTTATTCACACATGCAAGCATTTTGGCCAGTTCAAACAATCATTGAATTTTATTTGTTGTCTAGGTGGTGGCAAATTCAAGTCTTTTAAATTCTCCAAGATTGATTGACTATAGCATATGGTATGGAATTCTTGTTTGTAAACTTTGAACCAAGAGTTGTCAACTTTGAGGACTCACTATCATAAAGATCATGAGGAAAAACATCATTGTCCTCATGATTTTTGAACATAGAAGAGGCATGGTGTTTTTCTTGTGTCATATTCTTGTCCTCCTCCGTGGTTACCTTCTAGGCCAATGATAAGTAGCACAATCTCAAATTCTAGCCTTAATATCCTTCTTAACCTTGAACTAATCCATGAAAATAGAAAAACAATGTACTAACAGTTTTTGGTAGTTCATCACAACTATTTATTGTACCTTTGTTTTGTCTTAGACCATTAGTATTATATTTGTAGAATATTATTTTATCTTTATTATATTCACTTATAGAGAATATATTCTCATATAAGATACATCTTTTTATTATTCTTTCATCTTTGATCTGTAATCACTTCTATTTGATATTAAATAGACCTCACATATTAACATTTTATATTAATATATGTTGAAGACAGTTTAAGTTTGTCTTTCAGTCATCTAAGTTCATAAACATTAAATGGTAATATAGAGTTTATCAACTTATCTTAACGTGTTCATCTAAGGTGTTCATCTAAGGTATAATATCATATTGGATAGCCTTGGGCTTATATTAACATTGAGGAAAACCAGATATATTATTAAGATTTAGATTGTCTTGAAAAGAACTATCCTTAAAGATAAAGGTTTATAATTGAATATTCTAATTTATAAATTAGCTAATTCAGATTCCAAAACATATAAAATAAAACAAAAGTTTCTCCCATGCAAATAAGCCTTCTATTATACAAGTGAGTTGTCGTTTTTATGAAAGTAATGTATTTTCTAAAGTATGTATAAGATCTCGAAAACTATTCCAATTTATGAGTTACATCTACAAACTCAAAGCTTATCCTATAACCTACAAAGATTGTATGCACCTAGTGTTCAATTTAATCCTAGCAATATAATTAAGTTTTGTTATCAAATTTCAGTTTATATTTACACTCGAGGACTTGTATACTGGTCTTTTATTACTTCTATTTAAAAGTGACTTCTATTATAAAATAGGTTTGTAGTATCTTAAATACAGTCAAGATATATATAGTTTGAGATAGAAACTATATCTTTAATAGGTATATACACTTTTGTACTTTAATATTCAGTTTTCCTCTTAAATAAAATAATATATCAAATTAACCTATATTAGCCTTTTACTGATATTTTACCCTTTATGGAAAAATGAACCATACATCATCAATCAAAATATAGTAAAGTATATAATTGTTCCAATCTGAAATATTATTATGGTGGAATGAAACCCATACAACCAACTAAATTATTTGTGTGAGCATGACACTACTCCTAATCAACTTACTTTGAAATTTGGTAATATAATAATAAAAATAATGTTAACCAACAGTTAAATAGTAATAAAGACCTCTTTAGAAAAATATCCTATTTATAATTATTCATTGGCTCATAATGGTTTAATTCCAAAGAGCATCAAGATATAGACTCATTTTATTTTTGTATAGTGCATAAGTGATGACACAATCAAACTTTTTTCCCCAATTATATCATACGTTTCAAGAAGATATTTCCACCATTAAATAGGTAAAATTAGTAAAATCTAATTCTTCATTAATATTATTTTCAAAATTATAGGGAGCAAAGAGAAAATAATGCATTAGATTAAGAATATATTTCAAGATAAGCTTATCCATTTAAAGCAAAAAAATAAAATTTATCAAGAAGGTCAAGTGTAGAGAGATAGTAGCATTAGTAGACTCTTGAAAGTATTAAAGCTTATAAAAGCAATGAAAAGATATTTGCATAAATGTGGTATTACAAACACTTCGTTGAATTATATTTCATGATTTTTAATATTGATACAATTAAATAACGGTTTAACTATCACACAAGTAACCTAAACTTTGCTTTCGTTAGTTTCCCTAACTTCTAATAGAGCTTGAGCAAGGCTTGTTAGGGTTACTTTAGAGCTAATAAAGAATTTTTGAGTCTTTGTCAATTTTATCAAGGCTATAATTTTTGGAATTAGTAGACCTATTGACTCTAACTTAAATGATATTCTAGACTTGGACAATAGGTTATAAGGTCAATAGTCAATAGAACTCCAAGGGAACCTGCATAGAAAAATGAAGGATGGGAAGACCCCATCAAGGTCACATGTTTAAGCCCCTTTAAAGATTTTACAGATCTAGTAGTCTCACACTTAATGTATATCTCTTCCTTTTCAACGAGTGATCATCATAAAATTGTATTTTATTAAATAAAATTTATAAAATTTATTTTTATTAAGATTTTTATTTTTGATATAATTTATTACTATTAATATCTATATATTATATTTATAGCAAAATTAAATTTTAGCATGACCTTTATAGAGAAAGAAACAAGGTTTTGTTGATTATTAATTTTTCTTGAAAAGAAGTGGAGATTCCAATAGTTTTATATATTTGTCATAGTTTGAAATAGAGATAATAAGTTGGATGTAGAGTTAAAGTTTCATAAAAACTTTATCTTCATTTAAGTAAACTCCTTATATGACACTGTAAATTTATAACTATATTCCATAGAAGATAAAATCCTAGAAAATAAGATTTGAAATTATAAATATACATTTTATCCTTTTATCAAAATTTAAGAAATGTTGTATGAGACTTAATTTGATATCTCATTCAAATTTAAGTTCCAGAATAAATTTATAATAAATGCGTAAATCATTATAAGTCTAGATGTTAAAATGTTATTTTATTTTGTGTTAATATATATTATCATAGATATAGTTTAATTTCTGAAAATATTATCATACTAACTTCTTTACATAGTTGATTAAAAATATCCAAGATTCATATATTATTTTATGATTAAAAGAGGAAGATTATGGAAGAATATTCAGGAACTAATCACTAATAAATTTAGAACTTAGTAGTTGAGAGCAATAAGTTAAAAAGACAAGTATGGACAACAAATTTTAATATTTTAAGAGAGAGAGAGAGATAGATAGAGAGAGAGAGAGAGAGAGAGATATATATATATATATATATATATATATATATATATATATATATATATATATATAATGCAATAAATCACACAGAAAATCACAAATAAGTATAAGAACTACCTTTAGTGGATTTCAAACTTAATTGATAAGTAATATTTTTAAGTAGAGATCCATAAATTGATCTTATCAATAAATTTGTAAGGAGTAAAAACCACGAGTAATTTGTATGTTGTCATCAATGTCATCAATGCTAGAATTATGATCTTACCATAATATTGATACATCATTATATCTTGATTCATGATCATATCATATTTGAGATAATCTAAATGAATTTTTTATCTTTCTTTTTTAATGTAAACTAAAAAAGGAGACTACTTTTTTGCATAGCTACTTACTATCAAAATCATTTTCTATTTATCTTCCAACCTCCTCATTTGCACTTTTACTTGATATGTATAATTTATATTATCCTAGAAGAATAGATTTCAAATTTATTTCATAAATTGAAATAAATATCAAATTTATTACAATATTATAATACATATCACAAAATTAAACACTCAATTTAATTCAACAATAGAGAAAGTTTCCTTGGAAGTAAATATATTCTAATAAGATCAACTTAATTAATCTTCTTATGGGAAGATTTTTATTTTAAGAAACAGCCTATCATTAGAGAAAAAAAATCCAATCCCTAAATTTTTACTCCAAATTATCTAATTTTAAAAAGATTGACTACTTATACCTACTTGAGAGTAAAATACAATCTAAATAGTACAAGTGTTGAATAATAAATACACATATATGATGTTAGAAATGTATCTTCAATCAATTTCTCTAAATTACAAGATTAGCTTGAATGACCTTATTCAATCTTTTTCTATTTTGGATTTTAGATTGGAATAGTTATCTACCTTGTAAAGCAATCTACATTTAAAATGATAATTATTAAATTTAAAATTTCAATATCTTTCTTTTCCTGTTGAGTTGTATGGGGTGATTGCAAATATACACTTTGATTTAATCTTATACATTAATTTACTTTCATTTTTATTTGATCTCTTTCACTAAAGAATCCAAGCTACCATTTTTCCTTCAATTAAAAGTCAAACTTCTTCTCTTTATTTCCCACCACTAACTAATACATCCTATATTATGAAGATAAAAAGCACCAAAAGTAAATAGTATGTTATTTACAGTTTTAGGAAATCTTAGAATTATCTAAGTAATTTAAAAATTAATAAATAAATATTAAATCAATAAATATTAATGAGGAAATGATTATTTTTTATTTTATAAAATCTATTTTTTATATAACTATATATTATGTCTTAATCATGGATATGTATTTTAATTCTTAATCTTGTTTGTATAATCTATTGATGATAGGATATTTTTATTGCAACTTAATTACTACAAAAGTTACTGTAATCTTCTGAATTTTTATCATGTAAATTATCTGAATGAAAATTTCTAAATGATACTACTAAGGCATCTAAGAATTTCTTACGGAAATATTCAGAATGTGTGTAGAAATATAAAAATACTTAGTGAGGTAATAAAGTATTACAGGACACTCCATTAGATTTTGGTATAAAGTGCTAGAGAAATTTAGTAGTGACTAATAACTTGGTTAAGAAGTCAGTAACTAACTGCAGAAAACTAAACATATAGCCATATCAAATACATAAAAAAGAATTACATTAAACCCTCATTTCCATTTAGAGTACAGTGTATTAAGTTCTTACTCGGTCTACTTTATGTGTTATACAATGATGATTATGTTTAACATTGATAGGTTAATTTTCTATGTCATATTAATATTGAACAACGTTAGATCAATATAAGACCAGCTATAGCATCACGCAAGCCAATATATTACTGATCCCTCTAGTTAAATACATTGGTATGTTGTGACTTATATAGCTAGCCTTGCAATATTTCTTGCTTATTCAGCATTATTAGTTCTATTTTATAACTAAATGCAAACTCTTACCATAAAATTCATAGTTTAAGCTTGGATATTAGTAAAATAATAAATTTAACTTAGTACCAATTCATCTTTTTTCTCATGCTAGCGTATTCTTTTGAGTATTATTCAATTTTTTTTTCACTAAAATACACATCAAAATCCCAGATGTTCAAATGATTTGTGAAGACTTGAATATTCAAATATCGATAAATGAGTTTATATTTAATAATTTATTAGAAAGATTATAATATTTATTTTACTATTTAGCTATTTATATTATATAGAATAGATAAAATTAAATTATGCTTTTATATATCATTTAAATATTATTAATTTCATAAAAATAATATAATATTAGTATAATAAAATCACATATGATTTTCCATAGAATAAGTAAATGAAACCATTGATTATTTAGTTATTTTATGTTTTATATAAGAGTAAGCTAGAAAGTATTGCATATATAGTTCAACAAGCTTAAACTAGAAACATAAATACTGCAATATGAGTAATATATATCTCTTTTGAGGGTTGATAATCATGATTAAATAATATATTATTTTGATATTGACCAGAAAATATTGTTCATAACATAATATATATCTACTTAAAAGCAAAAGATATATTAAAACCTCGGGGTTAGCCCCATTCTACCTCTTTTCTCTCATCCTTGTATGGCTTAATGGAGGTCTTCCCATCCTTTGTGTTTTTTTCGCAGTCATCTTTCTGCCGTTTAAAGCCAGGACATTTAGTTTCACCGCTTATAAGTAAATAAAAGATCATTGAGCGTTCTAGATAAGAGACAAGGATATTTAAAGGAATGTTGAAAGTTGAAATAAAATTCCCTGAAAACATTCCTTGAAAATTCCCTGAAAACCTAAAAACATTCACAGATTTAAAATCATTCAAATCATTTTTTAAGTATGCTCTACCCACCCAAATCTAACCAAGATAACATCTTCATCTCTATAGGAAAAGCCCTAGTCAACTCTGAATCATGAAACTGTTTCTGAATCAAACCGATCACAAAGGACTTACCCTAACCACCCATACAACTAATTTGAGTGAAACTAATATTTCTTACAAAGTTACACCATTACAAAACAACTTTCTTACACTCAATCCTACACATTTCACAAAGGAATCAAAATCTTTATTAGCAAATACACCCACTAAAGAAAAGCAAATTCTTTTTTATCGTAAAAGTAGTAACCGCGAACCAGCATGCCTAAGCTAAGCTAGTGATGTTACTGGAGGTTCGTCATCTAACTTCTTCTAGCAACACAACACTTATATAGCTCCTCATACTGAATTAATTGAAGGAAAATGTTTATTAATAGAAATTGCGAGAAGCACATCAAGGAGGTGGGGGGACACCCGAGAATTAAAAAAATGTATTTCTCCTTTGGTAATATTTAGAAATTTGTAATTTTTGCTACACAGTGGATGTCCTAATATATCACAGAATTTCTCTTTACCGAAAATCTAATTAAAGCTATTTTTATTAAAGTCTAGGGACGGAAACCACTTATTCTACAAAAATATTATTCAAAATTTGTATTTCTTTTACACAGTGGACATTCTAAACTATCAAAGAATTTCTCTTTTGCCAAAACTCCAATTAAAGGTAAGGCAAGGGAAACGAGCTATCAGTACAAAACAACTATTAAGACAAAGTCATCACGCAGACATAAAGCACATTTTTCCTTCTTTTCTTCATTCTTAAAGATATGATCAAATAGAAATGATATGATCTGATCTGATATGATCAAGAAGAAATTAGAACTATTTGTCAGCGGAACATAAAGCGCCGCGAAACCCTATACGGCTACTTTCAGATGTATGTTTCAGATGCAAAGATGGTAAACTACTTTCTTGAATCTTGGCTGACGACACAATGCATTTAAAATTCAAGAGAAAACTCTCATATGAGTGATGAAGTTATATATCTTATAAACTACCACATATAATAAGATATAGATTTCGCATGAATTCGTCTATACTATGCTGTTGAAATATAAAACGAAACTTGTAAATCTCCATCTTGAACATTACTCTTGGAAAATCAATTATGGTTTCTTAGGTGTGATAATTTTTTTAAAAATTATTCTATCATATAACTTACGTTGGATTAATCTTCGATGGTACATTGTGAAACAAAGCATCATTATTTTCAGAATCAAGGAAAAAAAGTATAGTTTTAATCAACATAAAGTGAAAAATGAATCATAATCAAGTCCTAAAGGAAGAAGAAAAAGAAACATGAGACCTAAGTGCTTTATGTTTCCTTTAATTTGGTACCTTATGACCTACATTTATATGTTGTAAAATA
This sequence comes from Lunularia cruciata, assembly GCA_948567375.1. Classification (NCBI taxonomy): domain Eukaryota; kingdom Viridiplantae; phylum Streptophyta; class Marchantiopsida; order Lunulariales; family Lunulariaceae; genus Lunularia; species Lunularia cruciata. The sequence goes on along the minus strand of OX419762.1, from coordinate 41,622,413 downwards.
AAATTTTATTAATCAGAATTAATTTTCATTAATTTGAGTAAATAAAATTGAACATAATTCATTATCATTTAAATTTATTATTAATTTTTTTTATAATCTATTATAGGATCTACAATCAATCATAAAATATATACATTAGAAGATTTAAATAAAATAATTATAATCAAAATTTCAGTTGATTTTTTAGCATTATTAGCCCTGAGATACTGAAATCAAAATCAAAGGTAATTTAAAACAAAGAAAATATCTAATTATACAAAATAATATTTAGCTAATATTTGATAACCCCTCTAAATTTTTATTTTTTTTATGCAAACAAATTTAATTTTTATAAATGAGGTTACCAAGTAAAATAATAATATCTATCTAAGATCAGTCGTATCCCATGCTAAGTTACTCAACTACATCATTATGAATTAAAATTTTGGCAAGAATAGTCTCTCGTCTTTGTTTAGGAGAGCCTTCTCATAGTCTACTTCAGTCTTAGACGATGTAGCTTTGGTGTAAGACACATACAAACCTCACTCACAATAATAATAATTTTATATCATCTAAATTGGAATGCATTTTCAAGGAAAGATTTTCTACTTGTAAGCTTCATGGATTGCATTCTACGGAGGGAAAATGCACAGAAACCCATTGACAGTGTAGTGAATGAAAGAAGTCCTTTGGCCATGATATCATGTAAAATTGGATCACAATTATTTTATTCCTTAGATCACAATGTCACATCATTCCGCTTAGTACTCTTTCTACTCATAAATCTTTCACCCAAGGTCTCATCCGATAAAGCATTTCTGTTCAGTTTCCATTACGTAGATTTCGCTATCCAAGAGATAAATGAAGTATATGAGATACGGAAGAAGCTTCTAGGTTAGCCGAAATAGATAAAAGGGAGGCATACTTCAAACCTCAACGAAAGACCAACAAAAGGTTTTGTTCCCTTCAATATCTTGCTTTATTATGCTTTTGCAGTGGATGACCGAATCCTTAAAGTTACTCCTATAACAGTGAAATAAATGAAATCCAACAACCCTACTTCAAGGGAACTTAGAGGCGTATAGTTGAAGCAAGAGGTAACGATCCGCATCATTATTGGATCTAAAGTACTCTGAAATTTTAAAATTCTGATCGCAAAAGATATGTGTGGAAATATCTACCCCGATTACTTTAAAATAGTTGATAAACCGAGATAGCATGTGATATATTCTCACTATTCTATGATAGAAAGGCTTTGACTATCATATACTAAAGATAGATTTAACCGTCAATCAATCGTGGATGAGACAATGTGAAGAGAGAATGAGAGAAAAGTAAATATAACTCTATCAAACATAAGAAGATATTTCATTTCTCCCCAAAAAGAAATTACATTCTGAAAACTCTATGAAATAATCCTAATCTTTTTAAGAGTGTTGCATTAACATACTTGTTAAAAGAAACTATCTCGTTAGACATGTAGAACACATCTTGGCGAAATTGATATACCATAGAAACATTTTCATAAGCGGATAAAGTTATGAAAATAGATGTATTTCCCTTGACCATCAATTCACATAAAAATGAATTGCAAAAGATTCTTGAATATCTTATTCCACCTAGAACAATCTCAGAGAAGTACGTGCACATGTCTGTCCTCTCAAACATAATACCTTTGTCCTTATCTCAGAAGGACATATGATGTACATAATGTTATTTCATCTCAAGCGAAACATATATATAAAACATCCGTCCCATAGTAGAACCCGTAACAAACGCTGAAGAAAAATGCATCTAATATAATACGAAGGGAAAGACTCACAGCAACACAAAATCCAGAACTTTCACCCAGCCAGGTATATTTCCCAGCCTCACTCAAGTAAAAAGTAGCCCGTTACAACCAACCCCGATACTCTTGACTTTCCGGACAATGTGGTAGAGTACAAGACGAGAAAAGGGGACCGCGTAGAATAACAAGAAGGATGAGAAGACCCATCATGTTGTACAAGGATAAAACATAAGGCATAGTTATAAGATATAGAGTACAAGTACAAATGTACGTATGGATGTAGTTGACCAAAGCAGAAGTTCGACATGGTAGAGAACACGTGGTTACAGCAACTGGAAGTTAAATAAGATTTCTGGAACTAAGGAATGTGGAAGCTCCGTGTCTACAAGTTCTCATTCGTTGGAGATATAATATTCCCACAGGCATAAACCAGCAATTTATTTGCAAGGTGGTCATCAAATCCCATCATGTTTAGTTGAAGTAATGTGTAGTCCTTTCAGCCTTTTTAAAACCAAGGAAACTTTTGATGAGAGGAGATTTTGACGAGATGAATGTCCTCCACCAACTTGGAAAACTATGGTACGATAATCCAATCTTCATTACGTTACCTCAAAGTGTATCCATACTTAGTTTATTATTCAGTACGGTAGTTTACCTTGATTTGATTATTCAATAGAATGGAGTAACAAATATTTTACATATAGCGTCCAACATTTTAGTTTTTCTGGCCTGCTTGCTGCAATACGAAGGACACATTTATTCGATAAATTCTTATATTGACATATGACATAAATTCTCAAGTTGCACTTTATTCTCTGGTTATCCTTCCTAGAATGATACTTCCAAGCATAAGTCTATACAGTGTTATGTTTGATGTCAGAATGTGTTAGAAATTCATACTTTCCTCAAGTACCATAAAAACAAGACTTCCGGGTGCTGGTTCTATGAAGGCCATGGTGCTTCCCTTTGTCGATTCTATCAGTCATGCCAGTCGGTTTTGGACCCTTCTAGCTGCAATAATGCGAGGGAAGCGTCTCTAGCTAAGAGTAACGGGTGACAACAACTGTATACGAACAAGTGAAACACTTTGTTCACATTTAGAAGAAGTAAAGGTCAAAAGCTTTAACCCACAATATCTTTTTCTGTTTATGAAGAGTAGTTCTTGGAATGATAGATCTAGGACGAAAATGGAACCAGCATTTCGGGATTTCTTAAGTTTCTGTCTTAGGCTAGTGAACAAATTAAGTTATTTTTTTGACTCCTCTCATACCAAATAAAATCTTTATCTTTTAAAGGTATCTGAGGACATGCACGAAACAGTTTTTGTCAAGGTGCAAAGGAAGGGTCTTGCCCTGCATTCACCAAAACTAAAAAGAAAACGATCATTACTGCCAGTTGAAAAGAGTCCCTTTCTCTGTCCAGTACAGTACCAATTCCCGGCCGAAGAGCTATTATAACCTATTCATTCTGTACGAGTCTCTAGAATCCCGTCTGACCTTCTGTGTGAAATCGTGACGGCAATCCGCGGTGCAATCGTCACAAACAGAACCGCGACGTGACCACGTCAGACTTCTTTGCCTTTTATCTCTCCCGGCACATGTTTCCAGGATCTTCTTTGTCATGGTGACGTAGAAACCGGCCGCACGATAATGTAATCTCGGGTGTCGATTATTGCAACACCCGGTGACGGTCCTCGTTAGCTCATGCATTCAATTCTGGTGCAGTTTTCCTGTATTCATGGCTGCAAGTGGGAGGGCCGCCGGGCCGCTTCATCGAAGATTTTGAGCTTGGATCAAAGATAGGAAAAGTGCCTGGTTGGAACTAGAGACAGACCCGATCAAGTCCTCTGACAGCAGCTATCATTCATGTAAATATAGGTTTTGATTCCTCTCGCTGCTGTTTCCTCATGCAGATCCTAGTAAGATTTGTTCGAGATCATCTAGGGGGCTGCACTAAAACAGGTAAACTCTAAGCAGTCACTTGTCAGGGTTTGTTCGCTCCAGATTTCTTCTCACGTAATCATCTCTGGCTCGGCTCATCAAAGTCCAAAATTTCGGACCGAAGGCTACCTAAACGCAGCAGGTTAGTGTAACTTTCGCGTATCTCGGGCATCTTCTAGCAACTCCATTCAATCAGGAAAGTAGTCGATGATGCAGATCGAGGTGGACATGCTTCTATCACTGTGTCTTGCGTCACATGTTGGATAGCAAACTGTAAACCAGCTGATGCTGTGTTCCACTGAAAAAGACTACTGGAACATATATGCAGACTACTGTGTTTTATGAGCTCGTGTGTATCGTGGCTTCGGCTCCAGTCTAAAAGATGCAGGAAGAATGGAATGGAATTGGTGGGAAAGAGGACAGTTGAGTGGTCTATCTACACTACGCAGATCGGTATGAGAGTGTAATGCTTCTCGTACGAAGAAACGACTTTGAAATTAAGGACTGCTTTGTGTGTCCGGTGTGAACTGTGATAAAACTGTTTCTTAGTCTGATGAACTGCTGAAATGCCAGCACGAGTATATATAGGACTGCTTTGATCGATGTCCCCGCAGAGCTTGCGTGTTCAGCGGTATGTTGCCCAATCCTGCTGGCGCTTGAAGTTCGTTATTTGTGCAAATTTAGGTGGAAAGTTGAAGATCTGGCCAAGGTCAGCTACCCTTTTCTACTGCAACGTTAAGTTGCAAGGGGTTTTTACACTATTGATATCCATACAACCAGACTTTGCTACATGAACGTTGACGCTCGAACCTCAATTCCCGCAGCTCATGAGTTCGACGTACTTAGATTAGCGCATCCCTCCAACCTTGATGAACTGATCATTTGTGTGGGTGCTTTGGACTAGTACTTTGTAGTCTGATATCGGTAATTGGTTGCAGTTCTCAGGTATCATTCCACACGGGCTTAATTGTCTGCTTACATATTTAAGGTCTGGACAGGAACTGGCCATTGGACTAGATAAGACTTCAGAGCCCATCATGGGAGAATCAGAGGTAGAGTCCAGTAAGATTGGCACACGAGAAGCTAAGTGGGGAATGGAATTGAAGGCCAGCGTGGTCACCGAAACCGAGACAGAAACTAAACCACCACCGACGCTGCAGTCAGAAACTGACCCAGTCAAAGCGCTGAGATCAGAGCCTGATCAGATACAAGCCGGGACTAAGACGGAAGTAAAATGGAAAGCAGCTTACAAAGTCATCACGGGTACGCCTACGGAGAAGCTCTGGGAAGTTGCAGAAGACTACTGCAATCTGGACTGGTGCTCACTTGTCACTGAATGTGTCATGTTGGAAGGGGAAGGAGCAGGGGATACAGAGGGAACTGTCAGGCGTTGCACGGCCAATCAAGTCCCCGAGAGGTCCTGGTTCTCGGACGAAAAACTAGTAGCCATTGACCACGAGAAAATGACCTTGACATACGAGATGGTGAAGAGCAGTTTGGGGTGGAACAATTACAGGGCCACACTGTCAGTAGGTAAAGAAGACCAAGATGGGATGAATTTTGTGCAGCTTGAGGGGGCCCAGTCGCCGCGGGACGGTGTGACCGAAGAGGAGAATGTCAAATTTATGACGCTGGGATATAACGTGTTTGTGACTGATCTTGTATCCAAGGCTAGCACCCTTTAACTTTTCCGACTCGGTTTCGCTTGGTGTTTATTACTTCCAGGAGCAATACCTTCACCTCTCTGTGCCATCTGGTTTTATTCTAATGTTCTTTCATTAGTCTTGCCATTGTCCATCCTTTCACCCACTGCAAAGCCGTGGAGCCATTATGCTGACGTTTATGGTCGGAAGTGTCCTTTACTGCCTAAGAAACCTCAGTATATATCTAGTGACATGCCTGGTATCAATAGTATAATACGTGATATTGTCTCATGTTTTGCCAGGTTCACAAGAGAGGAGAAGCTCATCAGGGCTTTGATTCTTGTTTGAATGTACGTTGTTGCTTTTAAGATATCTGTTCACCACAGGAAGTTGCAGATCTCAAATCACTCGATTAAACAGACTGCCCTAGCTTGTATCTCACATTTGGGAACATGAAGACTGAAAAAGGTACAATATGCACAGTACCCGGATTGAGGGTTATGTACCAGATTTGTTCTCTACGCTGACTAGTTTGAATACGTACTGTCACAGTACATTGCCCTGGATTCTGTTCGTTTCAAGAAGTCTTTACTTCACAACAGCGATAAATATGACTCTACTACGATCCCACATACTGGAAATCATAATATTAAGATCTGACAAAGAAATGGATGTGTTGAAGGTGGAAATAACGTTTAGGTTTCAAGTGTGAATGAGGAACTACTTGGACAATGTCAGTTAGTTACGTTAACCTTAGAACCTCATAGAGTTAAAAACATTGTCACGATGAGAAAGTACCACAAAGCGAGCATCATACACCTATGACCTCTGCAATATGCATCAAACCATTGAATAAACTTGTCGAGTATGTGAATTACCTTTGCTCAATGTCGGCATATATTCACCGTGGTGGCTAACGAAACTTAAGGTAAGATTTAAAGATTGTCTACAGGCGGCAACTGCTGGTTGATTTTCCCCAATTTTATTTGGCAGCAATGTGTCGTCCATTTGAGAACACAAATCCTTTGTTGAAAACAACAACTCATGGTCAAAACTGCATCGGCCGGGAATCGAACCCGGGTCTGTTCCGTGGCAGGGAACTATTCTACCCCTAGACCACCGATGCTATTCTGGTGCGCCGCCCGGGGGGCTCGAACCCCCGACCACAAGGTTAAGAGCCTTGCGCTCTACCAACTGAGCTAGGGCGGCCCGATGTCTGCTACCCAACAGACTTCTTTTGTGTTTCATATATTTTCGAGCCATCTTGTTCTCTTACATGTCACGTTTCGAGTCGATATTCTAAAGATTTTCTATAAATTTAATAAAATTGGTTCACTGGATACATGCGCTTACTTTATGTTTACATATGGTATACAACTGATGAAATTACATGACTTGCTAAAAATGAATATACTCCATTGCATGCGATTTTTTAATCCATATGTGTGCATGACACAATCGATACAATTATGTCACTTGCTTGATTTTCTGTGGTGATAGCAAGGGCAAGGGCACATCTCTACCAAAGTATACATCGAAATTATATATACTTTGATGTAGGGGCAATGCTACTATTTTAGGTTGGGGCTTAGCCCCATTTTACCTCTTGAGTATTATCCTTTTTTGGGTTGATAGGGTCTTCTCATCTTTCTTGTTATCCTATGCGGTCACCTTGACTCTCTTTTAGTTTGGATGAACTAAAAGAGTGGCATTGGCATTAGATCTCCAATTATCCCCTATGTCTTTTCTTAAAACTAGTTGATGGGATCTTCCCATCCTTCTTGTTATCATACGCAGTCGCCTCCATAACAGTGGCATTGATACTGATTCCTCGCCCCATAACAATGGCATTGAAACCTTCTATTGCACTTATCGGGAGGGGACCCTATATATTTCCTCGTTCAAAGTTTGATCAAGCTTCACCCATGTATGACTGATTATAAGGTACCATAAGCATGAGGCTGGTGACCAAGAGGTCAAGGATGCTCAGTGGAATATGCTCGGATTACTCACTCTTATCCACGAATACTGTGTTGAACAATACGGTAATCAGTCAGGCTAAGACATCAATTACCCTCTTACGCCCATGAATTGACATTGCGTATTCTGGTAAGTTCTTGTACAATACTGGAACACAGCCATCAACCTTGAGATGACCATGATACATTCCATGATAATCACACCCACCATCAGATTGCCGAGGTGGTGATCGTGAGAATGATATGTATGCGGATGGACATGCTCCATCCTCGTATCACAGACAAACTGAAAATGCAATGTAGTTCTTTTGCGGCTCATGGTTCACAAAGGTTCTTTGCCATATTTGACTGGCCTTTGAGAATGTTACAGCTCTAATAATGGCCATCTGGAGGTGGTGGTTACTTGATAATGTGATGCTGGATCCACTGCAGACATGTCATGTACGTTACGACTGGAATGCCAAGATCAAATGTATAATATCATATCATATCATCAAAATCCCATCAGAGACATATGACGGGACCTCGCATTCATCGTTAGGTTGTAGGTAGCATATATTAATCATTGTAGCGATAACCATGATCGATGTGCACTATGAGCTACAATGAACCATTCTACTGAATGGTTCTTTATGTGAACATTCTTGGACCTGGCATCCACATAAAGAGTACAGAACAAAACGATCATTCCATCACTTCAGTTTCACCACATCAACGTTCGTGAATGTCGGGCAAAATTGCATTGTTCTCTTGCATGCATATGAATACACCACGACTATTCTATCCAAACAATCAAATCCTAAGAACGGTCAAAGTAGCCCAGACCTCAATCCGAAACTCCGAGGCTGAATTTGTTGCGTTGGACACAATTAGACATCTATCGAGTAAGAAAGCATAATACATCGAGGATCAACAACTCTCATCTCACCGTTCCTGATCAGTTCCACTCATAAGTTTCCGGTACGTATTGCATAGCGACCACTAACCTGTGTCTTTGAAAATCTGGTTGGGAACGATCAACAATCACCGAATGTACTCTTGGGACGTCGCTCGTGTTGGTGTGTCCTGGAGCTGTTCGGCCCGGGACTAGCGACCCAGACAGAGTGATGTATGTTTACTTCGATGGACGATAGTATTTCCCGTCTTAAGAAAGCTTTATTTGTTGATCAAACGCACAGATCTATCCTCAAACTGCACGGGATCAAGAATACTTTGCGGCATCTTATCTTTTTCTCCCCAGACAATGCCAGGTGACAGCATAATTACCGCTACATCCATATGTAGGTTAAACAACTAATCGTGTAAGTTTCTGATTCAATTCGACGGCGTTTTCTTGGTGCAAAAACCAAGCAAAACGAAAGGTGATCCGTCTCCGGAACCATTGCTTTGAAACTGTTTGATTTGACACCGGTAACTAGCTTTCGCGTAAGCCATAGTTTGATATCGGCTTGTGTCATATTTGGTCGCCTGGGTGATAAAATTGAGTCTCCGCTAGTTGTGTCATGTTCGGTGTCCTGGTTCATAGAACCGAAATTTGAGTCGCAGCTGAAACCAAGGAGAATACTATACTAGGTTCGTGCACCAGGAATCTATCATGATGCTGAGAAACTTTGTGCAGAAAAGTGATTTCAGTACGCTATGATTGACGGGAGATGTCTAGATTGGATGTAAGTGATTGGAGAGTTGACTTTCGAAGTCACGAATGTCAACACTCCAATTTCACTTTCAGCAATGGCAACGGGCTTTGGTGAAGACAAAAGTTGCTAGACGTGAATTCAGAAGCCTATTCAGTCTATGCCATGCCGGGACTATAGAAGTCACATATGCTTGTCATGGATGTTGCAACTTCAGGAGAGCTGTAGGCCCCAAATTAGAAAAGAAATTCAAGAAATTACTCGAGCCCTTCTAAACAGATCATTTAGTTTGTAATGAAGAACCATTCAATAGAAGTCTGTTCAACACAGCAATAGATCCAATAGTGCATTCACAACTGTTAGTATACTCACAAGAGGAAACTCATGTTAAGAACATCGGATTTTTTTGCACCTTCACTTGATTGATCTAGCTATATTGAACAGCAATGGAGAGAAACCAGTCATGGCAGTTGCAGGTGCAATCAACTTCCTTGGAAGAAACTACATGTAAATTGGTGCAAAATGGTGCGTAAAATTCCGTTTCCGGCTAATGTGAGACCTTCTGAACTGTAGGACCTCAATAAAATCATAATCCAAATCTGGTGCGAGTTATAAATAAACAGTCTCGCTTGTAGATTATTGTTAAATGCTTTGAGGACAGCCAAGCAGACGTTTTGACCTGCTTTGGTAAGAAAAAAGTCTCCACAGTTCTTATAAATATAAATGTAATTGTAGTTTAATGGTTACATTGATTTTGGAATTGAATGATAAAAGGACTACACTTGAAAAGAGCTAAGGTCCGTTGCTCAGAGGAGAACACGAAATTCGCGCATAAATGCAATACACTAATTTCTCTCTTACTTCCACAACTTCCGTTACCCAACATCTGATTTTCATACTTTTACATAACATCTGGAGCACGTGGAAATGATTTGAATGTCTTGCAAATCATACTGAAATCGAATGATTTAGTAGTGAAATTCGTGTACTTTTATTCTCACCGACAGACGTCGGCAAAAGTCAGGGCCGAGTTCTGCTTTTCTGAGACCAAAAAATTATGTTTCCCATCCATGCACACTTCCTATAAGCATGCAGCTGCGGACGATTATCAGTCACAGAGCCAAAACAGCCTGTCTCATAAGTTCGTTGGAATCACTCATGATCACAAAGTAAATCCGCCTTTAGCCAGTGCAGATCATAATCAGAATCTAATCATGGAGAGCTTAGAAACCTATACGATGTGGGATTTCCACTCGTATTTTGAAGGTCACATGAAGTTACATCATGGATGGCTTTCAGATGCGTATAAATCAATCAATCCTCTCACCAGCTCGTCCAGAATAACTGCGTTCTGGCATGTGACATCTGTTTTAGCAGGCTCGCTGATCAGGAAAAGCTCAAATTAAACAATTGTCTTTGTCAGATGAACGAGTAAAGATCGGGAGTCTCTCCTTATCAAATTGATCCGGAAGACATCAGGAAATTCTCGTAAACTCTACATGAATATATCGTCTCCGCAGAGCTGACCTTATTCTTCTATACATTATATATATAGTTCCGTAAAAACAAAAGCAAAATATCTGATTAGAAGGTTGGAATTTACATAAATCACAGTGCTGACCTCAAGCTCCGCCCCAAGGCATTATGCTGTAGGGTAGATTCCTCTTACCCATATTATGCTATTGTGTAAAATGCACCAAATTATATACCCGCATGAAAGTGAAAAAGAGTGCGTAACACCAAAGAGTGCCTGATGGGAACCGACCACGGAACCCAAAGAACAAGTACCACAAATCGAAACCAAACCTAGGGGAGCCCACAAATAGGCAACTATTGGGGCTTCGCCCCATTTTCCCCCTTTTGTCTTCTCCTTGTACGGCTGACTGGATGGGTCTTCCCATTTTCCCATCCCGCGGTCACCTTCCCAAGGCATTATGATCTTTCTTGTTCTGACTCTTTTAATTTCTTGTATTTGGGCATTTTATGCCACCGTGACAGGACGACGTAAGTTTGATCAGAGCAACAAGTTTGATTAGAGAAAGTTAATATTTACCATACATCGAGAAATATGGCTATTTGTGTTAAATTTGTGGGGGTGTTTAGAGCTGTCAGATAAGGAGGCTGAGTCAGCAAATATGCACCTGGTCCAGGTGCCAGACTCAGTGAATTTATATTTTCATCTAGTTAATGGATTCCGAGTCTGAATCCATTTGGCTTGCGTGGGATGTGAACTTCTTGAGATATTAATATTCTGACGGACATGAAGGTCCACTTAGGGGATATGCACAAATGGGCAGACGCAATTGGAGTCCTACTTTTATGCAATAATGAATATGGAGTACAGTTAATTGCTCCACTTGTTTATTTTAGGAACCTAAATACTCATGAAGATTGAATTAATATTTACTAATTGGATGACAAAATCTTTCTATGTCTCGAACCAAACAGCCAGATTTGGACTAACATCAATTATTTCTCATAAATTTTGGAACAGGGGAAAATCTTCTCACGCTTAATTTTGGCCTTATTGTTGAAAGTGTTTGATAATGAAAAATTCATCCATGATCATAATAGAAAATGGAGACTCTAACATCTTTGTCAAGAGATTTAGAATGAAAACTTACTTGTTAAGTGGTGTAAAGCTGTTTCCACTTTTTTTTTCATCTTATACTCCTGAAATTTGAGAAATGATTGCTTCAACATCAAAGCGACTAGTTGGATCACTCGGATGTTCTCATTCAAACTTCATGCATAATATAATATACATACATCATATCAGTAGTAATTAGACTAGAGAAAGAAGTACACGTTTCTTTTATAGCTTCTATCCTAGTGGTTCCATGAGTTTTAAATTCTTTATCCTACATTATATATCTCACTCTTGTAAGTTGTTGTCAATTAGTTGATGCAACTTACATTCCACATACTTAGTTGTTCATAGAATTGTCCTTTCTTTGGCATGTAAACAAGAGAATATGTCAAAACATTTAGCCTCTTTGTATCAGCCCTTGCTTGGAACTATGTTGGTGTCTCAATTCAATGAATTGGCAAAAGAAACCCCTTTAGAAATATATCATACCCTACACCTGATAATTAACCTCTACTTGTAGAAGTATGCAATCAAATTAGAAAATTCTTTCCCCATATTACTTTGTATACTTACTAGTTATAGCAGATAAGCATGGTAACAACATATTCCCTTAATAAACCCAAATCTTATATATTTACTATCAATAGCAGAAAAGCATAAGAAGATCACACTATCTTAATAGCTCATCGGATCGTCTTCCTATAGAAAGATTCTCATAATGTTTATCTCATGTGTACAGCAACAAAACCATGGTGCTTTCACTTAGTTGTCTGCATGTTTCTCCAAGTTTGAAATTGATTGGCTTCTTCTTCTTTTTTACCATTTTTCATGCTAATCAGCTATAGATCTGTTGCTTTTATGGAGTAAATATTAATGTTTCTTCAAGACTCAAGTAAAATCAATTGGAGATATAAATAAGTTTGAGAGGACTGCTTCCAAATTAGATGCCACATTGGGTATCTAGATTACGGATATCTATGTTCGTTTATGTTGGTGCATCAGGGTCATTAATATGCAAGTGTTTAGTCTCATTGATATAAGGCCAATGTCATAAACTTCGTTCTTACTTTAGTAAAATTTCCTTTCACACTTCAAATATCAGTTTCTAGCATGTATGGTTTAACTTATGATCCTTTCTTCCCTTTACCTTCTTGAAGTTGATGAGATTGTGAGTCTATGCACTGAACAATGGTAAGAGATTGAGGATTTTGCCTTGATTGAGTTGGAGCCTTAGCTGGTGAGGTCTTCTTGGTCTTCTTTTCTTCTTTCGTTGCTCTACTTTTCTGATGGTGTCTCCTCTTGATCCTCGGATTACACCTCTTGTTTTAGAAATGAATTAGATGATATTGGTGATTTCAAGCAAAAGCTAGTTCTTATCAACCGCTCGTGAGTGTGGCAATTTTACCCTTTCCCAAAGCATAAAGATCTAAGTGTTCTTATATTTTCTATGCAGTATGTGAATGCGTGTAGTAAAAGCTACATTACCAACCTAATCCATCCAAAATACAAAAATCAGTCAAAAGTCTATACTAATACACACTCAAGTACCCAAGTTGATTTTGCAAGAAACCTATCTTGAAGAATAAAATCCTTTTGATGATATACTCGATAAGTTAGTTCATGGCTATCAATATTCATTAATCTTATAATAAAATTACGATTATAGCGTTTCATAAATTTAATTTTAGTTGTAATTTTTATTTTTTTTGCATATCCAAATAAGGATAATCTTCAAAGAGAGTTAAAAGATTCTATGAAAAAGATTCTGATAGACTGACATAAAAGGAATCTCGAGTGGCTAAGTGAGAAAGTTGATATATAGATGGTAACCATCTAATGAAAGGGATATAGGAAGTCATAATATTTCCTCTTGTTGGTTGCTTCAAAATAAATATGCACAGTAATTCCGTAATTACTCTGCACAAATATTTGTACCATGAGTTACCAATATATATATACCTAGTTTCAAGACAATTTGGTAACTAATCTTTCAAAACATGATGATTTTATTAGGGAGAAATGACGGTTTGGATTCCAGATATGAGATGGAGTCAACAAATATAAACTCCGTAGTTGTTCCATAAGTAAAAGGATGACCTTACGTCTCTTGTCCTTAGTTGTATTATGACACTGTCCATCATTTCTTATAGTTATGAGAATAAACAATAAAGACTCCAAACGCATTTCAAGAGGAAATCATGGTGACATTTTGGCACTTTTTTTTGAGCTAGATTCTAACACATTATCAAATGAACTTCTATTGTATGGTATTAATGGGTATAGACTTCACATCTATTAATTGTTTGAAATATTTTGTGAAACTTCACCACCTTCTACTTAGCTAGATTTGGTGTACGTTCTCTTAAGAAAAATGGTGTGGGGTTTATGACTACAAACCGTATACTCTTTTAAGGATGTAAATTATTAGTGACCTTTACCTAATTATCAGAGCTGGATTCGACACTTGTCTTATATTATTTGTAATATAAAATATGTTGAAATTAAAACAAATTATAAATCCAATGATCTATGTATTAGTTTTTGTCATAGTTTAGGTGAGAGAATATTCATGACAAAGCTACCATCCAAGAAATTGTGTATTAGGTCAATCTCAAGGTACCTTCCTTTCTAGTTTTACTCTGTTGGAAGTTTTCATTTCTTTTCAACTATAGCTCTGGCTCCTAAACTTTGGTCTACTTTGTTGATTACACTCCAAATTATTTCCATTTGCTCCAATCAATTATTGACCATTTTGCTCTTAATCCTTTTCCTAAACCAACTTAGCAACATTTCAAAAGCTAAAGTTCTTCACTTTTCCTACTCAACTTCCAGTATAGGTATTTTTACATCCATTTTTTAACATTTTGGCTACCTATAAAAGATCAATCAATCAAATAATCTGACAACAAGAAAAGTCCAAATAATTGCAAATTAGACTATTAATCTTACTCTCAAGAAGAGAGATGGGTTTATGAGCCCAAGTACTAGAGAATATAAGAACAAATTTTTTATTAGGTATCTTTGTAAGTGGTTGAAACAAGAGATATTTTTCTTTACCACATCATAACATGTATAATAAGTTGTAGTTTTACAACTATGGGTTCAAGAATGCATTGTCACTGTTTTAACAAGAATTTACCCAAACAAGTATGAAGAAGCAATCTTGATTTATCTTCATGTCTATCTCAACTACTATAAAAATATCCTAGTGAAAGCATATTGATATACACTCTTTAAACACAACCCTTTTGTGATGTCTTGCTTCTCTCAAAGCGCAATCTTTCTCAATGACCATGAAATAAATTAGATAAGAAAGAAATTAATGCAAATAGCTTATTAGAGTAAAAACTCATACTTTGATTTAGGTCTACATATCAATCAACAACCATTATATTTACATCATCTATTGTTGATAGATACAATAGTCCTTATCATATCAACTTCAGTTTTGTCAAGTCTCTTCTATATCAGCTTTTTATTTATGTATATTTTCCATTTTTCTTTATGTTCATATTTAACATTTTAATATTAAATAAGATTCTAAAACTAGAGGTGGAGATAAATGGCTTGCTAGGCTTATTGAAACTCTTCTAATTAAGTGGGTTAGTTTATCATTTGTATATTAAACTGTTTTTACAATGATTTTGGATAATCTGGTCTATAGATAATGAAATAGATCTAAAATCAATCATTCATGTTTAATCAACATTAATTTTCTCTTCAGATCTCTTCTTTTATGTACTTACTACTCATCACAAAATTATATTATGAAACCACAGACTCTAAAATTGGAATGTGTACTCATTTTATATGACTTTGATAATTCTTTTAGCAAATATGAGTTCTACTTTGTAAGCATTTCATAGTTAATGTATGTATACATTATGAGAAAGGTTTATATGAACTTGTTTTCTTTGATCATCTTATTTTGCCCAAACATTTTTCAAATTAGAATGTATTCAACTCCAAAATGTAAGATCATATACTTTGTCTTTGTGGTTTTGTACTCCAAAATTAAAGGTTGACCTCCATCACTTCTATGGCTTTTAGATTGAAAACTGATTATATAAATTGTAACTTTGTATCCACAATAAGAAATATCCATCTCTTACTTAATAAGATTACTTTTTTAGATATGGATTTTACATTCAAAAACCAATATCTATTCAATTTATTGACTCAATTATAATTGAGGATATGTACTTCAAATCTACAATGAAGCTTTGAATGAGTTCATGACTATCTTTTAATGTATCAGATCACATGTAAGGATACATTTTCTTCATAAAACAATGAAGAATATAATGAGAATAATATCAAAAAATAAGGGTATTTTGCTAATATCAATTGAACATTAGCTAAGTTGTTGACCATGCTAACCAACAAAAGGCTTGGTTGACTATATAATCCATTTTTAGATAGATTTATACCAATAAAGATAATTATAATTTGGACAGTTTGGCCTATTCAACAATTTAGTTTACCAACTCAATATATTTGTTGATAATTTTATTGGCATAAATACTTTTTTGGTATTGTGTGAGTTGTACAAAAACATATAAAATTAGCTCTTGTTATTAATACAAGTCAATTATAAAAATTACTCCATAGTCACAATGAAGCATCAACTCAATTCATTTAATCCCTTCAATAACTTAGAAAAATCATATCAAATTGAACTTTGAATTTGCTGCAAGAGCTCTTGTTGTGTACAATCACAAGTGGCTATGAATAAAAAGCATCCAATCAACAAAGCTCATAAAAACAATTTTTGTAAGGATTATATAATTTACTTGTTTCCTTTCTAGATATTTTAAGGACTTCTAAATTGTTGTTAAATTCCTTATGAAATGAGAAGAACCCTCTAAATTGTTGTTAACTTCTTTACTAACTGTTGGATCTCCAACTAGCCCTTTCATAGTACACTCTTCAAGCCATACATATATTCACTTTAGTTAGAATTTGTTTGTACCTTTTATCCCTATCACATAAAGGTCCCATATCAAATCTTGTTCATTGGATATCTTTCTATTTTTGTACAACTTTCTATGTGCTCTTTTACCTCTTCCTTCTTTTGTGTTTATAGATTGGATAACTTATAGCAGAACTAATACCTTATATTGTGGTTCACCTCCTTCTTTATTTTTCCACTATTTAAAATTATTAAACTTGGTCATAACATAAATCCCTTATTTATTTTCAGCATTTCAATCATCTTGTTCATTATAAGTTTTGTTGATATGTTTGACCAATCATAAATTTCTTGTTTCTGACTTTGATAAAACACTTTATTGCATTCTTTTGCTCTTATATAAATCTCTCTAGAGTGATTTTTATATTTTTACGTTTATAGTGGTTTTTATTTTTAATTGCATCATGAAATATGATGTACTCGGATGTAACCCAAATGGATATAGTCTATTGCACTTATAGTGTAGTACCATTAGTTGGACATATTATCTAGAGGTGGAACTTGGTTTGGTAATATCTTGAGGGATGTTACATATGATGGTCTAAGTAGATTAGATAGAGGTGTCAACGATAAAAAATACTTTCACTAATAAGTTATAAGTCAAAAACATGTTGAAAACATTAGAGCCAATTTTGGAGGTCTAAACAAATGAATTACGGCTTGAAAGATGAAAGATTTTATCACTTTGGGCAAAATAGTGTTACTTTCTTGTTTCCCTCTTGTTTTTCTTGTTGGGAGCTTTCCATGGTACCTCACCCATGCAGGTCTCAGCTTCATATAGGAAGATTCCTCAAAGATTCTCTTTGATCAAACTGTTTTGACCAACCAAATAGGACAAGGATCTACATGTCACAAATCTGTCCAACTTATCTAAGAGTGGAGCTCACTAACATGTCACCAATCCATGTATCTAATCCAAGGGTGTAGCTCCCTTTGAGTGGATTGTTTTTGTTATATAATAAAGACAAGGTGCTCTTTAGGGGCATCGGAGTATTGAGAGATGAAGCATGTGTTTCTCTTGTGTCCTTTTCTTGTGTTTGTCCTATCCTTAGAACATTACATATAGTCTCACTTCTACTCTGAACTTCTCGCAATAACTCAAGGGATCCAATTGAGAGACACCTCCTTCATAAATAAGTTAGTCTTTTAGTTTGTATTCTGTCAAGGTGTTTTGTTTTCAGAATTTTATGAAAAAGCTATGGGAATAAATTTATTTCCATACAAGTTAATAGGATAGGTTTCATTAAATATCATCAGCTCTAGAAATGAACAAGATGTTAAAAAAAACTTCATAAATTTTTGAGAAATCAAGAAAGATAATCAATAAAGAACCTTAACTACCATTCAAAATGGAATTAATACCCCAAAAATATAGTAGATCACCTTTTTATACACTACAGAAAATTTATGCAACAATAAAAAAAAGAATATATGAAAGTGGTATCTCTTGAACAAGAGTGTGCCTCATGATTGGGTCCCAAAATCATATACAAAGCCAATTACACTCAACAAAAATGGACTCAAAATGTTAAGTGTTTCAAAACTATCTTCTCTTTACCGCTCTTTTTCTAAATGTTATGATGGTGCACTCTTTGATCCATGATGTTATTGTGTCCTCTGGATCTTATTGACCACTTCAAAGAGCATAAAGTTGTAGCTGCTCATGAATTAACCAAGCTGTTATCAATCCTCTTTGTCTTTTCAATCTTCTACCAAATTTTTTTTAGCAATGCTTTTTCATAAATTTTAATACAAACTTCTCTTCATCAACTCCTCTAGCGTGGTACAAAAATGTATTAAAGAAGATGAAAACAATTTATTCATTCTTAGGCACTCAAGTCTTCATCGATCTGAAAGAAAGTGTGATTGCCTTCTCTCCCTTCTCTCCTTTTTGGTATTTTTGGCCAAGAATTGACGGTTGGAGGCATTTGAGGAAGAGAGGAGAGAAGAGATTGTGAGGAGAATTCCAGAATTTTTGAGGGTACATTAGCTTGTATCATGTGAGTGAATAGTTGGTTCTCTTCTTTTTTCAAATCTAGTTCCATTGATACCTAAATTGAAGGCTATGGATAATTGTAATATTTGGAGGACACAAGAACACCCAAGAGAAACATAAGAGAAGACACACAAGAGAAACACAAGGCTTCATCTCTCAATGCTTTGATGCTCCAAAAGAGAACCTTGTCTCTATTATATAGCAAAGAGGATACAATCAAAGGGAGCTATACCCTTGGATCAGATACATGAATTGGTGATATGTCAACTAGCTCCACCCTTGGATTAGTTTCATGGATTGATGACATATTGATACTTGTACCATTTGGTTGGTCAAACAAGTTTGATCAAATGGAGTCTTTGGGGAATCTTCTTGTAGGAAGTTTAAAACTAAAAAGATCAAATATTGTTGGAAAAATCTTGATGAGACAAACAAGGGGAGAATGCAACATCTTTTGGGTTTAATGAGAAGGAATCTCTTATTTTTCAAGGCCTAATTCATCTATTTAGGCCTCCAAAATTGGCTATGAGGTTTTGAGGGTGTTTTTGGCCTCTACTTTATTACTGGAAGTACTATTTTAGTGACACCTCTATTTGATCTATTTAGAATATCATATATAATATACATCAAGATATTACCAAGCTAATTTCCACCTCTAGATACTATGTCTAGCTAATGGTGTTACAAACCTCCCCTTTTTTAGATACAACATCTTTGTTACAAAACTATTGCTCAAAAGATTGCACTTACAGAGGTGCATGGTAAAGTTAGCTTTTAGCTCCCATGTTGTCTCATATAATGGGTACCCTTTCCAATGGACAAGATATTCCACACGTGGATGGTGGGTACCATGGATGCATTTTTGTAGAATGCATTCAATTTCATATTCCTCTATGTCATCAATGAGTGTTGGACAAGGTCAAACTTCTTGTATGTAAGCAAAGTGGGGTGCTCGAGATGCATATCTATGTAGAAAGGAAACATGGAACATTGGATGGATCTTCACATGTGGAGATAGCTTGAGGTGATAGGCCACCATGCCAATTTGATTGAGGATGGGAAAAGGCACAATAAAACAAGGTTTGAGTTTACAAGTGCCAACAAACATGAGGTTAGTTATAGATAACCAAACTTGATCCCCAACGCTGAACTTTGTGCCTGTAATGTGCATTTCCATACTATTGTGGTTGATTTTGGGCAATGAGTAACTTGTGTCTGGCATTCTCCACACCTTGTTGGATTGTAGAGATAAAAGTGTCAACAACATGAACTTTTAAGGCAGTTGGTCGGATCTTTACCAAGCTTGAAGGTGTGAAAGAGTGTTCTTTATACATGAGGAAGAATGGTATGGTGTGTGTAGATGCATCCACTGAATTTTTGTCAACAAATTCCACCAGTGAAAGTAAGGTGTCCCACTATTATTGTTGCTCTAAGGTGAATCTCCAAAGCATGTGCTCAATAGTGCACTTGGCCCGCTCAATTTGTCCATCAATTGTGGGATGGTATGCCATGGACATGCTAAGTTTGGTTTTGAAGATGCCAAATAGTGTTCTCCAAAACAAACTAATGAATTGAGTGCCCTAATTGGTGCTGAGCATTCAAGACAAACCATGGTGAGAAAAGACCATAACTAAGTCCAATTGAGCTAAATTGTGGAGTAATCACATTGTTGGTCATGAGACACATGTGAACAATTTTTTTAAGGTGGTCTATAAAGACTTCAATGGAGTCAAACCTTGAGGTGGTCTTGGGAGATTTGTAAACCAGATCTATGTTGACTTGCTCCCAATGTTATGTAGGAGTAGGAAGTAATTGAAGGAGTCCTTGGGGAGCATGCTTAGAGACTTTATTTTGTTGATAGAGTTGAAGGTAACTTTGACCATATTCTATCACATTGTTGTTCATCTTGGGCCAATAGTAATGGAGTGTGATTGCATCTAAGGTCTTGTCCATACCAAGGTGACCTTCAATAATATAATCATGACATTTCACTAGGATGGTGGTTCTTAGGTCTGGAGTATCCGAGATCCATAACTTGCCATCATAAAAGGTGAGTCCTTAGGGATTGGTTACACCTTTGGATGATTGTGCTCCTACAATTTGTGAGTTAGTCTTCATAGCAATAAGAATCATTGGCCAAACTTCTAGATTCATCATGACCTCGACCACCAAATTGTATAACATAGACATTCATGTGAATGCATTTGCAAAATGCTTCTTACCTTTCACATATGTGATCATCATGTTGAACCGTTGTCTCCACTCTACCAAACAAATATATTGATAAGAGAGATCTTTTTGTGTCTTGAGGTAGATTAGAGGCTTGTGGTCTATCTCCACTAAAAATTCCTTCTTGCCAAGATAGTGCTTCCAATGCTTGGTTGCAAGCACAAAAACTAACTCTTCTCATTCAGTGGTGCATTTTATTGGTCATAAATTTTGAGAAAAATATGCAATTGTGTACCATTTGTCATTCCATTCTTGTTATAAGACTACTTATGCATTTATAGTCAAATTGATTGGACATTTTGGATCATACCATTTCAAAATTTAATGTAGTAAAACATGAAATTCTTCCACATTTTTCCACATCCACTTCTTCCTTTTGCCAAGTAGTGTTGTAAGACCTTGGAAAAGTCTTTGACAACTCTATGATAGACTCCTTTAGTCCCAAGAAACTCTTGAATTGAGTCTGATCTTTTGGAGCACACCATTTCTAAATGATCTTTATTTATCTATTAACAATTGGATACCTTTTGCACTTACTCTATCCCCCAAGTAATCTACTTTAGACTTGCCAAACTTGTACTTTGATACTTTGGCATACAATTGGTTTTGTCATAGAATTTGGAGGGCTTCTCACATATGTTGCTTGTGCTCCTTCATCATCATGCTGTAGACTAAGATTTCATCAAGGAAAATGAAAATAGACTCTATCCAAGTATGGAAAAAACATATCATTCATCAAACTAATCAAAATGATTAGTACGTTGGTGAGGCCAAATGATATTACTAGGCACTCAAATTGACCATACCTTGTTTGAAAGGGAGTTTTGTCAATGTCTTCCTTTGTAATCTTGATTTGGTTATAAACACTTTGCAGATCTAATTTGGTGAAGAGTTTTGCCCCATTAATTTGATCAAATAGGTCATCCATGCGGGACAATGGGTTTTTGTTCTTCATCATTTGTTGATTTAGGCCCCGGTAGTCAATGCATCTACACATTGTACCTTTCTTCTTCTTCACAAACAAGACAAGATCACAATATGGTGATATGCTAAGTTTGATAAACCCTTTTTGTAGTATATCCTCAATTTGAGCCTTGCACTTCTCCAACTCATGAGGTGATTGTCAATATGGGGCTTTATAAGGAGGTGTCTTCCCAAGAAGTAGCTCAATTTTATGGTATAATTCCTTTTTGGTGGTAATGTTGAGGGTAAATCATCTCAAAAGACATTTTGAAACTCATTGACCACATTTTTCAAATTTACAAGAATTTGTCCATTGAGTCATGCACTTTGGACTTCTCTTATTAGACCTATGAAAAATCTATCTATCATATTGATAATTGTTATCCCTTTGATATAAAATGGCAATTTTGATTTTGTGATCTTTATTTATCTCTAATGATCTTCCATTGGCTAGTTCTCACTATTTTATTTCTCTCATCAAGCATGGGATTGTAGTGCTCCATCCATGACATGCCTAAGATCACATTGTAACAAGCTAATTTTATCACTTTCCACTCAATTTATTCATGATACTATCCTAAAAAGAGTGTTCCCTTTCTAGGTAAAGATTCAATCCTCTCTATCTAACCATTAGGTAACTTTTCTTCTTCATTCTCATCCTTCTCTAGTTCCATCCCTAACCTCATTGCAACATACCAACTTGGAGCAATATTTATATTTGCTCCAAGTTCTATCAATACTTTCACCTAATTGCCTTCCACTACTCCATTTACAACAATCAATTGTGTATATGTCTTCCTCAACCTTTGCACACTTGTCTTCTTCCTTCCCCCGCTTTTATGCTTCTCTATTGAGCTAGTAAGGCTATGTAAGAGATTGAGACCAAGGAGAGAAATAGGAGAATAGAGGCACACATTGGGACACTTGAATGAGTGAAAACTCTGAATGCCTAGCATGAGCTTTGGCTTTGGTATTTATAGCTAGCATACAAGGCTCTTGAGAAGCTTCTCAAGAAGCTTCCATGAGCCGCTTTCTTAGAGTGCAAGCCAAAGGTAACTAGGAAGTTTCTCAAGAAGCTTCCTTCTAGAAACTGCCTACTTGGCATGCAAGCTAAGCTAGATAGGAAGCTTCTAGATGCTATCTACTTTAGGTGCAAGTTAAGCTAGTCAAGAAGCTTCCCAAGAAGCTTACTAGATATTTCTGGAATAGTTTGGGCTAATTTGGCTTATTTTGACTTTGTTAGCCTTACTAACTACGTCGCTAAACTCCATATTGTTAGAGGCTGCAAGGTAAATTTATTGGTAATCTTTGTTTTTTGATGTGATTTCAACATCCACTTCTTCAATTCATCTTTCCAAGTTGTTCAAAGGTCACTTTTATGGAGACCAAGGGCCTCTAGGAATGCAAGCACAAAAATTGATGGTAATGTGCACAACTCAACCACAATCGGAACATTTCTGTTGTTTTTCTTGAGCACTTTCTCCTCATGGGACCCCATCTCTCTTTTCTTTGACCCATCCACATTCTCTTTGGAGCAATCATGCTCATTGATTGTGGAAAAAATGGTTGCCCAATTTGATAAGAATTGGTCTACCAAAGTGTGGTGTTTAAGCTTAATAATGTTGAGCCGAGACTACCCTTTCACCTCCAAGTGCTCTTTTTGAGCACACGCAATGGCTGCAAAAAAGTGCAAGGATTTAATACCATTAGCTCTTGGCAAATTCATTCTATTACCCCCTATTTAAAATTTTCAAGAGCTTCAACTGGACTCATATTGGTGATCATGATCTACATATCAAAAAATGCCTCCACGTACTCTTGTATGTTCTTCTTCTACTTCAACTCCCACAGTTAGGTTTGAGCTATGTCCATGGATTTGAAATTCCTTAGTAGCACTTCTTGCATTGCCATCCAAGTAATCTCTCTTCCTTTTGACATCATTGATTGTTCTCAAGCATTGTACCATGTGAGGGCTTTATTGGTCAAGTACTCACATGCAAACACACATATGGAATAATCGGTGATCTCATTTATGTTTAATCAAAAGTATTAATTCATTTTTGAAATCTAATTTTCCACTATTCCCATGGAACTTAATTCCTTGTAAGACTCAATGTTGCATACCTTGTTCATCCATAATAACAATGTGGCTTCGTTTTTGATTGGGGTAGGTGTCATCGGCATGAATGACTCTCAAAGTACTTTTGTTGTTGTTATTGGGTTTTGACATGTTCTCCTTCTTGCATTACAAAATTGAAGGTACACACTTGACTTTGCAATTCCTCTATTGTCATCTTGATCTTCCAAAACTTGTTTTACATCCCTGCATTCCTTGTATCAAATCCTACAACTATGGTTCCATGATTTGTACACACGATAAACGCTTAATTCTTACTACCTATTTCAATAGAGTGTTAATATGATCACTAATGAGGAGGCATGGAAAATTGAGACTTCCATTGGGACCTCAGAGGCTATCACTCATTGATAATATGCCTCACTAAAATTGTGCATTATAAAACTCTAAACATCACTTTTGGTCTAACAACATAATAGATTTTTACTTGAGTGTTGCAAAGAAGAGGATTTGATATATTCAGCTCTATTGCATCATAAAAAAATGTAGATTGTCAAGTCCTACTCTCTATTGTATATCACCACAGATAGAATCATTGGGTGTGGCAAATGAATCACTATGTCCACAAACTTTTCTCTAAAATGGTTAATTAGATATACTCTAACTTACTCACATTGGATGTACATAATCTTGATGTGAAGTGGATTTAGGGTTTAGGGAAGAAGAGTTGGGTTCAAGAGCGGAAAGTAGAGTTTAGGGTTAAAATTATCCTCTAGGAGCATCTATCCCATACTCTCTCTAAAACACACCCAATCTATTTATTACACTATATTTTCTCCCCTTGAAATTACTCAATCTCAATATTCCGTGCTCCTCCAAGAGAAGTGATGCACTCCGTTGAATTAAAACATCTACTTTGATACCATTGTTATGTTTGGAGTGTAAGAGAACACAAGAGAAACACAAGGTTTCATCCCTCAATACTCCCAAGGAGCTTTGCCCCAAAGCTATTATCTTTATTATATAGCAAAGAGGATCCACTCAAAGGGAGCTCCACACTTGGATCAAATACATGGATTTGGTGACATGTTACCAAGCTCCACCCTTAGGTTGGTTGTATGAATTGGTGAAATGTTGATACTTGTCCTATTTGGTTGGTCAAACATAATTGACCAAAGATAATCTTTGGGGATCTTCTAGCAAGAAGCTCAAAACTTCATGGATGAGGTGCCATTGGAAATCTCTTGACAAGAAATAATGCAAGAGAATGAAACATCTTTTGGTCCAAAGGGAGTGGAAATATTTTATTTTTTGAAGCCTAATTCATCTATTTAGGCCTCCAAAATTTGCTTTGAAGTTTTGAGGGTGTTTTCGGCCTTTGCCTTATTAGTGGAAGTATTCTTTTAGTGACACTTCTATTTGATCTATTTAGACCATCATATATAACATCCCTCAAGATATTACAAAGCCAATTTCCACCTCTAGGTCATATGTCTAGCTA
Source organism: Lunularia cruciata (assembly GCA_948567375.1). Taxonomy (NCBI): domain Eukaryota; kingdom Viridiplantae; phylum Streptophyta; class Marchantiopsida; order Lunulariales; family Lunulariaceae; genus Lunularia; species Lunularia cruciata. Next base: position 41,597,121 of record OX419762.1, on the reverse strand, counting down.
ATGGTATTACAATAATCTAATACACAAATATTTAGATTTTTTAGGGTTGGGAGTGATTATTTAGTGATGAGAGTGATGGGTTGGGATTTTTCAATTTTATTCTCTTGGTTTTCATATTTTAGTTCCACCAGAACTTAGTTTGAAAATTATGGGGATAACAATTGAAAGTTATGAGAGTTTATAGGTTTTTAGGGTTTTGAGAGTTAGCATATGCTCATGTGAGGTAGGATGTGAGTAGGTTGTGGTTTTGCAAGTATGGGAAGCTATGGAGAGCAACAATATGTGTTACTATCATTATTCTTGTGCTAGCTATGGCTTCACTTCCCCATGTGAGGCCGTCCAAAGGGTTTGGGGTTACAATATACTTGGCGTGTGATTGACTCTTTACCTCGTAGGAGTAAAGACTCATATGGGAAAGATGCACAAGGACTATGATTGGACCACTTGGGATGCTCATGTAAGGTGAGCAAACACATTGAGATTGTTGACACTTGTGATTATACATGCTTTTGTTGACTACTCTGGCGATACAAATTGAGTCATGGGAGTGGTTAGCATCTCAGATGGGTTATTTGAGACTAGTTTTTCTTGTTCATACCTATTCCATAAGGTTTCCCATACATTCCACGATGAAGCTAGATAGACTTTTTGTTTATCACTTATCAATTGGATTTTGATCCCTCAGTTGAGTTAGCATGGTTCTTATCCCTATTGCTCCCATGATAATATATTTGCTATACTAGAAGGAGGCATGAGGAGCAGAGAGAGTTGGTTGCTAGATTTTGCACATTCCAAGTGGGGGATTGGACTACCCTGTAGAGGAGTCTGTACGGGCTACACATCAGAGGAGATAAGTTCAACCACAAGATATAATAGATTCCACTTGATTACTATGTTGTAGGATGTTAGATCAGGTGGGAGAATATAATAGTGAAGAACAAGGCCTACGCCCTTTGTCTATGGCTAGTCCTATTGATGAGACTATTTCTTCCTTATGCTTATTACATCTATTGCATGAAAAGGAGTACCACTAGAGGACTTATAATATCAACCCGAGTAGCTTTTATGTCTTGATAGACTACTTTGCATAGTCATTGTGCACCACTCCACACCTCTCCTCAATAGGTTTGTCAAGGATGGTATATGAGCATCTTAGAGATTGCTTCTAGCTTGTTGATCCCTCAAGTAGTTTTACCAAGCTCTTTTAGGTGGCTATAATAGTAACAAGAGGAGAGATTCCTGCATTGGTTAGTTAGGTGTAAGTGCTAGTCAACTTCTTGTGATGGAGAAGGGCACGTGATGCATTAGACCAATTGCTATTGGGGAGGTCTTTTTGCATTTGGTAAGCCATACCATTGTCCTTTAGCATCATTCCTAATTTTGATAGTAGCTCAGTCCATATTAGTTTTGAGTTGCTACACAAGGAGGTTGTGAAGCTTTATCTCTAGGCATTAGATCACTCATAACAAGACCCTCAACAACACTCTTGACAACATATTATTCTACAATGGATGTTGAGAACAATTTTAATAATGTCTCACATGCATCCCTCTTTAGAGAGCTTAGGGAGGATGGTAGATCCTTTGTTAGTCTCATTCCTTTTTGTATGGTCTTTCTATTCTCTCCTTCTTCCCTTTATTACTAGCATGGCTTCTCATAAGAAGGAGTCACTATCTTGAAATAAGTCATTGTGAATGACAAGGAGATCCTTTAGAGAGACCTTTACTTGCCATTGCTCACTTTAGAGCCCTCTTATCTACTACTTGGCGATGCCAGGTTGTGTTTTTCCGTCCTTGGCAGATGATACACACATTGTGAGCCCTACAAATCAGATTAGGCAGGACTTTGAGCATTTTACTACTGAGTTTCATCTTGTAGGCTTGAGAGTCAAGGTGTCAAAAAGTAGAGAATGGTCCCCTTTAGGTATTCCTCCTCACCTCCAACTTCCAAAGGAGTATATCACATCTACAGATGGCCTACATATCCTTGGTGTGCCAATAGGATTTGAGGCTGCTGTCACAAATTTCTTAGATGCAGCCCTTGCGGAGGATATTCTTCATGTGGATGATGTAATGTTGCAAGGATAGCAAGGAAAAACATACGCACAAACAAAAGTTTCACACTCAAACTCTTATGTCCCAAAGGAGCATCTTCTCTTTATTATATAGTAAAAGAGGATCTCCTCCAAGGAAGCTCCACCATAGGATTAGGCACATAGATAGGTGAAATGTCAGCAAGCTCCACCTTTGGGTTACTTACTTGGATGGGTGACATGTCAGTCATGGTCCTATCTGGTTGGTCAAACAAGCTTTGACCGGATGGAATCTTTTAGAGAATCATCTTGTAGGAATCTCAGAATTGCATGGGTGAGGTACCGTTGGAAAGCTCTTGACAAGACAAACTTGGGGGAGGGAAGGCCAACCTTACTTCTGTTTGGGGGGGGGGGGGGGGACTGCACATTTTTGAGGCCTAATTCATCCATTTAGGCCTCCAAAATTGCCTTCAAAGATTTCAGGCTTATTTTGATTCATACTCTATTAGTAGAAGTCCCCTTTTAGTGAAACCTCTTTTTGATCTAGTGAGTCCATCATGTGTAACATCATTCCAGATGTTATCAAACTGAATTCACATCTAGATCATATGGCTAGCTCTTTGTATTACACATGACCTTTGTCTTTGTATTACACATGACCTCTCTAGGAGATCCACGTGTGGCATTTGGTATCCTCTTTTCTAGTATTTCCCCTAGACCAACCTACATAATTCCTCCTTCAATGATCTTCTTATCACATTTGAGAGCATTCGATAGGAAGATTATGAGTGTCTTTGGTGATATCATTGGGCCATGGACATTTGAGTGTGTGATCGAGCATTTGGCACCTAGACAAACATCTCTACAAATCTTGTGCAGAGGGGTAGGCCATGTATCTATGAAAGAGACAACACCTATAGCAGTTTTGGATAGTTGTGCTCTCTTTGCACCTCTACTTTCCTCCCATTTTGCAATTGTTGATAAGCCAATCGTGGAGACATATATGACTAAGGTGGAGGAGGAATCTTTCTCTCTCTAGCTATTATTGTGACAAGAGATGGTATATTTCCATAGGCATAGGAGTGCATTCCATCCTTTGCTTCCCTATTGTCAGATTGGACCATAGGCTTGCAATCTTCCTTGACAAATCAATCATTTCAGCATAGAATATATTCTCTCCTAGTTGACTCATCCATTCCTTACACTACAAGAGCAAATCTTTGCTCTTGCTTTAGCAAGGGCATATGCTCTTGGATCCTATCTCAACGATGTATTAGGATGACTCGCACCAAGTTCTTTCTCTACAATGATGAGGTTCCGCCAAGGTTTGATCCACCCATCTGCATCTTCATTACTCACTTGTGAGTGTGGTTCTACACTAGATGCAACAACGGTTCATATTACATATTCCTTTTTGGAGGACAAAGGATAGCTACGCACAATTCTATCAAGGATATAGTGTTTTCCATGGCACAAGAGAGTGGATGCCTTGGTATGCTTTGCAATCAACACGAGTCAAGGTAGACTTATACTTGGTTCGAGATGACCAGGTGACAATAGCTGATATTGTGGTTACGGATCCTACATGTGATGGACGGCAAGCAGAGTGGCAGTAAGCAAGGGCTCCAAGTCTAGGGGTATGCAGCAAGGTCACCTCTTTGTTCGTCTAGCCTTGGAGTTATATGGAGCCATGGATGCAGAGTTTGACACCTTTGTCAGGGAGTGCACGAAGGCGTATCATCAAAGACATCAGGGGTATCACTATCACTCTCATGTTTCACCGCATATTTTAGGTAACGTGTGTCTATTGCTCTATAGAGAGCATTGGCTAGTGCAATCCATAGGAGAGCAATCACGCTAGGTGATGCTTGTTCTGGTGCTCCAGTTTAGATCATATGACTTGCATAGCTTAGATATTTTAGGTGTTGTAGGGCATATCCTTCACACCAATACTATTGTAGCTTAGCCTCATTTTACCCCTGTTGTATTTTCCTTGTATGGCTTGATGGGGTCTTCACATCCTTCTTGCTTTCACATGTAGTCTTGTTTCGTGATGACCGGCTTTGGGCATGTGCCTTTGTTTCTCTTTGTCTATTTGCTCATAGAGTCTTGGACTCTTCCTTTTTATCTGCAGTTTTTGGTGTGCCTGCATTTTAAAATTGTTTTTAAGGTATATATTGTTTGCCATCTCACAGCGGATATAATAAGAAGGATAGGGAGACCCGTCAACCAATCATACAAAGAGAAAACATAACAGGTAAAATGGGGCGAAACCCCAGTAGTATCATAGAACATCTATCCAATTCAGATGGACGTGACGCACTAGTGTCTTTGCGCCAGCTTGGTTCCAGAGATGGACTTAACAGTAACTCGAGTTTGGCACTCTGGCAGTTCGATAACGGTGCTCTAAGTAGGCCAGAGGTCTTAATGGTAACCCCAACGCTTAACGTGGACTTGAGCAGTCCGCGTTTGCACTAAATTCCCATACAGGTAAATTGTGTTCTTATAACGTTCACTGTATAAAATAGAGGAATAAAGCCACTGTAAATGATCGCAGTTTTGAGGATCAACAAATGCCTTCATTTCATCGCAAATCCCTCGCGATACCGGATGGCACGGGAGAGAAACGGGACAGAAAGAGTGGCAGGAGTGACAAGGGATACCCAAGCTAAACCTCCTGATCGCTTAGCACGTATAATGAACGCACGATAAGGTTTAACGAGACCCTGCGAGGCGCGATTGCTTAGGATTTCACTGAGAGGTGGACCGTTCTATCAATGCTCCAGGATTAGATTTCTAACTTGACTCGAGAGAACTTCGATCTTTGATTTTGGATCTGTGTTACATTAATCTGTGATACACAGAATTGGAACTCCAGCATTGGGATACATGTACTGTCGTCTTCGCGAGTCGTCTGTGAACTCACGTAGAATTGTCTTAATATTTAAGCATATCCAGCAGAGAAGGGAATTCGATGGAGGACCACAACGTGATAGACTGTACTGCCGCAGCATAGACATCCGGACATGCGTCCTAAGGTAATCGGATATGTCCCTCGAAGCACTCACTCCATTCGTCCACACCACAGTACCGAGCTCCAGCATCCAGTGTCTTTTGGATCATGTACTAACCTTAGAGAAATTTCCATCAGTTTTCTGGCTCCTTCTGATACGATATCGATTCTCAACTCTCGAAAGAACTTCATAGAGGAGCTATTAAAGGTTGAGTGGGATTTATCAAGTCTGACGAAAAAAGGATTTTCGTTTCTCCACATTTAATTGACTGTCTATGATGGCTGAACACGTTAATGCAGCTGAACAACGCTTTTTATTCAGCCTATCAAGTGGAGGGAGTTCCATAAGTAGAAATTGTCTAAACATTCAACGAACCCAAGTTTTCTAACCATTCAACTAACTCCTCGAAGCTAGCCCAAGCTCCCTAAGCATCCGGGGAGCTCGGCCCGGAGTTCGAGGCGCTCCTAAAATATTTCCAAACATTTAACGAGTTCGCCTAACTTCGAAGGCGCTCGCTTCCCCGGATGAGCTCCCTGGATGCCACCCAGTTCAAAGGCTTCGTAAATTACATTTCTCGATAACTACTTAACTCAATCCACATTTTACCTTTTTGGGGCTTCCCATCCTTCAATGTTTTTACGTGGTCGTCCTTCTCTCCCTTAACTCAATTCACATCCAAGAACATTTCGACTTTTAAGTAGTATATGACTGTATATCCGTCGCCACTGAGACACTCAACTGCCGCGTAGCGATACTGTTAAGTTTATCGGACGATCAAAGGGAACGATGACGCGCGTAAGGTAACCAGAAGGATTGGAAGACCGCCATCAAGCCGTACAGCTACAGGACATAGGGGGTCAAATCAGAGTAGCATTAGGAACTTGTTCGACCTTTGCCATTGCCGAACATATACATGACATGGTAAAGATAGGATGGCACTCACACGCCTACCCTGCGGTCACCACATCATGGGTGGTGAAACAAAATGTTAGGTGGCAATAAGAATCACTACGTGAAATCGACATGCTACTGTTGAGGTGCTGTTAAGTCAATCTCTGTTGTTCTCTATGTCTCAACATGTCTTGAATTCTTAATTAGTTTGATATCACGGTTGACAAATATGATCATTGTAACTAGATGATAAAAGGCGTAATACAACACACTCTGCAAATTTGCATCTCGTTCGGATACCTTGAGAAGTTGATTTTGTTCTAATATACATGGTTAAGATTTAACCAACGGACATCACAGAGCAATGCTAGATCGAATGCTTCTCTTCATGAACCTTTTAAACAACTAGTGCGTTACTATAAATGTGTTGTAGTTCATAGGTCAGTTAACCAAACATAACCTAAGCGTTCATAAATAAACAGTATTCCGTTACGAAAAGATATGGATGGATGTCCACAGTTCCAAATCTGAACGCAATTTGTCTTTGTGAAACACCCTAGATAACTGGTATTCTTGCACACTTTTCTCTGCGCATGAAGAGTGCATAAAGCCTTCGCTAACCTATACGATTGAAGGATTGGAATTTGTAGTTGGCAAATAGGTGAGATAGGTGGGTGAGATGGGTACAGGAGATTGGTGAATGGTCGATACATGTGCCGACAGAGACTGGCACATGAAACATATCGATCTGCTCACTGCCACCGTTAAATGCAAAGTGAAGAACGCTCTCAAAAGGCTCTTATTTCCATAGGCTCTCAAGTTCTTTGGCACCACAATGACTTGAAAGTGGGTGGAAATGTAAACCCATCGATGATATTTTACAGTGACTTCTCGTTATAGTGTTAGAAGTGAAAGCGGCGACCGTGTAGGATAACAAGAAGGATGGGAAGACCCTATCAAGTAATAGAAGTACTTTACAGAATATTCGGGGTTTTGGGTTATTATAGATTAAGGCTAAAAAGACAAACTAATAGTTACTGGATCGTGACTAGGCTTACTAGATTAAAGCTGATTCGTATGTATTGTCTGATATGTAGAACAAAGCCAGCCTGACATTGATGTGATCCACCAATATCAGTCTTTTTCCTAGAAGTCTATTTATTTATAGGTGTCTATAAAGTCTGAACAAACACTGTTGTATCGACAAAATAGCATGCTAGGTTTAGCAGCGCGCACTGTGCACAAGTGCTTTTTTCCTTTTTTAATCTTCGTTGGGTTCGAAAGTCCAAAAGTGGGTCTCAATTTGTTTACCCGAATTGTGATCTTGCAACTGAACTTTAACGGGTCCTTGAATATCATGGAATGTTCTAAATCTGATGTACTTTCCGAAATAGGGGAAGCTTTTTGAGTAATCATGCACCAGCAAAAGTCAAGGTTCTACGCAAAGTTTCACCTAGGCAAACTCTACACTCTGTAGATAGCTTTTTAGGAAAAAGCGACCCCGTGTGAAAGAGAGAAAAGGCGACCGCGTAGGAAAAACGAAGGGTGGAAAAACCCCATCAAGGCCGTACAAGGGAGAGAAAAAAGAGGTAAAATATGGCTAAGCACCAATAGAGTCTATATGACAAGCCCCATCAAGCCGATAGCCGACTCAGTAGATAGCTTTTTAGGCAAAGGTTGCCTTGCATTGTTGTTTCAAAACATATGAAGAAATGACAGCACTACACTCACCCGAGAAAGATTTTCATTCTGGCCTGCTCCATCTTTTCGATGAAGATTAGGCTTGTAAACACTCCATATTCTTGGTCACTGTAATCAACATGCTTAATCACAAGAATAAACATACGAAAACATATCAAACTTGTGGTAATACGATCTCTGATTCCAAAAATTGTTCCCCTTAAAAACGACATATAATGTGGTTAAAATTGCGGAAAGGAGAGGGCTGAGCCTCGAGTAGGTTCATTCTCACTTGTTAATAATTTTCTTTGAACAAAGAAGACTAGTAATAAATAATAGGACTATATATAAGTTTCAGGGCTGTCAATTCCGTTCACGATGTGTAGAAGGGGACCGCGCGTTATAACGAGTTATAACGAGAAGGACGGGAAGACCCCTCAAGCTGGAAAAGGAAATGACATTGGGGTAAAACAGACATTGGGGTAAAATAGTGCTAAGTTCTAATATTAGTGGTAAGAGGAATCTGCTATACAACATCTAAGATATTTGAGCTATGCAAGTTGTATGATAGATAAACGATTGGAGCTTCAAAACAAATATATTTTACTGTGTGATTGCTCTCTTATGGAATGCACTAGTCCGTACTTTTTGTAGAATAATGAAACTGTGCGGGCTAAAACTATTGTAAAAAATGAGAGTAAAATATACCCTGATGTCTAGAATGGTATACTTTTGCACATTCCTTGACAAATGTGTCAAACCCTGCGCACATCCCTCTGCATAATATATATAACTCCAAAGAACAAAAAGGTGATTTTGTTGCATACCCATATACTTGGAAACCTTGTATGTTATTACTCTATTCACTCTCATCCAAGAGGATGAGTGATCACTCTCTTTAACACTAAATGATGTGGAAGGTCCACTGTTCCAATATCTGGTACAGTCACTTGATCATTTCAGACTAAATACAAGTGTACCTTGATCTGTGTCATACACAAAACGTATTAATTGTCCTTCCAAGCAAATTATCCCAGTTTCTTTGTGCCATGAGAAACACTAGATCTCTGCTTCCTCTTGGGGTAACTAACTATCCTCTATTTTCCAAAATGATACCTTATTATATGGACCGATGTTATATCTAACGTAAAATCTCGGTTGTTACATGTAGTGTAAAACAAGCTTCACAAGTGGATAATGAATATATAAATGGGTAGATCAAATTTAGATGAAATCTCGTCACTATAGAGAAAGTGGCTCGTGATTAATTGACAGGTAATATTTGACGATTGACCAGAATCTTTCTGAATTTCAGTAATCTTTCAAGGTCATCGTTTTCTCTTGAGTACCTTTGTTTGTCAAAAGTCAGGTTGCGGCATGATGATGTTTCTCATTTATTTCTGTGATTCGTAAACTAATGGCCTAACCTAGCATTTGCGTGTAGATCGCTTCACGTATATCAGCGAACACTGTCATGAACCACAGTTTTCATGAACACAGAGTCGTCATCCCAAAATCAGTAAACGTCAACATTAATACTGACTCCACCCACAGTCCGTGGATGGAGAGAGGACCAAGTGACAGAACTCGAGAGAAACAAAATTCCTGCTGAAAGATACAATCGAGGACGCTCTCTCATCTGCAGAGGCGGTTGGTTCATAGAATTCCATTGGCTATACTGTGCAGATTCTATAGTCTAATTAATTTGATCTTTATTTCAGATTTTGACACATGATCCTTGAAGATCATGGTCTTATCAGCTGGAGAGGCTTTTAATGATGTGACTGCAACTGAGATAAACTTGCATCAAGCTAAATTAAGTGATTGAGAATGAAAGCTAGAGAAGATCATTAGCCCTGCAAATCTTGACCAGACACTTGCAACTGGTAAGAGAAATATCTCAGTAGAAAACATGTTAGTCAGTTTGAAACCAACCATAAGTATTCAGTACGTAAAGTCGTTGCGACTGTACGGAACTTTTCATTGCAGGAATCTTATGTACATTACGTATAAATTCTTGAAACCTGACCCGAGGTGAGTCAAGTAACGAGAAAAGTTCCGAGGAAATAAAACTGAGCATAGACTTTAAAAGGATGAAGCGCAGTTTTCTCAATAGGAATTTGGATCTCGAGCGACATTCTAAAGGCCATTGATATTATGGAGAAAAAGGCGACCGCGTAGGAAAAATGAAGGATGGGAAGACCCCATCAAGCCGTACAAGGGAGAGACAATATCAATTTAATTGATATTATTGGGTGAGCTGCATTGGAATTATTATGACCATTCATCCCATAGCAACATCCGCCGAATCTGTTGAATTTCTTGCTTGAGAGCCGACATGTGTGGATGAATTTGGGCACTTGAGTCCAGGAAGTGGCAGGATCCAACGTAACGAGGAAAGTTTAGAAGGTCCAAGCCCAGTCATCGGGAGAACTGCGATTCCGGAAGTTGTTCGAAAGCATTTAGGGGCTTCAATTATATACTTCCGGAATTCGCGGTCGCTTTTCACCTTCGACTTCGTGGTTATTCGGGAAATGATTTACGGGTGATCCCTAAACTACAGGTGTATTTGCTGTCTCTTGTTATCTCATTTACCCTTAATTATCTTGTTGTTGAGTGAATTATTCTCTAAAACGTCTGAAATTAATTTTATAATCTCATTTATCCAATTCTACGCGGATGGTCCGCGCTTTATCGTCTGACAACTTTATAGGCTCCCATTGTGTATAGATGGTAGTGGGTCATCTTCTATATTTTTAGTAATAAATTTCCTTAAAAATGGTGAAAATTATTATTAAAATAAATAGAACAATTAACATGTTGAATGCCAATTGTATTATTTAAAAATATACAAAATAATTCATATTTTTTCTTTATTACGGAATTAAATGAAGCTATAAAATTTATTTACAGAGAGATAATGTGTGGACAACACGAGCTTAGATGAACGAAATTATGAACTTGATTTCGAACCCTCACAATAATAATCAACACAAAACCCCTGACAGATTAAGAAAGAGTAAACACCATAGTTGACATCCTCAAACACACCTCGTAAACCCTATCGTTGCTTTGCAGTATGGGACCTTAACCTTGACCTTGAAATAGTGTTAGAATCAACTTCATTCCATAATGCCAATCATCCGTCAACGTTGTATGGGTGCGTGAATTTAAAATTTTTATACGAGAAATCCATCAAGGTTTTATAGGATTTGATGGGGATGCGTGATTTTTACGGGGAGACGTCCCGTTATCATATAAAATTTTAAAAGTCATGATGTGACCTGTAAGTTTATACTAGCTACGGGCACTTTGTCAAAGGTAGAATTTAATGAGAGAAAATTTCGTGTGAAATTTTGTATGATAAGAGAATTATTCGAAACTGTATAACTAAATTTAATAAAAAATTTAATAAAAAAAATTTATCTAAAAATTCTACTGATAAAATAATTTTAAAATAAAATAACTCCATTTGAAGACCATGCAGAGAAATACAATAAGGGTTCCAAAAGTAGTTTTGGCAGATGCCTCCTAGATAAATTAAAATTTTCATAATATGCTTTAGTTAACTTTGTAACTCGACGATGAGCTAATAATTGGATCCACCGTAATTTCCTTACAAGAAATTAGTGTAATTTATATTCATTTTTTAAAATCAAATTCTCACTAATGGATGTTTAGATGTACTATAATGAAACAAATGTTAGTTTGTCATCCATGTCACCAAATAGGTGATATGGATGACAAATTGGACTACAGCAAGACTTGCAAGAATATATTTAAAAAATCAATGCCAACCAACACCAATAATTACCAACCGACGTGTACCTCATTGCAATAAATGGCCGGGTGCTCTCAAGTACCTTGTGGCACCTCTCGACGCCTTCTAGCACCTTCTTGAGATTTTCTTTGGATTTTTTCTTAAAATATTCAAATAAAATTCAAATAAACTTTAAATTAGAATTAATGTTTTATGGAAATAGGGTGCAAACTCCATATCCCTTCTTTCCTATGACTCACCATTTATGAAATTTAAAATTTGTAAAAAATAGACAACTTGGGTGGATTTCCCTAATCTACTTGAACGGGCTTTTCGAGCTGCCCTTTACAGATTTTTCACACACTTCATAAATGCAGTTTAGAAATATATGAAACTCCGTAAAATTATTTCTGAATTCTCTAATAGGGTTAATGTTTTAGATGTAAGGATGGTGGACACACCTCGAGATTTGACTTTTAATGGATAATGAGCCCGTAACCATAAAATGCTATGGATCTCGACAGCCGTAGAGGCTGGGGCCTCTACTGCTTTCGGTCCTCACGCATAAAATGTGTTCAGAATTCTTGTAAATTCAAATTTTAATATATTATGGATATTTGTAAACTTATAGTTGAAACCCACTAATGAGTTTACATAGCTTGCATAGCTCGGATATCTTAGGTGCGGTAGGGCAGATTTCTCATACAGACTCTATTGGGGCTTAGCCCCATGTTACCTTTTTTGTCTCTCCCTTGTACGGCTTGATGGGGTCTTCCCATCCTTCATTTTTCCTACGCGGTCGCCTTTTTTCTTCACTAATGAGTTTACACGGATGAAATTATACAAGGGAAATAAAAGAATCTGATGATAATCTACAACGTAAGCCATGGGTTTATAGGGGTTATCAAATTACCCGATAAGTCCTCTAATGTAAATCTGAATATTTAAAGTGTACATTCATTCAAAATTTTATAAACCCTCAAATTTTCCTAATCATTCGATTGTTGGTCCATTCTTTCTTTATGGATATCCACATAATATATTATAGATGTCACTGAATGTCCATAAATATCAATCCACTTTAAATCTGAAACCCTCTCTTGTAACATGGACTGGACGATCACATAGGGCCATGTTAATCATGGATTTGGAGGAAGAGCTCCTGAAGCCGTTCTTTTGATATTTCCCAAGGAATCCTAAGTTTTCCCGTGTTCCCATGTGCACGCACGCTCTAGCAGATCTGTTCGAGCAAAGATATTTGAAAATATTCTTTTAAGAAATGTGTAAAGTAATTTTTTTGGATAGATTTTACCCATTGAACTCTATTGTTTAGGAAATATTCAATCTAGTTTCCGATTTTTATCTGTGTACTAATGTTGAATTACGGAAGCCTGAGTTATAACTTTAGTATCGATGCGTGTTGAGACTAGGTATGGAACATTCTATCCAGTCCACCCAAATAAAAAGCAATGTTAGTGAATGGAATAAACTGAAAATCCAGTTGCATATTAGAGTGTGCATTGCGAAATGGCTAAGTTATATATGCCCTATGGAGTAGACAGATCTGTCATCAGAGCAAAGGGCATTGGCAAATCTACGAGAGAATGGTATTGAATCCCTCTTCTGTGGATTTGATATTTGAGTGCAAATAAGGTAAAGTGACTTGAACAAGCAAGATAACAAGAACTAGCGTAAGCCAAGTTCGGAAAAGAAAACATGATTGAGAAGGCATGAATTTTTAAATTGAGATACCATCAAAGGAGATGAGAAATGAGCTTCCAATGACTTCGATAAACATTTGGAGAAGTTCTGGAAATTACTGAGATGATTGTGAAAGATTCCAAAATTTCTTCATTTAAAAACTATGAAAATTGTATATGAAACACATATATGTTTTATGAGAAAATGATAGAATATTTAGACCATCAAGGAATCCTCTTGAATTGGTAGCAACTAAATTTTCTTTTTAGATGGAGGAGAAAGAGTGAGCAAGCACTTGACTACCAACAGAGGTTTGGAATAGCAACTATCATAGATGCTAGTGAAGGTGGAGGATGAGGATCTAATTTTATTGACGATGGAAAACATACCTTCTTCATTTCACAATTATGTGGCTAGACTTTCAACGAGGGAGAAAGTATCCGTGTTTGAACTGTTGTGTAACTTATTATTTGAAGAGAAATCAAGAGAGAAGCTATAAGCAATGTAGACGGAAGTGAAGATAGTGCTTTCTTCACTAAAAGAATATGATTTTATATCGAGTAGAAACTTGGTTTAAGTTCAATTATTCAAAACATTAAATCTTAATTTGGCCAAGAGATTGAAGCACCTTCTTCTAATCTATAAATAGAAATGATTAATATTCTGGAAAAGATAGGTAATTGGTAGTCGGATGCAGAAAGAACAAGCATGAGATAATGTATATAGAACGAAGAAACTTCAAACACAAGCAAATTGTATTGATTCCTCAAAGAGGATACAACCAGAAAAGAGCAAATCTTTTCTAACTCATGGCTGATAACTAAAGACTATTAGACACTTGGTGGATAGAATCATGACCCTCCACCTAAATGACTTTTCGTAGGACATGGTATTCTACATTGACAAAATCAGTAGCACCCTTGTAGATATAAATGATAAAGTTATCCATAAAGTAAAAGGAGGAATAACTAAATATTCAAGAAATTATTGAATCAAGTAATATCAAAAAGATATTAAATGTAGTGTATGTTCCATGAATGTTTCACATTCTTCTACGTGAGGAGAAAATTATATAGCCCAGCACTCAAAATGAGAGCCATTCTTGATGAGAAGGTTTAGTAGGTGAAAATATGTAATATAATTCAGGATAATGTCTAAAGACAATGACAATGACTCATGGTTACGGCCTTGTTGGACTGAGAATTTTTTTCGAAATGAGATGAATGATTGTCTAAATTTAGAAACTCTTCAAATTATTCAAAGAAAAAGCTTGCTCATTTGTTTCCAAGAACCACTATGACGAATAAAGTTTATGAACGCTGCTTTTAAGCAAATAGGCCTTTGGTGCTGAAAAGTCAAAGGAAATTTTAGACTTCTTTATATTGATTTAGGTGGACCCATGCAAAAATCAAAATTCTTGAAGATGTTAATTATAGATAACTTTTATAGAAAGATATAGGTTTAATTTATAATAAAAAATAAAATTGGGAGGATATCTCAGTGACTAAATAAATTAAGAATCAAATGATCGACCAAGTGAAAAATATAAGATCAGAAAGAGGATACAAATCCCTTTCCCAAGCCTTGACGAATTGTATATAAAGAACAGAGATGAAACGAAACCTCACTTCATCCTACACTCCATAAAATAGTTGATGTAATGGAGTTGAGGAATCATATTAGGGCAAGAATGGCAAGAAGTATACATACTCAAGAAAATCATTAAAAATTCATGTTTGGGATAAAGTAATAAGACCCAAAGTGAAAGTGTATCTCAGAATTAAAATTCCAACTAGAATACTCAGTCTCTATAACCCTCCAAGGTAGGACTAAAAGTACTTTATTATATAAATTTAGGATGTGTAGTATATACTCATTAGCCCGAAGAAGAACAGATAAAAACTTGAGAGGAGAAGTATTAAATGCAGATTTATTAGCTTTGGAGAAAGAAGAAAAAGCTTCTAACCTTTGTGAGCAAATCAATAAAGTAAGACATCTAATAAAAATCTAGTTTTGGTCGAATGCAATCATCTTTTTTGATGAGACAGAAAATTTGAAGTTATTAACATTGAAATTATTAATTTTAGGATTTTGAGCATTTATAAGAGTAGTTACATAACTCTCAAGAATCTTTAAATCTCAATATATGAGAAGCATTAGAGTACTAAAGTCAAAGTAATTATGTAAATATATCCAATCAAAGAATGGCAAAGTATGGGTGAACAAGCGCATAAAATGACATTTTTTTGCCCAACAGCGAATAGAGCAAGACGCATCAAGGGGATTTGCGATGAAAGTTCAGAATAATATTTAGATCTTCAACTCTATATAAAGGAACATAGAATGTTCATAAAAATTTATGATTCTGTAATTTTGATAAAATAAAATGAAGTGAACCTTCTAGATTTGAGGAAGAAAATAATATTTAAACGCATACACTTACGTCAATGGCAGCGGAGTAGAATCCATTCTAAAAACTCAAAACGGGGATATGGTTAGATTTATTGAAAGGTAATTAGGTTATTGTTACCACTTGAATTCATTGAGCAAAATTCAAGTCTCATGAGATCTAGGAGAAGCGTAACGAGGCTCGTGGTCAAAGATATTCTCTAGTAAATGTTAAGTGCTATTATGAGATCTTACCCTTACGGCTCCACAAAATAATGTATGTATTGGTAAATGTATCTCTAGCTACAAAGTTCACGTGGAAAATATATCAAATAGATCTAAATGAGTTCTTTAGGATATGTAAGACAACCTTGAGATTTTTCAAATGTGCTAAAGATAGAGTTACATGTAGATTAAAAAAATTTGAAAAAATTATTCAATCTTCTGTTTAAAGAAATCCGCAAGGACTAATACTTGATAATTAAGAATCTATATTTATTTGGTGAATTTTTTTTTACAACGAGTATTTCAGATATAATTTTATATAGGAGAGTAAAAACAAGGGGATAGGTTATTCATCTGGATGTGAAAGAAATTATTTTTAAGGAGATAACAATGACTTTTAAAGAAAAGATGAAAAACTTTATGAACCCAAATTTTCTGTGAAAGAATTGGGTGGAATTCATTTTGTACCTTGGTCTTATGATCTAGGGTTAAAACAAAGTGACAATGCTCAATCAAACCAAGAGATCCAAATGGATGCATTAAGACATTCAACATGAAAAATTGTATTACAATTATTGCTTATGAGGGATATAGAGGATATCTAATAGTTGATTAGAATGAGAGAAAAAGGATGTCACATATTTACAAATAGCAGTTAGTTTAAGATTTCCTATTACCACAAGGCATGATTTTTTCACATTCTTTAAGTGTGATAAGCTTGTTAACATGAAGAGCCTATAAAAATGTCATTGACAATGCTTAGATGCTAAGAAAACACCTGAAAGGCACTATGCATATTGGGTAGAGTACAAGAGCAACCCAGAACATAAATAGAAGAAATATATATTGATTGAATTTAATTTAATTGATTTGGAGATAGAGATATTAGAAGGTTTATATCAAATATGCTTTCAACTCAAGGAGAGCTTAAGTCTCATGGGTTGCAAATAAGTAAGCTGTAACTGATTTATAAAATAACTAGGTTGAATATAAATCTCTCATAAATACTAAATGTAGAGCAATTAAGTCATAGAAGGTTATAATAAAATTCAGATTTGACCAAGAATAGTCCGACAAAAATATTTAACGATAATTTTCGTTCTATTGCTTGATTTAAAAATCATACATATCATGCAAGTATCAAATATCTAAAAACTAAATACTTGTTGCCCAAGAGAATATAACAGGAAAGGTAATTATACTTTGGAGTTTTACAGAGAAGCAGTAAGCCAATTCTTTTTATCACAGGCCTTTTCAAAGGTTGATTGAGAGTCTTAGAATGATGATGGATACAAAGGAAAATAGTTTGTTACAATAAATGTTAATGAGGAGTGTTCGGAATATGAGAAGTGTCTAGTAAATCTATTTCACAATGATTACTTAGTTAGTGTTACTTTAGTTTTTAATCTTTACTGCATTTAACTGATAGGAGTAATCAAGGAGAAGTAACTACAAATATGAGTAGGTAGTGAGCTAGATATAAATTATTAATTTGTTCCACTGATATAAACAAGGAGTGAGGTGGAGTAAATTGATTCACCATATATGAGACTGACTATTAACTGGAAATAGAAGCCGGTACTATGGATATTTATCTTGTCATCGCGTCCATAAACATATAAGGAGTAGGGTTGTATTGTACATTGGTTAATTCAGGAATAAAGAAATTTGCCTTTAGGAACATCTGTTGGTACGATGAGGCATAGCAGCCATGTTAGAGTGTGCACTGTGAGACAACGAAGTTTTATCGAGTACATGTGGAATTTTTGCAAAATTTAACGCTTGGAAACATGTTACAGTACTATAAACTGCACGGATGTAGATAGTCAAAAAAGAATGATTGAAATCATAGACTAAATTTGGCAAGGGTTGCGTGAATAGATTCAATCTTCCGTCCTTAGATTGAGATGAATAGGTTGGATGATAGGTTAGTATGAATTGACCTTTCATGCAACACAAGGTGTTCAAATCAATAGCAAGCATACGCAGAACGGCTCCGTTTAAGTAAACAAGAATAGAGATCGGATCTCCTGTACCTAAATGGAGATGATATTGTTACCAATCTATATTGGTAACGACATGAATTGACCGTTCATGCAACACAAGATGTTTAATTCAAGTGCAAATATACGCAGAGCGGCTCCGTTTAAGTAAACAAGAAATAGAGTATAGTCGGTCACCTTATGGATTGTAAACTGTTCGGACACAGGAGATTATGCATGTCCCGATTGTACAGGATATTCTGGGAGTGGAGTAACTGCCATCTCCACGTCCACAGTTTGGAAAGAACGATGACAACACTGAATGATCCTGAAATCCATCTCAGCAGACTGTAACAAAGGTAAAAAACGACGAATAGTTATGAACTGGGATCATATTAATAACTGTTTGTGAGGTCCGCCTCACATATGTAAAATCAATGCAGGAAGGTCAATAATTAACATTTAGTTTGGCTCTTAGACTTTGAATACTCTGAAAAACCTAGCAGTCGAAATCCCTTTCAGCACATTCTATGCGTAATTGAAGGGAACATACACCGGCCTCAGAAATACAGGAAAGTCTATCTCTGGCAACATTTAGAGGTTGGAACCGAACAATAGAATATCACACGTAGAAGACCTACCTTGCAAACTTTGTACATCTCGGCTTGATGGGGTCTTCCCATCCTTCGCTTTTTCTACGCGGTCGCCTTCTCCCCGTTTGTACATTACAGTAATGAGAATTGAAAGATTTCAGAAACAAAAGAAACTGAGGATTTTATTCTCCTTCTTGCTTCTGACCAAGACACCGATATCACCCAAATTTCGATAGCGTTCCTTTCTCTTCTTGTTTTTGTATACGGAAACCAGGATGCGCTCAGGTTCCTCTTCTTTGCTTCATTTTATTGCGCATCTTCAACAACAGTTACTGATGTACTATGTTAGTCTATGTACAATCATCGTTAGTGCAAAGACTGGAGAAATGATTGTCTTGACAACCATTGCTCGGATCCAGACATTTAGTGACAGGAGGATATTCATTCTGATCAAGGTAACTGATCACTGGTGCGCTTTAAAGACACAATGAAAACAAATAATATAGTTGACTTCTGTTATAGATAATCTTAGCCAATTGCAATAATCCTACATTCTACAGTCAACTACATGTAGCAGGTTAGTCCTGTACTACATGTGGATTGAGATCTTAAGCTAAGAAGCTGACGCAGCAGGCTTCATCGGAAGCCGTTGCTTTTATAAATACGGTGGAACCAAGCCTTTTATCTACCGTAATGAATCTTACAAATCTCGAGGAGAGAATGAATTTATCGGTCAGAAAAGCCCGCATTCTCCACATGAAAACCCACATGCAAGGGGGAATAGGCCAAAATTATTGTCTGCATGCTTAACAGGAGCCAAGCGGACTGCAACGTATTCTCCTCTGTCCATGTTCTTGTATTGCACTATTGGAGAGCATTTGTCATGATGTACTGCTGCATATCGACCTTGTGGGAAGAGCTGTACTAGCTATGAACAAAATTCGGTCAGTTCCTATTCAGAATCTTAGTGACTTCTCTAAAATATCTTGGTGAACCGGCTTGACATCTTGGTGATTCGGCTGCTCTTTAAAAATAGACTCCGAATATCAATGCTAAAGGACTCGTGCTACATATTTGTTTACGCACGTGCTCGTGCTCAGCATCCGCTCCATAGGTGCTCGGCAACCAAGGCTCTGAAGCACCTACAGTTTCTACGCTACTCCTAGTCGACGGGGTAATGTGTCTCCACCCCTCTTTCTCTCCGTCGTCATGCTCAAGCTGCGACATGAAAGAAGGTACGTTCTCTTTAGATCTATAGCGAATAAAATGAAACCGAGAGTGCCAACCATGAGCCTTGGCATGGTTCTTCTAGCATTTCTCACAAAAATTAAAGGGCTAATCACGATCGAACCGCATACAACATAATTGAAACGTGAGGCTTTTTCCCGCTTGTCTGCTTTTTACAATCACTCAAACCGATTCTTTCCCACACAAACGAGAGTCGAAGAAATTGATTCCATGAGTGGAATTTGCCATTGGAAGATTTTGAGATCACTGGCGTCAGAATTTGTGAGTCTGATGAATAATGTGGGATCGGGAGCTACTGCCCGATATGGTGGAGTATTGACGTTGCAGTCGGTGTACACCGTATTAGTCACACTTGATTGGTGTCACATAGACACCGAGTAGTTAAATCCAGACTGAATCAAACGAGATTGTTTTAACGTCATGTGCATACACAGATGAAGCATACATGTTCTTGAATTTCAAGTCGGCAACACAAGTGATCATCTCCAAGTAAATTAGAGAAACCCAAATTTCTACCCTGCGAAGAGGATTAGGGCCACGAGAGAACATCTACATGTGACTTCTATATGAGTTTCTTTGTCAGACAATTAGAATGATTATAACAAATCAGATTCAGTACCCCGAACCAATCATTTTCAAATTGTGCTATGCTTCCGTCTGGACAGTACTATGCTTGTGCAAAATCTGATACTATAAATGTAAGACGACGTACAGTGTGAGCTCGAGTCTCCTCCTGTTAACAAGTAGGTGCATCGTTTGCATCTATTCCGGGATTCAGAGATTCATCTTATGAATCTTGAGTGGACAATACCAAGCTCTGACTTTTTCCTGAAGAGCTTTCGGCTCTCTTAGGACTGATTAGCTTGGTGCTGGAGGTCACGACACAAGCTACCCCCGGGGCCGAGCCTGACCTTCCTTTTGCGGTCTCGTTGTTTCTTGGTAGTTTTATACGCCAAATTAGTAAATTTTCCTGCCGTTTACAAAATGGAATGGAGTCTGCATAGGGCCACAATAACTAATTTAATTGTACCTTGCGTGAGCAGGCCAGGTGTGACGGACCGTGACTGTAATGAATTTGAACTGGAGGTGACAAAAGAATGAAGGAGAAGTTGGGTAATGACAAATGTGTCACAGTCGGCACTCGCTCTCTTAGATTAAGATATCATATCAAATGGTCCCTATCAAAAGGCGTATTGTGTTTGTACAAGTTTGAGATGCGGCGGCGTGCATTAAAATACTGCTCAATTACACAAGAAGTCAATGGCGGTCCATCAGCGAGCCAACTATCAATTATCTCACCCAACTCGCTGCTATAGCTACCGGAGTGCATGCATGGGCAGAAGTCGTGATATTGGCATGGGTGTAAAGAGAGGTTACGGTGAGGGTGTAAGTGACGCTAGTCTGGGAGAGATGTAACTTGGATTGAAGATAGAATCTCTTTGTGAAACCTTATCCAAGTGTAATCGAGAGTTTATGTGGTTCCAACTCGCCCTCTCTCTTCCATCTCCAGAGTGTCAAATTCATCCTGCGCTGCTGTCAGCAATAAATGCGTTTTTAATATCTCAGAGTAATGACAAGTTTGTGTCTATGTTCCAGCTTCTAGTGGACTCCAGAAACGATTAGGAATTAGCCATGAAAAGTTTAAGTAAAGTACTTACAAGCGCCTCGGGACCCACCCACCGTCGAGCCTGTGGCGCTGATTCTTTGACTCTGAGAAGCAGTTGGAAGCCGGAGAGCACGCTCTGGACATTCTTAGCTGAACTGTATTGTATTTCCGTCTTTTTGATGTCGTGCTCAAAACATTTTCAGCCTCTACAAAGCCCCATATTTCTGAAACTGTACGCTGTTGTAACCCACAAATCTACTACTGAACATCAAATTGCAGACGTCAGTACTGTATGACGTACTCAATGTTGTGTGGGGCCTCAGTTTTCTGTGTGTATATCTGGCCAAACATGGGGCTTTGTTCACCAATCTAATTCTGCCATCCTTGTCAGGGGTGACGTAAACGTTTTGCAAACCTCGGAGTAAAACTTGGTACGGTACTGACCCTTATAATCAATGTCTAGTGTCTTCATTCCCGACCGATAGGGTGAGTGTCTCAACTGATTAGATTCTTTTCTATGCTTCTGTAGCTGCGCATGCCGCTGGTACACATGATCGGTGTCGAGCTTCTAGGGTTAGTTAACTTTCGCTGTGACGTGGGGGTTTGATTCAAAACGCCAATAACTTCTCAAGTGGAGCTTGATTCAGTTGGTTCGGTACCCAGTGCGAGATTCCTCTAGCCCAAGGCGAGTTCCCGACTCCCAACGTTCCACCCTCGGAAGAAGTCTTGAAGTACTCACCGAAAGCAAAGTAAAGTGCACTTGCATAGAGCTTTGCTGCTAGCTTTGCTCGCTCGCTTTCATTCTCTCTAATGCTTCTCATCCAATCCGACAGCTATAGGCTTTCTACCGGTACTCCCGTATCAATGTGTACATCGCAGGTGATTTGCGTGTGGCTGGTGTAGGTCTAGCAGTGAAGTAGTCAACTCTGAAAGAACATCGAGATCTGTGTGGGTCGACCTGTAGATAGAACACACCCGCAAACTCGAGCCCTCCTGACAGCATGATCTCCCTTGCAACAGTTGCAGTTTGTCGATGTTCGCCTTGTCCTACAGCAAGAAAGTGAGTCACTTGCTGTCAAGAGTCCCAGATAAGCATATTAGCATTCACTAGCATCGGCTCATGTTCGCATGTACAGTCCTGTGACTATTTGCTTCTCTAGATCTTTCCTGAGGTTTTGGAGTCGCTGAAGCGCCGTTCTTCAACAGTTTTTCTTGCAATTAAAGCTTTATACTACTTTGCGGTGTCAACAATCTGAAGAATTCTGAACTTCTTTGGTTGATTACCACATCTTATGTTACATCATCAGGTTCCTTCTGGGACTTTTCGCACCTCCTGTGCTCTCGACACCACTCCCATCTGAGCGTATATTTTCCACGCCTTTTGCCTTGCAACCAATCTGCTGTTCACCTTGTCGTAGAAGGTCGAATCTTCCTCATGTGACGTGTGGAGGGTGTTTGAACCCGCAGACTTCATAGCATCAGCCCCTCTCATCCCAGCTGCTGAACGTCAGGTTCGTTAATTCTCATTATCAAGATTGTGAAATCCCAGGATTGTGAAATTCACAAAGCATCAGTACTGCCCTCCTTTGGAAATTGGTGGCGTTAACCAAACTGGCTGCCGTGGAATTCGACAACATCTCGCACTCACGGTAGCAATTTTTCATGCTTCATATGGAGCTTCAGTCATCTAAGTATTCTATCAACATAGTGAAGCAGATTTGGACCCAAATCTGCTTCACTATGTTAGTGTCCATCTAGCCTTCTGTGGCCACATTCTCAGGAGCAGGATTATGAGTTACTTGCTGTTCTCCCTCAACAGAGTGAGCCTTTTTGATAAGTCTGAACGCTGGCTCAACGAGGCAGTGGCACTGCATAAGCACGTGGTTCCTGTTACAAATCCGCAGGGTCGGAGCCACGTGATATGACTGGTGTTCAGAGCTTATTTGAAAGACTTGCCCTTAGAGTGAGCGTGGTTGACTCTTTCTCGTCCCGCATCAGGTTTCCTCCGGCCCCAGCAGTGTGGACTTCGCTCGGAATGTCTTCGTCGGTTCATCGAAGGGGCGCCTTCCTGAAGTCACAGGTCCGAACAGTTTTTTCACCCACATTCACTAGGAAGATCAGCGTTTACAGTGACAATTTTGTAGCTCCCTTCGTAATACCTCACTCGTCATTATCTCTTTTCTAGGCTAGCTGTCTTTGTAGCTAGCCTCGAACAGACTATTATCTTTGCAGCTCCCTTCGTAATACCTCCATAATTACGCCTGTTGTCCACTGTTAGCTTAGATGGTTGACGTCTCCTCCTCCATCACAGACTTTGGAGGTCTAGATTTCGATCTGTGACTGAGTGAGATGCACTCCGTCGGGCTTGGGTTCAAGAAGTCCTTCTTCAGGTTTCCATGAAGGACCTCGAAGGATTTCGTAAGAATAGAATTGCCTATCTGGTGGCTATATATTCTCGTGGTTTTAGCGTACCTGATGGTTCTGCATAGCATCATCACATTCTCTGCTTAGGGTTTTCGTCGTGGTTCAACTCAGCTTCCATGTTCCGAGTCCCACATTGCCCTCCCAGCACCATTTCCCTTCATTCTCTTCTGCTCTTTGTACCTTTTGGATTTCTTGAGAGTATTTCTAAGGCACCACCAACACCAGTACTACGGGACAGACGTACCTACTTAGAAGAATGTTATATTGGGACGCGGTTATGAGATCTGCTACATCCTGGGATGTCACATGAGAGTGGTATCAAAGGCAGAACAATTCCATTTTGAAATTAGAGTATGCGCTAACAATTGTCGTCTACGTGTAATTTGTTTCGGGTTTGGATGGTCCAGAAATTATCAGGTAGCCAGAACGCACATAAACTGCCTTGAATCAAATGTTTGGCTACTGCACAATCAAGAGGGTGCCGGGCCATCTCCTTTACACCTACTGGTTGTAGTCGACTATTCTGCTTACGTTCAAGGAAACGAAGAGTCATTTAGCGTGGTCATATACCTCCACTTATTATAAATGACTTTTCGTTTCTTTCACTGTAAGCAGATTACTCGACTGCAACCAGGGTGTTATACGAACAGGGACCAGGGCTTGTTGTATGAGCAAGTTACATATTTTCGTAATCTTCATATCCAGATCGTTTCAAAGGGAAATGAACCTCGGACTCAGGGGGCGAGCGTTTAATTGTGAAATTCACAATTAAATAGAAGACAAAATTATTGGGATACGAGCTGATAATTCCAAGGTTCCATGTCGTTCTCCTCGTCGAAATTTCAGCACAAAAAAGAATGTGGGATCAGGTTAGCTGAGAGGATTGCCGCATGTTTATAGTGTTTGTTCGGATCTGCCTAAGAGAGTATGTTGTGAACATGGTGCTCTCAGTGGACGATTTTAGCTCATCGAGTGGATGCCTGCTGCTGATATTTTAGCCGTGCTGTCAAATATCCTAGAGCAGGGATTTGGAGAGTAGTGAGAACAGACATAGAATAAGTGGGAGAAGGTGAAGAAAGAATGCACAATGAGGAATTGAATAGACGTAGGAGGTAGAAGCCTGGAAAAGAGACCAAGTGAGAGAATACAAGTGGAGAAAAGTAAACTGTTTCTCTTCACAGATGCCTCATACATCGTTTAAAAAGCGATGAATTTGTAATTGAGAAAGGGACAATCGACGTGGTATACCAGATTATGAGCGAGGCTGAAGTTCTGGAACGAGATAATTTCGTCTCGATCATGAATTTGATAATTTTATATTGTAAGCATGGAATATTGATTAAATACTAACCTACACCACAGAAAGGGATTCTACCAAGTGTACTAGAAATTGTGCTGGTAGAGTCATAGTTCTAAGAACATATCACAGCCACACACGAAAATAATTACAGTCTCTCTTGAAATATCTGACCATCTTTCGTCCTTGTCCTCGCGCGCTCGTGTAAATGTAGAGAATAGGAAGAAGAGGCTTGTGCAATGCCTGTAGGATTCTTCTTCTCGCTACATGAGGGCTAACTTGCACAGTATTCTCCTTTTGTGAAGGAAAGACCTGACTATAGCGAGCGAACCTCGGATTTTGATAATGGAAGTTGCTAATACGTGCAAATACACATACTTATAACGCTGCCTCCCTCTAATTGTCACGTGAAACCTTTGATAATTGTAAACCAAGTGACCTTGAACATCTTGATCCAGATGTACTCAGTAAATATCCTACAAGGTAGAAGTGCGGACCATCACAACTGCGAATGATGAACGCTGAGCACTTGCCCAAATTCACGCAAATTTTGGGTAGTGGCGCCTCCTATGTCATCAATGTTGTGTAAGACTGGAAAGTGAGGAGGGTCAGGAAAGAAATAGTCCATGCCAACACAAACATAAAAGCTAGTACCTTTCCGAGTACTCTCCTCTCGATGGATATACGAGTCACATTGACAGGAGTATAACCCTAATACTTGCCGATATTGCGTAATCCTTGACAATACTGCGTAACTCTGACGAGAAAATATCCATGGTAAACCATCGAACCCCTCCACTCCGGTGGCCTACACCTTCAGCTGCCATATATGTTTCTAAACTGAAAGAACACATTTAATCGACGAGAAAATATCCAAGGTAAACCATCGAACCCCTCCACTCCGGTGGCCCAAACCTTCAGCTGCCACATATGTTTCTTAACTGAAAGAACACATTTAATCGTCGTTGACTTTTCATGATGTCGCTGATTTTTGGAGCAATGCATGTCATTTCTTTCCAGTAGTAATGAAAATTTTCTGCACCTTGCGCATGACTGCACAAGGTACATGAGAGAAATCATACTCTTATTTTCCCTTCACTGCTCATCATTTCATCTTCCCAGTACTAAGCTGGTAATTTTGAATTACAGTTACATATGTTTCACAGCTATCCTGAGCAACACCAAGTTTCGGGTATGTGTCAGTCCACATATGGCTCTATATATTGGTACAAACGGGATCCGAGATTGCTTCCAGGCAATGGCTTGGAGATTGCTTCCAGGCAGATGATCCTTCTAGTGGTTTTACCGAGTTGTTTCAGGTGGCTGCAGCAGTAGCGAGAGGAGATATTCCTATGTCGGTTAGTCGGGTCTTAGGTGCTAGTCGACTTCTCACGATCGAGAAGGACACGGGACGCATTAGACTGATTGCTATTGGAGAGATCTTTTCGCGTTTGGTCAGTCGTACCATTGTCCTTCAGCATCGTTCTCACTTTCGATAGCACCTTAGTCCACATCAGTTTGGAGTAGCTACACCTGGAGGATGTGAGGCTATATCTCTAGGCATTAGAGCACTCCTAGATATCCATCCGGAGTGGGTCATCCTACAGGTGGATGTTGAGAACGCTTTTAATAGCGTCTCACGTGCATCCATCTTTAGAGAGCTTAGGGAGGCTGGTGGATCCTTGGCGAGTCTCATTCCTTTTGTGCGGTCTTTTTATGGCTCTCCTGCTTCCCTTTACTACCAGCATGGTGGTTCACAGGAGGGAGTCACCGTCTTGGAGTCAGCTGTTGGTACACGTCAGGGAGATCCTTTGGGGGGGCCTTTATTTGCCATGGCTCACTTTAGAGCTCTCCTGTCTACTACTTTGGCCATGCCAGGTTGTGTATTTCCATCCTTTGCAGATGATACACACATCGTAGGCCCTGTAGATCAGATTAGGCAGGCCTTTGACTACTTGACTACCGAGCTACATCTAGTAGGCTTGAGAGTCAAGGTGTCAAAGTGTAGGGCATGGTCCCCTTTAGGTATCCCTCCACACCTTGAGTTTCCAGAGGGGTGTATCACATCCACAGAGGGACTTCGTGTTCTTGGAGTGCCAGTAGGATCGGAGGATTTTGTCACACGCTTCTTGGACGCTGCCCTTGCAGAGGATGTTCTCCATGTGGATGACCTTCCATTACTAGGAGATCCGCAGGTGGCATTTGGTATACTCTCTTCCAGTATTGCTCGTCAACCATCCTACCTCATCCGTACAATTCCTCCCTCACCGTCCTTCCTATCACGTCTGAGAGCATTTGATAGGAGGATTATGGGAGTCTTTGGTGATATTATTGGACCAGGGACTTTTGAGTGTGTGACAAGGGATTTGGCACGTAGACAGACGGCTCTACCGATCTCATGTGGTGGGGTTGGCTTGCTTTCTATGGAGGAGATGGCACCTATAGCGTTTTTGGGTAGTTGGGCTCTCTCGGCACCCCTACTTGCCTCTCATTTTGTGGTTGCTGATAGGCCGGTTTTGGAGACTTATGTGACAGAGGTGGAGGGAGGATCCTTTTCTCTCCATGTGTTATTGCGGCAGACGAGAGATAGTCTATCTCCACGAGCACGAGAGGGTTTTCCACCGTTTGCTTCACTATCGTCAGATTGGACTAGAGGTCTACAGTCTTCCTTGATGGAGCGACAGTGTGAGCATACGCTACATTCTCTCTTAGTTGACTCGTCCATTCCTCAGGCTACTAGAGCACGTCTACGCTCTTGCTCCGGCAAGGGTGCAGGTTCGTGGATCCTAGCTCGACCATGCATTAGGACTTTCCGACTCGCACCGGCTACTTTCTCTACAGCGATGAGGTTTCACCTAGGTTTGGTCCACCCATCTGCATCTTCACTACTCACTTGTGAGTGTGGTTCTACACTAGATGCAGCGGCGGTCCACATGGCACGGTGTCCTTTTGGAGGACAGAGGATAGCTACCCATGATGCCATTAGAGACATAGTGTTTGCTATGGCACGAGAGAGTGGATACTTGGCTTGGAGGGAGCGTTCATATGCATTGTAGACGACACGTGTCAGGGCAGACTTATACCTGGTCCGAGATGATCAGGTGACAGTAGCGGATGTCGTGGTGACGGACCCTACGCGTGATATAGTTTCGGAGGGAGTGATTACCCATCCCCCTGGATGGGCGGCGAGTGCAGCAGCAGGTCGCAAGGTCTCCAAGTATAGGGGCATGCAGCGAGGTCACCTCTTTGTTCCTCTAGCCTTGGAGTTATATGGAGCGATGGACACGGCATTTGACACATTTGTCAGGGAGTGCGCGAGAGCTTATCATGTTAGGCGTCAGGGGGTACCACTCTCACTCTCATACTTTGTAGCTTACTTTAGACAGAGGGCAGTGGCTGGTGCAATCCATAGGAGAGCAATCACATTAGGTGATGTTTCTTCGGATGCTCCAGTTGTGTGTAGACCGTACGACTTGCATAGCTCGGATATCTTAGGTGCGGTAGGGCAGATTTCTCATACGGACTCTATTGGGGCTTAGCCCCATGTTACCTTTTTTGTCTCTCTCTTGTACGGCTTGATGGGGTCTTCCCATCCTTCATTTTTCCTCCGCGGTCGCCTTTTTTCTTCGATCCGAGATATGTACCAGCAATATATATTTCCAGCTTTAACCTCCCATCACAGAGCTCTGAACACGCAGCTTCTTCCGTGATGGTTATTAGGATATATTCTCAGTATCTCTATGGCATATTCTAAGTTAAACGGCCGAAGTAGGTTTCAAGTAATTTCAAGTAAACTGCCGTGGTTGTCAGGGTGCGAGAAACTTGTGTTGATCATGGTAAGCACAGCACCACTATACAAAAGCTCTCGACAGAGCCAACAACAACCATCTGGTGTGCTTAAGCTGAGGAGAAGTCGTGCAAAACTGGTGAGTAAAAGCAATATAGACCGGAAACAGCTGGCTCCGAAATTGTCATCGATTCGTCACCCCAGCCAAACAACATCCTCGACCTTCTCCTCTGAAGCACGTGAACGAGCATGCACGCAGTCACCGATGCACTTGTCCGGTTTGCAGGGCAGTTCTCATGGTGCAGATCCCTAGGTATAAGCAAGGATTGGAAAATAGCGTTGTATTTATTACTTGCTTTAGGACGTCCAACTATACTCAGACCCTTAAACCAGATCGTGGATATTGACGAAAGAATTACCTCCGTGCCAGCAATGGTATGCTTTCGTCCATCCGAGCATTATTTCTATCCAGGTGGCTCCAGATCCAGGAGAACTGATAACCAAAATTTCCCTTACCCTTCTTGCATGAAACCTTTCTGCTTCAGTTTCCACGTAGGGAGTACACTTCCAGGACGACATCGTCGAGACTTCGGTGGTGGATCAAGTGCCAGTAGTAGTTGTAGTGTATTGAAAATACCCAATTGTCATACAGTAGAAGCTAACGAGAGAACAACTATATCCAGTCAGCGAGGCCCTGAGCTTTTCCGCATTGAGATATGTTCGCTTTAGGATGGCTCAGGAATGTGCTCCGACCTGCTTTGGATGTTGACCAGATAAGGAAGTACGTGTGGGTAGTTCTGGACCAGGAACCTTGGGGAGTCGGATGTCTTGTACGAACTTTCCAGACTACATTGTATTGTACTAAAAACAAAGCAATGATGGTACCTAAAACACTTCATATTTAGGGGCAGAGGGGAGGCAGTACAATCCAACTCTCCTGGAAAATGATGATATGATCCCCCTGCCTTTTGCTGTAAACAAAACAATTCTCTTTGAAATTTATAATTCCGTAACCCGCACCCGGTTAAATCTACTCTCGTTAATGCCAGTATTGCCCCCATAAACATACGCGAGCTTAATGGATAATCCTCCGCTCGTGTGTTCATATCGACTTATCAACATAGTCATACTCTCGTATATCATGGTTCTCAGCTGCCCCATACTTTTTCAGACTGCTTTCGTGAACGTGCCCACCTGACCGGTATTCAACATGCCTAAGGAGCAAAGAAATAAATTCCAATGTATATAGTGGTTATTTATGCAGCGGTCAAAGGTTATTTAGATCAAATACCCGTAAATCTCGTAATACATGATGTACAAGAGCTATTGAAATCTATGGTCCAGGATACGTTTTTGTTATTGTACAACAGAGTCACAATTTTATTTACATTTTTCTTCCCAAGATATCTATTTCTTTAGTATATAATAATTATTTAATAAATTTAGAATTAATAGTATATTGAATAAAATTATATATGTAAATTATTATATATAATACTTTTAAATCATTTATTTTATGTTAACTTATATATTTTAAATTATATAAATATTCTAATACGCATTTTTTTATAAATATCCTTTTAGACATCTTGAAACGTGTAAAACTATCAATTTGTCGTCAGTTGATGGATTTTCATGGCGATCCAGTAAAGAGATCTAATTTGAACAGTGCCTAGGGCCCGACGTGGACCAGCGTGGCAGTTGATTATCTTAGTTTTGAAACCAATAACTAGAAGAAATGTATTATATTCTTGTGCGTGGAGTACTCGCAATCACGGGACAAAACATTATCGGAATCATTTTTGGCCGGGGGTTTAGCGGACGATTTCGCCGGCAAACCCCGGCTGTCCCAGGATTTAGGGTGAGCTTGGTTCGTACCAACTAACATACACCCACATCTAGTCAACTTGCAATTCAATCTAGCCTCGGTGATAAGTAAAACTCGTAAAACCCATTTTACCTCTTTTGTGTCATCCTTGTAAGGCTTGATGGGTCTTCCCGTCCTTCTTGTTTTCTACGCAGTAGCGTAGAAAACAGATAAGTAAAACTCAGATTGATAAGTAAAAGTCGATTGATCCCCCTCTGTGTATCGGTTTCTCTCCCGAGCGTCTCCGCACAATTCTCATTTCCCAAATTTCGCATCTGAAAATCCACATTCACCAAAGCTAGCAAGTGCTCCACAACGTAGAATCGTCAATCAACGCCTATTTATGGACATAAATGGCAACGTCCGTTCAGATAATACAGGCTAAGCAGTCGTCGAGCCTCAAAACAAAAGCTCTATATCCTCACCAAATCAGGCGAGAGAGTGCTCAACAACGTAAAATCTGTACTCGACTGCCAGGCTGCGGGCCACAATGTTATTCCGATGTACAGGCTAAGCCAGTCGTCGAGCCTCAGAACGAAAAGCTCCATGCTCCTTCGGGGATGAACTCTCCAAAATTCCATGCGGCTAAACGATAATTCAATCATTATTGTAGAGAATAATCGTTTTCATTTCGCGGTAAACTTTCGTGGATGTTCGATACACTAACCTGGAATTTTAGAGTGAATTCACTAGAATTTACTCTTTCTGAACGACAATTCAAGGAAAATTGATTCTCGAGAATTTCTTCGTAGTACGTCCTCTTCCTCGCAGTAGGAAGAGGAACTGCGATGTTCTATGTTGAAGTTGCCTGACGTTGTAATGAGCATTTTCAGGAGTCGGAATCTAACTGTTCGTGAACTGAAGTTCACGAACAGTTAAATGCCAATGCCTATTCGCATTGGCATTGTCTCTCCCTTGTACGGCTTGATGGGGTTTTCCCATCCTTCGTTTTTTCTACGGTCGCCTCCTCGCTTTCGCATTGGCACTGATATTTCAATGCTAACGTAGATTGGCATAAACTAAAGCCCACGTCAATCCGTGGGGTACTCTTAAGTCTTCGCCAACTTGGGTACTAAAATAAAAATACGAAAATCGGGATACTGTTACGTCCATCTCTCTCACCTAGTCACATTCCAGAGTGAGTTATACGGGCCTGACGATCCAGACTGCATGCTTTGTATTTCGCGAAAGGTACAAATGATGGCTCTAAACTGATCCATAATGATGGCATTCCTGCAAACACTGTTCTCGACTCAGTGGAAATCGATGTGCATGAGGTCATGGGCTCTTTCATCTCGACTCGAAAATCAAACCCTCATATTACTCTCTTTCACTTTTGAACAGTGAAATGAAAGGTAAAAGCGAATAACAAGATAAGAAGCCGTACAAGGATAAGAGGTAGAATGGGGCTAAACCCCAATAGTGAAAGGTACAATCCTCGTTCCTGGCTACCTCTCGAGCTCTTTACCTCATACAAAGTGATATGGAGATATTTTGCTTTTCACATCCCATTCACTAATCTGCTCATCCAGAACAGTGCCACAACACATTAAAGCAGCCCACGTACGATATCCCTCGGAAAATCTTTAGTACGAATTTTGCAGATGTACAGTGAATTTACAGACTTATATCTGAAATTGAACGCTTGATCCGAATGGGGGAAGGAGATTGTATTCCCGTGGGACAAAGAACCAGTGAACATGGAGTAAAAGATCTTATCCATGTTGAAACGTAAATCTTGTGAGCTGGCTAAAAGACTTGGATTTGGAATGGATAATGATCCTTCTAGCCCTTCTTGCCAATGAACATGCAGGAAAAGATATGGTGCGTACAAACGGTCTTCTTTAGGTTTCATTCTTGAGATGAATGCTCAAAGTTTAAGAACAAATTTGGTTCCCAAAGAAACTTGCGTTTATGTCGAGATGAACCAGGGATCGTCTCCGTAGGCCTTGATGCTGAAATTCTCAATCTTTCAAGGGATAGTACTTATGTCAAAGTAGAAACGAAGACAAAGGACTTGCGTCACAAATACAGCTGGAACATAGCCAGAGTTATATAAGCGGCCACTGGTTTGCCTAAATTGAATTGGGCTTGGCTGCTCTAGATCCAACTTGGGGTCGTGAAGTGTTTGTTCACATGTTGAATAAAGGAAGTATCGAGTAGCATTGAATTCAGTTCTTTGTTACGAAGAAAAGAAGAATGTGTAACTCGTATTTGAGAATTTGGGTTAGCTGCTGGAGATCTAGTCTAGGGTAGAGAAATCTTTGTATAAGATAATACTCTATTCCCGTGGGGTACATGATCTGCATGAACAATAGGAGTTTCAGATTTAGCTTATAAGGGGTACGTAAATATCTGTAAATGAATTTATGGATTATAGGGGTGGGTTTCAGATGTCGAGTTCATGGATTCTTACGGGTGATGAGTTTTACCTTAAGATTCCGGGCGATAAAAGTTCTAAAGTCCTTTACGGAATCTTGCAGGTCATAAAAGTCTCGAGACCGTTCAGCTTTTTAAATTGCCAGTTTACATTACGAACCCGATTCCGCTGAGGATTACGGGAGATATTAATGAGTCATATGCCAACTTGATACTTGGTATATGCCTATTAGAGGCATATGAACTATCACTGTTTAGGTTAATATGGAAGTATTTGCATAAAGTTTACGGAATGGCCGGAACATGTATACTTTTATCGGTCAATGTTTAAACATTTCACGGGTTTTAATATTTCACCATAAAACACCGTAAAAAAGATTTCCAGAGCTGGCCAAATCTAAACCTGAAACCCCCATGATATAAGAATTGTATGGGCCGTCCGGGAGTTTTGTCCAGGGGGTTTTCAAATATAATTTATGAGCAGTGCACGAACCCTAAGGTTCAATCTGTTATTGGAGATGCCCTGTAGCAGTCACCATAACCCTTTATTGCAATTGGGTCTTCAACTCATCAAATGTCATCTAGAAAGTGATATTGTAACCTTTTGGATTTTTATTTTTATAATAATTTGGATTTTAAATATTTTTATTAATTTTTAAGTTTTTTATTAAAAAATTAAAATAATATGATTATAAAATGTCGTAAAATATATTTTATAAAAACTTCTAAACTCTAAATTTTATGAAACGTTTTATTGATGATCAATTCTTATCCATAAAATATTTTATGGATATCCTTAAATATCCATGGACTTTAAATCTGGAACCACCCATTCTCGTTGACCACTTCCAATAGAAATGATTGAATCAATATCAATAATAATATCAATTTGCATAGGTTCATAAACAGAACGTGTAGAGATAATTTTGGCAGCTGGTGATTCGATTAATCTAAATTCGGACGCTGTTATTTGACATTTTCCATCAATAGGTTGAGCTAAGGCATTTACAACACAACCTAAATAAGCATCACTAACGTAACAAACATAATGAACAATTTTTACCTGTTGCTTTTACAGAACTACCTTCTTGTGTAGTTAATCCACCACCCATTAAAAGAATTACCACAGACTGTGTGGAGACGCTCACAACTTTGGGAAGCTGCGGGAGAGTGTGGAGATAGGAGAGGAGAGGGAGAGACGATATCTATATTTTCGGAGGGTTCTCTAGCACAGAACACTTGAGTGAATAATAGATTCTCTTTGTTTTTCAATTTCGGTTCCATGAGCACTTAGAATGAAGATGATGGAGAATGGAGTAGAAAGTTATGAGTATTTTTAGTTTTTTTAGGGTTTAGAGTGATCATTATACATTGAGAGTGATGGGTCGGGAATTTTTGTTTCCAAACTCTTGGTTTTCATAATTAAGTTCCATTGGAATTTAGTTAGAAAACTTTGGAGATGGAAATTGAAAGTTACGAGAGTTAGAGATTTTAGGGTTTGAAGAGATTGTTTTCTTGTGTGAGTTGGGATGTGAGGGGTTGTGGTTTTGCAGATATGGGTAGATATGGAGAGTAGCAGCATGTGTTACTATCATTATTCTTGTGCTAGTCATGGTTACACCTTCCCATATGGGTCGCCTAGAGCAGGTCAGGATACACCATGTTTGGTGTGTCACCGACGCTTGACCTCGCAAGGGGTAAAGACCCATGTGGGAAGGATGCACAAGGACTATGATTGGACCACTTGGGATGCCCAAGTGAGACGAGTGACCACATCGACAACAATGACACTCGAGATTACACACGCTTTGTCTATCCCTTTGTTGATCATTCTAGGGATACCGATCGAGTTGTGGGAGTGGTTAGCTTCTCAGGCGGGTTGCATTTTGGGGTTATTTGAGACTAGTTTTCCATGTCCACGTCATTCCATAGGCTACCCCACACACTCCATGATGAGGCTACATAGGCTTTTTGCTTACCACTTGATCGTTTGGCACGTGATCCCTTGGACAAGTTAGCATGGTTCCTATTCCTCTTACTCCCTCAATGGTGTCTTTGTTATGCTAGAGGGGGACACGCATGGCATAGAGAGGTGGCTGCTAGATTTTGTCAATTCCGAGCGGTGTCGCGGGGATCGGTTGGTCTCGGGAGTGCGCCATGCACATGGCTGCTTGCGCTCAGACTGCTAGGCTTGTCAACTATTCAAAGCCCTTTGTAATCAGACGCTCTCTCTACTTGCCCGGTTGGCAGTCCTTCTTGCTAGAGCAGCTTGCTACCAATCTTTCTAAATGTAGGCTCATGGTTAATGGCTTCTTGGATTGGCTTCATTGGCGCAATCGTATTCTTCAAGCTTCATTGCCAATGTTAAGTTTTGTCCATGTTAAGTTGTGTTCAATGGGTTGTGATGTAATTCCTCTAATGAATCACAGTCTATGGCCAAGTTCAGATAATCATGATCAGGTCAGTGACAGGTCTTGGAAATACGGCTTGACTAAGACTGAGAGCTCCGAGACTGGAATCCTCTCACTTATACTATTCATAGACTAAAGATTCACAAGATTCATCAAGAAAGTATAAATTTATCATAATCCCAAGCCTTGCAATTATAAATTTTTGAGGGGAACCTAAGCAGCGTCAAACAATACAATGACCGACTAAAATCTTCAACGGTGAAGCATGTACACGAAGGAGGAGAACTAAGCAAGTTTTACATCCTAACCCTTACAATTCTTAGCCATCCATTCTGTCGTGGCTCCGTCTGAGTTTTCTCCAAGTCTATTCTCTGGTCCACAAGTTCTCATTCCACTTCTCTCTTATTCTTGGCCCGCAACTAATCACTTCCTTCTTTGGCATTTCCCAAAAACTCTTTGTTATGTCATTCTCCTGAAAAAAAAACTGCTCACACCTTTCTTGAAAACAAGTCACTTCCTGCCCTTCTTGAAAGCTCCCACATTCTTGTCTCAAAAACTCCACATGGGAAATTCTTTGTTCCTTCAACTCCTGCTTCCCAGCTCTGCTCTTCTCTCGAAATCCTGCAAATTTCTCCATGAAAAAACTCCTCTGTCATTTCCCGAAAGAACCCTATTTTCATTTCCCAAAAACCCTTTGTTTCTCTCAAAAATTCTTGCAAACTTCTCCTTCAAAAACTCCTCTGTCATTTCCCAAAAAGCCCTATTGTCAGCCCTTCATCTTTCTCTCAAAACTCCTCCTGTCATTTCCCATCAACTTCATGAAACATTGCTGCCTCAAAACTGAACTCTTTGTTACCTCACAAAATTCCATTGTCAGCCCTTCATCTTTCTCTCAAAACTCCTCCTGTCATTTCCCATCAACTTCACGAAGAATATTGCTGCCTCAAAACTAAACTCTTTGTTACCTCACAAAATTCCACTGTCAGCCCTTCATCTTTCTCTCGAAACTCCTCATGTCATTTCCCATCAACTGTCAGCCCTCTATTTCTCTCCAAACTCCTGCCAACTTCTCCTTCGAAAACTCCTCTCACGAAATCCCACTGTCAGCCTTTCATCTTTCTCTCGAAACTCCTCCTGTCATTTCCCATCAACTTCACAAAAAACATTGCTGCCTCAAAACTAAACTCTTTGTTACCTCACAAAATTCCACTGTCAGCCCTTCATTTTTCTCTCAAAACTCCTCCTGTCATTTCCCATCAACTGTCAGCCCTCCATTTCTCTCCAAACTCCTACCAACTTCTCCTTCAAAACTCCTCTCACAAAATTCCACTGTCAGCCCTTCATCTTTCTCTCAAAACTCCTCCTGTCATTTCCCATCAACTTCACAAAAAACATTGCTGCCTCGAAACTGAACTCTTTGCTACCTCACTAAATTCCACTATCATTTCCCGAAAAGCCCTCTGTTCAGCCCTTCATCTTTCTCTTGAAATTTCACACTGTCAGAAGTCAACTCCCTCAAACTTCTCCTTTGAAAAACTCTGTCATTTCCCAAAAACCCTCTATTCAGCCCTTCATCTTTCTCTCAAAATTTCACACTGTCAGAACTCAACTCCCGCAAACTTCTCCTTTGAAAAACTCTATCATTTCACGAAAAACCCTACTGTCATTTCACGAAAGCCCTCGGTTCAGCCCTTCATCTTTCTCTCAAAATTTCACACTGTTAGAACTCAACTCCCGCAAACTTCTCCTTTGAAAAACTTTGTCATTTCCCAAAAAACCCTACTGTCATTTCCTGAAAGCCCTCTGTTTCTCTTGATAATTCTCCATTCTACTCCCACATTAATCAGCAACCTCAACTGATTATTCACATCACTCCCCTTGATCCTTTCCACGTTCTTCCTTTCTCCTTTCCTCTCATCCTTCACTCCCTCAATACAAAAGAAAATCCTTGAGCTTACAAAAACACAAAACAACAACTAGTTTCACCATAACATAAATCCTTGAGTTCACTAACATGAAAAACTCACACCAAATGGCACCAATACTACGTGTAGATTATTTTCCCGATGACAGCAGGGGATTGGGCAGCCCATTAGGAGGATTCTGTTAGGGCCACACGATTTAGGAGACAAGGATTGCTACAGGATACCACAGAGTCCACTCGATTACGACAATGTTGGACATTGGGTCAAGCGGGAGAGTTTAGTAGAGCTGCACGAGCGCTACACTCTTTGTCTATAGCGAGTCCTACTAATGAGACTATCTCTTCCCTATGCTCACTACATCCTATAGTAGTAGAGGGACTACCACTAGAGGTATTAGATTATCAGCTTGAGTAGCCTTTATGTCTTGATAGGTCGCTATTTGCACAAGCATTGTGCACTGCCCCTTGCCTTTCCTCAGGAGGCTTGTCAGGGATGGTTTATGAGCACCTTAGAGATTGCTTCCAAGCAGATGATCCTTCTAGTGGTTTTACCAAGTTGTTTCAAGTGGCTGTAGTAGTAGCGAGAGGAGACATTCCTATGTCTATTAGTCGGGTGTTAGATGCTAGTCAACTTCTTGTGATGGAGAAGGACATAGGAGGCATTAGACCGATTGCTATTGGAGAGATCTTTTTTTTTTGGTCGGTCGTACCATTGTCTTTCAACATCATTATCACTTTTGACAACACCTTAGTCCACATCAATTTGGAGTAGCTACACTTGGTGGATGTGAGGCTATATCTCTAAGCATAAGAGCACTCCTAGATATCCATTTGGAGTGGGTCGTCTTACAGGTGGATGTTGAGAACACTTTTAATATTATCATATGGGCATCCATCTTTAGAGAGCTTAGGGAGGCTGGTGGATCCTTGGCGAGTCTCATTCCTTTTGTGTTGTCTTTTTATAGCTCTCCTGCTTCCCTTTACTACCAACATGGTGGTTCATAGGAAGGAGTCACCGTCTTGGAGTCAGATGTTGGTACACGTCAGGGAGATCCTTTGGGGGGGCCCTTATTTTCCATGGCTCACTTTAGAGCTCTCCTATCTACTACTTTGGCCATGCCAGGTTGTGTATTTCCCCCCTTGGCAGATGATACACATATCATAGGCCCTGTAGATCAGATTAGGCAGGCCTTTGACTACTTGACTACCAAGCTACATCTAGTAGGCTTGAGAGTCAAGGTGTCAAAGTGTAGAGCATGGTCCCCTTTAGGTATCGCTCCCCACCTTGAGCTTCCAAAAGGGTGTATCACATCCACAGATAGACTTCATGTTCTTGGAGTGCCAATAAGATTGGAGGATTTTGTCACACGTTTCCTAGACACTGCCCTTGCAGAGGATGTTCTCCATCTGGATGACCTTCCATTACTAGGAGATCCGTAAGTGGCATTTGGTATACTCTCTTCCATTATTGCTCGTTGACCATCCTACCTCATCCGCATAGTTCTCTCCTCATCGTCCTTCATATCACGTTTGGGAGCTTTTGAAAGGAGGATTATGGGAGTCTTTGGTGATATTATTGGACCAAGGATTTTTGAGTGTGTGATAGTGGATTTGGCATGTAGACAAACGGCTCTGCTGATCTCATGTGGTGGGGTTGGCTTCCTTTCTATGGAGGAGACGGCACCTATAGCATTTTTGGGTAGTTGGGCTCTCTTGGCACCCCTACTTTCCTCCTATTTTGTGGTCGTTGATAGGCCGGTTTTGGAGACTTATGTGACAAAGGTGGAGGGAGGATCCCATTCTCTCCAAGTGTTATTACAGCAGACAAGAGTTAGTCTATCCTCTCAAGCATGAGAGGATTTTCCACCATTTGTTTCACTATCATCAGATTGGAGTAGAGGTTTATAGTCTTCCTTGATGGAGCGACAGTGTGAGCATACGCTACATTCTCTTAGTCGACTCGTCCATTCCTTAGGCTACTAGAGCGCATCTTTGCCCTTGCTCTGGCAAGGGTGTAGGCTCTTGGATCCTAGCTCAACCATGCATTAGGGCATTCTGACTTGCACTAGCTACTTTCTCTACAACGATGAGGTTTTGCCTAGGTTTGGTCCACCCATCTGCATATTCATTACTCACTTGTGAGTGTGGTCCTACACTAGATGCAGTAGCGGTCCACATGACACGGTGTCCTTTTGGAGGACAAAGGATAGCTACCCATGATGCCATTAGGGACATAGTGTTTGCTTTATGTTTTATTTTATTTATGTTTGTTTTTTTCTACTTTTATTTATGTTTGTTTTTATCACAAGAGAGTGGATACTTGGCTTGGAGGGAGCGTTTGTATGCTTAGCAGACGACACGTGTCAGAGAAGACTTATGCTTGGTCCAAGATGATTAGGTGATAGTAGCGGATATCATGGTTACCGACCCTACACGAGATACAGTTTTGGAGAGAGTGATTACCCATCCTCCTAGATGGGCGATGAGTGTAGCAGTAGGTCGTAAGGTCTCCAAGTATAGGGGCATGTAGCAAGGTCATCTCTTTGTTCCTCTAGTCTTTGAGTTATATGGACCGATGGACACGGCATTTGACACATTTGTCAAGGAGTGCACGAGAGCTTATCATGTTAGGCATCAAGGGTACCACTCTCACTATCATACTTTGTAGCATATTTTAGACAATGTGTGTCCATTGCCTTATAGAGTGTAGTGACTGGTGCAATCCATAGGAGAGCAATCACATTAGGTGATGTTTCTTTGGATGCTCCAGTTGTGTGTAGACCGTACGACTTGCATAGCTCGGATATCTTAGGTGCGGTAGGGCAAATTTCTCATATAGACTCTATTGGGGCTTAGCCCCATGTTACCTTTTTTGTCTCTCCCTTGTACGGCTTGATGGGATCTTCCCATCCTTTTTTTTTCCTATGTGGTCACCTTTTTCTCAATTTAAATCAATTCCTATTGTACCATCTTTGATTAAGTACCATTGTCATCACCTTAAAATTTTGAACTTTGGACCAAAGCATCGTGCCATGTTGATACATCAAGGGATTGGATTGGGCACTTTCCAAAATTTCATCGCGATTTCATAGAATAGTATGGTGTGTGTACACAAGTCACCCAACAAAAATTATCATACTGAACCTATTTCCATAAAATGTGGCACTCTTGTATTACATATTCTTTCCAGATTTTCAGAAAAGCTTGCACAATTGTATATACAACCTCACTCTATTCAGTGCACGTGGTGTTTATTCTTTTGTCTCATAAAATTTTAAGGAAATGACTTCATTTTTCTAATAATCCCAAACATATGCAATTGACACTTGTTCTAAATTTGAAACAGTAGAAAAAGGCCAAACTATCATTCATACTTTGATAATTTTGAATACTCTGGAGATATCATTATCAAATTTCAGATTTGTCTTGATTAGTCACTGGAGTCAAAATGATAGCAAAATATTCATCCGCTCAAACCACATATACTCATATACACCAATACTGTGATTCCTTTCTTCCTTTCACCTAATGTCTTCATATTCTCCTTACTTATTATTACAAGCTGTCTTGATGGATGACTAGGGAGAGTCGTGTCTACTTAGGTCTTCTTAGTTCAATTCCGAGCATGGACTTTATTCCTCCCAACCTATGAAGAGTGTATCAAGATATTGGAAGATTACTTTTAGTATTTATCAGTTTTTATATAGGAATTAGTCAACCCTACAGGATGAGTATACCATGCAAACCCAAGTAATAGCAAGGAGTATCACCAAGTCCTATCACTTTTTCCAATGATACTTTATGTGCACTATAGACTCCCCATCCATTAACTACTTATGACTTTTCTTCTTTTCGCCATGACCATCATGTAGATGAAGAACAAAAATTTATGGAGTTCTTTTTTGCTCATGCTTCACTCTATTCTCCATGTTTCTCAATGGGTGGACTCTTGGGATTGGTTTTTGAGCATTTGTGTGATTATCTCCCTCCCTACACATCAAATTTGAGCTTCCTTCCTCTTTATGGATTTTTTAAGTGCAATGCTTCAGATCTGGTGCTCCTAGAGTTGCTTATTTGATTGATATATCTCATCTTCTTGCTCATTCCAAGGAAATTTCAATATTTACCCCTATTTCTATTGTGGATATTTTCCTACATTTAGTCTCAAGTACTATTTGTTTATAATTTTTGTTTGCATTCAAGCTTCCTTGGACATCCATCCCAATTGATTGATTGTTCTTTTGATAGTATGAAACACCACACTTTCTCTATTCTATTAGGGCTATGTATACTTCCATAGGTATCAAATGAGTGTTATAGACTCTAGATAGCTTATAATGCTATCATTGTAGGATGTTTGTCACGCTATTTGTAATGTCACATCTAGATTGCTCAAACACTAGAGTTGTAGTGATAGTAGTTAGAGTTATTTCACCAATTTCTCATAGACTACTTTCCTACGGTCAGATTTTGTGTTCAGGGTACTGACTTCACGGTGGGGCCTATTGTCACTTTGCACCCTTTGCACCATCAAGTGTGCCATCAGCGGGACCGTTAGGGTTTCAGACCTAGCTCAAGTCCAGGGGTACACTTTCAAAGTGCAGCTCCGGAGAGCTCACTTCTCTAATGTTGACCCTTCGAGTTCCTGGCTATGGTGAATAGAGGTTGGTGAACATCACTTGGATTCTCTTAGCTAGAGTGGGTGTGGCTTGACTGTAATCAATGCCCAATTGTTGGCAATTTCTAGAGTGACAGATCAAGTACTGATCTGAGTTGAGTGTATGTGAGAGTTGTAAACAATCTGGTTACATTAGAGAAATGAAATCAAGGGGAAATTTGGTGTAGAAACTTTGAGTGTTGGTGGTATCTCCAAGCTCGGTGGATAGTTGGTAGCTCGATTGAAGTTCAGTTTTTCCTCGGTGTGTAGAAGCTCATTGCTTGATGCAGATTTGGTAGTAAGGTGGACAATATGCGGAAGCGCTGGCCAATTTTTGAGCAAGGGAGAAGCAATTTTTTAGTAGTGGTTGTGATTTTGAGCTCAAGACGTGAAAGCAAGTTGCAAGTTGGGCTCAAAAAGTAAAATTGAAGGTGGAGTTTGGAAGCTATTCTTGTGAATTTATGATTTGGAGAAACCCATGTTTTCAATTTGGCTTGAGTGAAGAGAGTGGAGGATTTGGCAGTCATCCAAATTTAGGGTTTATGTCAGATTTTACGTCAGATTTTGTTGGAGTTTACATCAAATTTTGGCCAGATTTGGAGCACTTTTGCTAGTTTGGAAGGGGTTCAAAGTGGAAAGAAGAAAGGCCTTATTTGGGTGTTTAGAGGCTTCAAGGCATAGGGCTGTGGGCTATGAGAGGCTACAAAGGTGTAATACTCTGAGGACAAGAGAAGAGAGAAAACACAGATTGTATACTCAAACAATCGTCCCCCAAGGGAGCACCTTCTCTTTATTATATAGACAAAGAGGATCTCCTCCAAGGAAGCTCCACCATAGGATTAGGGACACAGATAGGTGACATGTCAGCAAGCTCCACCCTTGGATTACTTACTTGGATAGGTGACATGTCTGGTCTAGGTCCTATCTGGTTGGTCAAACAAGCTTTGACCGGAGGAATCTTTTAGGGAATCTTCCTGTAGGAATCTCAAAATCACATGAGTAAGGTACCATTGGAAAGCTCTCAACAAGACAAAGCAAGGGGAGGGTAGGCCAGCCTTTCCTCTACATTTCCGAGGGGGATTTTGCACATTTTGGAGGCCTAATTCATCCGTTTAAGCCTCCAAAATTGCCTTGAAAGATTTCAGGCATATTTTGGTTCCTACTCTATTAGTAGAAGTCTCCTTTTGGTGATACCTCTTTTTGATCTGTTTAGTCTATCATGTGTAACATCCTTCCAGATGTTACCAAACCAATTCTCACCTTTAAATCATATGTCTAGCTATTGGTTCTAAGGTTCTCAAGTCTATTTCGGTTGTTGCCCTATTAGTAGAAGTACTCTTTTGGTGATACTTCTATCTTATCTATTTTGACCATCATGTATAACATCATTCTAGATGTTACCAAACTAAATTTCACATCTAGATCATATGGCTAGCTCTTGGTATTACAGAAGGCCTAGAAGGGCCAATGTAATACTGGTGTTGGAACTTGGTGGGGTACTTGCGGTTGCAGTTTGTGGTTCCGATTTGCGGTTGCAATTGCAGTTACTTTGTCACAACAGAGTTCGTTGGGGATTCTAAAGGAGTTAGCCCTATAGTACGTAATGGGTTTACTCGGACTAGCACTTGGTATCAGCTTGTATCTTAGGTCCCAGTGAGGGAGGAGATTGACTCTGAGTTGGAGTTTGACACAAGAGCTGATTTAGTTGAAAGTGCACTTGGGTATGTCCGCACCATTGTTGTGGGACATGGAAAACGATTATAGAACCTCCAAAGGCCCTAGGCGTTACTAGGTACAATGGGTACCATGGAGTTGGATGACTTCATCTAGGAGTTTGATAGTTGGTGTGATCTGTAGTAGATCCGGAACCTTACTTTGTTTACGCCCTTCATGGCATGGAAGGGGTTGTTTCAGCATTTGGAGGGTCCACCGATGGATGACTACCATGAGTTCAAGAGGGCTCATTTGGAGGAGATTGAGTTATGGAGACAATATTGGTCTCCAAACTATGTCTCTATCACTTTAGGCTCTGATGCCACAAGTAGATTGGTTGTACCTACGAGTTCTAGCTCAAGTAGTGTTGGTGGAGCTAGTGGAGGTGCACTAGCTAGAGATAGTGCTACTACAAATGGAGGTATTGCTACAAGAGGTGGTGTGGTATAGGGGTTTAACCTCATGGTGGAGTTCTTCTTGTGTTTGAGGTAGAACTACCAGGGAGTGTGGACTAACAAGCTAAGGAGCTTGTAGGAGTTCCAAGAGAAGGCTGGAGAGAGCCTACGCAAGGCATACACTCACATGAGGCTGCTGATTAGTTTCCCTTAGGGAGTTACTAAGGCCCAAGCAGTCCAATTTTGGTATGGGATACTAGACAAGGAGTTGCGACATAGAGTTTGTGATGTTATGTTGTTACATGCTACTTCACCTACTTTGGTATTGGTCTTTGGTTTGGCTGAGCATATTGAGCTCAACATGGTGGAGAAGAGAGTGGTGACATCTTGATTTGGTAGGGAGACCTCATCCATGGCTATGACTTTTAGAGTGTAGCATAGTGCACTACACCCAGTCGGTTTTTGAGGATAGGGTGGATAGCCCAGATCCTATAGGGTGAGTGGAGGGCCTAGTGGAGTTAGACTCTTACCTTCAATTTTTGGGTCAGTAGCAGCCAATGAGTAGTGGTGTTGCTTGTTGGACTTGTGGTGGACCTCACCATCAAAGAGAGTGTACTCAAGTTAGTGGACCTGATACCTCAGGTGCATCACAGCCAACATAGAGGCAGTGTGAGCATTGCCATTGATTTGGCCACACTAGTGACCGGTGCTTTGACCTACACTCAGACTTATGGAGTGGTAGGGCTGCTATGGCAAGTAGTAGAGGAGCTCCAGTTCTGGAGGACGTGGTGGTAGAGGATCTACACCTAGTAGGGGTGCAGTACTTGCTTTTACTTCTGATACAACTATGGCTACTCGGATTAAGCAATTGGAGTAGAGATTGGCTAGTATGGCTATTGCTTAGAGAAGATCAGATTCGGGTGTTGAGGCTTCCACCTCATATGTTGGTGATAGAGATGCTTTGGATTTCATGTGCAAAGTAGCTCAGGTGGATGCATCTGTAGTAGTGACTAGGAGTGCAATA
This sequence comes from Lunularia cruciata, assembly GCA_948567375.1. Taxonomy (NCBI): domain Eukaryota; kingdom Viridiplantae; phylum Streptophyta; class Marchantiopsida; order Lunulariales; family Lunulariaceae; genus Lunularia; species Lunularia cruciata. The sequence goes on along the minus strand of OX419762.1, from coordinate 41,552,123 downwards.
CATGCTCCAAAGCCTAGAGGAGCATCAGTGGAGTTGGACCCATAAAGAGGAGAGGTTGGGAGACAGGTCAGACTTCCCCAGTCTTTCATGCTATCCAAGGCATTGCAGACAATAGCCATGGCTCCTAGACGTCCTAGTGCAGGTGTGGTAGGTGGTGATAGAGTGCATGATCGGCTACCCGCTAGCCCGCCACATGCTACTACACAGATTGAGTCTAACACAATGTTGGGGGGCGGCTCAGCTGATTATGTAGTGCCCTTTGTTTTCAACCAATGACATGTTTACATTGGGAGTTGACCCAGCCCCAATGTTTTGGTTGGCTGCCATGTTTTATGAGAGTAGGGATGATGTAGTTCCAACTACTAGAGCAGAGGTGGTTGGTAGTGGAGTTGACTTGGTTGAGGAGCATAGGATCCGTTCAACAACTAGTGGTTTATGGCAGGCAACAACGGTTAGATTGGAGGAGTTGCCAACTAGACCGGCCTTTGAGAGAGCGCAGTTCACACCCGGTATTGTCCTATTGGATAACCAAAGGGGGATTTTCTGCTTGGTGGGACCTTCAAGGAAAGTCTATATACCACAGAGAGTCTTGTTAGACTCAGGTGCATAGCCTCTTATGTTGGGGAAGGCTGCAATAGTTGGTCTGGAGTTACAGAAGACCAATGTGGAGAGGTGTCCATTTCAAATCAGGACATCTCTAGGTGGTGGTTCGACACAATACATCACACGTGAGGAGCTTGTTGTCCAGGTTCAGCCTGGTCATCTGACTTATAGCTTGGTGGGAGCTCAAGCTATTGCAACAATAGCTGAGTCATATGATGTGCTAGTTGGGGGAGAAGTGTTATACCCCATGGGTTTCAACATTGACTATTGGGGGGAGACAGCCTCCTATAGACCAGGTTGGCAGTCTGGTGAGGGATGGGTATGTCACCTACCAGTACGCTTCAATAGTGGCAATCTTGGCTCACTACAATTCGGGACCATGGCAACATCAGTTTTAGCTTTAAGTGGTGCAATTACTTGGCCTAGTGACTTGTTGGAAGTGAACGCCCATGCACAGAATACTCCAATACCAAAGGAGATCACTCGGATTTGGAGTACGAGTGGGATTGTTCCATCCACCTTGGATATTCTATTGTGGAGTTCAGAGGAGACATTGCAATAGTATGCATATCAATTGGTGCGATAGGCTTGGAGTGGAGCCTTGATACCATCAGGAGATGAGTGTGAAGATGAGCATCCAGAGTCGATTACTTTGACACCTCTGGATATCATACTCATTGCTTGGCAATATCCAATAGAGGGAATATATTTATTGGAGTTATTTGGTACGATTAGCACCGGACTAGCTATGGTATTACAGCGGGTATACGAGTACAGAGGTACTTATATGTTGAGAGAGATGAGACTACTAGGCAAGTGTCTCTACATCATGTGGCACACTTGGCCTATTGGTATCCAGAGTTATTACCAATGTCAGCAATCAGAGGTTACCAGAAGGCCCTATTAGTAGATATTTCCTTACTTGGGGTGCATGATCTAGAGAGATATGGGCCTTATTCACTTGGTGATTTTTGGATGGCCATGTTAGGGACATACACATGCTGGCTGAGGTTTGGGTCTTCAGAATCCTCATTTTGGTGTGTTTTGGGAGATGTTACGGATACTACAACATCTCCAGGTTCATCAATCTATTTCTCCTGCTTACCTTTTGGAGAACGTTCCTTTGATGAGTGATTCTCACACTAGAGTAGTGGTAAGTACACATCAGGTCCATTCTTGGATGGGACCTGCTATATTGTTGGATGCAGCCAAAGTGGGATCAAAGGCTCATCATCTTCATCTTTGGTAGACAAACCTCTCACCCAGGGAGGTTTTACGGTAATACTAGTGAAAAATCCCATTGCCCGCTCTTTCTCATTAGTGTTGGGCTCCACCAACTGCTATAACTGTGAGTCCCAAACAAGTCCAGGTCCTCCCTCTTGAAAAGTATGAGAGCCTGGGAAACTCATGAGTGTAGGAAATGCAGCTCTAGGCTATCCAACTAGGTTCACCACTACCATAGGTGACCTATCAGCCACTACCACTGTCTGAGACTGACGCCCAACATCCAAGATATCATCAACAAGGATGTGGTCAAGTCGTTGAATCCCATCATAAGCACGTTGTGTTCCAGTAATGTCAAAGGCGTCTAAGCGTCAAGTGTTAGGTTAGGCTATGGACCTCAACTGTTTGACCTGGATTATGAGCCTTGGCTTGGCAAAGTAGTGTAGGATGCACTTGATAGGCATCACCACTCTAACACTTGTGAGCCTTGTGCCTATCAAGACGATTCAGGCACATGCTGGAAGTGATGGACCAAGTGGACATGGTATTCTTGGGACACAGCCAGTAGCTACTAGGGAGAGTGGTCTACTTGGAGTCCATCGAGGTGAGCATGGGCTACTTGGATTACACTCTTGGTCCACTTGTCATGCAGCTATAGGACATGTGGAGCTTGCAGCCAGAGTGGAGGAATTTTTTCACATATAGGTTGGGACCTCTAGTGGTCCGGGGCATGACACTATTGCTCCCAAGGGCCTAGTGTAGCAGCCAGTCAATACGTCTTCCACGCCTACAACAATTACAGAGGATACTTGGCAGCCAAATCTTGGACCCAAGCTTACAGGAGAGGAAAGACGGAGGGTTTGGAGGTTCTTGAGGAGCCACACGAGTTGTTTTGCCTTTAATATGAAGGATTTTGGTGCTTTAAAGGGACCTAGTATACGGATTCATTTGACTAGCGATACACCTATTTTTTGACGTCCTTATTGATATAGTGATATGGAGAGGACATTGATTTAGAGTCAAAGTAGTGACCTTTATGAGGTTGGTTTGGTGGAGATCTCACATGGAGACTAAGCATCAGCAATAGTGATGCCAGCCAAGAAAGATATGCATGGCAACTACACAGATAGGCGGATATGTGGAGATTACTGTCCTATCAACCGACAGACCAGGGCTGATTGGTATGCCATGCCTACATCAAAGGAGATTTTTGATATGATTAAGCATGCAAAGGTCTTTGGTACTTTGGATCTTCAAACGGGATATCATCAGTTGCTGATCAAGGAGGAGGATAATTCCAAGATAACATTCTAGGTTATTGATCCTCACGGCAAGGATGTGTTATATTAGTGGAGGTTCTTATTGTTTGGGTTAAAGAATGTTCTTGTTGAGTTCCAGAGGGTTATGGATAGGATCCTTGCTGGATTGGATTTTGCTCAATGCTATATTGATGACATTTTGGTCTATAGCACTACTATGGAGGAGCATGAGAGACAATTGTTGGAGGTGTTCGAGAGGCTGAGATCTCATGGACTCAAATTACATCCTGGGAAGTGAAGGTTCTTCCACGAGCAGGTTGAGTATTTGGGTCACACTATCTACCTCAAGGACTTGGTGTAAGCAGACCAAGGTGGAGGCTATTGCGTGTATTCCTTGGCCTACAGATGTGAGCAGAGTGCAAGCATTTCTTGGGTTGGCAAACTTCTATCACTGTTATGTTAGAGGATTTATTGCCATTGCCAAGGCCTTGACGAAGTTGACCAAGCTTAGACAAGAGTGGTGTTGGGAAGATGAGCAGGAGAGAGCTTTTGTAGAGCTCAAGGAGAGGTTGACATCTGTTCCTATTTTGAAGAGACCAATTAGAGGACAACCATTTCATGTTCATACTAATTGGAGTATGTTGGGGCTTGGAGCGGTGCTCACCCAGCATGATGATGAGGGGAAGAAGTTTGTGGTGGCCAATGCTAGTCATTCCAATAATTCAGCAAAGGTGAAGTATAGTTCATATGAGGGAGAGTGTTTGGTAGTAGTTTGGGCAATAGCACATTTCTGATGTTACCTATTTGGTAACCCCTTCACTCTCATCATTGATCATCAACCACTGAAGTGGTTGATGGAGTCCGACAAGCTTTCAGGGAAGCTTGCATGATGGGCTCTGATTTTATAGGAGTATGATTTCACGGTTTTTCATAGACCTAGAGTGGTAAACCATGATGTAGATGGGTTGAGTAGAAACCATATCCTAGCCAGTAGGATCAGACCGGAGCACATTGGCATAGTGAGACAAATGAGGAGATGGTGCCAAGTTGGCATGCATTGACCTTTCTGTGTATATTTTCAGAGGCTTTGGTGGTATCTCTCTCAATGCATACAAGAGGATTTATTGAGGTCATAGATCTCAAGAGTGAAGATATTGGTACAATTCAGCGAGACATTCATGATGATGTCTTAGTGATGGACTATCTTTGCACAAGTGTTGTAGGTGGCACAGTTGGGGCCAAGGAGAGAGACCGTGTTCTTCAACGAGCCAGACGGTTCAAATTGGAGAGCAAATACCTTTTCCGTGTATGGGAGGATGGTAGAGTGCAAGTAGTACCACTTCCATCTCAGAGACCACAATTGGCCCATCATGCTCATGAGGAGCTAGGGCATTTTGGAGTAAAGCGTACATATAGCTTACTCCAGAGTCATTATTGGTGGCGTGATATGCAGACCAAGGTATAGCATTTTGTTGCCAGATGTGTGGTTTTTGACCGAGTTAGAGCATCATTCAATGCTCTTATGCCACAGTTACACCCATTACCTATCCTGGGATTGAGTTACCATTGGAGTTTGGACTTTGCTGGACCTTTACCATTGACTGTGAGACATCATCAGTATGTTTTGGTGATGGCTGAGCACTTCTCCAAGTGGATTGAGTTGGTGACACTTCCTTAAATGTCTAGTGAAGGGACAGCTTACTCATTCTTGGATTGAGTTCTTAGTCATTTTGGTGCACCAGTTGAGGTTTTGACTGACCTTCGTACAAAGTTCTTAGGAGAGTTTCAGTCTTGTGTGACAAAGGCTTTGATTGATCACCATACTACCTCTCAAGATCACCTTAAGGCAGATGGCTTAGCAGAGAGTGGTTCAAACATTGAAGAGAGGATTGCAAAAGTATGGTTTGCAAAGAGGTCACTTGGGAGATTGGGATCTTCAATTACCTTGGTTGGCCATGGGCTATTGGTTCAACCGGCAAGCCTCCTTAGCATCCTTCTCTCTGTACTTTCTACTCTATGGACAAGATCTAGATTTACCTATCACCATTTGTTGAGATGCTACTGTAGTCTTGGACTTGGATGATCCAGATGTATGGGTGAGTGCATGTTCTCAATGGGCAAAGATCGTTCAAAGAGTGATGCCGATGGCCTTTGAGAACTTGGCAATTGCTTTGTAACACCCATTTGTGCATGTGTGTGGTATTATGATATTTAGCTTGGTATTACAAGTACTTAAGAGATATTATTTATATAGAGATAAAGGATGGTTCTATAGTAATCATGGTAAGCTAAAGTTAGTCATAGCTAAGATAGAGGGGACCTTACTTTAGAGGAAGTAGAAAAGATGAGTACCACTATTTTGGATTTTAGTGTGTTGACTTGGTATTATTCCTAGGTGTTTGGCTTTGAGGAAAGAGTTGAGAACTCTTGGGCCCGCAAGCCTTTTTGTTTTGGATTCTTCTTTAGTCCAAGGATACCATGTGAAGGAATCCTTGACTTAGTGGTTGGGTCAAGATAAGACCACATGCTTAGGGGAATATGCCCATGTGAATGGATATTCCTTTCTACTTTTTGACTTTACTTGACTTTTAGTCTAGTAACTTGAGTTACTACTTTAATTATTAACTTTGGTATGTAATTATTTCACAAGTATATAAACAAGGGGTGAGGAGGTACTCATCATCCTTTCATTTGCAACTATCTCTCTCTCATTGAGTTTTCTAGTGAGCAATGTCTTGAGTCTTGGAGTGTTAGCCTTGAAGGAGTATGATGGAGTTGGGGTTCCTTGCCTTCTTAGTCCATTTTGCGCTACCATAATAGCCATCAGAGGTTCATCCTGAGTGAGAGACAACTCGGCTCACAACTCAGCATAGAGATAATTTATGCTATGCTACCATTCAAGGAGGAGGTTATAGATCCTTGATTTGTTTATTTCATCCATGTGACTATGTATATCTACAGCAAACAACACCGACAACATTTGGTGTTTTGATAGGCCGCACTATCTTGAGTGTGTGTGAGGTTTTTCCATCTAGAGTCCTTGTGTTGGAAGGATGTGATGGTGTTGTTTGGAAGGATCATATGTGCAATTGTGTGCCATGCCACCTCCCAAACATTGATGGTACTATGGACCCAAGCTTGGTACTTGTACGTGCAGGCTTGAGGTGTATGTTATGTGGCTCTCTGGTGGAGCTACTACTATGTTAGTGTGTGAAAGTTGTTTGAGAGGATGGCATATGGCATGTATGACTCCTCCCCTCATGGTGGTTCCTCAAGGACAGTGGTTATGTCTTAAATGTACTTGACCTATAGCTAATTCATTCTTTATATGGTATAGATTGTAGACAGACGACTAACGATGGGGCTCCATAGCACCTGACATCATAATCTTTGCCCATCATAGGATATACCATATACTTGGACTAGATGGCTATCTGGAGTTAGAGGGACCTAATTGCTAGTTAGGGAGGCAATTATGGCACTTTAGAGTCTATGTATGACTTATGTGCGAGTTGTGCTTCTATAGTGTATGATGTTGATAGCGATATATGTTGTGTAGCAATGTATCTTATTCCATGTAGAATGTTAGAGTTATGTAAGTCAAATAACCATACAACATGAGAAATATTACATAGAGTGCTAACTTTTTTTTATGCACTAATATTGTTTTCCGTAGAGTAATGGATAATTGTTGTCTAAATTTACATATGAAATAGGAAAATGCAAATGAATATCCTTGATGTCTAGTATAGTAAGTTATCAAGCAATCCTTGACAAACATGTCAAATGCAATATCCAAGCTCTATATAACTCAAATGCTAGTTGAACAAAAGAAGTAACATTTTTACATATTCCTATACTTGGAGCTCTTGGTTACCATTGATGTGCACACTCTCTATCTTATATGATAGATAATCATACTCTCTAAAACTATATTACTGTGTGTGAGATCCATAATCACAATATACACTTTTATCACTTGATTGTCTTGGATGATATACAAGTTTGCCTTCACATATGTCATTTTCAATGCAAACAAATGATCTAAGCAAGTGAAATATCTACTTTCTTGTGTCATTATATTTATAAACACCAAGACTAAGGAGAGAAATAGGAGAATAGAATATCACATTGGGACGCTTGAGTATGGGAAACTCTGAATGCCTAACATGAACTTCAGCTTTGGTATTTATAGGGAGCATACAAGCTTCTTGAGAAGCTTTTAATCTTCTGAAGAAACTTCCTTGAACCACTTTCTCGGAATGCAAGCCAAATTAACATGGAAGCTTCTCAAAAAGCTTCCTTCTAGAAACCACCTACTTGGCATGCAAGCTAAGCTAGCCAAGAAGATTCCCAAGAAGCTTTTTAGATATTTCCAGAATATTCTAGGCTAATTTGGCCTAGTCGCTTCTTTGTTTGCACTAACTAACTTTATTGCTAAATTTCATATTGTTACAATATCTCTAGTGGAATCATGGATAACCATCATTTTTCCTCCAAAAGTGCAACGAGTCACATGGATCATGTTACATCTAAGATAGTACCACAGTCATAATTGAGTTGTAGATGATTGGACCAATGCTATGCAAAACCTCAATGTTATAAAGAAAGTAGCTAATGCAAGTTGGAATGGCTTAATACAAGGTCAAGCTAGATCAAAGAGCCTACAACCTTATCAAAGCAAGATATAATCATAGTAGTACAAGGAATGGATGGATAAAGAAGAAGAATTATAGAGCTTGTTGAAAGTATTAATACATAAAGGAAGACTCCAAAATTTTGGTTTAATTGGAAAGTAAAATGGTTAAGTATTGAAGATCACCTCATGCCAAACAGTAAAAAATATCTCTTTCTTGCAGTAATAATATTATGTAGATCACTCCTCTACTTCCATCATATCTTCAAAATTTGCTTATCAACCAACAACAAATAAATGAGAAAAAAGTGAAGATTTAGAAGGTACTAACTACCCAAAATGCTTAAAGTGTTCTCTCCTCTAGATATAGAAGGCTTACTCCTCCATAAAAAATCAATAACGATGTGTGTCTATGCATCAATTCTCTTGTCACACACTCAAAAGATCAAATGATATCACTAGAGACTTGATGGTCCTCCTTTGAAATACTTTCAAATATGATATGATGGTTAGAAAAGAGGGAATCATGCAAATTAGGTAGATTGGTCAACAATCAATATAAGAAAAGAACATACGCTAACACCACTTGAGGATCCCCTAGTAGAGGAGGTTCATCCACATGAAGAATATCCTTTACAAAGAATGTGCAAGAATGCGCAAGCCATTTATGGATGTAATACACTCCTCAAGAAATTGAAGATGAGGGAGAATAAAGGAGAATGCCATTGTCCTTCATATTTATTAAGAACAATGGTATTGTCTTTCTCCATTACAAAAAGTTAATCAGCATCCAACCATTTGATGTAAAACTCTACTCTCTTGTTATTACTAAAACCACTTAAAATAACTTGTAAGATGTCTTCTGTTATAAGCACTTGAGGATAGTGTGGAGTTTTTTAAGATCACTTGCTTGAAAGTAAACCATTTTCTATAAGGTACTTGAGAAGAGGATGGAGTTTTGTACAATGCATTGATCTATCAATATACAATAAATACTCATGTTGATATTCAACAATTCTAATGATATTTTCTTTCTTGTGGATGATTTAATATGTGCAAAGAGGAAATAGTCTTGTTAGTGGGATCAGCCATGTACAAAAGATGTATGTCTTGTGCCACGCTACTATACTCTCCAACCTGATCCAACAATTTTTGTTCTTGAGTGGAATTTTTATTATCTTGTGATTGAGAATATCTCATATAACATGCAACACGAATGTGCTCCTCTTATAAGTGGCACAAGCCACAACTTGGAAATTACAAAACTTTGTAGCCACCTCTCTCTTCACCAAAATATTTCCTTTTAGTATAACAAAGCTAACATAATGGGAATTAAAGAAATAAGATTAATATTAATTCATCTAAGGAATCAAGTACCAATGGATTTACCAAAAAGCAAGAAATATTTCTAGCTTCATCTTGGAGTGCACAAGGAAGCTTGTAGAATAAGTGACATGGGAAAATAATCTTAATTGACCCCAAATACAATTTATTTGGAATTCTTACTACCCTTCTCACTCAAGCAATATATATATATATATATATATATATATATATATATATATATATATATATATATATATATATATATATATATATATATAATGGTAAACAAAGGAATTCATATAAGAAGTGTAATCCGAGATATCAATAATTTTGATGGTCAACAAAGGAATTCATATAACAAGTGCAATTCAAAATGGCAATAATTTTGATGTGGATGTCTGCTTCACACATGTGTCCCAAATGATCCAATTATAATCCTTGTGCATCTTTTCCACATAAATTTTATTCCTTTCAAGATTAAGAATCTATAGTTGAATATCTATATCTCATATTGCTCAATATAGTCTCACATGAAAATGAAGCCATCTCTAACACACACAAAAAATAAAAAATAAATGATATTTCTCACTTCAAATGTATGAATAATTGCTAATTAAAATTTAATATTTCACCTTTTTATATTTTTCAAACAAAGTTTCTAAGCAATTTCAAATTTATGTTTCACCTTCTATAATTTCCAAAAGTTTCTATAGTAACAGGAGAAAAATTTAGAGATTGGAAAAAGAGTCTCAACTTTCATTCTCATTCTAAAATAATCACTCAAAACCTTAAAACTCTAAATACATTTGAACTTTCAAATAAAACCAAAATGAAAAATAATGAAAAAATGATCTATTCAGTTATGAATTGGAAATTTTCTGCTAACGTTCGTTCCTCTTCTCTTTCGTCCCCTCCACCCTCACTAGGTGTATTCCTCAACTCAGGTACCCAAATGAATATAATTACAAGAATTAACCATATCATAATACAATTAAAAAATATATAATGCAATAAATTGTATTAAATTATAACAATATTATTCCCATTAGAATAAATGACATTTGCTCAACTCATAGGACACGCTATCCCTCGAGTGCATTACTACGTGCGCATTCACGTAGTAATGTCAATGAGGAAAGGATGTATTAACAAAGTGAAATCCACAAAGGCAGATTCTTAAAGTAAGAGTTAGTTTCGACAACACCACCCACGTGCTGCTAGAATAAGTCCCATATCACAGTCATAGCTAGACTGAGGACTCCAACATCGAGACTTAATAGATTGCAATACGGACAAAAAGATCAAGAAGCTCTTCAAACGAGTGACCATCGAAATCCTCACGTTGATACCCTACTGTATAAATTCCAAAACAGACAAAGGGATGAAGAGGTCTGTCAAAGTTTGATCCTCGCGCTTGAATCGAGCTGCGCGGGAGGCCTTTGGAAGTCGAAGGAGGCAACCAGGGTAAAACTCATGACCTGCCCGACGGCAGCCGATTGCTCTAGTAATGAGCTATTATACCTCCCCTCACAGAGGTCGGGCTTCACAAATAATTATAATCTAATCTATAAAACAATAACAACAGCAATGGCGTGGCTTCACCTTCACTGACAGTTCCTCGGAGGCAGTCACATTCACCATCACTGATCGTAGTTGCAACCACCGAACCCATTCGCGACAATTGTAAACTACTTCATGCATGCATGCGCCATACCCGATGATCAAGTTCGGACCCAATATTGTGCCTAGACTGGTTCGATCTCGAAACGAAAAATTAGAGTTTGTCATGGCGTAAGACTTTTCAGATCAACGCTGGCTGCTTTTGTTAAAACAAGCTGGAGGGCAGCAGGCGACATGACACTTGTCATGAGTCTCGTGCGGCTTTTACCTTTCACACTAATCAAGGTCCAAGGTCGCTCTTCAGGAATCAGATTAAGAACCAAGCAGAAACATGTTCCTGCTGTAGACTGCAGAAATACCTACTACAATGACAGAAAGTGAAGCATATGTGCTTGCCGACGGGGAGACACACGGAACTGGACATCAGGAGTAACTTTCTCGCTGGATATCGCGGACAAACTTATCTCCTTCGAAATATGCTTGTCAGAAACACAGAAAGAGGACATTAAAGTTAGCTTTACTGTGCTCAATTTGCTTATCGGGACAACATGAGTATAGGACATCTGGAGTAGATATCTCGTTCTCAGGATGCTTGTCGTCGGGAAACACATTAAGATGAGACATGTAGGGTAGCTATCTCGTGTCGCAGATATGCTTGTCGTCGGGAACGCACATCAAGAGCTCTGCCGTGTTGCACGTTGTTCCAATTCTTTTGCAAAACACAAGTACATACCAAATCAAGCTCTTCAAATATTCTAAATTCACCTTTCATTTTCTCCGGAATATTGACCCAGAAAAATAAGAATGATCGGGTCTCGTGCAGAATTTGTGATTGGTTGTTGGCCGAGCAGCCTCTCACCGCACTCAAAATTCAGTTGGGATATGCGTCGATTGTTAATGTCGGGGCTGATTTTTCCCCTGCGTTTAATTATGAATCGATCAATTTCACAAGAATGTCCACTCGGCGGAATCCAAGTTTCAGAGCTGCACCTCATTCGTGTGAGCGAAATCGATTTGCAGAGTTATAGTGAAGCTTCCCTCACTGACATGTTAACTATGATTTTTTTTGATTGTGGTATTATCGAATATCCATCGAACTTCCAATATGTTTAGAACCGCTATATAGTAGATGAAACTAGAAACTTTGGAACACAATTGGGTTTAATTTTAGATTGTAGAAACCAAATTTTGCCTCCGTGGAATTCATCATGATGTCTATATTCAATTGATCGGAAGGTCTCTTCTATAAATTGTGGGACGAAAACATTCAAACTACGATGTGTTATGAGAATACTTTACGCCGATGTGACTGGGCTAAATTACAAGTTCAGCTTCTGAACTTGTAATTTAGCTTGTAAATGACTCCTTGTGGGTATGGTATATACTTGACTGTTGTGTATAATCCTATTCAAAATTCAGCCCATCTTGTAATGGGAGCCGCTAGGGAGACACCGCTTTCTGCTACAGTATCTTGAGACACCCCCCACATTGGAGGGCTCCGATTTACTTACAAGTCACGATTCAAAAGGATCAAAATCATCTGTACTAGTGAAAGCAATCGGAGCCCTCCGATGTGGAGGGGGTGTCAAGATAGCAGAAAGGTATCTCTTTGTAAATTGTTAATAAGGTATAAGTATGTACCGAGTATTTCTATACAACTATGATGGATATAATGTGGATTACGCAAACTTTTCACTAAATCTAAACTCCGTTAAATCATGTGAATATTTGTTTTTATTAAAATCCAATATAGTAAGAACTAGTATTTTACTGTATGTGAAAAATATAAATTAAAGGTTAAAATTAATATTTCTGTGTAATTATCTCAATATATTTGATATTTATTTTGGTTATCATAATTAATTTAGGTATAGAATTATTTACTTAATTAATAAAAAATTAAATTGAATTAAATAATGTTATAAATTTAATTAAAACATCTTCTACTAATGGTGGAATGGTGGAAATTTTTAACATAGAATGGGGTTGTAAGATAGCAGTAACCTTTTCAAGAATCGATTCACCTGGTTAAGAAGTTACTTAATTTTCTTAAGCAGCAATTATGTATTTATTTCAAGTATAAAATCACTTGGTTAAGAAGTTATTTAATTTTCTGAAGTAGTAAGTATGTATCTATCTCACTATGAAATTAGTGCTAATTAAAATAATAATTTAATGTTACTTTTGAAAATGACTGTTGCTTGGAGGCAAATAGTATGCTCACATAAACCAGGGATTGAAAATAGGAATATTTTTTTATTCAAGAGCTGAGCAAAACAAGTTCTCCAAAAGGCAAAACTTTAAGTAAGGGAGAGTGTCCTAAGGTGCCTTATGACTGGAGCAGGACCTTATCAACTTTGAGGAAGTTGATATAAGGGATATGAGTTAGTGGCTAAGGGTAATATTGAGAGGTAAGCCATTAATCTTCTCATAACTCCCTTATCTTATGTCTTAATATTGTACCTTAACACGTGCCTTAGGAGGCCAATAGTTGAGAGTTCATGACATGAGACCTCGTACTATTAAGGAAGTTTATCATAAATCATATACAATTTACCTATATTGGATGTTTACATTAAATCCTTCACTCTAACCTAAACTCTAGCAATTAGAGTGTAGAAACAAACAATGCATATAAATTTAAGCTTGAAAGGGTGGCACATACCTAAAACCAAGGTAAGATAACGTTGGTATACAATAACATAATCATATAATGTTGTTTGATATATGCAAACTAAGAGCATGAACTACTAAACTTATGCTTTTGCAACTCATAAGATCAAGATTTAATTAAGAGAGGTATAACAAATGGTACGTGGAGCAAAATTTTGGTAATCATAAGTAAAATTTGTTTGATCTTGAGGTAGTGGTTAGAGGCTTGATGCTTAAAGAAGGATACAAGAGACAAAGGAAGGATTTTGGATGCAGCAAACTTAGAAGTATGGTGAAGATATGTTAAGATATCATTCTTGGTAAAATGATTGAAGAACTTGTTTATGTATGAACAACTAAAGAGGAGTGGAGATAACAAGTTAAATGAAAAATGAGGATCCAAAACCAAGTGTAGATAGGAAAGGCAACCCAAGTTCCAACTTAGATGAAGTACACTCATGGCTCAATGATTAAGTTCTTGAAAACTATGTCAAAAAAATAGCATAATAGACAAACATATTGCTAGAAATAAACCATCCATTCAGTTCTTCAAAGAAGCTTGGTAAACAATTTTCCAACTCCTTCATTGGGATGGAGCATACTTACAAAGTTAAGGATTTTAAATTTTTAGTTCTTGATTGAACTAGAATTTTACTTTGAGATAAAATGACCAAAATAATAAAGGATGGTTCTACAGTAGTCATGATTAGCTAAATTTAGTCATAGCTAAGATAAAGTGGACCTTACTTTAGAGGAAGTGGAAAAGATAAGCACCACTATTTTGGATTCTAGTGTGTTGACTTGGTATTATTCCTAGGTGTTTGGCTTTGAGGAAAGAGTTGAAAACTCTTGGGCCAACACGCCTTTTTGTTTTGGATTCTTCTCTAGTCCAAGGATAGCCCATCTGAAGGGATCCTTGACTTAGTAGCTAGGTCAAGATAAGATCACATGCTTAGTGGAATATGCCCATGTGAATGGATATTCCTTTCTACTTTTTGACTTTACTTGAATTTTAGCCTAGTTACTTGAGTTACTATGGTAAATAGTAACTTTGGTGTGTATCTATTTCACAAGTATATAAACTAGGGGTGAGGAGGTACTCATCATTCTTTAATTTGCAACTATATCTCTCTCATTGAGTTCTCTTGTGAGCAATGTCTTGAGTCTTAGAGTGTTAGCCTTGGAGGAGTATGATGGAGTTGAGGTTCTTTGTCTTCTTAGTCCATGGTGAGCTACCATAATAACCATCAGAGGTTCATCTTGAGTGAGAGACAAGACGGCTCACATGCTATGGGACCTACAAGAAGGCTTTGCGACCTATGAAAAGGCTACTTGCAAGCCTCCCACTTGTGGATTGAGTTAGGTGATATGTATCAATTGTTACCAAACAATCTAGGGTTTAGATACAAGATGAATCTTCACCACATGTTTCCAAAACAAGATAAGAGTCTCCAAGTGCAAGTGTATAAATATGTGTAAAGTTGGCCATCAAAAGAGATTTTAATAGTTCTTGTTTTATAGTTCTTGATTGATAGTTCAAGAGTAAAATATAAATCTTATGCAATTGTGGATGGAGGCAAACATTGGCCAAACCACATGAAATTTGGCATAATTTCTATGCATGTTTTTCTTGTTCAGATAGATGAATGATTTTTGCTCTATCTCATAGCCAAACTCAAATTCAGGTTGTTCTCTCAAATTCCGAGTTGCAAATTTTCTCCCAACAAGTGGTATTAGAGTGTTGGCCTATGAGCCGGCCTGTCTCTCACTCAGGATGAATCTCTGATGGCTATTATGGTAGCGCACCATGGACTAAGAAGGCAAGGAACCCCAACTCCATCATACTCCTCCAAGGCTAACACTCCAAGACTCAAGACATTGCTCTCTAGAGAACTCAATGAGAGAGAGAGATAGTTACAAATGAAAGGATCATGAGTACCTCATCACCCCTTGTTTATATACTTGTGAAATAGTTACGTAACAAAGTTACTAATTACCGTAGTAACTCAAGTTACCATACTAAAAGTCAAGTAAAGTCAAAAAGTAAAAAGGAATATCCATTCACATGGGCATATTCCCCTAAGCATGTGGTCTTATCTTGACCCAACCACTAAGTCAATGATTCCTTCACATGGGCTATCCTTGGACTAAAGAAGAATCCAAAAAAAAGGCTTGCGCGCCCAAGAGTTCTCAACTCTTTCCTCAAAGCCAAACACCTAGGAATAATACCAAGTCAACACACTAAAATCCAAAATAGTGGTGCTCATCTTTTCTACTTCCTCTAAAGTAAGGTCCCCTCTATCTGAGCTATGACTAACTTTAGCTAACCATGACTAATATAGAACCATCCTTTATCTCTATATAAATAATCTCTCTTAAGTACTTGTAATACCAAGCTAAATATCACAATACCACACACATGCATAAATGGGTGTTACATTTACCCCCGGACTAAGTTTTCACTTTGTCCTCAAAGTGAAGGTCTCTCTACCTTCTATGATACATCTTCAACTTATCATGGTTAATCCTATCAAAGTGTCTTCCTCCCAACTCCTTGAGATCATAGGTGTAATTGCCCTACACCTTCTCCACTATGAAAGGTCCAAAGTACTTAGGCAAAAACTTCTTTTGCACTCTCTTGAATCGAATGGAATCAAACAACATTACCCAATCACCTTCCTTGAAAGGCTCCACCTTCTTCTTGCCTTGCCTCTTGTCATAGCTCTCCTTTTGTTTCCTTTGGGCTTGCTCCACTCGAACCATAGCAATTGCTCTTGCCTCTTCCAACTCCATGAGTTGATCCTTCCTTGACTTCTCTACATCACCTCCTTGTGCTTTCTTCAATCTCCTATGAATGCTTTGGAAGATAGGAAGATCAAAGTGAATAAGTAAGGTAGACTCAATACCATACACCAATTGAAATGGAGAATATCCGGTGGAAGTCTTCATGGTTGTCCTATACTCCCACAAAACTGCATGAATCCTCTTGTCCCAATGATGTTTAGCCCCCTCCATTTCTGCATCTTTGGCCAACATCATGCACAAGGTCTGATTGGTTCTCTCTGCCAAGCCATTGGAATTTGGCTTATAGGATGTAGTTACTCTATGTGTGATAGAGAAATGTTGTAGAATGGCTGTAGTAATGATTTCTGTAAACTCTCCTCCTCTATCAGAAACCAACTCCAAAGGGCATCCAGACCTAGTGATAATACAGTTTTAAAGAAATCTACCCACTTCATCTTCATTCTTGTCCCTCAATGGTCTAGCCTCAACCCACTTGGTAAGGTAATCAGTAACTACCACAATGTACCGATTGTTCCTTGGGGTTCTATTGAGAGGACCTACAAAATCAATTCTCAAAAGGTCCTAGAAATGGAATTGATCTAAGTGGTGGAGTGGATGTAGAATTTCTAGCAAAAGCTTGACAAACATGACAAGTTTTGCAATAATCAAGACAATTCTTGAAAATCCCTCTCCAATGGTAACCTACATCTAGAATCTTGAAAGTAGTCACCTTTCCTGCAAAGTGTCCTCCACATACTAAACCTTCATGAAACACCTTTATGAGTAGGATAGACTCTTCCTTACCCACTACTCTTCAAAGTAGACCATCTGCTCCTTGGTGAAAAAGAATATCCTCCACCATTGTGTAAGGTCTAGATCTTGCTGCAAGGGCCTTCCTCTCCCTAGCATGCATCCCTTCTGGATAGTTACCTCTTGTCACAAAATCCACAATCACCTTGTACTCCATTGGAACCTCTTGAGTGACTGAGATTGTCATGAGCTCCTCATTTGGGAAGGAATCATCCACTGGCTCATCTCCATCATGATCATAGGCTCTAGATAACAAATCAAGATTTGCATGTTTCTTTCCTGGCCTATCCTCAATGGTGTAGTCATACTCAAACAAGAGTATCATCCACCTTGCTAGTCTCCCTTCAACATTAGGCTTGTTGAAGGTGTACTTCAAAGCCTTGTGATCCATGACAATGGTGGCTTTCCCTCCAATCAAGTAGTGTCTAAACTTCTTGAGACCAAAGATCACTGCCAACCCTTCTCTCTCCGTGACAAAGGAGTTCTTCTTTGCTGAAACCATCTGCCTACTAGCATAAGCTATTGGATGATCATGCCCATCTTGGTCTAATTGACTAAGAGTGCATCCTATAGCTACATTAGAAGCATCAGTGTAGATGATGAAAGGCTTACTCCAATCAAGTTTAGCAAGAATTGGAGCTACAACAAGGGATTGCTTGAGCTCCTCAAAAGCTTTGAGAGCCTCCTTGTCTTCCAAAATCACCATGTAATCTACACCCTTCTTCATGTAGATGGTCAATGCATAAGCCTTGTTGGAAAATGAGAAGATGAACCTCCTATAGTATCCAACCATCCCCAAGAATTGGTGTAACTTTGTCAAGCTTGAAGGGAATGGAAGGTCTGAGATTTTCCTCACCTTCTCAGGATCAACTGCTATTCCATCCTTGGAGATGATGTGCCCCAAAAGTAGACCTTCTTCACATCCAAAAATGCACTTCTTTGTGTTGAGTGATGCATTTGCCTCATCCAAGCATTGCAAGACTTTGATTAGGTGCTCAAAGTGCTCCTCCTTGCTCCCATAGACAAAAAAGTCATCAATGAAGTCTCTCACAAATTTCCCAATGAAAGGTTCAAATACCTTGTTCATGAACCGTTGGAATGTGGTTGGAGCATTGCAAAGCCCAAAAGGCATGACCTTGAAAGCGTAAGTTCCCCAAGGTGTGGTGAATGTGGTAAGTTGTTGATGCTCTGGTGCAATCTTGATTTGGTTATATCCACTATAACCATCTCCAAAACTGTATCTCTCATGACCTGCAACCTCCTCCAAGATCTCATCAATGAATGGAAATGGGTAGTAGTCCTTCTTGGTAACAACATTGAGCTTCTTGTAATCTACACATACCCAAAGCTTGCTATTCTTTTTCTTCACAATGACAATTGGAGACACCCATTCTGAATTCTCCACCTCAAAGATAAATCCGGCCTCCTTGAGCTTATCAATCTCCTCCTTCACAACCAAAGATATTGGTGGGCTAATGCGACATTGCTTTTGGCGGATTGGTCTTGCATGTGACTCCACCTCTATCTTGTGCTCCTCCAAGGTGACTTCCTTCAAATCCTTGTAACTAAAAGCAAACACATGGATGAACTTGCGGAAAATCTCCTCAAATCTCACCTTCTCCTCCTTGGTAACATTTGAGGGTAGATAACCTTCTCTCTACCTCCTCAAGTGTCAATGGTGATTTATCTGGGTCCTTCAAAACCTCTGGCTTAGGTGCAAAATCCATAGCACACAAAGGATACACATCTGAATCAGATTCAGATTCATCCTCCTCCGTGGAAGTCTCCTCTTCCATGCTTGTGTCCACACTTGAAGCTCCTTCTTCAGAATCTGATTCCCAATAATCAAAAGATGGTGTATCTGAATGTGAAGTGTTGGTGGTGTTAGTCACAAGAACTGTGACTCTATGGTTTGATGGCCCAATCCTCAAGTACCCTTTGTGCCATCGATCAGTTGTGCGTGCTGCTCTCAACCATGGCCTCCCAAGAAGTAAGTCATAGCTTGAATCCTTCAAGACTTGGAAAGTCATGAGATTTTGAACTCCCATAACTGAAACTACCACTTTATCCATCACCCCTACTAGTCAAACTTGTTGCTTGTTTGCCATGCTTACCACAAATATTGAAGGTCTTGAGGGTATCATACCCAACTTCTTCATCAACCTTTCTGACATGGCATTTACTACTGATCCTCCATCAACCAATGCATCCTTGATGTTGTGACCATTCACTCTCACATCAAGCTTGGAGGCATATTCACAAGCCTCTCATGGTGCTGGCTTGGCATCCACCACCCCCATTGATACTGGAACTTTTTCCTTCTTCTTCTTCTTGCTCCTTGTAGAACTCAAACCACCTCTAAGCTCCTTTCTCAAGGTAGGGTTCAAAGCAATCAATTGGCCCATTGTGATGTTAGCCTTGTGACTACCAACATCCTCCAAGACATTGTAGTTCCATTGTTGCTTTGAAATCAAGAAATCCTCCATCCCCAACTTCTTCCTTGGAGTCTTTGTTGTTGATGGTGTTGAGGTACGAGTGCTCCTAGTAGACATAGGAGTATCCTTACTTTGAGTAAATCCTTGAGAAGAGTGAACATCCTCTGCAAAACGAGCTCTCTTTTTCTCTTGTGCCAAAAGCTCCAAATTAAGACTCTTGGAGTTTGAGCACTCTCCCTTCTCATACTTGCTCTCCACCACATCTATGGATGCTATCCCCTTACCTTTGTTTGGATTAGGAGCCACTTGGGTTTCACTACCATCCTCTTTCTCTCTATTGGCTCTCTCATAACCCCTTCCTCCATGGTAAGTGGAATTTGGGCAATTCCTTTGGATATGGCCTCTTCCTCCACAACCAAAACAATTTTTATCATTGAAATTGTTGGCTGGTTGAATCCTCTATATGGATAGTTTCCATAACTCCTAGGCCCTCTCCCTAAATTCTGATCCACCTCTCTCTTCTCCCATAGTTGCACCACATTGATCTTGAGATCCGCAAGTTGTTCTATGATGGTTTGAAGTGGATCCTTTGATGGAGGTGCAAGAATTGGAGCAACTACTACTTGTGTTGCAACCCTTGTCACCAAAGTATCAGAAGTTCCACCATACTTGTAGCCTTGAGGAGGATGCACAACCTCCTTCACCACCAAATCACTCTCATCCCCTTCCAAACTCTCCTCCATACGAATTACAATCTTGATAGCTTCAACCTTGGAAGAAGGTTTCTCATATCTCACCTTGCTTCTAATTTTTGGTCTCAACCCTCCCACAAAATTCTTGGTGAGCATGGCCCCTATGCCAATCATTGTAGTCTCCATATCATCCCCACCCTTCCTCAACACTTTGCAAAATCTGGACTCTAACTTTTCCACTCTTTCCACATAGACTCTCACTTTCTCTCCATCTCCTTGCTTGAGAAATGTAACCTCACTCATCAATCTCTCATAACTCTCATCAGAAAGAAAGTTCTCAATGAGATCTGAAGTCAAAGTCTCCCAAGACTCTTCTTCCCCATCTCTCCTCTCTCTCTTTTGGTATTCTGACTCATACCATGTAAGTGCTGCATCCTCAAAGAAATCTGGTAATAATGAGGCCCACTAATTATTCCTCCTCTCATTTTTTCCTATGCAATCTCTCTTGAAGTCTTTCACAAAGGCCTCCACATCTTCTCTATCCTTGCCAAAGAAAACCAGAAGTTTCCCCATCTTAACCTCTCACTATCTTTCTCTTCTCTCAATTTTTCTTTTTCTCTTTTCCCTCACCCCATAACTAATAGAGTATGTACATGACTAACACCATCTAAGAATAATCCACTCTAGGGAACATAAAAGGTTCAGGTTGCTCCAAGATTTCTATTGCAACATCAAATCCTAGAGTGCATATTAATCTAACTCTCATGGATAGTTTATCCATAAGTTGAAAGATTATCTCCATCACTAATCTTGAGAACTAGTTGATGAAGGTGGTAGTATTTCTATTGCTGTACTAAGACTCTCTCCAAGATCCTTCACCAAAGTCTCCAAAAGTGCTTTTACTCCACTACACTCAGGTCCTTTTGGAAGTCCTTCAACTCCACAAACCTCACACAATTCCTTGGTCTTAGATCTTCTCCCTCCCAATCTTGGTGAAGAAGGTCCAACATGCAAACCCAAGTCAAGTAAACCTCTCCTTTCCCTCAATCTCTTGCTCTCAAAGGTCAATCGACATGAACTTGCCTTATGTCCCTTCTCTCCACACAGAAAGCACTTAGACTCACTCTTTCCTCCAAGTGGTGTAGGTTTTTGGATCCTCTCACCACTCTCTTCAAATTCTATTGTAAACTCTTTTTTCCTCCAATCCACCCCTACAATCACCTTAAACCCTTGGGGAACCTTTCATAATCTCAATTTCCACTCTTGATGACCCTCCATGTTCCCAAGATGAATCTAAACACTCAAACATGCTTTTTGTTGATCTCAAACTCCTCATGCATGAGATCTCCACTCTGCAGAATTGACACTTCCTCACAATGTCACTCAAATCTCTCAACTAGTATGTCACAGTTCTCTGAAATTTTGCACACTTGATTACAAGTCTAGGGTGTCTCTTTTTGCAAAATTTCAGATCTTTTCATCAAGCCATTTGGCCTAGACACCTTTCTATTCAGCACATATATTTCAGATTTGGTTTGAAAACCACCCCCCTCACTTTAAAAACTCATAACTCCCTGCGCAAGAATGATCTCTCTCTAGTTTTTGTAGCAGCAGGTAGGATACAATGCACTAAATTTTCTTGGAAATTTTCAGGACAATTCACTGAAAATTGAAGAAATGGCAGACTCTGTACAATTTTCCAGAAAGCATGCAGTTGCGTGAGCACTTTACCCTATCAACTTTCAAAAATTCAAGCCCAATGCGCATAGTGGCTCTCACAATAATTTAAAGTGTGCTAACTGAAAGATAACCCAAGCTATTATGTGTACAAATTTCAAGTCCTGATCTTAAACTTGAGATTTTGCCCAAAATCACCTTTATCCCCAAAATCTGCAATCCACCTCACACAATCTCTCCAATTCCTCTCATGTGTACAAGATGTACAAAATCACCTCAAAGAAATCATAATGAACTACAGGGTATACAAATGGATCTTAGTTCTCTTACATAAGTTGAGCTCTCTTCTCTCCTAATGTTCTCTCCAAGTGAGCTCTCATAGCCTCCTTCTGCCTAATGTAGAATTGAACGTGGAACATTATCTTGCCTTCTAGAGAGGTCCTGGCAACGGAACCAAAAATGTGAGCCGGCCTGTCTCTCACTCAGGATGAACCTCTAATGGCTATTATGGTAGCGCACCATGGACTAAGAAGGCAAGGAACCCCAACTCCATCATACTCCTCCAAGGCTAACACTCCAAGACTCAAGACATTGCTCACTAGAGAACTCAATGAGAGAAAGAGATAGTTACAAATGAAAGGATCATGAGTACCTCATCACCCCTTGTTTATATATTTGTGAAATAGTTACGTAACAAAGTTACTAATTACCGTAGTAACTCAAGTTACCAGACTAAAAGTCAAGTAAAGTCAAAAAGTAAAAAGGAATATCCATTCACATGGGCATATTCCCCTAAGCATGTGGTCTTATCTTGACCCAACCACTAAGTCAATGATTCCTTCACATGGGCTATTCTTGGACTAAAGAAGAATCCCAAAAAAAAGGCTTGCGCGCCCAAGAGTTCTCAACTCTTTCCTCAAAGCCAAACACCTAGGAATAATACCAAGTCAACACACTAAAATCCAAAATAGTGGTGCTCATCTTTTCTACTTCCTCTAAAGTAAGGTCCCCTCTATCTGAGCTATGACTAACTTTAGCTAACCATGACTAATATAGAACCATCCTTTATCTCTATATAAATAATATCTCTTAAGTACTTGTAATACCAAGCTAAATATCACAATACCACACACATGCACAAATGGGTGTTACAGGCCCTGCAAGAGTCTCACTCAAATTTTGAAAATCATCTCCTGGCCCTGGCACAGCCCTAAGGCATCTCGAAAATCCTTCTCTGGCCCTGCAAGAGTCCCTCTCAACTTTTGAAAAATCTTTTGGCCCTGTCACAACCCTAAGGCACTCTCAAAAATTCCTCAACCCTCAAGACTCTCACTCAACTTTTTGAAATTCACCTCTTGGTCCTGTCACAGCCCTAAGGCATCTCAAAAATCCTTCTCTGGCCTTGCAAGAGTCCCTCTCAACTTTCAAAAAATCTCCTGGCCTTGTCACAACCCTAAGGCACTCTCAAAAATTCCTTAGCCCTCAAGACTCTCACTCCACTTTTCAAAATTCATCTCTTGGTCCTATCACAGCCCTAAGGCACTCTCAAAAAATCCCTCTGGCCCTCTTTCTCCCCAAAAGTCCGCCCCCCTTCCTTCTTGAACCCTGCTCTTCCTCTCAATTCCTCTCTCTCTCACATTGGTCCTCCGAAAAAACCCCCAGTCCCTTCTAGAATTCAACCCCTTTTCCAAGCCAACCTATTTCTTGGTATCTCTCTCTTTCTGTCCCGAAACCCTTCATCCAGATCTAGAATCCTCTCTTCTGTCCAGCACTTTCCTTTTTCTCACAACTCTTTTTTGGACTCTTTTTTTTTCCAGCAACTTCCCTTTTTCTCACAACTCTCTTTCAAACTCTTTTTTGTCCAGGAACAAAACCCTCAATACTTCTTCCCAAAATTTCACTTCCTATCGGTCCTCTCCTTTCTTGAAGAAAAATCCTTCCTTCCTTAACACAAGAGAAAATCCTTGAGCCTACAAGAACACAAAACAACTACCCATTTCACCATAGCATAAACCCTTGAGTTCTCTAACATGAAAAATTCACACCAAATGGCACCAATACTATGTGTAGTTTATTTTCCCGATGACATCGGCCAATCAAGAAAGTACACAAGAAGGAAGTAATGACCTCGGGATCAAGAAGTTCTTGATAGTGACTAGAAACAACCCTAGAGAATTGGTGACTGGCGAGGGGAAACAACTAAAGAATGACCAATTAGCACAAGACTATAAAATCAAGAGTTTTGCGAGGAAGCAGCACAATGCCTAGATGCTACCTTATCCTTATTTAGAGTTGACCCAAAGTAATGCATTTTTACAGAGGAGGAAGAGTGGGTTAGGATCTTGAGAACAATCTACCACAAGAAAAGGGTGAGGAAACACACAATGGCCCCAAAAGTGAGTAAGCAGAGTGCGGTGAGGAGACTTGCAATTTGTAGATTAGAAGTAGTAGCATGTATCAAAGTCTTGGTGAGACTTTGATTGCGTTCTTGGCCTGGAACTAGAACTTTAGTTTTCCAGGTTTCATGGTAGAAATTGTAGCGAGCGATTGCAAGGATGGACCAAAGCATGAGGGGAAGAGAGGAAATCCAACTTGATGGATGGAGTCGGATTGGAGAATAGTCATGAGGACAGGAGGCAAGAGAGGTAGGAGGTATCACTTTCTATCTGAAGTGTGATGCTTCAGAAGAGACTACCAAGGTGAGGAACTCATTCAATCAACCTCAAACCAAGAATGGGTATAAGGTGGATAGTTATAAAGACCCTAAGTAAAGAGGGATTGTAAGCATGATGATGGCAATGTTCAAGCTAGAGCAAGCCATCTATATTACGATGCAACAGGCGGTGTTCTTTCACCAAATGTTTGCAAGAGAGGTAGTAGATTGGGCAAAATGTTTGCATCAGTTAGTGGGGTAGATGATTTTGGGTTGGAGAATGGATATGCCACCACATTATTTTGTGCCCTTTGCAGCTCATTTTTATTTTGGGCTGAACTTGTTGACTTTGGAAGAAAGAAATCAAATGCACTCACACTTTCATCCGGATCTACGGAAAGGAGCAGATGCAAATGAACAATATTATATGGAGAGGGTACAAGATGGGGATGAGTACTACAAGAAAAGTGGGAAGGAGAGAATTTTAGCAATTGACATCTTCAGGGCCAGAAAGAAAACCAAGCCGGAAAGTTGCCTTGTGATAGTTCAGCCACAAAAGGTGCAGAAGCTTAACCCAACGGCAATGATGGTGAAAATGAAGGAATCAATGCCAAAATCCAAAGAAGAGTCCAAAGGGGAAATCGGATCAAAGGGAGAAGCATTGGGAGAAGAAGAAGAGTTCACCTTGCAAAGTGAAGAATTGAGTAGTGGCAGTGAAGGCAAGTTGGAGGTTCAACAAACCCAAAAGTAGATGGTGGATACAAGGAAGCCAAGTCCAGAAGTCTCTATGATTGAACAAAGAGGTGAGAAGAAGAAGGGAAAAGAAGTCTTGGCACAACCACAAACTAACAGAGGGAAGAACAGTGTGATCCAAGCCAAGGTGGAGCACAATCAAGTCGTTACAGAAGAGGAAGAGAGCTCGGATGGGGAAACCTTGAAAGTACAAAGATCACAACTGTGGAGTAAGGTGCAAGGACTTTTGCCTGAAGAGGAAGACAAAGGATGAGCTAGTGACAAGAAATGTGACGGAGTGGAGTATCTGTCAAAAGTCATGTGTCCGCTATTGGCGTTCCTATAACAAAAGAAGGTAGAGATGGTGAGTGCCAATCTTAATGTGCGTGATGAGTTGGCAATAGTAAAGAAGTGGAGTGTGGAAACCTTGTTGTTGAGAAGTAAGCTAACAAGGGTAGAGATGGAAGCTAAAGAACTTTGGGTTGAGGAGATTCTTTGGAGTAAGCACTTTGAAGTAATGAGTGAGGATTTAGTAAAGTGTCATGAGGAGGCAAAGAAGATGACAACATTGGTTGCAGTGCTGAAGGGAGAAATTGTTGATGCCCAAGTAGAGTTAATACACTCAAAGGCGAGAACAGCGGTAATGGAGCAAGAGTTGGAAAGTCTCAAGAAGAAGGCCACTGAGAAAGATCAAGCTTTGCAGCGAGAGTTAGCCGAGAGCGTTAGAGAAG
This sequence comes from Lunularia cruciata, assembly GCA_948567375.1. Lineage (NCBI taxonomy): Eukaryota > Viridiplantae > Streptophyta > Marchantiopsida > Lunulariales > Lunulariaceae > Lunularia > Lunularia cruciata. The sequence goes on along the minus strand of OX419762.1, from coordinate 41,526,289 downwards.
AAGATCAATTGCAAGGATTGGTGAGGGTGGCAAAGGAGAAAATTACTATGAATTGGAAGGAGCAAGAGGCAATGGAGGTTGACTTCAAGGATGAGCTTCAGATGTATTGCAACAAATTGGAGGAAGAAAGAAAGAAGGAGAAGCTCGGGATTGAAGGAGAAGCTCGGGATTGAAGGAGAAGCCAATGAGGTAATTGGGGTGGTAAATGAAATCAAGGCAATGCTAAGCACGGAGGTTGAAGGTAAACTAGAAGAAGCCAGATTGCATGAGTTGAAATTGTTGGTGCAGGAGACACGCAAGAGAAAGGTGAAGGACACGAAGTTGAACAATTTGTTAATTCATCTACAAGAACAAGTAGATAGAAAGATGTTAGAGGTAGGAGACAATGTGTGTCTTAGGTTGGATCTTGTTAGGATGGAGTTAGACAAACTTCATAGTGAGGTACAAGAAGTAAGAAGACCCGAAGTAATAGAGATAGGAGTGCATGTGTCTTTGGAGTTGTCATTTGAGATATTAGAGAAGAGTGGGGTGGAGGATAATCAATTAGATAAGATACCCACTAGTGCAATTGTAGTTTGCAGTGAAGACATTGTAGAAATAGAAGAGTTAGGAGTAGGATTGAGTAGACCCAAAGATGGTGAAATTCTCAAGAGATCATCGGGTTTGGAAGCCAAATTTGAGGTTGACATTGGATTGGAGTAGTAACAATTTTGGAATTTAAAGGGGCAAATATGAAGAGATGCATTTTTAGTTTGGATTTGTAGGTAGGAAAAGTTGTTGTAGATTGATATAGTTGTTAGATAATTGTCAAGTGCTCTACTATTTAATGGAGGCATTTATAGTATGTTGTTGTTTGGTATTCATTATTTCTGAGAATAGATAAAGCGAAGTGCTGATTTCATTGCTTGAGCTTGATTCCGAGTATCAATGCTATGTGTGTGTTTGTGAGTATGTGAAGAATTTCAAAGTGCAAGTCAGTATGCTTGTTGGATGTTGGATTTCACAGCCTTAATCTTCATTTTGTGTGTTTGATCTTGAGTGAATTGCAATTGGAGCAATGCCTTGACAGATCTGAGAGGAATTGTAGTGTTGGTAGTATTCTACAATTGTGAGTGTAGCACAGTGTTGATGTGAAGCAATTTAGATTTGAGGAAGTTGTGCCTTTAGTGGAAGGGTGGAATACAATTCTGAAGTGAAGTCGTTTTGCAATGAAGTACCATTTTCAAGAGAATCTGAATCATCACACTCAAGATTGTTTGGAAAGATTTGAGGAAGTTGTGATTATGGGTGACACATTGTTTTGACAAGACTGCAAGACAGTGTTGTTACTCTCTTCTAGGTGTGGTTTCTACCTGAGAGATTAAAGACGCAACCAAGAAGAACTACTTGTTATTGTTTGACTTTGTATTTGGACATTTTTGACTGATTGAGCTTCTCAAAAGCTTTGAGAGCTTTTTTGTCCTCCAAAATCACCATGTATTCTACACCCTTCACCATTTAAATTGTTAATCCATAAGCCTTGTTGGAAAATAAGTAGATGAACCTAACCATCTCCAAAAATTAGTGTAGCTTTATCAAGCTTAAAGGGAATGGAAGCTTTGAGATTTTCCTCACCTTTTCAAGATCCCTTGTTAATCCATCGTTGGAAATGATATGCCCCAAAAGTAGATTTTCACAACCAAAGATGCACAACTCCAAGTTGAGTGGTTCATTTGCCTCATCTAAGCATTGCAAGACCTTAATCAAGTGCTCAAAGTGCTCCTTGTTCACATGGACACAAAAGTAATCAATGAAATCTCTCACATGTTTCCCAATGAAAGATTAAAATGCCTTGTTCATGAAGCACTAAAATGTGATTGGAGCATTACAAAGTGCAAAGTGTAGGACCTTGAAAGCATGATTTTCCAAGGAGTGGTGAATGTGGTGAGTCATTAATGCTCTAGTACAATGTTGATTTGGTTATAACCACTATAACTATCTCCAAAACTATACCTCTCATGACCCACAACCTCCTCCAAGATCTCATCAATGAATAGAAAGGAGTATTAATACTTCTTGGTAACAATATTGAGCTTCTTATTATCCAAAAATACCCAAAGTTTGCCATTCTTCTTCTTCACAAGCACAATTAGAGACACCAATTCCAAATTCTGCACCTCAAGATAAACTTGACCTTCTTGAGCTTATCAATCTCCTCTTTCACAATTAAAATGATTTGTGGTCTAATACAACATTACTTTTGGCAAATAGGTCTTGCATGTGACTCCAACTCTATCCGTTGCACATCCAAGGTGACTTCCTTGAGATCCTTATAACTAAAAGCAAACATATGGATGAACTTGAATCTTACCTTCTCCTCCTTGGTAACATTTGTACCATGCTTGAAGGTGAATAGTCTCTTCTCTATCTCCTCAAGTGTCAATGATGATTTATCAAAGTCCTTTGAAACCTTTAGCTTAAGCACAAAATCCATGGCACACAAGGATTACTCATTTGAATCAAAATAGGATTCATCCTTATCTTTGGAGGTCCCTTTCTCCATAGGCTTGTATCCACTCTTGAAGGTCCTCCTTATGAATCCTTATTCCCAATAATAATCAGAAGATGGTGTATCTAAATGTGAACTATTGGTGGTATTAGTTATAAAGATTGTAACTTGATGGTTCAATAGCCCAATTCTCAAGTACATTATGTGCCATCTATCCATTGTATGAGTTGCTCTCAACCATAGCTTTCCAAGTAGCAAATCATAGCTTTACTCTCGCAAGAGTTGAAAGTTCATGAGATTCTGAACTCCCATAATAGATACAACTACCTTGTCCATCACACCCATTAGTCAAAATTGTTGTTTGTTTTCCATGCTTACCACAAATATTTTAAGTCTAACTCATACTCAACTTCTTAATCAACCTCTCTAACATGGCATTCATATAGATCCTTTATCAACAAGTGCATCAAAATATTGTGACCATTTATTCTTACATCAATCTTGGAGGTATATTTACAAGCCTCCCATGGTATTCATTTTGCATCTATCACCGCATTGATATTAGAGCTTTCTCCTTTGTTTTCTTCTTTCTCTTACTATTTGTAGAACTCAAATTGCCTCTAAGTTCCTTTCTCAAAGTAGAATTCAAAGTAATGAGTTGGCCTATTGTGATATTGGTGGCCTTGTGGCTACCAATTTCCTCCAACACATTGGAGTCTAATTTTTGCTTTGAGATCAAGAAATCATCCATTCCTAACTTCTTCCTTGTAGCCTTGGTTGTTGAAGGTGTTGAAGTAGTGGGAGTACTCCTTGTGTGCATTGGACTATCCTTGCTAAGAGTTAATTCTTGGGAATAATTGTGTCATCTACAAAGTGAGCTCTCTTCTTGAGCCAAAAGCTCCAAGTTAAGACCTCTGGAGTTTGAGATTTCCCATTCTCATACTTGCTCTTATCCACATCTATGTATAGTATCTCCTTACTTCTATTTGAGCTCCAGGATTTTATCTCCTTACTTCTATTTTGGTTGGAGTTGCTTGGGAATTACCACCTCTCCTCCTTCCTTCTATTTTTTCTCTCACAATTGCTTCCTCCATGGTAAGTGGAATTTGGGCAATTCCTTTGGATATGATCTCTACCTCTACACCCAAAATAATTTTATAGTGAAATTTTTAGTTGGTTGGTCTCCTTTATATTGATAATTACATAATCCCTCTCTCAACATTTTTATCCACCTCCCTTTTTCTCATAGATGTACTACATTGATCTTGAGATCTACAAGTTGCTTCATAATGGTTTGAAGCAGATCTTTTGGTAGAGGTTCAAGAAACACAACTACTATTACTTGTGGTGCAACCCTTACCACCAAAGCATCAGAAACATCTCCATAATTTTAGACTTGTGGAGGATGCACAACCTCCTTCACCACCAAATTACTCTCATCTCTTCCAAACTCTTCTCCATGAAAACTATAATCTTGATGGCTTCTAGTCTGAAAGAAGGTTTCTCATATCTCACTTTACTTTGAATTTGTGGTTTCAGCACTCTCACAAAATTCTTGGGTGCAAGAACCACAACAACTACTACTTGTGGTACAACCCTTGCTACCAAAGGATCAGAAATATCTTTATACTTGTAGACTTGTGGAGGATGCACAACCTCCTTCACCACCAAATTACTCTCATCTCCTTTCCAAACCCTCCTCCATGCAAACCATAATCTTGATGACTTCTCATATCTCAATTTACTTTGAATTTGTTGTTTTATCCCTTTCAAAAAATTCTTGGTGAGCATGGATACTATCCCAACCATAGTAACATCCACATCATCTCCACTTTTTCTCAACACTATGCAGAACCAAGACTCTAACTTATCTATGATTTTTGCATATAGTCTCACTTTCTCTCAATCCCATTGCTTGAGGAATGTTAAATCATTCACATACTCCATATATTAGAAATTTTTATTTAATTTTGTTATCTCTCATCTTATAACTAATAGAGTACAAACATGACTAATACTTTTTGAGAATTGTCAAGCATAGGAAATAAAAATCTCAAATTGTTGTAAGATTTCCATTGCATAATAAAGAGTGCATATTAATCAAACCTTCATGGATATTTCATCCACCAATTGAAAAGTTATCTCCATCACTTATCTTGACAACCATCTAATAAAGGTAATTTTTCCATAATGGTACTAAGACTCTCCCTAAGATCTTTTACTAGGGTCTCCAAAAGTGCTATTATTACACTATACTCATGGATCTTTGGTAGTCTTTCCCCTCCACAAACCTCACACAATTACTTAGTCTTAGATCTTCTCCCTCCCAATCTTAGTGAGGAATGTCCAACATGAAACACCAACTCAAGTAAACCTCTTCTTTTCCTCAATCTCTTGCTCTCAAAGCTTAATGGACATGAATTGGCTCTATATCCTTTCTTTCCACATAAAAAGCACTTAGAATTGCTCTTTTCTCCAAGTGGTGAAGGTTTTTGGATCCTCTCAACACTTTCTTCAACTTCTACCCTAAACTCTCCTTTCTTTAAGTCATCCACTACTATCATCTCAACCCCTTGGAGAAACTTATATAATCTCAACTTCCACTCTTGATGACCTTCTATCTTACAAGATGAATCTAACTCTCTCTTTCCTCTCTTTTCAATACAAATTTGGTATTAAAATCCCAAATTTGGTATTAAATCACCCCACTCACTTCAAAAAATCATAACTCTCTCAACATAAATTATCTCTCCAAAATTCTTAGAGAAAAAATTAGCATATTTTTCACTCATTATCTTAGAAATTTTAAAGGACATATAATCAAAACTAAAGAAAAAGTTGAACTATAGACAAAATGCTAGAGAGCATGTAGTTTTTGGGTGCAATTTACCCTATCAACTTCCCAAAATTTTAGGTCAATGCATGTAGAGGCTCTCACTATAATTTAAAGTGTCCTAGTTGAAAGATAAACCATGCTATCATTTTTGAAATCTCAAGTCCATATCTCAATTTCTAAAATTATAAAATTTCTAAAATTTGCAGTCCACCTTACATAATCTCTCCAAGTCTTCTAATGCATATAATATGTGCAATATCATCTCAATATATAGTATAATAAATTACATGGTATAGAAAGGAATCTAATTTCTCTAAGATAAATTCAGCTCTTGTTCCCATAGTGCATACATGCACTAATGGGTGTTATGGTACAAGTATGAATGCAAGGATGTAAATGCTCTAATATATGAGACTGAAGCATTGAAGGGATTAAACACCTTGTTGGTTGCATAATAGAAGAGATGCAAAGGAGATATTCAAATAATGCAAGGAGAGTTGAGAGCTCTTTGGATTGAAGGGAAGCAAAGCATCAAGAATAAAAATAATAGGTGTATAATAAAGAAGAAGAGAAGACAATCTTCCAAGGTCAGTTGGTGAATAAGGAAGTCAACATTGGTTACTCTAGAGTTGTAGATGGCCAAGTAACAATAGGAAGTAGCATATAAATAGAGGCCATGTAGGGGAACTTCAAAAAGAGAAGAATGATCAAGCTTGTGAGGGATGAAATTACAAGTGAAGTAATTGGAGTTATAATTATTAAAAGGAAGAAATTGTTAAAATTACTAAGGACTTAGAATGGGTTAGAGATCAATTGATAGAGCTCAAGGAAAAAGCTACAATAGGCAGATTAACCAAGTCAAGGATCCATGAGCTCAAGTTACAAGGTCGTACTCTTAGTGCATAGTCTATGAAGATCCAAGGTTAAAGAAGATATCCTTAAAACTACGAGAACATTTATATTGGAAACTTCAAGAAACCTATGATACAATTGTATTAGAACTCACCAACTATAAGGTGAGAATTGAGAGTATCTTTAAAAAAGCTAAAGATGGAGGTAGTTGTTTGGAGTAGGATGGTACAAATAGAATTTTACTAAATGAAGAATCTTTGTAGTTGTATGCCTTTGTAATATGAGTCCAAAGAGGACAAAATAAATTTTCTCTAGAAGGAAATAAAACACATTCCTAAGAAACATATTAGTGATTTAATAGTGTATAGATAAGTAGATTAGGATAAGACAAGATAGTAGAATCTTGATTGTATAATCCAAAAGCAAGAAATGAAATTTTAATAGATCTTTGCACTTCCATAGCCATCAAATTCTTTAGGTTAAGATTTAAAGAAGCTATTCAAGTCTTTTTATCATTATAAATATTCATTAAGCCAAAAGCTCTTTGTCACTTTACTTAATTTCAAGTATTGGTTTGATATCTTTGGTGAGTAGTTGTGAAGAACTTCATAATAGGAACACAAGTATTTGAGTATGTGATATTACTAGTGCTTGAGGCTAGGGTTTGGGATCCCTGGTAGTTTTGAAGGAATAGAGCAATGCCTTGATGTGTCTTCAATGAGTTGAAGTGTTGAAAGTAGCAATAAATCAAAAATTAAGGATATGTCACCAATGCAAAGAAAATTTGTAGTTGTGCCTTATGGGAAAGGTAGAACACATTTTTGGATTTGTATTCATCATAGTTGAAGTAGCCTTTTTGGAGTGATGGAATTATCACCTTCAAGGAATTAGAACTTAGCTTATGTGAAAAATATTTTGGAGTTTTTTTTTACCGTAGTTGGTGATATTACCTTCTTCTAGGAGTGGTTCCTCCCTAAGAGGTTAAACATGAAACAATAAAGAACTACAATAGTGCCACTTAGTGGACAACAACCTATGCCTAAGTAATTTATATGGTTTTATCAAACCTTTCCAACTATGAAGATAGATGGCCAACCAGGGGTTCAATTGATTAATACTCAATCAAGGAAGAAACATACAAAGGAAACCTCTTCTTTGGAATCATCATCTTCTTCAGAGTACAGAAGCAAATGAAATAGATGGAAGGAAGTACTTTCCAAGAAAGAAAGGAAATTGTTAGAGAAGAAAAAGGTGAAGAAGTTGCAAACTAAGGAGAGTAGTTAAGTGATCTAGAATACAAAGGAATTAGAACAATTAGACCATTCAAAAGACATGTCTACATATTTCCCTATTTTTATTCAAAGAGAAGTTCAAGACCTACTACAAGAAGAATTTAGGAAATTACAACCTAGTAGTTCCATTGCAAAAGGAATCCTTGTTGTTATAATACTTAAAGGGAACCAAAAAAGCTCCAAAGATATTGCTAGTTTGTAGAAGTATTCATAGATGACTTTTGTACTTTTGGCCAAAGAGAAGATCATCTCAATTTTCTTTGATAGACCCTTGAGCATTATTGAGCCATAGGATTTTACTTTCAGTTGGAGAGGTGTCTTTTTGTAATGGTGGAGGAGATCCTACTTGGACACAAGGCATCAAGTAGAGGCATTTAAGTGGAAATGGAAAAATTAAGATCATCTTGGCCCTTGAAGCTTCAAAGAAATTGAAAAAAAGTGTACCTTCTTTGGCCATGTAGATTTCTTGCTAACTGTGCAATTTTGGCAGCACCTCTTTCAAAGTTGCTAAATATATGTATAGACAAAGAAGATAACAAAGATATGTAGAGAAAAAGAAGCAAGAGAAGACCTTTGTCACCTTGAATACTATGTTGGTGAAGCTCTAGTGATGAGAGCATATGATTGGGAATGCAAATTTCATGTATATGTAGATACTTCTTTAGTCATAATAGGAGTAGCGTTAAGCTAAAATGATGATAATAAGAAAGACTACCTTGCATATTATGCTAGTTGGTATTTATCTAATGATGAAGGAAAATATTCTACTATAGCGAGAGAAGCATTATAAATGTTATATGTATGCAAGAAGTTTTGTGACTACCTACTAAGATACTAATTTGTCCTCCATGTAGACCATTATGTATTGTAGCATTTAGTGTTGTTCGCAACTCCTCCAACTCCTTTGGTGAGAGCCGATAGATTGGTGTACTCACTGGAGTACTCCTTGGCAATAACTCGATCTTGAAGGGCATACCTTGATCAGAGGGTAATCCCTTTGGCAGATCATCTGGAAACGCATATGCAAACTCCTGAACTATTCGATCAACCGTTACTTGATGCGGCACCTGGCCCTCCTTAGATTGTTCTTGTGAAATTGGCTTGATCCACACCGCGAATGTAGACTTATCTTCCTCCAAAGCTTGCTCTATGGCTGCTTCATTAACAAACTTCCCTTCTAGGGACTCATCTCTCTTCCAAGCTTGCTCCATGGTTGCCTTTTGGGCAAACTTCCCATCTTGGGACTCATCTCCCTTCTAGATTTGCTCTATGGCTACCTTCTCAACAAACTTCCCATCTTGGGACTAACTATTCTTAGGTGTCTTACTCAGAGGTGCCAGACAACCTAATCGGAAATTCCTACCTTGGTGTTGTACTTGAATTTGATGTTGGGTCCAATCAAATTGAACCTTATGACGTTCAAGCCAAGGTAGACCCAGAATGATATCATAGTGTAGAGGTGCCACTACAAATCTCATACACTCTAAATACTCCTTCCCAATCTTGAAGGTAACAAGATGCGAGGTGCGGAATGCAGAACCTTTTACCATCCGCCATCATCAAACTACTTCCAATCACTGGCTTGATAGGAATACCCAATTCCTTTGCTACTTGCATAGATATGCAATTCTCTGAACTTCCAAAATCAACCAAAATCCTACAACCCCAATTAGATATCGTTCCTTGCAAGTGAAGCAAACTTGCATAGGTTGAGCCTTCAATCCCATTGGAACTAATCAAGCTCCCAGTAGGCGGCTCGAAATCTCCTACTGGGATTCTTTGTTTCCCTGATCATTTTGTTCCACAAACTCCATCTGGGCAACTTATCAAGGTTGCCCATTCCTAAGTGGATATTCAGCAATGCGATGTCCAACTTGGCGACAATAAAAGCAACCTCCATTTTGTCGTAATCTTTCTCTATCTACTGTGCCAAGTGGTCTTCATTGGATAGCATCAATCTCCATTGGTACCGGTTCTTCCACTTGTGGTACTGGTAGGTTTTGTGTAGGTCAAGGTCAAGACCAAGTTGTCGCAACTAAGGAATCAAAATGCTCAGCCAATTGCATGGCTTCTTCTACGTTCTATGGCTCTTGCATGGTCACCTCCAATCTGGTTTGTGACTTCAATCCTCGCACAAATTGATCCAAAACTTCACCTTCTTGGATATCTAGAATTTGCATGATGATATTCTGAAATTGTGTGATGTAGCTTCTCACTCAGCCAATCTGCCTCAACTTCACCAATTTATCTCGTGCAGCTCGGGTGGCATTTATAGTCTCAAACCGACCAAGTATTGCATTCTTGAATTTTGCCCATGTCAAAATTGGTGTAACAATTTGTCGTTCAGCTCTTTCTACTCGGAATCGCCACCAAAGTTTTGCCACGCCATCCAACTGGCTAGAAGCCAAGAGAATTTGTTTCCGCTTGTCTTGAAGATTGGTAGCTTCAAAGTAACATTCACAGTCAAACACAAAATTCTCCACTGTACTTGGAAGATTCTTGCCTTCAAACACCTTGGGTTTCGGAAATTGAATGCAATCTTCTCCATCTCAAACTGGCGCTCTGTCTATTTGTTCTCGTCATTGCTAGTCTTGTTCATCCAACAATCAAGTAAGATGCTCAATTTGTTGTTGCATTACAAGGATAACATCCGGTATTGCCGCCATCGCTACTACTCTATTCCACTACCCTCAATTTATCTAGTTGATTAACACATAGATACAACACGTCCACCATTCTCTATAACTTACAACTTGAAGTATCAAGGGTTCCTCTGACACGGTGATCATATGTAGAAAATCCTGCCCAAAGCGTGAGGTGATGAATTGTGTGAAACAATGCTTTGGTAATATCTGGACATGAAAGTCCCAATGGTTTGGCGGAAGTGGATTTGGTGGTCCATAAATTCCATCCATCCCATTCCTGCTCTGATACCAATGTAAAAGACCAAAACCAAGGAGAGAAATAGGAGAATAGAAACTCACATTGGGACACTTGAATGAGGGAAAACTCCGAATGCCTAACATGAGCTTTGGCTTTGGTATTTATGTGTAGCATACAAGGCCCTTGAGAAGCTTCTCAAGAAGCTTCCTCAAGCCACTTTCTTAGAGTGCAAGCCAAGTTAACTAGGAAGCTTCTCAAGAAGCTTCCTTCTAGAAGCCGCCTACTTGGCGTGCAAGCTAAGTTAGTTGGAAGCTTCTAGAAGCTTCCTTCTAGAAGCTACTTACTTAAGGTGCAAGCTAAGCTAACCATGAAGCTTCCCAAGAAGCTTCCTAGATACTTCCAGAATATTCTAGGCTAATTTGTCTTATGTGCTACTTCGTGAGCCAGACTGACTTTGTCGCTAAACTCCATATTGTTACACTTTCAAAGAAGGTGATTGGGTAATGTTGTTTGATTCTATTCGATTCAAGAGAGTGCAAAAGAAGTTTTTGCCTAAGTACTTTGGACCTTTCATAGGGAGAAGGTGTGGAGCAATTACACCTATGATCTCAAAGAGTTGGGAGGAAGACACAATGATAGGATTGACCATGATAAGTTGAAGATATATCATAGAAGGTAGAGAGACCTTCACTTTGAGGACAAAGTGAAAACTTAGTCCGGGGGTAAATGTAACACCCATTTGTGCATGTGTGTGGTATTGTGATATTTAGCTTGGTATTACAAGTACTTGAGAGATATTATTTATATAGAGATAAAGGATAGTTCTACATTAGTTATGATTAGCTAAAGTTAGTCATAGCTAAGATAGTGGGGACCTTACTTTAGAGGAAATGGAAAAGATGAGCACCACTATTTTGGATTCTAGTGTGTTGACTTGGTATTATTCCTAGGTGTTTGGCTTTGAGGAAAGAGTTGAGAACTCTTGGGCCCGCAAGCCTTTTTGTTTTGGATTCTTCTTTAGTCCAAGGATAGCCCATGTGAAGGAATCCTTGACTTAGTGGTTGGGTCAAGATAAGACCACATGCTTAGGGGAATATGCCCATGTGAATGGATATTCCTTTCTACTTTTTGACTTTACTTGACTTTTAGTCTAGTAACTTGAGTTACTACAGTAATTAGTAACTTTGGTATGTAACTATTTCACAAGTATATAAACAAGGGGTGAGGAGGTACTCATGATCCTTCCATTTGCAACTATCTCTCTCTCATTGAGTTCTCTAGTGAGCAATGTCTTGAGTCTTGGAGTGTTAGCCTTGGAGGAGTATAATGGAGTTTGGGTTCCTTGCCTTCTTAGTCCATGGTGGGCTACCATAATAGCCATCATCCTGAGTGAGAGATAGGCTGGCTCACAGTCCTAGATTCTCTTCTTGCTCCTCCCCTGTCTCAAGTCTCTCATACTTCAACCTTCTTGACTACCATATCTAAATCTCTCCAACAAGCCAAATCTCACCTCCTTGTTGCTCAAAATTGTCAAAAACAATATGCAGACCACCATTGTTGTGATCTCACCTCTGAAGTCGGTGATAAAGTTAAACTATCCTCTAGTAATCTACCCCTCCCACTTGATACCCAAGTTTGTAAACTTGCCCGTAATTGGATAGGACCTTTTGATGTCACCCAAATTGTCTCTCATGTTGCTTATCAACTTGCCTTGCCTTGTCATATGCGTATCCATCCTATCTTTCATGTTTCCAAGTTGAAACCCTTTGTTCCTAACCCCTCTTCCTTTTCCTCTTGAGTCCAACCTTCTCATCCTATCCCTATCAATGATCATGAGGAGTACCAAGTTGATTGTATCCTTACACATCGCCATATTCAACGAGGCCGTCGACAACATACGGAGTATAAGGTCCTTTGAAAAGGGGATTCCCTTCATGATGCCACATGGGAACCTCTTTCTCACCTCCAGAATGCACCGACAACCATCCAGGAGTTTGAAGCTTCACTGGCAACAAGGACGTCATCAATTAGCGTTGGGGGAATATGTAATAATATGGAGTTTAGCGACAAAGTTAGTAGGGCTAACAAAGTAGCAAATAAGACAATTAGCCTATAATATTTTGGAAGTATCTAGGAAGCTTCTTGGGAAGCTTCTCAGCTAGCTTAGCTTGCACCTCAAGTAAGTAGCTTCTAGAAGGAAGCTTCTAGAAGCTTTCAACTAGCTTAGCTTGCATGCCAAGTAGGCGATTTCTAGAAGGAAGCTTCTTGAGAAGTTTCTTGGTTAACTTGGCTTGCACTCTAAGAAAGAAACTCAAGGAAGCTTCTTGAGAAGCTTCTCAAGGGCCTTGTATACTACTTATAAAGACCAAAGCCAAAGCTCATGCTAGGCATTCCCTCATTCAAGTGTCCCAATGTTAGTTTCCATTCTCCTATTTCTCTCCTCGGTCTTGGTCTTTTACACCTAATGTTTTGGTTGGCTACCATGCTTTGTCAAAGTAGGGATGATGCGGTTCTTACAATTAGAGCAGAGGTGGTTGATAGTAGAGTTGACTTGGTTGAGGAGCATGGGATCCGTTCAATGAAAAGTGGTTTATGGCAGGCAACCACGGCTAGACTAGAGGAGTTGCCAACTAGAGCGGCCTTTGAGAGAGCATGGTTCACACTTGGTGTTGTCCTATTGGATAACCAAAGGGGGATTTTCTATTTGGTGGGACTTTCAAGGAAGGTCTATACACCATAGAGAGTCTTGTTAGACTTTGGTGCACAACTCCTTATGTTGGGGAAGGCTGCAATAGTCATTCTGGAGTTACAAAAGATTGATGTGGAGAGGTGTCTATTTTAGATCCAAACATCTCTAAGTGGTAGTTTGACATGGTACATCACATGTGAGGAGCTTGTTATCCAGGTTTAGCCTGATCATCCGATTGATAGCTTGGTGGTGAGAGCTCAGGCTATTGCGACAATATCTGAGTCATACGATCTGCTAGTTGGAGGAGCACTGTTATTGGGTTTCAACATTGACTATTGGGAGGAGACAACCTCCTATAGACCAAGTTGGCAGTCTGGTGAGGGATGGGTATGTTGCCTACCAATATGCTTTAGTAGTGGTAATCTTGGCTCACTATAGTCCGAGACCATGGCAAAATCAGTTTCAACTTTTAATGGTGTAGTTACTTGGCCTGGTGACTTGTTGGAGGGGAATGCCTATGCAGAGGATACTATAGTACTAGAGGAGATCACTCTAATTTGGAGTAAAAGTGGGATTGTTCCATCCACCTTGGATGTTCCATTGTGGAATATAGAGGAGGCATTGCAACATCATGCAAATCAATTGGTGCAATAAGCTTTGAGTGGAGCCTTTGCACTGCAAGGAGATAAGTGTGAGGATGAGCTTCTAGAGTCGCTTACCTTGACACCTCTAGATACCATACTCATTGCTTGGCATTATCCAATAGAGTGAGTATATCTATTGGAGTTGTTTGGTGGGATTAGCATCAAACTAGCTGTGGTATTACAGGCAGGTATACAAGCATAGAGGTACTTGTATGTAGAGAGAGATGAGATTGCTAGGCAAGTCTCTCTACATCATGTGGCACACTTGGCCTACCAGTATCTTGAGTTATTATTGATGTCAGCAATCAAAGGTTACCAAAAGGTGCTACTAATAGACATTTCCTTATTGGGAGCGCATGATTTGGGACAACATGGGCCAATTCATTTGGTGATTTTTGGATGGCCATGTTAGGGACATACACGTGCTGGCAGAGGTTTGGGTCTTTAGGATCCTCATTCTGGTGTATTTTGGGAGATATTACGGATACTACAATATCTCCACATTCATCAATCCATTTCTCTAGCTTACATTTTGGAGAATATTCCTTTGGGGGTGATTCTCATACCCAAGTGGTGGCGAGTACACATCAGGGCCATTCTTGGATGGGACCAACTATATTGTTAGATGCAACCAAAGTAGGATCACGGGCTCATTGTCTTTGTCTTTGGTGGACAAACCTTTTACCTAGAGAGGTTTTATAGTGTGCTTATGATGGGATTCAACAACTTAACCACATCCTTGATGACATCTTGGATGTTGGGTGTTAGTCTCAAACGTTGGTAGTGGCTGATAGGTCACGTATAGCAGTGGTGAACCTAGTTAGATAGCCTAGAGTCACATTTCCCACACTTATGAGTTTCCCAAGCTCTCATGCTTTTTGAGAGGGAGGACTTGGATTGGTTTGGGATTCACAATTATAGTAGTTGGTGGAGCCCAACTTTGATGAGAGAGAGCGGACAATGGGTTTTTGCACTAGTATTACCATTGTTCAAGTAATGTTAGAGGCATCTAGGCATTAGGTGTTAGGTCAGGCTATGGACCTGAACTGTTTGACCTGGATTATGAGCCTTGGCTTGGCAGAGCAGCATAGGATGCACTTGATAGACATCACTACTTGAACACTTGTGAGCCCTGTGCCTATCAAGATGATTCAGGCACATGTTGGGGGCAAAAGACCAAGTGGATAGGGTATTCTTGGGATGCAACCAATGGCTACTAGGAAGAGTGGTCTACTTGGAGTCCATCCAGGTGAGCATGGGCTACTTGGATTACACTCTTGGTCCACTTGGGATGCAGCTAGAGGACCTGTGGAGCTTGTAGCCAAAGTGGAGGGAGTTTTCCACACAGACATTGGGACCTCTAGTGGTCGGAAGCATGACACTACTGCTCCCAAGGGCCATGTGTAAGCCAGTCAATATGTCTTCCACTCTTGCAAGAGTTATAGAGGATATTGGGAGCTAGATCTTGGACCCAAGCTTATTGGAGAGGAAAGACAAAGAGTTTGGAGGTTCTTGAGGAGCTACACAAGTTGTTTTGCCTTTAGTATGAAGGATTTGGGTGCTCTAAAAGGACCTGGTATTTGGATTGAGCTAACTAGCGATACACCAATTTTCTAACGTCCTTATCAATATAATGATATGGAGAGGACATTGATTTAGAGCCAAAGTAGTGACCTTTTGAGGCTGGTTTGGTGGAGATTTTACATGGACAATATGCATCAACGACAATGATGCCATCCAAGAAGGATATGCATGGCAACTACACAAATAGGCGGATGTATGGAGATTACCGTCCTATCAACCGATAGACTAGGGCTGATCGGTATGCCATGCCTACACCGAAGGAGATTTTTGATGCAATTGGGCATGCAAAGGTCTTTAGTACTTTGGATCTTCAAGCGGGATATCATCAGTTGCCAATATTGTGGCACTTCAGAGTCTATGTATGGCTTATATGTGAGTTGTGCTTCTATAGTGTATGATGTTTACAACGTTGTATGTTATGTAGCGATGCATGTTGTGTAGCGATGTATATATGCACAACAACTATCACGCCATTTGTAGTGTTGCATCTAGATTGCTTGGACACTAGAGTTGCAATGATAGTAGTTAGAGGTATTTTAGCAGTTTCCCATAGACTACTTTCCGATGGTCATATTTCATGTATGAGAGTACTGACTTCATGGTGGGGCCGACCAAAACTTTGCACCGTTCGCACCATTGAGTGTGTCGTTAGCGGGACCGTTAGGGTTTCAGACCTAGCTCAAGTCCAGGGGTATACTTTTGAAGTGCAGCTCCAGAGAGCTCACTTCTCTAATGTTGAGCCTTCGAGTTCATGGCTATGGTGAACAAAGACCGGCGAGTGTCACCTGGATCTCTTAACTAGAGTGGTTGTGGCTTGATTGTAATTAGTCCTCAGTTGTTGGCAATTTATAGAGTGATAGATCAAGTATTGATCTAAGTTGAGTTGATTCGAGAGTTGTAAACAATCAGATTAATCAGATTGTTTACAACTCTCGAATCAACTCAATTGCATTGAGCTTCACTTCGAAAGTATACTCAGATTGTTTACAACTCTCGAATCAACTCAACTGCACTGAGCTTCACTTCGAAAGTATACCCCTGGACTCAAGCTAGGTCTGAAACCCTAACAGTCTCGTTGACAGCACACTCGACGGTGCGAATGGTGCAAAGTGACGATGGGCCACACCATGAAGTCAATACCCCAAACATGAAGTCTGACCATCCGAAAGTAGTGTATGGGAAACTACTTAAATACCTCTAGCTACTATCACTGCAACTCTAGTGTGTCTGAGCAATCTAGATGCAACACTACAAATGGCGTGATACTAGCATTAACCTACTTTTATCTTAGATATGCAAGTTCATAAACTTACTCTCAATTTGATTTTATCTATTCATAAATTTGTCGCTCTTATCATTTATAAACTTGATCTTCAAATTGCATATAAGATCTTATCTTCCACATTCTAAATTTAAAGATTTCCTTTTTAACCTATCTTATTCTTGTGCCTAATTTCAAATTTTTTCTACGTGCAGTTGCCCTTGAGTATAAATAGGAATATAAACTTAGATTAGTCATCATAAAACATGTGGTTTCTTTAACATCAAAGTTCTTTGGAAAGCTCAACTATTTTCTCACTTGCTACATGGGAGTACTTTCATTATTTTCACAATGCTCAAGATATAATCAAACTGTTCAAAACCATTGTTTAAGATGCCATTAAAAAGTTCAAAAGCAGTTCAAAGCAGATTACAATAATATTATAGACTAGCAAAAAGAGAATGTATATTAGGACAATATTTAGTAATTATGATCATTTTTAAATGGTTTTTTTAATGAATACTCTAGTTAAATTATATTAAGAATTAGATGAAACAAAATTTCAAGGATAAAAATGTCCCAAAGTATGAAGTGTGATACTTCTAACCCTTTCTCTCAAATGAACTAGACCAGTTAAGAATTTTTTGAGGAACCTTGTGAGACCATGAGACTATAAGATGTCAAGGAAGATTCCTTCGTATTAAATAATTTATCAAAAACTTATTGGCTAAGATATTCTTTCATTAAAAATTAACAATCAAATTCACTAAAAAGTAAGCTTATATCCGCTACATACTTTGGTGTGTCTTTATCTTTTGAAGTTTATTACATTTGATTTTTGATACACTTTTTTCTTCTAAATTCTTTATTTGTTTTCGAGAACTTTGATCTTTACCGTTAACATGACATTAAATTTTGGACTCACTAAATAAAGATTCTAATATAGAAGGTATTTTCAAATATATAGCGATTACCTCAGTCTGAAAAGTATATTGCATATGCCACTTGATTAAATGTCGTGCTTAATTCTGGTACTAATGCAGAAAAATTTCCTCTACAGCAAACTACTAAAAAATATGCATGTGATAAATGCGGGAGGATCATCGAAGGATGGATGGTACAGAGATGAGCTCGGCAAGGACGGAGCGTCAACATACGGAAGGTACCGTCCGGGTGGACGGGAAGTTCGACATTCTGTTTCGGGCCACACAGATATTCTCTTCCGAAATGCAAAACTTTGACACGCTCTGCCTCTCATTTGAATCTTTCGTTGTGGATTCTACCCTATTCCCTGATCTGGACAGTCGAACAATTCACCGTTGCTCATACTGCTTGGTGTAGCTTGCGGAAATGGCCTTCGCTGCCCAAGCTCTCGTCTTCTCAGCTGCTTCAGCATTGGCACCGCTTTCTTCATCATTTCAAAATGTTGGATCTACGGGGAATCTGTCCTTTTCCTCTGCCTTCTCGCCTGATGCTCTCTGCTATTCCAGTGCTGAAATCTCCAGGTGTGTTTACGAGTGGTGCATGGATTTAGTTTGTGGTTTGGTGTTGGAATTGCTGTTTGTGTTCGCATTTGACAATTACTCGGCTGACTTTGTTTGCTTTGGGCTGTCGCAGGAATTGTGTGAGCAAGAGAAGGCAGGTTGCCGTGTGTTCCGTCGGCTCTTTGGAGAAAACAGGTATGCCCCATCTCCCTGCCAATTCTGTTATTCTCCCCAATGTTATGCGATTGTCTTCTTTTGTGTGTATCCTGTGCTCATGTGATAATGGGCACTTCGTTTGAGTGGCCTCCAGTTGAGACAGCATATCAGCGAGTTAAAGTAGAGTCTGCTACAGGAGAAGATATAACCGTAAAGTTTCGATCATGCGTAACATATGGTGCATATATCCTATTGTTCCTCCTTATCGCGAGATTGCCTATGCTCGGTAGGGTAGCGGAGAGGGTCCATCTTGTTCATAATTTGCATCATTCTCATTAATTCAGTGCCTCCATTTTGATCATAATAATATGAGTAAAATGTAAACATCTGGAACTCCTAATTTGCCTGTAAGTAGCCGTGATGTCAAATTATCTGTGCTTCTCTGTTCTGCAGCTTACACTACCAATGTTGAACGAAATGCCAACTTTGCAAAACTTCAAGCTGGTTACTTATTCCCTGAGGTGAGTGACCTGATATTGTTATCATTCACATCAAATACTCTTTTTCTAGTCTTCTCGTTAGTTCATCATTCTGCCTCAGGAAATATGAACAACAGCTTTCTCTCGCCATTCGTGACGACAGATCGGTTACTAATCCCTATTCTTTTACATGTCTGTTCAGATCGGCAGAAGACGTGCAGCACACATTGCCAAGTATCCAGATGCGAAGGTCATCAGTCTTGGCATTGGTGACACAACTGAGCCTATTCCCGCTGTCATCGCCGCCGGAATGCAACAAGTATGTGCATTGTATTTTTGGTTTACTCTTGCAGAAGTTGGCAACAGTTACATGCATGTTTGCCGGTCCTTAGAGAGGACTAATGTGCAATATACTCGTGTGAAAGAACAATCAAATCTTGCACTTTTATTTTGGTCTTTTACGGGAATGTCATCTGTATGTATGTACAAATTCGGGAGTGATAGTTTTATTCTGAAGGACGTAGCACTTAAATCAATAAAGTTAGCCATGTGCTTAATGATGAAAAAGTACCAGATGTGATCAAAGTAGCTACGGACTTCGAGTAGACCGAAAAGGAAATTCAGAAGTGTTTAAGACTTTGGACTACTTGTTTTCTCCGGCGTATTTACTGGTCATGAAACCGAACGGTGGTGTTGTTTGTTGATGTCAATCGTGCTTTCGCTTTAATCTAGTTTTAAGTATTCGAGTTACACTCTCCACAGAAATTTAACTCTTGTTTTATGCAGAAAGCCCATGCTTTGAGCACTCTGGAAGGATACTCTGGTTATGGCGCAGAGCAGGGCGAGGGGGTAAGCAAATCATACTCCTAGATAGCGTATGGAGCGGGTCTTTCATTGGTCGAGGTCCTGCCTTGGGCATTTTCGAGGACGTCTAACTAGCAGATTCTTATTACTTAAAATCTCATTTTGGCCTCTATATTGATCCAGAAAAGTACGAATTTTTTAGCCTGAGTACTGCACATTTGTATCCTGACTCTAGTTTTCCAATATCTGCAGCCTCTACGATCTGCTATTCAGAAGTTCTACCAAAATCTTCATGGCGGCACAGGTGTTAAAGCAAACGAGGTTTTTGTCTCAGATGGAGCTAAATGTGACATTGCTCGGCTCCAGGTGAGCATTCTTTCTTACAATTGCACCAAGGGTGCGAATCTTGCCAGTCCAACTTTGCTGATTTCAGACCATCAGTTGCTTGACTAACGTACGGTTCCATATGACGCAGATGATGTTTGGTTCTCAGGTTACGATCGCCGTGCAAGATCCATCATATCCGGTACGATGAAAACCAAGAGACGTCTTCATGCTCTTACGTTGTGGTCTAAATATTATGGGTCTTGATTTTAAATATTTAGATGTGGACTAGGTAAGTATAGTGCCTACTCCGGAAAATAACCCATTTCCTTTTCATATCGTGGGTTCTTTGACACCAGGCCTACGTAGATTCCGGCGTTATGATGGGACAAACAGGCGGCTACCACGAAGCCACGCAGCAGTATAGCAAAATCCATTACTTGAAATGTACTCCAGAAAATGACTTTTTCCCTGATCTAACTTCAGCTCCCCGCACAGACATCATCTTCTTTTGTTCCCCAAACAACCCGACAGGGGCGACTGCCACAAGGAAGCAGTTGGAGGAGCTGGTAGCATTTGCAAAGAAAAATGGGTCAATCATTGTTTATGACGCTGCCTACTCAATTTATATCACGGATGACTCTCCGAAGACCATATACGAGATTCCTGGTGCAAGAGAGGTAATGGATCTGTGTTGTAAACCTTACTTGATCGTTTTTGTGAGCACGAGAGAACCAAACTGAACTGTGGGATCATCTTATAAAATTTCACAACTTTCGGTGAACTGTATCGTAAAGGTGAACTCGCACGTACTCTCGCTAAATATTTAGAACAAATATACAAAACTTAACCTCGTCTATGGGTACAGATTATTCTAAATATACACTGTACAATAGAATTACTAATCATGGAGGTTACTCTTGATCGCACTAATCCTCGTCTGCAGGTACGACCTAACAGGAGACCTTGCTCACGACTATGTGAATGACAGTCACGAGGGGTTTACTTCTCGTACCTTGTTCAGTGTCATGTCTTGTACGGGCTACGTGGGTATAGCCATGTTTTAATTAACGGGACCCGTGTCCATTTACTCAATATTTAAAAATATAAACTGTATCGTCCAGAGTGGATGAACAGTGGTATTAATCGTCAGGGAATGTTTTTCTTGTTCTTTATTTGGTTCGCGGGAGGATCAGGTCGGAAATATTTGAAGCTTTGCCTTTTGTTCTCCCTGTAGGTGGCAATCGAGATCTCCTCATTCTCGAAGTTTGCTGGTTTCACTGGAGTCAGGCTGGGATGGACTGTTGTTCCTGAGGAGTTGTTGTACTCCGATGGCTTTCCTGTTATCAAGGACTTCAACCGCGTGATGACTACATCGTTTAACGGGGCGTCTAATGTTGCTCAAGCTGGGGGTCTAGCATGCCTTTCTAGTGAAGGTTGGACGGTAAGCTATTATTTCTTTGACCTTCCATGCTGGAATTTAATTAACTGTCAGCTGCGAGGAAACTGCAGTGCTTCATTATGGTGTATAGGTGTGTATATGCCAAATAACGAGGATTCAGTTTTTTTGCTGTCTGTAGTTGAAACAAAATTGTCCGAACCGAAATCTCAATCATAAATCTTAGATTTTTACCTATACTAACTGATACATGTTACTCGTCTTAACTCTTGTGAAACTAGATAAACACTCACCAAACAAATAATGAAAGCCTACCATCAATTCTGGCAAACAAGCAAAATTTTCGCTGTCTTGTGTGTGTGATAGAGCGTTTGCCGATTATATTGTATTTTCTTCCCTTCTCCCTGTGTTCTGCATGTTTTTTACTTATCAGACAGTTTAATCAGGGCGAGTCTTGAATCATGAAAGGCTATGACAGCCCTGTGAGTAGCCCACCGTAGCAAAGCAGTTCAAACGCTCATATACCCCTACTGATGACTACTGAGGTCTCAGGATACCCCTACTTTATATCCTGTCCTTTTTCGCTTCGCTCTCGTTACCCTGTTACACTTAGACAGGTTTCTGCAGCCACACAATCCTAGAGCTCTCGCATTGTTCCACTCCTCCATTCCCCAGCTAATTCCCTCTGTATTATTTTTCCTCCGCTCTTTGCCTGATTCATGGGACCTCTTGTGTATACAGTGTTCTTACCCGACTCCAGCCCACGTTTTTTATTTTTATCGTTCACACACTGCTTACTGGCAGTCTTTTACGTAGCGTTACCTATTTCTCGCAGTTGTTTGCATAGAGTTCTCGATTTCATGGTGGTTTACTAGTCTGTTAGCCTAGTCTGTTATTCTCAATTTGTTTCAATTATGCCTTTGCTTCAAGTTACATTTGATGCATTCTACCTTATGGATTTCTCACTATTCTAGCATTGTCAATTATGTACATCTTGCTTATCAATCATTTGCACCTCATGAGTTCTGGATAACCCGTTCCCAGAACAGCATCTGTTCTCGTATACCTATATATACCCGTACTGAGGCACGTTAGCTAGTAGAGGTATTTTGCCCTATTCTTCTTGGATTCCCCTCAACATACCTAACGATTGTCATATCTTCTGAATAGGCGATGGAAGAGCTTGTTGGTTTCTACAAGGAGAATGTGAAGATCATTGTGGAAGCTGTGACTTCCGTTGGATTCACCACATACGGAGGCAAGAATGCACCTTACGTTTGGGTTCACTTCCCCGGCAGAAGTTCATGGGAAGTATTTTCTGAAATACTGGAGAAAGCTCACATTGTTACTACCCCAGGAAGTGGTTTTGGACCAGGCGGAGAAGGTTTCGTAAGGATCAGTGCCTTTGGACATAGGGAGAACATCGTTGAGGCCGCCGAACGTTTGAAGAAATTGTTTGGCTGAACTTGTCTATAACCTCTTTGTGCCTGACTACTATAGCAATCAACATAGAACTTCATCGTGGAACCCTGCCATAGCCGTTACCAAATTGGTTATCTCGTCCATCTTATCTTTGTGAGTTTTGTAGAGATTGAAGAAGTGCACCTCTTTAACCCTAGAATATAGTCTAGAGGGTACGTGTAATACGTGTTAGATTTCCGTCAGAGGGTTTTCGCAGATGTTGGAAATTTTGTTCGGTAGGGGGAATTATTTACGAGATTAGTTAGATTGGGGCAATCCGAATGCTCCATCGCAGGTGTATGAGTTTAATTCTGTATCACATTTTCCAGATGGATTCAGACATGTTTGTCCTGCCTTAGTGACAAACGTGCGAGCTGAATGAGATGATCGGGAATTGTATCGTGTTGGTGAGCCTAATTGGGGTTCAGTTCTTGTTGTCATACAAATGGTAGTCACAATAGTGATGCGTCGATGCGTAGTTACTTTGTCCGAATGTTACTTTGCACGTTTTCATTTTCATTTTTATTGCCCTCTGCCAAATTTTCCATTGAATAGACCAAAATGGCAAGCCCTGTAAATGCAAATGTATCATGTTTAAATGTATAAACTGTTCAGCTTAGATTTGGATATACTTCGAATTAGATATCGAATCCTATTATTGATGCTTTGGGTGGTAAGGATTATAGTATTTTCTTCTTTTTTGGTTGGCGTGAACCGGTTGTCTGTGTATGTAGGGGATCGAAGTGGTGAGAATAATTTTTCTTTTTCAATTTTATCGTAAGGAAATGAGTGGAACGAATCGATTAACCTTAGATAACCCTGGGTGAGATTATATAGGTACATAGCACATTCCGAGAAGATCGAGAATGGTGCTTAAAGCTTAAGTTGGTACGGAATAGATTCCAAGAGTAGGTACTTAACAGATTGCAAAATTCTATTTAAGTAACCTAAGTTCGAGAGTCAAGTGGTTGAACATGGTTGATATGCTTCTATACAAGTGTTTCATTATTTATCATGCTAATCTTACACCTTAATGAACATTATGTATAGATCTATAACCTGCAATTCTTAATGCATGACTAAACTTTTCAAGCAGATCTCTAGTTGAACTCTATATGAATACGCCAACAATATTGTCTTTGTTGACAACATGGGAAACATAGATTTGTTTTTCTTCAACTCTTTCTTTGATAAAATAGAATTTAAGATCTATAGGTTTAGTCCTCATGTTGCTTTGATGGTGTGACAAGGTAGATTCCATTGTTGTTATCCTAGTAGAGCTTCATTGTGTCTTCTCTTTCTTTGCAAAGATGAGATCTAATATCTATTTGTTTAGTCCTCTCATGTTGCTTTGTTGGTGTGAGAAGGTCTATTATGTAGTTGTGGTCGCAGTAGAGCTTCATTGTGCCTTCTCCAAAACCTAAGCCAGTTAGTAGTTGCTTGAGCCACATTGCTTCAGTTGCTGCTTTTGACAAGGCCATGTATTCTATTTCAATGTTGGATAAGGAAACAAACACTTGCTTTTTACTTGACCAATTTATAATTGCATTACACAAGATGAAAAGATAACCTCCTATTCCTATAGATCTTCTTCTATCTTGATTACCTCCCCAATAAGTTGGAGTATCATTGGATTAGCATGCTTGATTTGTTGTAAGTGAGACCCTTGGAAATGTAGTGTGAATACATTGAAAGATTCTATTGATAGTTTCTAGTGGTATAATTTTTTGAGGATAAGAGATCTTAAAAGAAACATAGGTGAAGAAACACAAGCTTCATTCTCAATCTTCTTATGTCTCAAAACAACATTTTGATTTTATTATATAATAAAGAGGATTCTCTCAAAGGAAGCTTCACCCTTGGATCAGATACATGAATAGATGACTTGGTAGGGAGTTCTACCCTTAGATTAGTTACATGCATGGATGACATGTTGTTTTTGGTCTTATCTCATTGGTCAAACAAATTTTGATTGGAAAGAATCTTTAAGGAATCTTCTTATAAGAATCTTAGAATCGCATGGATGAGGTACCCTTGGACAGTTCTCAAACAAAAGATAATGAAACAAACAAAAGCTCTCAATGAGATAAATAGGGGGGAGGAATGGTTAACCTTTTTGCCTGCCAGAGTGTAATCGTGCATATTTTTGAGTCCTATTTTATCTGTTTAGGTCTTCAAAATTGGCTCTAAAATTTTCAGATTATTTTTGGCTCTTTTATTATTAGGAGAAGTACTCTCTTGGTGATACTTCTATCTGATATACTTAGTTCATTATCTATAACATCTTTATAGATGCTACCAAGTCAATTTTCACCTCTAGATAGTATATTTAACTATTAATATTAGATTTTAAGGTTATTTTTTGGCTCCTACTCTATTAGAAGAAGTGCTCTATCTGTGATAACTCTATCTGATCTATCTAGCCCATCATACCTAACATCCTTCCAAATGTTATTAAGTCAATTTTCAACTCTAGATAATATATCTAACTATTGGTATTACAAACCTCCCCCCTTTTAAGACGTAATGTTCTCATTGCAAAGTTGTTGCTCAAAAGATTTCACTAATATTGGTGCATTAGTCATGTTGATTTTTGGCTCCCACGTTGCCTCATACAATGGGTAACCTTTCCAATGGACAAGATATTCCACACATGGATGGTGAGTACCACAAATGCATTTGTGGAGAATACGTTCGACTTCATATTCCTTAGTGTCATCAATGAGTATTGGACAAGGTCTAATTTCTTGTATGGAAGAAAAATGGGGTGGTCAGGGTGCATATCTGCATAATAAGGAAACATGGAATACTAGATGGATGTTCATGTGTGGCGGTAGCTCAAGGTGATAAGCCACTACTTTGATTCGACAAAGAATAGAGAAAGGCACAACAAAATGAGGTTTGAGCTTGCATGAGCCAACTAATGTGAGGTTGGTTGTTAACAGCTAGACTTGATCCTCAACATTGAACTCCATATGGCGACGATGTGCATTTGCATATTGTTTTTATTGATTTTGGGCAATCTACAACCTGTGTTTGATGTTCTCTACTCCTTGTTGGATTTTGGAAACAAAAGTGTTGATGACATCCACCTTGGTATCCATCGGGTGGATCTTCATCAAGCTCAGGGTGTGAAAGGATGCTCTCCATACATGAGAAACATTGGTGTGGTTTGTGTGGATGCATTCACTAAATTGTTGTATGTAAATTCCACCAGTAGGAGTAAGGTATCCCACCTTTCTTGCTCCTCTAGGGTGAAGCCCCGGAGCCTGTCTTTAATAGTGCAATTATCTCGCTCTATTTGTCCATCAGTCTATGGATGATAAAATGTGGATATGGCCAATTTGGTTTTGAAGAAACCAAAGAGTGTTTGCCAAAACAAATTGGTGAAACGAGTACCTCCATTAGTGAGCACTTGAGATAGCCCATGGTGAGAAAAGATTGCATCTAAGTACAATTGAGCTAATTATACAATAGTCACATCCTTGGTGGTAGGACGCACATGAATCATTTTGGTAAGTTGGTCAACAATGACTATGATGGAATCAAACCTTGAGTTGGTCTTGGGCAATTCACAAACTAGATCCATGTTTACTTGTTCCTAATGTTGTGTAGGAGTAGGAAGGAGTCTCATGGGAGCTTGATTAGAAGCTTTAATCTATTGATAGAGTAGGCAACTTTGAACATACTCTATCACATTGTTGCTCATCTTGGGCTAATAGTAATGGCGTTTGGCTGCATCCAAAGTCTTGTCCACACCAACGTAACTTGCAATGGCAGAATCATGACATTCCCCTAGGATAGTGGTTTTAATGTCTATGTCATCCGAGATCCATAACCTACCATCACACAAAGCAGATCCTTGGGTATTGGTGATGCCATTAGATGATTGAGCTCCTACAATATGTGGGTCATTTTGTAGCAACAAGAATCCTTGGCCAAAATTTAGGGTTCATCTTGACCTCTACCACCAGATTTTTTGCCATAGGTATTTGGGTAAATGAATATGCTAGTTGTTTCTTGCTTTCCACATATGTGATTGTCATGTTGAACCTTTGTCTCCACTCTGCTCACCAAATTTGTCCATGAGATAGATCCTTTTGTGTCTTGAGGTAGACTAAAGGTTTGTGGTCTATCTCCACTACAAATGCCTTCTCACCAAGATAGTGCTTCCAATGCTTGGTTGCAAGGACAATGGCCAACTCTTCTCATTCAATGGTGTGATAATTACATTCTGCTAGTAATAGCTTTCAAGAGAAATATGCAACTCGGTACCATCTATCATGCCACTCTTGTTGTAGGACTGATTCTATTGCTATGCTCAATGCATCTATAGCCAACTTGATTGGCATATCATTTCAAGATTGGTGCATGTAGTAATACGTCATTCAATTCCTCAAAGGCCAATTCTTGTATGGTTTCCCACATCTACTTCTTCCCCTTGCCATGTAGTGCCATTATAGGTTGTGCAACCTTGGAGAAGTCCTTGAAAAATTGATGATAAAACCCTATCAATCCTAAGAAACTCTTGAGTTCAGTCTGGTCCTCTTCAGAGCTCCATCTTTGAATGACCTCTATTTTATCTATTAATACTTGGATACCTTTTGCACTTACTCTATGCACTAAGTAGTCTACTAAACTTGCCAAACTCACACTTTGAGATTTTGGTATATAAGTGATTTTGTCATAGAATCTAGAGGACTTCTCGTAGATGTTGTTTGTGTTCCATCATTGTCCTAATATAAGCAAGGATGTCATCTAGGAAAATGATAACAAGTTTATCCAAGTATGTACAAAATGTGTCATTCATCAAACTCATGAAAGTAGCTGATGCATAGGTGAGGCCAAACTGCATCACCATGTACTCAAAGTGGCCATACCTTGTTCGAAAGGTAGTTTTGTGGACGTCTTCCTCCGCAATCCAGATTTGATTGTAACCACTCCATAGATCAAGTTTGGTGAAGTGTCTTGCCTCATTGAGTTGATTGTACAAGTCATCCATATGCTTCTTCATCATTTGTTGATTTAGACCCTAATAGTCAATGCATATGCACATTGTACAGTCCTTTTTCTTCACAAACAAGACCGGAGCTCCATATAGTGATACATTGGGTTGAATAAACCCTTTTTGCAACATGTCCTCAATTTGAACCTTACATTCTTCCAACTCATGAGGTGATAAACAACATGAGGTCTTACAAGGAGGTGTCTTCCCAAGAATTATCTTAATTTTATGATCTACTCTCTTTTTGGTGGTAATCTTGAGTGTAGGTCATCCAAGAAGACATCTTGAAACTCATTGACCGCATCTTTCAATTTCTTACAAACTTGTCCATTGGGTTGTGCACTTTGGACGTCTCTTATTAGGCCCATGAAACATTTATCTGTCTTATAGATAGTGATTGTCCCTATGACATATAGAGGTAATTCTTGCATGTGTGCTCTCCTTTGAACCCCAATGATCTTCCATTGACTTATTCTCAAGGAGGATCTCCTCCAAGGAAGCTCCACCATAGGATTAGGCACATAGATAGGTGCTATGTCAGCAAGCTCCACCCTTGGATTACTTACTTGGATGGGTGACATGTCGGTCTAGGTCCTATCTAGTTGGTCAAACAAGCTTTGACTAGAGGGAATATTTTAGGGAATCTTCATGTAGGAATCTCATAATCACGTGGGTAAGGTACCATTGGAAAGCTCTCAATGAGACAAACCAGGGGGAGGAAAGGCCAGCCTTTCCTACATTGGGAGGGGGGGGGGGAATCTGCACATTTTCAAGGCCTAATTCATCCGTTTAGGCCTCCAAAATTGCCTTCAAAGTTTTCAGCCATATTTTGGTTCCTACTCTATTAGTAGAAGTCCCCTTTTGGTGATACCTCTTTCTGATCTGATTAGTCCATCAGGTGTAACATCCTTCTAGATGTTACCAAACCAATTCTCACTTTTAAATCATATGTCTAGTTATTGGTTCCAAGGTTTTCAAATCTATTTCAGTTTCTGCACTATTAGTAGAAGTACTCTTTTGGTGATACTTCTATCTGATCTATTTTGACCATCATGTATAACATCATTCTAGATGTTACCAAACTGAATTTCACATCTAGATCATATGGCTAGCTCTTGGTATTATAGACCTTCCTCCTTTTATGTCCTCGTTGTGCAGTTGTTGCTCAGACGCTTGCACCAACACCGGTGCATGTGTCAAATCGACAATGGGCTCTCAGATTGCTTCATAGAGGAGATAATCATTCCACTGGACTAGATAGTCCACCCGTGGATGGCGAGTACCACATATGTGTTTTTGGAGAATACGCTCCACTTCATATTCCTCTATGCCATCAATGAGTGTCGGACAAGGTCAAATGTCTTGTGTGAAATGATATTGGGCTAATCGGGGAGCATATCTATGTAGTAGGGAAACATGGACCATTGGATGGATCTTCATGTGTGGTGGTAGCTCAAGGTGATAGGCCACAGTGCCGACTCAACTAAGAATCAAGAAAGACCCAATAAAACAAGTTCTGAGCTGACGAGGTCCAACTAATGTGAGGTTTTTTTGTCAATAGCCACACTTGATCCCCAACATTGAACTCAATGTGCGTACGGTGTGCATCAGCATACTGCTTCTATTGATTTTGAGCAATCTATAATCTGTGCTTGGTGCTCTCCACACCTTGTTGGATTCTAAAAACAAATGTGTTTAGTGCATTGACCTTGGTAGCCATTGGACTGATCTTCATCAAGCTAGAAAGTGTGAAGGGATGCTCACCATACATGAGGAAGAACAAAGTGATCTGGGTGGATGCATGCACTGAATTGTTGTAAGCAAATTCCACCAATGGGAGTAAGGTGTCTCACCTCTCTTGATCTTCAAAGGTGAAGCTGCGTTACATGTCTTCAATTGTGCAATTAGCCCGCTCTGTTTGTCCATCTGTTTGTGGGTGGTAAGCTGTGGATATGGCCAACTTGGTTTTGAAGAAACCAAAGTGGGTTTGCTAAAACAAACTGGTGAATTGAGTGCCTCTATCGGTGATGAGTACTCTAGACAAGCCATGGTGACAAAAGGCTGCATCTAAGTATAATTGAGCTAGTTGTGGAGTGGTCACATCCTTGGTGGTAGGGCGTACATAAATCATTTTTCTAAGTCGGTCCACAAAGACCATGATGGAGTCAAACCCTGAGGTGGTCTTGGATAATTCACAAACGAGATCCATACTCACTTGTTCCAAAGTTGGGTGGGAGTGAGGAGAGGTTGAAGGAGCCCTATTGGAGCTTGATTAGAAGCTTTGTTCTGTCAACAAAGTAGGCAGCCGTGCACATAGTCCATCACATTGTTGCTCATCTTGGACAAATAGTAATGGCGTTGGACTGCATCCAAGGTCTTGTCTACTCTGACATGACCTGCAATGGCCAAATCATGACATTCCGCTAGAATAGTGGTGCATAATTTTTGGAAATTTGGGATCCACAAAAGGTGCCCTCACAAAAGGTGAGTCCTTGGGTGCTGGTGACACCTTTGGATGATTGTGCTTCTACAATCTGTGGATCAGTTTTTGTAGCAACCAGAATCTCGAGCCAAAATTTAGGATTAATCTTAACCTTTGCCACCAAGTTTTTTGCCATTGACATGTGGGTGAATGCATCTGCAAGTTGCTTTTTACCTTCCACATAGGTGATTGTCATGTTAAAGCATTGTCGCCACTCTGCCCACCAAATCTGGCAATGAGATAGATCCTTCTGCGTCTCGAGGTAGACTAGAGATTTGTGGTCTATCTCTACTACAAATGCCTTCTTGCCTAAATAGTGCTTCCAATGCTTGGTTGCCAAAACGATGGCTAGTTCTTTGCATTCTGTGGTTTGGTAGTTGCACTCTGCCGGTAACAATTTTTGAGAGAAATATGCAATTGGATGCCATCCATCATGCCACTCTTGTTGTAAGACTGCTCCTATTGCTACGCTTGATGGATTTGTAGCCAACTTGATTGGACGTTGTGGGTCATACCACTTCAAGATTGGTGTATGTAGCAAGGCGGCTTTCAATTCTTGAGAGGCCAACTCTTGTGTGGTTCTCCATGTCCACTTCTTCCCCTTGCCAAGTAGTGTTGGTAAAGGCTGTGCCACCTTGGAGAAGTCCTTGACAAATCTACGATAGAATCCCGTCAACCCAAAGAAGCTCTTGAGTTGAGTCTTATCTTCTGGAGCACTCCATTTTTGAATGACCTCTATTTTATCCGTCAATACTTGAGTGCCCTTTGCACTTACTCTATGCCCCAAGTAGTCTACTTCAGACTTGCCAAACTTGCACTTTGAGATTTTGGCATACAATCAATTCTATCTTAGAATCTAGAGGACCTCTTGTAGATGTTGTTTGAGTTCCATCATCATGCTACTATATACTAAGATGTCATCCAAGAAGACGATAATAGACTTATCCAAGTATGGACAAAATATGTCATTCATTAGACTCATGAAAGTGGCAGGTGCATTGGTGAGGCCAAAAGGCATCACAAGATACTTGAAGTGGCCATACTTGGTTCAAAAGGCAATTTTATACACATCCTCCTCTGTAATCCGGATTTGATTGTAACCGCTCCACAAGTCCAATTTGGTGAAGTATCTTGCTCCATGGAGTTGATCAAACAGGTCATCTATGCAAGGTAAGGGGTATTTGTTTAGTTCTTCACTATTTGCTGATTGAGACCCCAATAGTCAATGCACATGCATGTTGTACCGTCCTTCTTCTTCATAACCAAGACTTCTTCTCCCATATGGTGATACACTAGGTTGGATGAACCCTTTCTACAACATCTCCTCAATTTGAGTCTTACACTCTTCCAACTCATGAGGTGATAGGCGATGTGGGGCCTTACAAGGAGGTGGCTTCCTTGGGAGTGTCTCAATTTTATGATCAACTCTCCTTTTTGGTGGTAATCTTGAGGGTAGATCCCCGGGAAAGACATCTTGAAACTCATCCACCACATCCTTCAATTTCTCACGAATTTTTCCATTGAGTTGTGCACTCTGGACTTCTCGTATTAGACCCATGAAACATCTATTGGTCTTACAGACATTTGACGTCCCTATGACATATAGAGGCAATTCTTGCCTTTGTGATTTTCTTTAACCCCAATGATTGACCATTGGTGGGTTCTCATTACTTTCTTCCTCCAATCTACCATAGGGTTGTAATGCTCCATCCATGGCATGCCAAAGATTACATCATTATGAGCTAATTGTATCACTCACTACTCAATTGCTTCTTGATATTCTCCTACAGAGAGTGTTACCCATCTAGGTAATGATTCAATCCTCTTTGTTTGCCCGTTAGGTAACTCTACTTCTTCACTCCCATCTCTCTCTAGATCCATTCTCAATCTTATTGCAATAGAGCAAGACAAGAAATTCTCTTTTGCTCCCGGATCTATTAATACTCTCACTTGATTGCCTTCTAGGCCTCCATTCACAACAATCAATTGTGAGGTTGCCTTTTGGGATCTTTGCACATTAGTCTTCTTCCTTTCCTCATTTCTCTACTTCCTTATTGAGCAAGTAAGGCCGCAAGGTACCTTTACTAGTGATCTTTGTTTTCCAAAGTAATTTCCACCTCTTCCTCTTCAATGCGCCTCTCCATATTGTTCAAAGATTGCCTATACGAAGGCCGAGGGCCTTTAGGGAAACAAGTGCAACAATTGGTAGATATGTGCCCAATACGGCCACAATTGTAACAACGGTGTTGTCTCCTTGAGTTCCTTCTCCTTGTGGGACTCCATCTCTTTGTTCTTCTACCCGTCCATGCTCCCCTTGAAGCGGTTGTGCTCCTTGATCTTGAAATTGAAGGTTGCCCAATTCCATCGGCATTGGTCCACCCATGTGTGCATTTCTGCCCAATAATGTTGAGGTAGAACTACTCCTTCACCTCCACCCAATGCTCTTGCTATCCTTTGTACACAAGCAATGGCTTCAAATACCGTGCAAGGATTTTGCACCATGACTTCTTGGCGAATCCACTCCTTCAACCCTTGTTTGAAATTGTCGAGAGCCTCTGCTGGACTCATGTCGGTTATTGCAACTTGTAGATCCAGAAATGCCTCCACCATACTCTTGTATGATGTTCTTCTATCTCAATCCCCATAGTCGGGTTTGGGCCATCTGCACAGAATCCACCGATTGGAAATTCTTCAACAATCCTTCTTGCATTGTTGTCCATGTGACCTCCCTTCTCTCTACCAACATGGATTGTTCCCAAGCATCATACTATCCGAGGGCTTTATTGATCAAGTTACCACATGCAAACACGCCTACAACATGCTCCGTGATCTTTGTTGAGAACAATTAGAAATATCAATTCATTCTTGAGATCCAATTTTCCACTACTCCCATTGTATGCTACTCCTTGTAAGACTCGATGTTGCTGGTCTTCTTCATTTGGAGTAGCAATGTGGCCTCATCGTTGATAGGGTTTGTAGGCACAAGTGCCTCTCCAAGTACTTCAGTCGTAGGTACTGGGTTTTGAGACAACTCTTCTTCTTGCATTGCTTTATCGTTCTTGAGGATTTGCACTTGACTTTGTAATGTCTCCATGGTCATCTTAATCTCTCAAAATTCATTCATCCCTTGTATTCCTTGCACCAACTCTTGCAATTGCAGATCCATGGTTCCTGCAACACTCAATTGCTAATATCTACTTCAATATAGAGTCAATATGATCATTCTAGAAGGCACACAAACTATTAGAACTACCATTGGGACCTCAGAAGCTATCACTCATTGATAATACTCCTCACTAAAATTCCTGACCACAAAATCTCTAAACATCACTTTTGGTCTCACTACATAACTGATTTCTACTTGAGTGTTGGAAGGGAGAGGATTTGGGACATTCACATCCATATCATCATGATCAAATGTAGATTGTCAAATTCCACTCTGTGTCATATATCACCACAGGTAGAATCACCGGGTTTGGTGAGTTCATCACCCTATCTATGAATTCTACACCAAAGTGATAAACTAGCAATACCCTCATTTTCTCATGCTAGATGTACATAACCTTGATGTGGAATGGATTTGAGAATGGAAATCTAGGTGTGGAAAATTGTCCTCCTGATGCATCCATCCCATCCGTTCTCTAAAGTCCTTCCTAAGTCTAGCAATTACTCTATATTCTCCACTTTAAATTACTTAGTGTTAGTAGTTTGTGCTCTTACAAGAGGGATGATCCACTCTCTTGGACTAAAACACAAGCTCTGATACCATTGTAATACTCCGAGGACAAGAGAAGAGAGAAAACATAGATTTCACACTCAATCCTTTGATGCCCCAAAGGAGCACTTTCTCTTTATTATATAGACAAAGAGGATCTCCTCCAAGGAAACTCCACCATAGGATTAGGTACATAGATAGGTGACATGTTAGCAAGCTCCACCCTTGGATTACCTACTTGGATGGGTGATATATCGGTCTAGGTCCTATCTGGTTGGTCAAACAAGCTTGATTGGAGAGAATCTTTTAGGAAATCTTCTTGTAGGAATCTCAAAATCATATGGGTAAGGTACTGTTGGAAAGCTCTTGACGAGACAAACCAGGGAGGAGGGAAGGCCAAAATTTCCTTCTTTTGGAGGAGGGAGGGGGAAATCAATACATTTTCAAGGCCTAATTCATCAGTTTAGGCCTTTGAAATTGCCTTCAAAGATTTCAGGCATATTTCGGTTCCTACTCTATTTGTAGAAGTCCCCTTTTGGTGATATCTCTTTCTAATCTGTTTAGTCCATCATGTGTAACATCTTTTTAGATGTTACCAAACCAATTCTCACCTTTAAATCATATATCTAGCTATTGGTTCTAAGGTTTTCAAGTCTATTTTGGTTTCTGTCCTATTGGTATAAGTACTCTTTTGGTGATACTTCTATCTGATCTATTTTGACCATCATGTATAATATTATTTGAGATGTTACCAAACCGAATTGCACATCTAGATCATATGGCTAGCTCTTGGTATTACAACATGCCAAGTAGGTGGTTTCTTGAAAGAAACTTACTAACTAGCTTAACTTGGATGCCAAGTAGATGGCTTTTAAAAGGAAAATTCTTGAGAAACTTCCTAGTTAGCTTGGCTTGCACTCTAAGAAGACAACTTTTAGGAAGCTTCTTGAGAAACTTCTCAAAAGTCTTGTATGCTTTCCTATAAATACCAAAGCCTAAGCTCATGCTAGACATTTGGAATTTCCCTCATTCAAGAGTTCCAATGTGATCTTTCACTCCGATCTTCCATTTTCCTATTCTCTCCTTAGTCGTTTACATACTTGATACCTAGCAAGGATACATTAGATGTTATGACATTGGTCCAGATCTACTTTGATATACTCTTCAAGCACCATGGGATGCCATAGAGTTCTCATCTTTGATTATGATTCTCAAATTTTAGCAAGTGCTCTTCAAACTATCTGGCACTAAGCTTACATTTTCTATGGCCTATCATCCTCAAAATGATGGGCAAACCAAACAAGCAAATTTTACTCTAGAAGATATGTTATGTGCCTTTATCAACTTTCATCACACCAATTAGGAAACTTATCTTATAACAACCAAGTTTTCATATATATATATATATATATATATATATATATATATATATATATATATTATTGTGATCTTACCTTCCAATTAAGCAATAAGATCATGCTTTCCTCCAATAAAATTCCTCTTACAATTGGCATCCAATTTTATAAACTTGCTCCTAAATGGATAGGTCTATTTAATACTACTCAGATTATTTTTCTTGTTTCCTACAAGTTTGTACTTCTTAGTGACTTGAGGACCCATCCTATCTTCTAGATTTTGAAGTTAAAACCCTTTGTTTCTAACCCATCTCCCTTTCCTCCTCATGTGCAACCTCTTCTTCTTCCTCCAATGATGAGGAATATGAAGTTGATTGGATTCTTGCACAAAGAGACATCCAACATGGCTACCAATAACCAAATTAAATATAAGATCCTCTAATAAGGATATCTGCTTCACAACATCACATGGGAACCTCGTCCTCATCTCCAAAATGCTTAAACTACCATTCAAGAGTTCAAATACTCCATGGCAATGAGTACATGTACATGGCAACAAGGATATCACCAACTAGTAGTGGGAGAATATGTAATAATATGGAGTTGCAAAAGAGTTAGTAGCAATTAATGAGTTAGCAAAGTCAATTAAAAAATAGAAAAAAGGATGTAGAACTAGTATTATCTAAGAATGTTTAGAATGTCCAAAGGCATCTAGGAAGCTTCTTGTGAGAAGCTTATAGGAACTTCCCAAGCTTTGAGTAACTTATACGTCAACTTAAATGACTAGCTTAGCTTGTATGCCAAGTAGATGGCTAACTTGACTTGCATTCCAAGAAAAGTGGCTTCTAGAAGGAACCTTCTTGGTAATATTATACTTAGCTTCTCTATTAATAACAAAGCCAAAGCTCATGCTAGGCATTCGGAATTTCTCATATTTGAGAGTTCCAAAGTGAACTTCCATTCTAATATTTCTCTTGGTCTTTTACATTTTACAATGCACTACACTTTGACACCTTGATTGCCAAGCCTACAATTGAATTGTCAAAGGCCTATCTAATCTAGTCATATAGGAACTATGATATGTGTATTGTCTATCAATGAGAGATAAACACAACTTGGCAAAACCAATGTATTAAAAAAGAGAACACACAAATAAGCCATAGCAAATAAAAGTCTCCCTAAATGATCTCACTATTATCTACCAACTATTGATTGGAGAATTGTGACTCCTTCTCTTGACAAGCCACATTTGTAGTAAAGAGAATAGGGAGAAATATAGAAGGATTGCACAAAAGGAATAAGACTTGCTAAAGATCTACAAGTCTCTTTGAGCTCTTTAAAGATGGATGACCATGAGATGATACTAAAAATATTCTCATAGTCTATAAGTAAGACAACCCAATTTGGGTAAATATTAAGAGTGCTCTAATAATTAGAGAGATAGCGTCACAAATTACATGAGTAGAAACTCTAAACTGATGTGGACTAAGGTGTTGTTGGAAGTGAAAGCAATGTTGAAAGATAATAGTATTGCTAAAGAAGACACAACAAGACCTCTCCAATAGCAATCAACCTAATGCTCCCTATATCCTTCTCCATCATGAGAAGTATACTAGCACCTTGCACATGACTAACAAACATATGAATATCTTTCCTCACTACTTCTATAGCTACATGGGAGAACTATGGGATCACCTACCTAGAAGCAATCTCTAAAATGATCATAAAACATCCTTGACAAGTCTCTTAAGGTAAGGTATAGGGCTTTGCATAATACATATGAAAGAAAAAATCTATCAAGACATAAAATCTCCTCAAGCTAATACTCCAAGACCTTTAATAGTACTCTCTCTTCAAGTAGAGTATTTAATAATTGCAAAGAGAAGATGGTTTCATCAATGGGCTAACTATAAAAAAATGGTGTAGGGCTTATATTGCTCTATTGTACTCTCTAGTTTGACCTAAGATCCTACACCATTGTCAATAAAGTAGAATCATACAATATCTTATGGTTGAAATTATCTCCTAAACATCATAATCCAAATAGATTCTTCTAGTAAGGTAAACCAATCCCTCACTTTGGGATCTACAAAGTCTAATGGCCACTTCTCTCAATGCATGTCTCCCTCTAATATATTGAAGATACTATTGTAGGAGTAAAAAAACAAGAACTATGCTAAATCATCCAAGGATTGAGTGCCAATTGATTAGGTGGTGAATGGGAAGATTGTTTACACTCATCATTTAGTGCACAAGGAAGCTTATGGAATAAGCATGGATATAAAAATCTAACTTCAAGAAAAACACCATAGTACAGCTTGTCTTAAACCCTAACAACACCCATGACTCAATTGATATCCTTGGAATCATTAACTAGGGCTTGTGTAATTTCAAATATCAACAATTTCAATATGGTTATTTGCCTCACGTGAACATCCCAAGTAATCCAATCTTAATTATTGTGCATCTTGCCTACATGGGTCTTTACCCTTATGAGATAAAGAGTCTATGATATACTTAGCATGGTGTATCTTGGGTTGCTCTAGACAACCCAATATGGAGAAGTGAAGCTATAGCTAGCAAAAATTTATGATAGTATCATAAGATGCTCCTTCTATATTTTTCCATATCTGCAAATCATAATACATTTGCATCTCACCTCATATGAGTAGATATTGATTCTCCATACACTAAAAACTATAATCATTCATATCTATTTCACATCTATATATTTTCAAATTAGGTTCACAAAAAATATGAAAAATAGGATATGAAAACCAAGAAATTGAAGAAATAAATTCACAAACCCATCATTCTAATCCTCAATTAATATTCTAAACCCTAAAAATTTGATTACATTCATATCTTCTTACACAATTCTCTATAGGTTTCAACCTAGATACCAATTAAACCAAAATTACTAAACAAAGAGAATAAGCTATTTACTTGAATTATATCCTCTAATATTCACTCCAAAATTCTTCTCTTGCTGCATTTGCATCTTGATCCCTCTTGTTGCATGGGACCATACTATATGCAAGGTATAGAATAATAACTAAGAATTAACATCATGCAAAAAATTATACAAATTATGATGTCTATATAAAACCTTTTATAGGATGATATACACCATTCATAGCAATATCCAAGTATCATGAGCACATATAATTATCAATTTAGGGTATGGGGATGTATTAGAGACTAAACTTATAGGACAATATATATTATGTGGAATAAAATTTGATACAATGATGTATATTATTCATAATAATATTTAGGAATTAAGATATGCATATATAGTATATTAATATAATATTATGGTAGGAAGATTACCATAGGTTACATGAAGATACATATTATTTGGAATAATATCTTATCATGATCATTTAATTTAAACTCTAATATCAAAGTTTTACTTTAGAAAGACCACATCAACTTTGAACACCAAGATTTATAGAGAAAATTTAGCACTTATAGAGATAAATAGCACCTCTGGCCAAGACATGCATTAACTACCATGGAGAGATTTCTAGTAATTTTTTTGATTGTTATTATAATCTGGATGTTTGACTCAAGATAAATAGCAAGAAGCATAAATGATATAAATAAGTAAAATCAGGATTGATAATTGTGAGATAATCAATGCTCAAAAGTACAAAAGCTAATATTTTTAAATGTCTTGCAAAAGAGTTAGCTAATTTACATTAAGTCTAAGGATAAAAATCATAAGGATAAAGATCATAAGATCTTGGAAGTTGATGCAAAATTTGTCAAACTTGAACCAAATGTGACAAAATTTTACCGGCATTTTACCAAAGCACATCAAGTACATTTTAAGTTTGTTCCTTGATAACATACACAACAGGCCTTAAGCAAAAGATCAAACCTAGATCATATTTTAAATCTCCAAATGTATTCAAGGTCAAAAATCCTCTTTTATCTTCTCAATAATATTAAGAAGAGTTTTCGTTGTAGTTCTTCTTATTACACTCTTGCATTATAGTTTCATCTTTTAGACTAGTGAAGATTATTTGAGAAAACACCATCCTAAACAGGCACAAACTAAACAGCATAAGATAAGTAGTATCAAGGGATCCGTTGAGGCATATTTAAAGAAATTCTTTTACTTCAAAAGGAAATGACAAGAGTATAGTTTAAGTCAAAGAAGATGCAATATAACGAAGGGTTAGTTCAAAAACTTATCATAAGATAAACTGCTCCTAAAATGTTCTTTAGTAGAATTGTCACATCCATCACCACATGCCCTAGCTAGTATAAGAAAAGCCTTCACCCAATCGTATGACAGTGGTTGAACTATAGCAAAGTATGATTCTATTTATTTTTTGAGTTTCCAATCACTTACAAGATAACAATTTGACCTGATCTAAGTTAGTTATACACATACTACACATTTAAATTCAAATAATTAAAGAAAACACTATTTAGATTGAGATTGTGTATTCTAACAAAAAATTTCCTCTTTCTTCACTTTGAAGACATATTTTATAATATTTGATGAAATAATTTTTAATTGAAAATTTACTTTACTGAGTTTGAGCATTGCTCTATCTTGAATCAAACATTGATATGACAAATCAATTCAATTTAAAGATATCTATCTTCTCTAGCAGCAACATTTTTCTCTCACTAATCTTGGTTTTCAAAATCTCACTAGTATCTATTTTAATAATATATTGGAACTAGAGTATATACTAGATATAATTAAATCTTAAATTAAATAACTAACATTTTATTGACTAAAATAGATATTGATATATATAGTGATTATATTAAAGCACCAATCTAGGTTGACGTCCCCTTCTTGCTAAGGTTACGCCCCTTTCACAAAGTAGGATTTTGATTGGCTTACTAATCAAGTTTACTTGGTAATTATTGTGCGTTCACTAGTAGTCCAAAGTTTCATTTTGCATTGACATTTTCCGATCTTGTTTTGCATTTTTGATTGCACTATATTTCCTCTTGCACCATAGTGTGTGCGAGTGACTATTTGCACAAATAATTGCATATAAGAAGATATGACCTAAACTAAAGATAGTTTAATAAAATAATAAGATTTGCTTGAGGCTCTAGCACAAAAGACTCCAACATCTGCATGTCAAGAATGTGGTAAGCATAACCAGGCTATGTGCTTCTTTTGAGTTGAGGATTTGAACAAAACTCATGTTCCCTATGAATTCTTGTGATTTATTCTTATTCTATTGCTTCCATACTTGAATTCTAGAACTATAATTGTCAAAATTTTCTAGTTTTCTTTGGTGTTCACTTGAGTTTTTTGACTTGGTGTCCAATTGATTTGTGCAAATCTCCCTCCTAAGCTAGGAATAGATTCTAGTTCACATATCTTCTTGAACCAACAAACAATGGTTATTGTTTGTTGGTTCAAGAAGACCTCTTCTTGAAGAGAGTCCTTTGCTTTAAGGTGAGTAGCTAAGAACTATAGACTTTTGCTAACTCATTTCATTTACTTATGTCAAAGCAATAGACAATGTCCATAAGTGATTATTATGTCTTTTTATCTAAGGCATGGAAATTGAAATGTAGACTGCTTTGCAATTGATAGTTTACTATACTGCAACCATCAGCAGAGAACTCAGCTTTGATTGCCACAATAACCCCTTTCCATTTTAGTGGAATCTGCATACTACAACTATCAAATAGGAATTGAACTTTGAGTGTGTCAAGTACCCATTTCCATTTTAGTGGAATTCACTATACTACAACCATTGATAAAGAATTCAACTTTGAATGCCTCAATTACCCATTTCCATTTCAATTTCCATTGCTTTTGAATCTCATGGGCTGATGCTTAAGACCAATTCACGAGCTGAAAATATGAACTACTAAAGTTGGTGAAATCCTATTAGTTTTAGTAATTTGTAATTTCAATTCATGAATTGGTCTTGAGCATCAATCTATGAGATTCAACACAATCCTCATGATCTCTTTGACAAAGTATCTCCTTGACCTCCCAAGGTAGCATATCCTTTTCTCTTGATTGCTCACTATGATAATTGTTAAATTTAGGAATTTCCAAGTCAAAATAGGCCATTTTTTTCACATCTTCCTTCTACCATAATAGTATCTCCTTTCAAATAATGCATGTGGCCAATTATTGCAAATTGATGGAGGCTCAAGTGGGAAGGTTGTAGTGTTTGCTAGAAGTTATACTCTATCCAAGATAAGAATGGTGACACACAACAAAGATCTCAAAACTATCAACATATTCATGAGAGAACATACATACACACAAAAGGTGTCTGCCCTCCAATCTGAACCATCGGGCTCGCTGAAGAACACGGCCTCTCTCCTTGGCCCCAATTGTGCCACCCACAACACCAGTGCAAAGATAGTCCATCACCAAGACATCCTCATGAATGTCTTGCTGAACTATACCAATATCTTCACTCTCTGGATCTGTGACCTCAATAACTCCTCCTATATGCGTTGAGAGAGATACCACCAAAGCCTCTAAAAATATACATAGAAAGGTCGATGCATGCCAACCTGGCACCATCTCCTCATCTGTCTCACCATGCCAACGTGCTCCGGTCTGATCCTACTGGCTGGGACATGGGTTTCTACTCAACCCATCTACATCATGGTTCATCACTCCAGGTCTATGAACAACCGTGAAATCATACTCCTGTAAAATCAAAGCCCATCATGCAAGCTTCTCTGAAAGCTTGTTGGACTCCATCAACCACTTTAGTGGCTAATGATCAATGATGAGAGTGAAGGAGTTACCAAATAGGTAATATCGGAAATGTGCTACTGCCCAAACTGCTGCCAAGCACTCTCCCTCATATGAACTATACTTTGCCTCTGCTGAATTGTTGGAGCGACTAGCATAGGCCACCACAAACTCCTTCCCCTCATCATCATGTTGGGTGAGCACCGCTCCAAGCCCTAACATACTCCAATCAGTATGAACCTGAAATGGTCATCCTCTGATCGGTCTCCTCAAAATAGGAGTAGATGTCAACCTACCCTTGAGCTCTACAAAAGCTCTCTCTTGCTCATCTCCCCAACACCACTCATGTGTAAGCTTTATTAGCTTCGTCAATGCCTTGGCAATGGCACTAAATCCTCTAACATAGCGGCAATAAAATTTTGCCAACCCAAGGAATGCTCGCACTCTGCTCACATCCGTAGGCCAAGGAATACGTGCAATAGCCTCCACCTTGGTCTACTAAACACCAAGTCTTCCGGGATAGATAGTGTGACCCAAATACTCAACCTGCTTGTGGAAGAACCTACACTTCCCAAGATGTAATGTCCATGAGTCCATGAGATCTCAACCTCTCAAACACCTCCAACAATTGTCTCTCATGCTCCTCCACACTAGTGCTATAAACCAAAATGTCATCAATATAGCACCAAGCAAAATCCAATCCAGCTACGATCATATCCATGACCCTCTGGAACTCAGCATGAGCGTTCTTCAACCCAAATGGTAAGAACCTCCACTGATATAACACATCCTTGCTGTGAGGATCAATAGCCCAGAATGTTATCTTGGACTTATCCTCCTCCTTGATTGGCAACTGATGATATCCTGCTCAAAGATCTAAAGTACTGAAGACCGTTGCATGCCCAATTGCATCAAAAATCTCCTCCGGTGTAGGCATGGCATACCAATCAGCCCTGGTCTGTTGAATGATAGGACGGTAATCTCCACACATCCACCTATCTATGTAGTTGCCATGCATATCCTTCTTGGTTGGCATCACTGTCGCTGATGCATACTTTCCATGTGAAATCTCCACCAAACCAGCCTCAAAAAGGTCACTACTCCTACTCTGAATCAATGTCTTCTCCATGTCACTATATCAATAAGGACGTGGGAAAATTGGTGTATTGCTAGTCAGTTCAATCCGTATATCAGGTCTTTTTAGAGCACCCAAATCCTTCATACTAAAGGCAAAACAACTCATGTGGCTCCTCAAGAACCTCCAAACCCTCCGTCTTTCCTCTCCAGTAAGCTTGGGCCCAAGATCTGGCTCCCAAGTATATAACTATAGTAGGAGTGGAAGACGTACTGACTAGCTGCTACACTGGGCCCTTGGGAGCAATAGTGTCATGCTCCCGACCACTAGAGGTCCCAATCTCTGTGTGAAAAACTCCCTCCACTCTGGCTGCAAGCTCCACACGTCCTCTAGCTGCATCCCAAGTGGACCAAGAGTGTAATCCAAGTAGCCCACGCTCACTTGGATGGACTCCAAGTAGACCACTCTCCCTAGTAGCTACTAGATGTGTCCCAAGAATACCATGTCCACTCGGTCCATCACCCCCAGCATGTGCTTGAATTGTCTTGATAGGACAAGGCTCACAAGTGTTCGAGTGGTGATGCCTATCAAGCGCATCCTATGCTGCTCTGCCAAGCCAAGGCTCACAATCTAGGTCAAACAGTTTAGGTCCATAGCCTGACCTAATACTTGTTGCTTGGATGCCTCTGACACTGCTAGAATAGCGGTAATACCAATGCAAAAACCCATCACGCTCTCTCTCATCAGCATTGAGCTCCACCAATTGCTATAATTGTGAGTCCCAAACAAGTCCAGGTCCTCCCTCTCGAAAAGCATGAGAGCTTGGGAAACTCATGAGTGTGAGAAATGCGGCTCTAGGTTTTCCAACTAGGTTCACCACTGCCATAGGTGACCTATCAGCCACTACCACTGTTTGAGACTGACGTCCAACATCCAAGATGTCATCAACAAGGATGTGGTCAAGTCGCTGAATCCCATCATAAGCGCGTTGTAGAACCTCTCTGGGTAAAAGGTTTGTCCACCAAAGACGAAGACAATGAGCATGTGATCCCACTCTGGCTGCATCTAACAATACAGCAGGTCCCATCTAAGAATAGACCTGATGGGTGCTTGCCACCACTCTGGTGCGAGAATCACCCATCAAAGGAACGTTCTCCAAAAGGTAAGTTAGAGAAACGGACTGATGAACCTGGAGATATTGTAATATCCGTAACATCTCCCAAAACATACCAGAACAAGGATCCTAAAGACCCAAACCACTGCCCGCACGTATATGTCCCTAAGATGGCCATCCAAAAATCACCAAGT
This sequence comes from Lunularia cruciata, assembly GCA_948567375.1. Classification (NCBI taxonomy): domain Eukaryota; kingdom Viridiplantae; phylum Streptophyta; class Marchantiopsida; order Lunulariales; family Lunulariaceae; genus Lunularia; species Lunularia cruciata. Next base: position 41,482,001 of record OX419762.1, on the reverse strand, counting down.
GAATAGGCCCATGTCTCTCTAGGTCATGCGCCCCCAGTAAGGAAATGTCTGCTGGTAGGGCCTTCTAGTAACCTCTGACTGCTGACATCGGTAATAACTCTGGATATCAATAGGCCAAGTGTGCCACATGATGTAGAGAGACTCGCCTAGCAGTCTCATCTCTCTCTACATACAAGTACCTATGTACTCGAATACTTGCTTGTAACACCGTAGCTAGTCCGGTGCTAATCCCACCAAACAATTCCAATAGGCATATCCCCTCTATTGGATACTACCAAGCAATGAGTGTGGTATCCAGAGGTGTCAAAGCAATTGCCTCTAGAGGCTCATCCTCACACTCATCTTCTGATGGTATGAAGGCTCCACTCCAAGCCTGCTGCACCAACTAATCTGCATGTTGCTACAACGCCTCCTCTGAACTCCACAATGGAATATCAAGGTGGATGGAACAATCCCACTCAAACTCCAAAGCCGAGTGATCTCCTCTGGTACTGGAGTATCCTCTGCATGGGCATTCCCCTCCAACAAGTCACCAGGCCAAGTAACTGCACCACTGAGAGCTAAAACTAATGCTGCCATGGTCCCGGATTGTAGTGAACCAAGACTGCCACTACTGAACCGTACTCGTAGGCAACATACCCGTCCCTCATCAGACTGCCAACCAGGTCTATAAGAGGTTGTCTCCTCCCAATAGTCAATGCTGAAACCCATGGGGTATAACATTGCTCCCCCAACTAGCACATCATATGACTCAGCTATTGTCACAATAGCCTGAGCTCTCACCATCGGCTATCAGTCGGATGACCAGGCTGAACCTGGACAAAAAGTTCCCCACGTGTGCTGTACTCTGTCGAACCACCACCTAGAGATGTTTGGATCTGAAATGGACACCTCTCCACATTGGTCTTTTGTAACTCAAGACCAACAATTGCCGCCTTCCCCAACATAAGGGGTTGCGCACCAGAGTCTAACAAGAGTCTCTGTGGTGTATAGACTTTCCTTGAAGGTCCCACCAAACAAAAAATCCCCCTCTGGTTATCCATTATGACAACACCAAGTGTGAACCGCACTCTCTCAAAGGCCAGTCTAGCTGGCAACTCCTCCAATCTAGCCGTTGCTGCTTGCCATAAACCACAGGTTGCTGAACGGATCCCATGCTCCTCAACCAAGTCAGCTCCACTATCAACCACCTCTGCCCTAGTAGTAGGATCCGCACCATCTCTACTCTCACACAGCGTGGCAGCCAACCGGAATATTGGGGTTGGGTCAACTCCCAATGTAAACATATCATTGGCCAAAAACAAAGGACGCTGCATAATCAGCTGAGCCGCCCCCAACATCATGCTAGACTTAGTCTGTGTAGTAGCATGTGGCTGACTAGCAGGTAGTCCATCATGCACTCCATCACCACCTACCACACTTGCACTAGGCCGTCTAGGAACCATGGATGTCGTCTGCAATGCCTCAGATAGTGTGAAAGACTGGGGAAGTCTGACCTGTCTCCCAACCTCTCCTATCTATGGGTCCAAATCCACTGATGCTCCTCTAGGCTCTAGACCACGTACTACACTCCTAGTCACTACTACAAATGCATCCACTTGTGTTGCTCCACACATGAAGTCCAAAGCATCTCTACCACTCAGCACCCGAATCTGATCTCCTTTGAGCAATAGCCATACTAGCCAATCTCTGCTCCAACTGCTCAATTCGAGTAGCCATAGTTGTGTCAGAAGTAAGGGCAGGTACTGCACCCCTACTAGGTGTAGATCCTCTACCACCACCTCTACCACCTTGTCCTCCATGAAATGGAGGACATACTGCCTGCCATAGCAGCCCTACCATTCCGTAACTCCGGGTGTAGGTCAAAACACTGGTCCCTAGTGTGACCAAATCTGTAGCAATGCTCATATTGCCTCTGTGCTGGCTATGAAGCACCCAAGGTATTAGGTCCACTACCTTGAGTACACTCTCTTTGATGGTGAGGTCCACCACAAGTCCAACAAGCAACACTACCACTCACAGGCTACTGCTGACCCAAAATGAAGGTAAAGGTCTAGCTCTACTAGGCCCTCCACTTGCTCCATAGGATTTGGGCTGTCCACCCTATCCTCAAAAACCAACTAGGCATGGCTCACTCTACTGCACTCTAGAAGAAGTCACAATAGTGGATGAGGTCTCCCTACCAAATCCAAATGTCACCACTCTCTCCTCCACCATGTTGAGCTCAATACACTCAGCCAAACCAAAGACCACTGCCAAAGTGGGTAAAGTAGCCTGCAACAATGTAGCATCACAAACTCTACGTCGTAACTCCTTGTCCAGTATCCCATACCAAAACTGGATTGCTTGGGCCTCAGTAACTCCATGAGTGAAACTGATCAGCCGCCTCATGCAAGTGTATGCTTTGCATAGGCTCTCTCAAGCCTTCAGGTGGTTCTCTTGCAAGCTCCTCAACTTGTCAGTCCGCACTCCCTGGTAGTTTTGCCTCAAACACAGGAAGAACTCCACCATGGAGTTAAACCCCAGTACCACACCACCTCCTGCAGCGGTACCTCCACTTGTGGTAACACTATCTCCAGCTAGTGCACATTCACTAGCTCCACCAACACTACTTGAGCTAGAACTCGTAGGTATAGCCAATCTACTCCTGGCCACCAAACTTGAAGTAATAGAGACATAGTTTGGAGACCAATCCTATCTCCATAACTCAATCTCCTCCAAATGAGCTCTCTTGAATTCATGGTAGTCGTCCATCGGTGGGCCCTCCAAGTGATGAAACAACCCCTTCCATGCCATGAAGGGTGTGAACAAAGTTGGGTTCATGTGAAGGAATCCTTGACTTAGTGGTTGGGTCAAGATAAGACCACATGCTTAGGGGAATATGCCCATATGAATGGATATTCCTTTCTACTTTTTGACTTTACTTGAATTTTAGTCTAGTAACTTGAGTTATTGAGGTAATTAGTAACTTTGGTACGTAACTATTTCATAAGTATATAAACAAGGGGTGAGGAGGTACTCAGCATCCTTTCATTTGCAACTATATCTCTCTCATTGAGTTCTCTAGTGAGCAATGTCTTGAGTCTTGGAGTGTTAGCCTTGGAGGAGTATGATGGAGTTGGGGTTCCTTGCCTTCTTAGTCCATGGTGCGCTATCATAATAGCCATCAGAGGTTCATCTTGAGTGAGAGACAAGCCGGCTCACATTTTTGGTTCCGTTGCCGGGACCTCTCTAGGAGGCAAGATAATGTTCTGTGTTCAATTCTACATTAGGCAGAATGAGGCTATGAGAGCTCACTTGGAGAGAACATTAGGAGAGGAGAGGGCTGAACTTATGTTAGAGAACCAAGATCCATTTTTATACCCTCTTTTTCATTATAATGTCTTTGAAGTGATTTTGTACATCTTGTACACATGAGAGGATTTGGAGCGATTGTGTGAGGTGGATTGCAGATTTTGGGGATTAAGGTGATTTTAGGCAAAATCTCAAGTTTGAGATCTGGACTTGAAATTTCTACACATGATAGCTTGGGTTATCTTTCAGTTAGCACAATTGAAATTATTGTGAAAGCTATTATGCGCACTAGGTTAGAATTTTTGAAAGTTGATAGGGTAAACTGCTCCTGTAACTGCATGCTCTCTAGAAAATTGTATAGAATTTGCCATTTCTTAAATTTTTTGTGAATTGTCCTGAAAATTTCCAATAAAAGTCAATGCATTGTATCCTACTTGCTGCCACAAAAATTAGAGAGAGATGATTCTTGCGCAGGGAGTTATGAGTTTTTGAAATGAAGGGGATGGTTCTCAGATCAAATCTGAAATATGTGTGTTGAGTAGAAAGGTGTCTAGGCCAAATGGCTCAATGAAAAGATCTTAAATTTTGCAAGGAGTGACACCTTGGAGTTGTGATTATGTGTGAAAAATTTCAGAGGACTGTCACATACTAGTTGAGAAATCTGAGTGAAATTGTGAGGAAGGGTCAATTTTGCAGAGTTGAGATCTCATGCATGAAGAGTTTGAGTGCAACAAAAAGCATGTTTGAGTGTTTAGATTCATCTTGGGAACATGGAGGATCACCAAGAGTGGAAATTGAGACTATGCAAGGTTCCCCAAGGGTTTGAGGTGATTTTAGAGGTGGATTTGAGGAAAAGAGATTTTACAATAGAATTTGAAGAGAGTGTTGAGAGGATCCAAAAACCTACACCACTTGGAGGAAAGAGTGAGTCTAAGTGCTTTCTATGTGGAGAGAAGAGACATAAGCCAAGTTCATGTCCATTGACCTTTGAGAGCAAGAGATTGAGGGAAAGGAGAGGCTTACTTGACTTGGGTTTGTAGGTTGGACCTTCTTCACCAAGATTAGAAGGGAGAAGATCTAAGACCAAGGAGTTGTGTGAGGTTTGTGGAGTGGAAAGACTTCCAAAATGACATGAGTGTAGTGGAGTAAAAGCACTTTTGGAGACTTTGGTGAAGGATCTTGGAGAGAGTCTTAGTACAGCTATAGAAATACTACCACCTTCATCAGCTAGTTCTCAAGATTAGTGATGGAGATAATCTTTCAACTTATGGATAAACTATCTATGAGAGTTAGATTAATATGCACTCTAGGATTTGATGTTGCTATAGAAATCTTAGAGCAACCTGAGCCTTTTGTGTTCCCTAGGGTGGACTACTCTCAAATGGTGTTAGTCATGTACATACTCTATTAGTTATGGAGTGAGAGAAAAGAAAAAAATATTTGAGAGAAAGAAAGATAATGAGAGGTTAAGATGGGGAAACTTCCGGTTTTCTTTGGCAAGGATGGAGAAGATGTGGAGGCCTTTGTGAGAGACTTTAAGAGAGCTTTCATATGAAAAAATGAGAGGAGGAAGAATGAGTGGGCCTCATTATTACCAGATTTCATTGAGGATGCAGCACTTACATAGAGTACCAAAAGAGAGAGAGGAGAGATGGAGAAGAGGAGTCTTGGGAGACTTTGACTTCAGCACTTATTGAGAACTTTCTTTCTGATGAGAGTTATGAGAGATTGATGAGTGAGGTTATATTTCTCAAGCAAGGAGATGGAGAGAAAGTGAGAGTCTATGTGGAAAGAGTGGAAAAGTTAGAGTCTAGATTTCACATAGTGTTGAGGAAGGGTGGAGATGATGTGGAAACTACTATGATTGGTATAAAAGCCATGCTCACCAAGAATTTTGTAGGAGGATTGAGACCACAAATTAGAAGCAAGGTGAGATATGAGAAACCTTCTTCCAAGGTTGAAGCTATCAAGATCGCAATTCATATGGAGGAGAGTTTGGAAGGGGATGAGAGTGATTTGGTGGTGAAGGAGGTTGTGCATCCTCCTCAAGGCTACAAGTATGGTGGAACTTCTGATACTTTGGTGACAAGGGTTGCACCACAAGTAGTAATTGCTCCAATTCTTGCACCTCCACCAAAGGATCCACTTCAAACCATCACATAACAACTTGCGGATCTCAAGATCAATATGGTGCAACTATGGGAGAAGAGAGAGGTGGATCAAAATGTAGGGAGAAGGCCTAGGAGTTATGGAAACTATCCATATAGAGGAGGCCAACCAGCCAACAATTTCAATGATAGAAATTGTTTTGGTTGTGGAGGAAGAGGCCATATCCAAAGGAATTGCCCAAATTCCACTTACCATGGAGGAAGGGGTTATGAGGGAGCCAATAGAGGGAAGAGGGTGGAAGTGAAACCCAAGAGGATCCTAATCCAAACAAAGGTAAGGAAATAGCATCCATAGATGTGATGGAGAGCAAGTATGAGAAGGGAGAGTGCTCAAACTCCAAGAGTCTTAATTTGGAGCTTTTGGCACAAGAGAAGAAGAGAGCTCGTTTTGCAAAGGATGTTCACTCTTCTCAAAGATTTATTCCAAGCAAGGATACTCCTATGTCTACTAGGAGCACTCGCACCTCAACACCATCAACAACAAAGACTCCAAGGAAGAAGTTGGGGATGGAGGACTTCTTGATCTCAAAGCAACAATGGAACTACAATGTGTTGGAGGATGTTGGTAGTCACAAGGCTAACATCATAGTGGGCCAATTGATTGCTTTGAACCCTACCTTGAGAAAGGAGCTTAGAGGTAGTTTGAGTTCTACAAGGAGCAAAGAGGAAGAAGAAGGCAAAAGCTCCAGTATCAATGGGGGTGGTGGATGCCAAGCCAGCACCATGGGAGGCTTGTGAATATGCCTCCAAGATTGATGTGAGAGTGAATGGTCACAACATCAAGGATGCATTGGTCGATGGAGGATCAGCAGTAAATGCCATGTCAGAAAGGTTGATGAAGAAGTTGGGTATGATACACTCAAGACCTTCAACATTTGTGGTGAGCATGGCAAACAAGCAACAAGTTCGACCAGTAGGGGTGATGGATAAAGTGGTAGTTTCAGTTATGGGAGTTCAAAATCTCATGACTTTCCAAGTCTTGAAGGATTCAAGCTATGACTTACTTCTTGGGAGGCCATGGTTGAGAGCAGTACGCACAATTGATTGATGGCACAAAGGGTACTTGAGGATTGGGTCATCAAATCATAGAGTCACAATTCTTGTGACTAACACCACCAACACTTCATATTCAAATACACCATCTTCTGATTATTGGGAATCAGATTCTGAAGAAGAAGCTTCAAGTGTGGACACAAGCATAGAAGAGGAGACTTCCACGAAGGAGGATGAATCTGAATCTGATTCAGATATGTATCCTTTGTGTGCTATGGATTTTGCACCTAAGCCAGAGGTTTTGAAAGACCCAGATAAATCACCATTGACACTTGAGGAGGTAGAGAGAAGGTTAGCTACCCTCAAGTAATGCCAAATGTTACCAAGGAGGAGAAGGTGAGATTTGAGGAGATTTTCCGCAAGTTCATCCATGTTTTTTCTTTTAGTTACAAGGATTTGAAGGAAGTTACCTTGGAGGAGCACAAGATAGAGGTGGAGTCACATGCAAGACCAGTCCGCCAAAAAAAACGTCGCATTAGCCCACCAATATCTTTGGTTGTGAAGGAGGAGATTGATAAGCTCAAGGAGGCTGGATTTATCTTTGAGATAGAGAATTCAGAATGGGTGTCTCTAATTGTCATTGTGAAGAAAAAGAATGGCAAGCTTCGAGTATGTGTGGATTACAAGAAGCTCAATGTTGTTATCAAGAAGGACTACTACCCATTGCCATTCATTGATGAGATCTTGGAGGAGGTTGCAGGTCACGAGAGGTACAGTTTTGGAGATGGTTATAGTGGATATAACCAAATCAAGATTGCACCAAAGCATCAATAACTCACCACATTCACCACACCTTGGGGAACTTATGTCTTCAAGGTCATGCCTTTTGGGCTTTGCAATGCTCCAGCCACATTCCAACGGTTCATGAACAAGGTATGTGAACCTTTCATTGGGAAATTTTTGAGAGACTTCATTGATGACTTTTGTATCTATGGGAGCAAGGAGGAGCACTTTGAGCACCTAATCAAGGTCTTGCAATGCTTGGATGAGGCAAATGCATCACTCAACCCAAAGAAGTGCATTTTTGGATGTGAAGAAGGTCTACTTTTGGGGCACATCATCTCCAAGGATGGAATAGCAGTTGATCTTGAGAAGATCAGGAAAATCTCAGACCTTCCATTCCCTTCAAGCTTGAAAAAGTTATGCCAATTCTTGGGGATGGTTGGATACTATAGAAGGTTCATCTTCTCATTTTCCAACAAGGCTTATGCATTGACCATCTACATGAATAAGGGTGTAGATTACATGGTGATTTTGGAGGACAAGAAGGCTCTCAAAGCTTTTGAGGAGCTCAAGCAATCCCTTGTTGTAGCTCCAATTCTTGCTAAACCTGATTGGAGTAAGCCTTTCATCCTCTACACTGATGCTTCTAATGTAGCTATAGGATGCACTCTTAGTCAATTAGACCAAGATGGGCATGATCATCTAATAGCTTATGCTAGTAGGCAGATGGTTTCAGCAGAGAAGAACTACTCTGTCACGGAGAGAGAAGGTTTGGAAATGATCTTTGGTCTCAAGAAGTTTAGACACTACTTGATTGGAGGGAAAACCACCATTGTCACGGATCACAAGGATTTGAAGTACATCTTCAACAAGCCTAATGTTGAAGGGAGACTAACAAGGTGGATGATACTCTTGTCTGAGTATGACTACACCATTGAGGATAGGCCAGGAAATAAATATGCAAATGCTGATTTGTTATTTAGAGCCTATGATCATGATGGAGATGAGCCAGTGGATGATTCCTTCCCAGATGAGGAGCTCATGACAATCTCAATCACTCAAGAGGTTCCAATGGAGTACAAGGAGATTGTGTATTTTGTGACAAGAGGTAACTATCCAGAAGGGATGCATGCTAGGGAGAGGAAGGCCCTTGTAGCAAGATCTAGACCTTACACAATGGTGGAGGATATTCTTTTTCACCAAGGAGCAGATGGTCTACTTCGAAGAGCAGTGGGTAAAGAAGAGTCTATCCTACTCATAGAGGAGTTTCATGAAGGTTTAGTATGTGGAGGACACTTTGCAGGAAAGGTGACTACTTTCAAAATTCTAGATGCAGGTAACCATTGGAGAGGGATTTTCAAGGATTGTCTTGATTATTGCAAAATTTGTCATGTTTGTCAAGCTTTTGCTAGAAAGTCTTCATCCACTCCACCACTTAGATCAATTCCATTGCTAGGACCTTTTGAGAAGTGGGGAATTGATTTTGTAGGTCCTCTCAATAGAACCCCAAGGAACAATTGGTACATTGTAGTAGTTACTGATTACCTTACCAAGTGGGTTGAGGCTAGACCATTGAGGGACAAGAATGAAGTTGAAGTGGGTAGATTTCTTTATGAACGCATTATCACTAGGTTTGGATGCCTTGTGGAGTTGGTTTCTGATAGAGCAGGAGAGTTTATAGGAAGCATTATTATAGCCATGCTACGACATTTCTCTATCACACATAGAGTAACTACATCCTATAAGCCAAATTCCAATGGCTTGGCAGAAAGAACCAATCAGACCTTGTGCATGATGTTGGCCAAAGATGCAGAAATGGAAGGGGCTAAACATCATTGGGACAAGAGGATTCATGCAATTTTGTGGGAGTATAGGACAACCGTGAAGACTTCCACTGGATATTCTCCATTTCAATTGGTATATGGTATTGAGTCTACCCTACCTATTCACTTTGATCTTCCTACCTTCCAAAGCATTCATAGGAGAATGAAGAAAGCACAATGAGGTGATGCATAGAAGTCAAGGAAGGAACAACTCATGGAGTTGGAAGAGGCAAGAGCAGTTGCTATGGTTTGAGTGGAGCAAGCCCAAAGGAAAAAAAAGGAGAGCTATGACAAGAGGCAAGGCAAGAAGAAGGTGGAGCCTTTCAAAGAAGGTGATTGGGTCATCTTGTTTGATTCTATTTGATTCAAGAGAGTGCAAAAGAAGTTTTTGCCTGAGTACTTTGGACCTTTCATAGTGGAGAAGGTGTGGGGCAATTGCACCTATGATCTCAAGGAGTTGGGAGGAAGACACTTTGATAGGATTAACCATGATAAGTTGAAGATATATCATAGAAGGTAGAGAGACCTTCACTTTGAGGACAAAGTGAAAACTTAGTCCAGGGGTAAATGTAACACCCATTTGTGCATATGTGTGATATTGTAATATTTAGCTTGGTATTACAAGTACTTGAGAGATATTATTATATAGAGATAAAGGATGGTTCTATATTAGTCATTGTTAGCTAAAGTTAGTCATAGCTAAGATAGAGGGGACCTTATTTTAGAGGAAGTAGAAAAGATGAGGACCACTTTTTTGGACTTTAGTGTGTTGACTTGGTATTATTCTTAGGTGTTTGGCTTTGAGGAAAGAGTTGAGAACTCTTGGGCTCGCAAGCCTTTTTATTTTGGATTCTTCTATAGTCCAAGGATAGCCCATGTGAAGGAATCCTTGACTTAGTGGTTGGGTCAAGATAAGACCACATGCTTAGGGGAATATGCCCATGTGAATGGATATTCCTTTCTACTTTTTGACTTTACTTGACTTTTAGTCTAGTAACTTGAGTTATTGTGGTAATTAGTAACTTTGGTACATAACTATTTCACAAGTACATAAACAAGGGGTGAGGAGGTACTCAACATCCTTTCATTTGCAACTATCTCTCTCCCATTGAGTTCTCTAGTGAGCAATGTCTTGAGTCTTGGAGTGTTAGCTTGGAGGAGTATGATGGAGTTGGGGTTCCTTGCCTTCTTAGTCCATGGTGTGCTATCATAATAGCCATCAGAGGTTCATCTTGAGTGAGAGACAGGCCGGCTCATAGTCCGTACTCCCAGGTAGTTTTGCCTCAAACACAAGAAGAACTCCACCGTGGGGTTAAACCCCGGTACCACACCACCTCCTATAGCGGTACCTCCACTCGTAGTAGCATTATCTCCAGCTAGTGCACCTCCACTAGCTCCACCAACACTACTTGAGCTAGAACTTGTAAGTACAGCCGATCTACTCCTGGCCACCGAGCCTTAAGTGATAGAGACATAGTTTGGAGACCAATACTATTTCCATAACTTGATCTCCTCCAAATGAGCTCTCTTGAACTCATGGCAATCATCCATTGGTGGACCCCCTAGATATTGAAACAACCCCTTCCATGCCATGAAGGGTGTGAATAAAATCAGGTTTTGCATCTGCTGCAGATCACACCAACTATCAAACTCTTGGATGAAGTCATCCAACTCAATGGTACCCATTGTACCAGAGTAATGCCTAGGGCCTTTGGAGGCTTCATAAATCTTGTCCATGTCCCACAACAACGGTGCGGACACACCAAGTGCACTCTCAACTGAATCAGCTTCTTTGTTGAACTTCAACTCAAAGTCAATCTCCTCCCTAATTGGGACCTGAGATACAGGTTGATACCAAGCACCACTCCAAGTAAACCCACTGTGTACTGCAGGGCTAACTCCTCTGGAATCTCCAACAAACTCCGTTGTGACAAAGTAACCACAACTGCAACCGCAAATCATAACCACAAGTACCCCACCAAGTGCCAACACCACCGAGTGCAAACACCACCAAGTGTCGATACCAACCAAGCACCACCCACTAATGTAACTCTAACCGAGACAACTACACTATGGGAAAGGCAACCTGTAACCTGCCATCACAACATGCACTCTCACGGTCTGCAAGTCATCACTTCCTACCTCACCGGAGAGAAACAAAGGTAGTCTGACTGGTCATCACTCCAGCCTCACTACCAAGAGCACCAACACTCAAAAGTCAGAGCACCTCACACAAACGTGGTGCACAAACAAAAAGTAGAGAATGGAGGAGGTCCAATCACAAGAAATCTAAACAAAAACCCTCCATCTCATAATACAACATGGGACTGACTCTACCACCATTTTGCATTTGACATAAGAGAAGTTTGTATCTAAGTCCTAAGCTACCAGGATCACCAAGAATAGGATCAAACTGCCTCTCCTAGCCAAAGCTACATGTGTATAGATAACAGTGGCACAATCACTATGACAACAAGTGAAGGTGGACCAGTTGGCTAGGGCACCAGTCTAGGAACAAGAGATCTAGGGGTCAAACCCTATTGCGCACAATCTAGTAGGAAAGGTAGATTTTGCCAACCAATGACCAAGATCTACTCTAAACTAGTTAGCCTCAAGCTGGCTTGCTGGCCCTTCTAGGCCTTCGTAGACTCTCATAGCCCACAGCCCTATGCCTCGAAGCCTCTAAACGCCTCCTCCAAAATTGGTGAAACTTCTCCAGACTTGCGAAAGTCCTCCAAATCTGGCCAAACAGCGAAGCTCGTCCAAATTTGGCCAAAATCTGATGTAAATTCCAACCAAAATTTAATGTAAAATGTAACATATACCCTAAAGTTGGTTGTCCACCAAATCCCTTGCTAACTTTCCACTTGAGCCAAATTGACAACATGGGTTTTTCCAAATCATAAATTCATGAGAATAGCTTCCCAACTCCACCTTCAATTTGACTTTCTGAGCCCAACTCGCAGCAAATTGGTCCTGCCTTCACCTCCTGAGCTCAAAATCATAACCACTGCTCAAAATTTGCTCCTTCTTTGCTCAAAATTTGGCCAGCACTTCCGTACACCATTTGTCTTACTGCCAAATCTGCATCAATTGAACAAGCTTCCGCACACTAGGGAAACACCAAACTTGAATCGAGCTACCAACGATCCACCGAGCTTGGAGATACCACCAACACTCAAAGTTCCTGCACCTAATTTCCCCTTGACTTCACTTCTCTGATGTAATCAGATTGTTTACCATTCTCAACTCAACTCAACTCAGATCAGTACTTGATCTGTCACTCTATAAATTGCTAACAATTGAGCATTAATTACAGTCAAGCCACACCCACTCAAGCATAAAGAATCCAGGTGACGCTCGCCGGCCTCTGTCCACCATAGCTAGGAACTCAAAGGCTCAACATTAGAGAAGTGAGCTCTCTAGAGCTGCACTTCAAAAGTATACCCCCTGGACTTGAGCTAGGTCTGAACCCTAACGGTCATGCTAACGGCACACTCGACGGTGCAAAGTGACGGTGTGCCCCACCATGAAGTCAATACCCCAAACACAAAATCTGACCATCGGAAAGTAGTCTCCGGGAAACTGCTGAAATAACTCTAACTACTATAATTGGAACTCCAATGTCCGAGCAATCTAGATGCGACACTACAAATGATGTGACATTGATGCAGTCAACATATTTGTTTCTCAAATCCAACAAGGTGTGGAGAGCGCCAAGCATAGATTGCAAATTGTGCAAAATCAACAAAAGCAATATACCAATGGACACCGTAGGCACATGAAGTTCAATGTTGGGGATCAAGTGTGGTTGTCTACAACCAACCTCACATTAGTTGGCCCTCGTAAGCTCATACCTCATTTTGGGCCTTTTTCTATTCTTTGTTGAGTTTGCGCTGTGGCCTATCACCTCGAGCTACCACCACACATGAAGATCCATATTGTGTTCCATGTTTCCCTACTACACAAATATACTCCTCGATTGGGCCACTGTCATTCATACAAGACCTTTGACCTTGTCCGACACTCATTGATGGCACGGAGGAATATGAAGTGGAGCATATCTTCCAAAAATGCATGCGTGGTACTCGCCATCCACGGGTGGACTATCTGGTATAGTGGAAAGGTTACACCTTCTATGAGGCAACCTGGGAGCCTACTGCCAATGTGACACATGCACCGGTGTTGGTATAAGCGTTTGAGAAACAATTGCATAGCGGAGATGTTACTTCTTAAAAGGAGTGCGGTTTGTAATACCAAGAGCTAGCCATATGATCTCAATGTGAAATTTGGTTTGGTAACATCTAGAATGATATTATACATGATGAAAAAATAGATCAGATAGAAGTATCACCAAAAAGGTATTTCTACTAATAAGGCAAAAACCAAAATAGACTTGAAAACCTTAGAACTAATAGCTAGACATATGATTTAAAGGTGAGAATTGGTTTGGTAACATCTAGAAGGATGTTACACATGATGTACTAAATAGATAAAAAATAGATGTCACCAAAAGGGGACTTCCACTAATAGAGAAGGAATCAAAATATGCCTAAAATCTTTGAAGGCAATTTTGGAGACCTAAACGGATGAATTAGGCCTCAAAAATGTGCAGAATCCCTCTTCCTAATAGAGATAAGGCTTGCCTTTCTTCCCCTCTGGTTTGTCTCATTGAGAGCTTTCCAACAGTACCTCACCTATGTGATTCTGAGATTCCTATAGGAAGATTCCCTAAAAGATTCCCTCTAGTCAAAGTTTGTTTGACCAACCAGATAGGACCAAGACCAACATGTCACCCATCCAAGTACGCAATCTAAGGGTGGAGGTTGCTGACATGTCACCTATCTATGTGCCTAATCTTAGGGTGGAGTTTCTTTGGAGGAGATCCTCTTTGTCTATATAATAAAGAGAAGGTGCTCCTTTGGTGCATCAGATGATTGAGTGTGAAATCTGTGTTTTCTCTCTTCTCTTGTCCTTGGAGTATTACACCTCCGGGGTAGATAGTGTGACCTAAATACTCAACCTACTCATGGAAGAACCTATGCTTCCTAGGATATAATTTGAGTCCATGAGATCTCAACCTCTCAAACACCTCCAACAAATATCTCTCATGCTCCTCCACCGTAGTGCTATAGACCAAAATATCATCAGTATAGCACCAAGCAAAATCCAATCCAACTAGGATCCTATCCTTGACCCTTTGGAACTCAATAGAAGCATTCTTTAACCCAAATAGTAAGAACCTCCATTGATATAACACATCCTTGCCATGAGGATCAATAGCACAAAATGTTATCTTGGACTTATCCTCCTCCTTGATCAACAACTGATGATATCTTGCTCAAAGATCCAAAGTACTGAAGACCTTTGCATGCCTCGCATCAAAGATCTCCTTTGGTGTAGGCATGGCATACCAATCTGCCCTAGTCTGTCGGTTGATAGGACGGTAATCTCTACACATCTGTCTATCTATATAGTTGCCATCATATCCTTTTTGGCTAGCATCATTGTAGTTGATGCATATTGTCCATGTGAAATCTCCACCAAACCAACCTCAAAATGGTCACTACTTTGGCTCTGAATCAATGCTCGCTCCATGTCACTATATCAATAGGGACGTCAAAAAATTGGTGTATTGCTAGTCGGCTCAATCCATATACCAAGTACTTTCAGAGCACCCAAATCCTTCATATTGAAAGCAAAAGAACTCGTGTAGCTCCTCAAGAACCTCCAAACCCTTCATCTTTCCTCTCTTGTAAGCTTGGGTCCAAGATCTGGCTCCCAAGTATCTATAAATGTCATAGGAATGGAAGACGTACTGACTGGCTGCTAAACTGGACCCTTGGAAGCAGTAGTGTCATGCTCCCAACCACTCGAGGTCCCAACCTTAGTGTGAAAAATTCCCTCCGATCTGGCTGCAAGCTCCACGCGTCCTTTAGTAGCATCCCAAGTAGACCAAGGGTGTAATCCAAGTAGCTCACTCTCCCTAGTAGCTATTGATTGTGTCCCAAGAATACCATGTCCACTCGGTCCATCACCCCCAACATGTGCCTAAATCATCTCTATAGGCACAGGGCTCATAAGAGTTTGAGTGGTGATGCCTATCAAGCGCATCCTACGCTGCTCTGCCAGGCCAAGGCTCACAATCCAGGTCAAATAGTTCAGGTCCATAACTTGACCTAACACCTCACGCCTGATGCCTGGATGCCTCTGACACTACTAGAACAGTGGTAATACTAGTGCAAAAACTATGTGCTCTCTCTCATCGGCATTGAGCTCCACCAATTGATGTAATTGCAAGCTCCAAACCAATCCAAGACCTCCCTCTCAAAACACATGAGAGCTTGGGAAACTCATAAGTGTGGGAAAAGTGGCTCTAGGCTATCCAACTAGGTTCATTATTGCCATAGGTGACCTATCAACCACTACGACCATCTGAGACTGATGCCTAACATCCAAGATGTCATCAACAATGATGTGTTCTAGTCGTTGAATCCCATCATAAGCGCATTGTAGAACCTCTCTAGGTAACAAGTTTGTCCACCAAAGATGAAGATGATGAGCCTGTGATCCCACTCTGGCTGCATCTAACAATACAACAGGTCCCATCCAAGAATGGACTTGATGTGTACTTTCCACCACACTAGTGCAAGAATCACCTATCAAAGGGATATTCTCCAAAATGTAAGCTCAAGAAATGGACTGATGATCCTAGAGATGGCATAGTATCCGTAACATCTTCCAAAACATACCAAAACAGAGATCTTAAAGACCCAAACCTCGGCCAATATGTGTATATCCTTGACATAGCCATCTAGAAATCACCAAATGAATAGCCCCATGTCTCTCTAGATCATGTGCCCCCAGCAAAGACATGTTTGCTGGTAGGGCCTTCTGGTAACCCCTAACTACTGACATTGATAATAACTTAGAATACCAATAGGCCAAGTGTGCCACATGATAGAGAGAGACTTGCCTAGCAGTCTCATCTCTCTCCACATACAAGTACCTTTGTTCTTGTATACTCGCTTGTAGTACCGCAGCTAGTCCAGTGCTAATCCCACCAAACAACTCCAATAGACATACTCCCTCTATAAGATACTGCAAAGCAATGAGTGTGGTATCCAAAGGTGTCAAGGTAATCAACTCTAGAAGCTCATCCTCATACTAATCTCCTGGTGGTACAAAGGCTCCACTCCAAGCCTATTGCACCAATTGATCTGCATGTTACTGTAATGCCTCCTCTGAACTCCATAATGGAACATCCAAGGTAGATGGAACAATCCCACTTGTACTCCAAATCTGAGTGATCTCCTTTGGTACTGGAGTATCCTCTGCATGGGCGCTCCCCTCCAATAAGTCACTAGGCCAAGTAACAACACCACTAAAAGCTGAAATTGATGCCGCTATGGTCCCATGTTGTAGTGAGCCAAGATAGCCATTACTGAAACATATTGGTAGGTGATATACTCATCCCCCACCAGATTTCCAACCTGTTCTATAGGAGGTTGTCTCCTCCCAATAGTCAATATTGAAACCCATGAGGTACAACTTTGCTCCCCCAACTAACACATCATATGACTCAGCTATGGTTGCAATGGCTTGAGCTCTCACCACAGAGCTATCAATTGGATGACTATGCTGAATCTAAACAACCAGCTCTCCATTTGTGATGTATTGTGAAGAACTGCCACCTAGAGATGTCTGGATCTAGAATGGACACCTCTCCACATCGTTCTTTTGTAACTCCATATCAACAACTGTAGCCTTCTCCAACATAAGGGTTGTGACCAAAGTCAAGTAAGACCCTCTCTAGTGTATAGATCTTCCTTGAAGGTCCCACTAAACAAAAAATCCACTTTTGGTTATCCAACAAGACAACACCAAGTTTAAACTACACTCGCTTAAAGGTTGATCTAGCTGGTAACTCCTCCAGTCTAGCCATTGCTGCCTGCCATAAACCATTGGTTGCTAAATGGATCTCATGCTCCTCAACCAAGTCAACGCCACTATCAACTACCTCTGCTCTAGTAGTAGGGACCACATCATCCCTACTCTCACAAAGCATGGCAGCCAACCAAAACACTAGAGTTGGGTCAACTCCCAATGTACACATGTCACTGTAATACCAAGGATTAGCCATATGATCTAGATGTGAAATTCGGTTTGGTAACTTCTAGAATGATGTTATACATGATGGTCAAAATAGATCAGATAGAAGTATCACCAAAAGAGTACTTCTACAAATAGAGCAGAAACCAAAATAGACTTGAGAACCTTAGAACCAATAGCTAGACATATGATTTAAAGGTGAGAATTGGTTTGGTAACATTTGGAAGGATGTTATGCATGATGGACTAAACAGATCAAAAAGAGGTATCACCAAAAGGGGACTTCTACTCATAGAGTAGGAACTAAAATATGCTTGAAATCTTTAAGGCAATTTCGGAGGCCTAAACGGATGAATTAGGCCTCGAAAATGTGCAGATTCCCCCCCCCCTGCCAATGGAGGAAAGGCTGGCCTTCCCTCCTCCCTGCTTTGTCTCATCAAGAGCTTTCCAACGGTACCTTACTCACGTGATTCTGAGATTCCTACAAGAAGATTCCCTAAAAGATTCCCTCCGGTCAAAGCTTGTTTGACCAACCAGATAGGACCTAGACCAGACAGGTCACCCATCCAAGTAAGTAATCCAAGGGTGGAGCTTGCTGACATGTCACCTATGTGTGTCCCTAATCCTATGGTGGAGCTTCCTTGGAGGAGATCCTCTTTGTCTATATAATAAAGAGAAGGTGCTTCCTTGGGGTATCAAATGTTTGAGTGTGCAATCTGTGTTTTCTCTCTTCTCCTGTCCTCCGAGTATTACAATGGTATCAGAGCGAGTGTTCTAGTCCAAGAGAGTGGATCACCCCTCTTGGAATAGCACAAACTACTAAAACTGAGTAATTTGAGGTGGAGAACATAGAGTAATCGCTAGACTTAGGAAGGGCTTTAGAGAGCGGATGGGATGGATGCGCCGGGGGGACAATTTCCCGCACCTAGCTTTCCACTTTCAAACCCATTCCACATCAAGTTTATGTACATCCAGCGTGAGCAGATGAGGGTATTGCTAGTTTATCACTTTGGTTCGGAATTTATGGACAGAGTGATGAACTCACCAAACCCGGTGATTCTACCTGTGGTGATATATGACAGAGAGTGGGATTTGACGATCTACATTCTATTATGATAATATGGATATGAATGTCCCAAATCCTCTCCCTTTCAACACTCAAGTAGAAATCCGTTATGTAGTGAGGCCGAAAGTGATGTTTAGAGATTTTGTGGTTAGGAATTTTGGTGAGGAGTATTATCAACGAGTGATAGCTTTTGAGGTCCCAATGGTAGTTCTGATAGTTTGTGCGCCTTCCAAAGTGATTATATTGACTCTGTATTGAAGTAGACATTAGCAATTGGGTGTTGCAGGAACCATGGATCCGCAGTTGCAAGAGCTGGTGCAAGGAATGCAAGGGATGTTGAATGAATTTCGAGAGATTAAGATGACCATGGAGACATTACAAAGTCAAGTGCAGATCCTCAGGAACGATCAAGCCATGCAAGGAGAAGAGCCATCTCAAAACCCAGTACCTGCAACCAAAGTACTTGGAGAGGCACCCGTGCCTACAAACCCTATCAACAATGAAGCCACATTGCTACTCCGGATGAAGAAGACCTTCAACATCGAGCCTTACAAGGGGCAGCATACGATGGGAGTAGTGGAAAATTGGATCTTGAGAATGAACCAATATTTCCGATTGTTCTCAACAGAGATCACAGAGCATGCTGCAGGCGTGTTTGCATGTGGGTACTTGACCGATAAAGCGCTCACATGGTATGATGCTTGGGAATGATCCATGCTGGCCGAGAGAAGGGAGGTCACATGGACAGCAATGCAAGAAGGACTACTGAAGAATTTCCAATTGGTGGATTCTGTGCAGATGGCTCGAACCCGACTATGGGGATTGAGACATAAGAATAGCGTACAAGAGTATGTGGAGGCATTTTTGGATCTACAAGTCGCAATTACCGACATGAGTCCAGCAGAGGCTCTCGACAATTTCAACCGAGGGTTGAAAGAGCGGATTTGCCAAGAAGTCATGGTGCAAAACCCTTGCATGGTATTTGAAACCATTGCTTGTGCACAGAGAATAGCAGGAGCATTAGGTGGAGGTGAAGGAGTAGTTCCACCTCAACATTATCGGGCATAAATGCCACACATGGGTGGACCAATACCGATGGAATTGGGCAACCTTCGATTCCGGGATCGAGGAGCACGGCCGCTTCAAGGGGAGCGGGAACGGATAGAAGAACGAAGAGATGGAGTCCCACGAGGAGAAGGGACTCGAGGAGAACAACACCGTTGTTACAATTGTGGCCGTATTGGGCACATATCGACCAATTGTTGCACTCGTTTCCCTAGAGGCCCTCGGCCTTTGTACAAGCGATCTTTGAACAACATGGAGAGGCACATTGAAGAGGAGGAGATGGAAACCACTTCGGAAAACAAAGATTGCCAGTAAATGTACCTCGCTGCCTTACTGGCTCAATAAGGAAGCAGAGAAGCGAGGGAAGGAAGAAGAATAATGCGCAAAGATCCCAAAAGGCAACCTCACAATTGATTGTCATGAATGGAATCCTAGAAGGTAATCAAGTGAGAGTATTAATAGATCCGGGAGCAACAGAGAATTTCTTGTCTCGCTCTGTTGCAATAAGATTGGGAATGGATCTAGAGAGAGATGGAAGTGAAGAAGTAGAGTTACCAAATGGGCAAACAGAGAGGATTGAATCATTACCTAGACGGTGTCGTGGGGAACGTTTGGTCTTGAGAGTGCGCCGAGCACATGGCTGCTTGTGCTTAGTTTTCCTGAGGTTGACTCACCCTGAAGGTTTTGTTTTATCCTTGACTTTCGTAAAACCAATCTTGTCATGCGAGGCTGGTGTTATGGTTTCTACTTCGGCTTGGTCTCATATCCTATTTTCTCGTCAGGTTCAAGCTATGGTTTGGGATCTGGCAGTTCATAGACCTAGGTCCGGTGGCCCTTTGATAAAATAAAATAAACAACAACTGAGTGATCTAATTGAACATAAATCCGGCACTCAGATCATTTAATTATGCTTTTCACCTGGACCAGACTAAGAGATCCTAGAATGGAGTTTCCTCAACTCTAGTCACAATTCATAACACAAATCTGCTTCCAAGACTCATTTCACATTTTGAAGATTCCTATCCTGGTCCAAAACACAGTCCTAAGGCATCTCCAAAAGCCTTCAGCCCTTCAAGACTCCTTTCACATTTCGAAAATTCCTATCCTGGTCCAAAACACAGTCCTAAGGCATCTCCAAAAGCTTTCAGCCCTTCAAAACTCCCTTCACATTTTGAAATTTCTGTCCTGGTCCAAAACACAGCCCTCATGCATCTCCAAAACCTTCAGCCTTCAAGATTCCTTTCACATTCTCCCAAAACCAGGTAGCAAAACCACACCCGAGACATATTATCATAAATCCCTGTTCCTTACAACAAATAAAAGAGAAAAGAAAATTTATCACACCAAAAGCCTCAAGGGTACACGTGGGCTATTTTCCCGACGACATTCACCCCCACCAATCCTGTGCAGCCTCCGGTCTGCACCATCAAGCCTCTAGAAATCTAGTGCAAACCTTCCTCCAAAACATGATCAGGTACTTCTTCCAAGTCGCTTCTTTTCTGTTACCTCCTTCTGCAACTCCAATATTGTGTTGGAACGTATCTCTCTTGTTCTCTTTCAAATCTTGCACTTTGTTGTAGAGCTTATGGTTTCTCACAAGTAACTTTTGATATCCTCCTGTTGCTGCTTTGGTAGGCTCTTGGATTCTAATACAAACATCTGCAACAGAGTCATGCCATGCATTATGGAACCCCACAACCAGAAGTCTACTATTTCATGATGCAACTTGGAGATTCTTTAGCTTCTTGAGAAAACTTTGCAGGCAGTTCTTGAAGGACCCCTGCTTCTCTTGCAAAATCTTGGCAGCTGCCTTTGAACTGGTCCCCAAAGCACAATATTTGTTCTTGGACTCCTGGAGCTGAAGTTCAATGCTCACCATTCTTTGTTCCATTTCTAGCCCCAACTCTTCTTTCTGCAATTTGTACAACTGTGCGTGCCCTTCACTCAATCGCTTCAGTGCACCGATATCGGTCAAAGCAGTGGTTTTATCCAAAAGCTGCATCTTCTCTTCAGCAAGTATTACTAGCTCCTGATTTGACCCTTTGAGAGTGTTGATATCCTTCATGAGTAGACTAATTGTTGACAAAAACTCCTTCCTTTCGTTGGCAAGTTGTACTCTCTTCTGATCCAATAGCTTGAATGTACTTGTCCCTTCAGCCAACATTTCCTTTTCCCCCAAAACATCTTCTTGTACATCAACCAATTTGCCTTTTCTTATGTTCTTCCTTCTTTGACAAGTCCTTTTGTGGCTTTGATTTGGTCTGGCCATTTCGCACCATATCGGCATCCATGAGCAGCAACTCAAGCTCTGCCTTCCTCTTCTTCTCTTCCTTCTTTTGGAAGGCTGCCTCTTCCTTCTTCTTCTTCTTCTCTTGCGCAGGTAGGCTTCCAATACCATTTCACCACTCTTGGTCTTCCTCATCTTCTCCATAAGTTCCTCACTAAGCTCACCTAGTCCTGTGTGAAACTTTATCTCAATGTTTCCTTTCTCTGATTTCTTGCCCACCACCTTTTCCTCATCCAATCCTCCTGTCTTAGACAACAAGAATAGATACTTTGCTTGCAACTTATCTTTCTCCTTACCAATAACCTTCTCAATATTGCTATTCCCATCCTCTTTGACTCTACCGCCTTCTTGCTCAGAGTCAGAACTTGATGCCACATAGCCTTTGAAGTCTTGTTCATTCAGTTGGTCAAGATTGAACTTCTGCCTCAAAGCTTTCTCATACTCTTGCAGCTTCTTAGGATCAACTTCATCATCAATTTTGTTGTCGTTGTGGCTGTAAGTACCTTGAGGTCCCTGCATTGCTTCCTTTGCTATCTGCTCCACCCCAAATTCAGATGAATATATTGTCAAAGACTTGACTTCCCCTCCTTTCAGTTGGAAAGAGCACAGCCCTAGAGGCAAGTCTAATGCTGTGGTGTGGCCCCAATCCATGTTTGTGAGTGCAAGCCTTTTAGTTCCCTGATTTGTGGTAGGAACCTTCTCCTCTTCATTTCGCACCTTTTCGGCATCACTCTCACTATCTGAAGATGATGACAACGAGCATGACTCTTCTTCCTCCTCTGCATCTTCATAAAGTCCTGATCCTTCTTCTTCTTCACCCAAAGGGAAAAACAAAGCCCTCATTTGATGCATTTTAAGTGGATCTTGTCTCAATTCAGAAGGTAACAAGTGAAGCAATGCTGCTTGAGAAGCAACACTATGAATCTGGTCATACCTTTCCTCATCTTTGTCAACTTCCACAGCTTCCTTACCAATGTCAGGACCTTTTGGTGAGAGATTTTCAGAATTCTCCTCCACACCTTCCATCACATCTTTTCCTAAAAGAACTAGCTCCTTGCTAGACCCTTGTTGAGGAGTTTCTTCCTTGTCAGAGTCATCCAACCTGTTTCTGCTGAAGTGATTCCCTTGAAACCTCCATTCTCCCCTTAGACCGTCGTGCAAGATAAAATCAGCACCATGTTCTTCAGTTTTCTTCTTCAATCTCTTCTCAAATTTATCTGCCTCTATTCCTCCAATAAAATGTTGCACACTCTTCTTGTCAATGGTAAGAGCTTTCCCTACCTTTGCTTTTGGTGGCCATTCTACCCCCGACTCCTTTACAGCAAACCCTGTATCATGAAACTTATGAGCATTCCAAGAATTTATACCAACCTTGCTTTCGTTCTTGGGCAATCTTTGAAATTGCGGGTCATGGTGAACTTGAGAAACTTGAGCATCTCTCACTAGAGGTCCATCTTGTCCTTGCCTCTTTGTTTCTCCTCCTTGATATTTGTTCTTCTTCTTTTCCATCTCATATAAATCTGTACTTTGTTTCATCTCACCCACTGCACTATACACACTAGGCCCAAAAGTAGCAATTGCCATACCTACTTCACGTGTGCCCAAGTGTCTCTCCAGCAGTGCCTTCATGCCTCCTCTGTTCCAGTTCAGCGGTATTGGCTCCCCAGTGTCAAAGAAGGCAACCTTCTTCATTCCGGGCTCTCCCACAAATTTCACCAGCTGCTCATGCAACGCTTCTGATAGCTCATGGCAATCTCTCTTGGCATGACTTTTACTATCACACCACATGCACCCATAGAGCTGTCTCTTCTCTCCGATTGTTCTCGCAGTACTACTCCCACTCTGCAGCTGGTCGACCTTGGTGGTCAGAGCTTTCAGCCCCTCCATTAGTCGTGATATCTTGTCAACAGCTCCTCCCTTAGCCACCTCGCTCACTCGCTGTTCCATCTTCTCTCTCCCGGACCCAACCATGCTACTCCAAATAGGCGCTTTGGCTATTGCTTCTTCATCCAGCTCTCTCTGCCTCCGCTTGCGGCTTACCCAGACAACCGCCTCCTCAATCTTTCCCCACTCTACCGTTCCCAACCGATCAGGTTGGAGCAAATCAAGTGCATACTCCAACTCATCCCGCAAACGACTATCTGCAGCTAGCAGAAAGTAGTTAGACCTCTGTAGTCTAATGGCCTCAGCTTCACAAGCTGACAGATGCCCCAGTCTCTTGTTAAACTCTCTTAGGAGATCTTGAGGCCCCAAGTTTTTACTCCTATCATTCACCCAATCCAAGAACATGGCCTGGGTGACCCGATCTGCATCCTGCAGCAAGAATTCCTCCTTCATCATCTGGGAGAACTCCTCCCATGTCTTTGCCCCTCTCACCAAGCCCTCAACCATCTTCTTGATTTCAAGCTCCACCAGCTTAGGGAACCTTGCAATGGCAACCTTCTCATCAAGACCATGAAGCTTAACCTCTCTCCAGTAGACCTTCAGGTACTTAGTCACGTCCTTACCATCAAATTCCCCCCGCTGGTCCACCACAGCACGCAAACATTTTGTGACTTGCAAAGACTGCACCTTCACCCTGTCTCTTTCCTCATCCTGATCCTTCATGGCTCTCATGGTTGCCATGACAATCAGTGAGATCTCCTGTTCCCTTGTCATAGCTGCAGATGAAGCCTCTGGGCCCATCTCTACCTCAGCACAGCTCACCTCCTCTCCACTTAGATCAGTCCAATCTGTCCTTTGTTCCCTTCCCCAACTCCAACTAGTCGTAATGTCTAAGCACAAGCCTCGAGATTCCCCAGCATGGTTGCCACTTATGTCGTGGGGAACATTCGGTCTTGAGAGTGCGCCGAGCACATGGCTGCTTGTGCTTAGTTTTCCTGAGGTTGACTCACCCTGAAGGTTTTGTTTTATCCTTGACTTTCGTAAAACCAATCTTGTCATGTGAGGCTGGTGTTATGGTTTCTACTTCTGCTTGGTCTCATATCCTATTTTCTCGTCAGGTTCAAGCT
This sequence comes from Lunularia cruciata, assembly GCA_948567375.1. Classification (NCBI taxonomy): domain Eukaryota; kingdom Viridiplantae; phylum Streptophyta; class Marchantiopsida; order Lunulariales; family Lunulariaceae; genus Lunularia; species Lunularia cruciata. The sequence goes on along the minus strand of OX419762.1, from coordinate 41,457,400 downwards.
ATGGTTTGGGATCTGGCAGTTCATAGACCTAGGTCCGGTGGCCCTTTGATAAAATAAAATAAACAACAACTGAGTGATCTAACTGAACATAAATCCGGCACTCAGATCATTTAATTATGCTTTTCACCTGGACCAGACTAAGAGATCCTAGAATGGAGTTTCCTCAACTCTAGTCACAATTCATAACACAAATCTGCTTCCAAGACTCATTTCACATTTCGAAGATTCCTATCCTGGTCCAAAACACAGTCCTAAGGCATCTCCAAAAGCCTTCAGCCCTTCAAGACTCCTTTCACATTTCGAAAATTCCTATCCTGGTCCAAAACACAGTCCTAAGGCATCTCCAAAAGCTTTCAGCCCTTCAAAACTCCCTTCACATTTTGAAATTTCTGTCCTGGTCCAAAACACAGCCCTCATGCATCTCCAAAACCTTCAGCCTTCAAGACTCCTTTCACATTCTCCCAAAACCAGGTAGCAAAACCACACCCGAGACATATTATCATAAATCCCTGTTCCTTACAACAAATAAAAGAGAAAAGAAAATTTATCACACCAAAAGCCTCAAGGGTACACGTGGGCTATTTTCCCAACGACAACGTGTAACCCTCTCTGTAGGAGAATATCAGGAAGCAATTGAGTTGCGAGTGATATAGTTAGCCTGTTATGATGCAATTTTAGGCATGCCATGGATGGAGCAGTACAACCCAATGGTGGATTGGAGGAAGAAAGTAGTGAGAACCCACCAATGGTCAATCATTGGGGTTAAAGAAAAATCACACAGGCAGAAACTGCCTCTATATGTCGTAGGGACGACAACTGTCTGTAAGACCGATAGATGTTTTATGGGTCTAATAAGAGAAGTCCAGAGTGCACAACTCGTTGGACAAATTCCTGAGAAATTGAAGGATGTGGTGGATGAGTTTCAAGATGTCTTTCCCGATGATCTACCCTCAGGATTACCACCTAAAAGGCGAGTAGATCACAAAATAGAGACACTCCCGGGGAAGACACCTCCTTGTAAGGCCCCATATCGCCTATCACCTCATGAGTTGGAGGAGTGTAAGACTCAAATTGAGGAGATGCTATAGAAAGGGTTCATCCAACCTAGCGTATCACCATATGGGGCCCTTGTCTTGTTTGTGAAGAAGAAGGATGGTACAATGCACATGTGCATTGACTATCAAGGTCTCAATCAGCAAACAGTGAAGAACAAATACCCCTTACCTTGCATGGATGACCTGTTTGATCAAATCCATGGAGCAAGATACTTCACCAAACTGGACTTGCAGAGCGGTTATAATCAAATCCAAATTGCAGAGGAGGATGTGTACAAAACTACCTTTTGAACCAAGTATGGCCACTTTGAGTATCTTGTGATGCCTTTTGGCCTCACCAATGCGCCTGCCACTTTCATGAGCCTAATGAATGACATATTTTGTCCATACTTGGATAAGTCTATTATCATCTTCTTGGATGATATCTTAGTATATAGTAGCACGATGATAGAACACAAACAACATCTACGAGAGGTCTTCCAGATTCTAAGACAGAATCAGTTGTACGCCAAAATCTCAAAGTGTGAGTTTGGCAAGTCTGAAGTAGACTACTTAGGGCATAGAGTAAGTGCAGAGGGCATTCAAGTATTGATAGATAAAATAGAGGTCATTAAAAAATGGAGTGCCCCAGAAGATCAGACTCAACTTAAGAGCTTCTTGGGGTTGACGGGATTCTATCGTAGATTTGTCAAGGACTTCTCCAAGGTTGCACAACCTTTAACAACACTACTTGGCAAGGGGAAGAAGTGGACATGGGGAACCGCACAAGAGTTGGCCTTCCAAGAATTGAAGGTCGCCTTGCTACATGCACCAATCTTGAAGTGGTATGACCCAAAACGTCCAATCAAGTTGGCTACAAATGCATCAAGCGTAGCAATAGGAGCAATCCTACAACAAGAGTGGCATGACGGATGGCATCCAATTGTGTATTTCTCTCAAAAGTTGTTATTGGCAGAGCGCAACTACCACACCACAGAACGAGAAGAGTTGGCCATTGTTCTAGCAACCAAGCATTAGAAGCACTACCTGGGCGAGAAGGCATTTGTAGTAGAGACAGACCACAAACCTCTAGTCTACCTTGAGATGCAGAAGGATCTATCTCGTCGCCAAATTCGGTGGGCAGAGTGGTGACAATGCTTCAACATGACAATCACCTATGTGGAAGGTAAGAAACAACTGGCAGATGCATTCACCCGTATGCCAATGGCCAACAACTTGGTGGCAGAGGTTAAGATTAACCCTGAATTCTGGCAAGAGATTCTAGCTGCTACAAAAACTGATCCACAGATTGTAGAAGCGCAATTGTCCAAAGGTGTCACCAGCACCCAAGGACTCACCTTTTGGGATGGCAGATTATGGATCCCAAATGTCCCAGACTTACGCACCATCATTCTAGCGGAATGTCATGATTCGGCCATTGCAGCTCATGTCGGAGTAGACAAGACCTTGGATGCAGTCAAGCGCCATTACTATTGGCCCAAGATGAGCAACGACGTGATGGACTATGTGCGTAGCTGCCTACTTTGTCAATAGAACAAAGCCTCTAATCAAGCTCCTGTAGGGCTCCTTCAACCTCTCTCCACTCCTACCCAACGTTGGGAACAAGTGAGTATGGATCTTGTCTGCAAATTACCCAAGACCACCTCAGGGTTTGACTCCATTGTGGTCTGTGAGCCGGCCTGTCTCTCACTCAGGATGAACCTCTGATGGCTATTATGGTAGCGCACCATGGACTAAGAAGGCAAGGAACCCCAACTCCATCATACTCCTCCAAGGCTAACACTCCAAGACTCAAGACATTGCTCACTAGAGAACTCAATGAGAGAGAGATAGTTGCAAATGAAATGATGTTGAGTACCTCCTCACTCCTTGTTTATATACTTGTGAAATAGTTACGTACCAAAGTTACTAATTACCGTAGTAACTCAAGTTACTAGACTAAAAGTCAAGTAAAGTCAAAAAGTAGAAAGGAATATCCATTCACATGGGCATATTCCCCTTATCTTGACCCAACCACTAAAGCAAGGATTCCTTCACATGGGCTATCCTTGGACTAAATAAGAATCCAAAACAAAAAGGCTTGCGGGCCCAAGAGTTCTCAACTCTTTCCCCAAAGCCAAACACCTAGGAATAATACCAAGTCAACACACTAAAATCCAAAATAGTGGTGCTCATCTTTTCTACTTCCTCTAAAGTAAGGTCCCATCTATCTTAGCTATGACTAACTTTAGCTAACCATGACTAATATAGAACCATCCTTTATCTCTATATAAATAATATCTCTTAAGTACTTGTAATACCAAGCTAAATATCACAATACCACACACATGCACAAATGGGTGTTACATTTACCCCCGGACTAAGTTTTCACTTTGTCCTCAAAGTGAAGGTCTCTCTACCTTCTATGGTACATCTTCAACTTATCATGGTTAATCCTATCAAAGTGTCTTCCTCCCAACTCCTTGAGATCATAGGTGTAATTGCCCCACACCTTCTCTACTATGAAAGGTCCAAAGTACTTAGGCAAAAACTTCTTTTGCACTCTCTTGAATCGAATGGAATCAAACAACATTACCCAATCACCTTCTTTGAAAGGCTCCACCTTCTTCTTGCCTTGCCTCTTGTCATAGCTCTCCTTTTGTTTCCTTTGGGCTTGCTCCACTCGAACCATAGCAACTGCTCTTGCCTCTTCCAACTCCATGAGTTGATCCTTCCTTGACTTCCCTGCATCACTTCCTTGTGCTTTCTTCAATCTCCTATGAATGCTTTGGAAGGTAGGAAGATCAAAGTGAATAGGTAAGGTAGACTCAATACCATACACCAATTGGAATGGAGAATATCCAGTGGAAGTCTTCATGGTTGTCCTATACTCCCACAAAACTGCATGAATCCTCTTGTCCCAATGATGTTTAGCCCCCTCCATTTCTGCATCTTTGGCCAACATCATGCACAAGGTCTGATTGGTTCTCTCTGCCAAGCCATTGGAATTTGGCTTATAGGATGTAGTTACTCTATGTGTGATAGAGAAATGTCGTAGCATGGCTGTAGTAATGCTTCCTGTAAACTCTCCTCCTCTATCAGAAACCAACTCCAAAGGGCATCCAAACCTAGTGATAATGCGTTCATAAAGAAATCTACCCACTTCATCTTCATTCTTGTCCCTCAATGGTCTAGCCTCAACCCACTTGGTAAGGTAATCAGTAACTACCACAATGTACCGATTGTTCCTTGGGGTTCTATTGAGAGGTCCTACAAAATCAATTCCCCACTTCTCAAAAGGTCCTAGCAATGGAATTGATCTAAGTGGTGGAGTGGATGTAGACTTTCTAGCAAAAGCTTGACAAACATGACAAGTTTTGCAATAATCAAGACAATCCTTGAAAATCCCTCTCCAATGGTAACCTGCATCTAGAATCTTGAAAGCAGTCACCTTTCCTGCAAAGTGTCCTCCACATACTAAACCTTCATGAAACTCCTTTATGAGTAAGATAGACTCTTCCTTACCCACTGCTCTTCGAAGTAGACCATCTGCTCCTTGGTGAAAAAGAATATCCTCCACCATTGTGTAAGGTCTAGATCTTGCTGCAAGGGCCTTCCTCTCCCTAGCATGCATCCCTTCTGGATAGTTACCTCTTGTCACAAAATCCACAATCTCCTTGTACTCCATTGGAATCTCTTGAGTGACTGAGATTGTCATGAGCTCCTCATCCGGGAAGGAATCATCTACTGGCTCATCTCCATCATGATCATAGGCTCTAGATAACAAATCAGCATTTGCATGTTTCTTTCCTGGCCTATCCTCAATTGTGTAGTCATACTCAGACAAGAGTATCATCCACCTTGCTAGTCTCCCTTCAACATTAGGCTTGTTGAAGATGTACTTCAAAGCCTTGTGATCCGTGACAATTGTGGCTTTCCCTCCAATCAAGTAGTGTCTAAACTTCTTGAGACCAAAGATCACTGCCAACCCTTCTCTCTCTGTGACAGAGTAGTTCTTCTCTGCTGAAACCATCTGCCTACTAGCATAAGCTATTGGATGATCATGCCCATCTTGGTCTAATTGACTAAGAGTGCATCCTATAGCTACATTAGAAGCATCAGTGTAGAGGATGAAAGGCTTACTCCAATCAGGTTTAGCAAGAATTGGAGCTACAACAAGGGATTGCTTGAGCTCCTCAAAAGCTTTGAGAGCCTCCTTGTCTTCCAAAATCACCATGTAATCTACACCCTTCTTCATGTAGATGGTCAATGCATAAGCCTTGTTGGAAAATGAGAAGATGAACCTCCTATAGTACCCAACCATTCCCAAGAATTGGCGTAACTTTGTCAAGCTTGAAGGGAATGGAAGGTCTGAGATTTTCCTCACCTTCTCAGGATCAACTGCTATTCCATCCTTGGAGATGATGTGCCCCAAAAGTAGACCTTCTTCACATCCAAAAATGCACTTCTCTGGGTTGAGTGATGCATTTGCCGCATCCAAGCGTTGCAAGACTTTGATTAGGTGCTCAAAGTGCTCCTCCTTGCTCCCATAGACACAAAAGTCATCAATGAAATCTCTCACAAATTTCCCAATGAAAGGTTCAAATACCTTGTTCATGAACCGTTGGAATGTGGCTGGAGCATTGCAAAGCCCAAAAGGCATGACCTTGAAAGCATAAGTTCCCCAAGGTGTGGTGAATGTGGTGAGTTGTTGATGCTCTGGTGCAATCTTTATTTGGTTATATCCACTATAACCATCTCCAAAACTGTACCTCTCATGACCTGCAACCTCCTCCAAGATCTCATCAATGAATGGCAATGGGTAGTAGTCCTTCTTGGTAACAGCATTAAGCTTCTTGTAATCCACACATACCCGAAGCTTGCCATTCTTTTTCTTCACAATGACAATTGGAGACACCCATTCTGAATTCTCCACCTCAAAGATAAATCCAACCTCCTTGAGCTTATCAATCTCCTCCTTCACAACCAAAGATATTGGTGGGCTAATGCGACATTGCTTTTGGCGGATTGGTCTTGCATGTGACTCCACCTCTATCTTGTGCTCCTCCAAGGTGACTTCCTTCAAATCCTTGTAACTAAAAGCAAACACATGGATGAACTTGCGGAAAATCTCCTCAAATCTCACCTTCTCCTCCTTGGTAACATTTGGGCCATACTTGAGGGTAGATAACCTTCTCTCTACCTCCTCAAGTGTCAATGGTGATTTATCTGGGTCCTTCAAAACCTCTGGCTTAGGTGCAAAATCCATAGCACACAAGGGATACACATCTGAATCAGATTCAGATTCATCCTCCTCCGTGGAAGTCTCCTCTTCCATGCTTGTGTCCACACCTGAAGCTCCTTCTTCAGAATCTGATTCCCAATAATTAGAAGATGGGGTATCTGAATGTGAAGTGTTGGTGGTGTTAGTCACAGGAACAGTGACTCTATGGTTTGATGGCCCAATCCTCAAGTACCCTTTGTGCCATCGATCAGTTGTGCGTGCTGCTCTCAACCATGGCCTCCCAAGAAGTAAGTCATAGCTTGAATCCTTCAAGACTTGGAAAGTCATGAGATTTTGAACTCCCATAACTGAAACTACCACCTTATCCATCACCCCTACTGGTCGAACTTGTTGCTTGTTTGCCATGCTCACCACAAATGTTGAAGGTCTTGAGGGTATCATACCCAACTTCTTCATCAACCTTTCTGACATGGCATTCACTGTTGATCCTCCATCAACCAATGCATCCTTGATGTTGTGACCATTCACTCTCACATCAATCTTGGAGGCATATTCACAAGCCTCCCATGGTGCTGGCTTGGCATCCACCACCCCCATTGATACTGGAACTTTTGCCTTCTTCTTCTTTTTGCTCCTTGTAGAACTCAAACCACCTCTAAGCTCCTTTCTCAAGGTAGGGTTCAAAGCAATTAATTGGCCCACTGTGATGTTAGCCTTGTGACTACCAACATCCTCCAACACATTGTAGTTCCATTGTTGCTTTGAGATCAAGAAGTCCTCCATCCCCAACTTCTTCCTTGGAGTCTTTGTTGTTGATGGTGTTGAGGTGCGAGTGCTCCTAGTAGACATAGGAGTATCCTTGCTTGAAGTAAATCCTTGAGAAGAGTGAACATCCTCTGCAAAACGAGCTCTCTTCTTCTCTTGTGCCAAAAGCTCCAAATTAAGACCCTTGGAGTTTGAGCACTCTCTCTTCTCATACTTGCTCTCAACCACATCTATGGATGCTATCCCCTTACCTTTGTTGGGATTAGGAGCCACTTGGGTTTCACTACCTCCCTCTTTCCCTCTATTGGCTCCCTCATAACCCCTTCCTCCATGGTAAGTGGAATTTGGGCAATTCCTTTGGATATGGCCTCTTCCTCCACAACCAAAACAATTTCTATCATTGAAATTGTTGGCTGGTTGGCCTCCTCTATATGGATAGTTTCCATAACTCCTAGGTCCTCTCCCTACATTCTGATCCACCTCTCTCTTCTCCCATAGTTGCACCACATTGATCTTGAGATCCGCAAGTTGTTCTGTGATGGTTTGGAGTGGATCTTTTGGTGGAGGTGTAAGAATTGGAGCAACTACTACTTGTGGTGCAACCCTTGTCACCAAAGTATCAGAAGTTCCACCATACTTGTAGCCTTGAGGAGGATGCACAACCTCCTTCACCACCAAATCACTCTCATCCCCTTCCAAACTCTCCTCCATACGAATTGCGATCTTGATAGCTTCAACCTTGGAAGAAGGTTTCTCATATCTCACCTTGCTTCTAATTTGTGGTCTCAATCCTCCCACAAAATTCTTGGTGAGCATGGCCCCTATGCCAATCATTGTAGTCTCCACATCATCCCCACCCTTCCTCAACACTATGTGAAATCTGGACTCCAACTTTTCCACTCTTTCCACATAGACCCTCACTTTCTCTCCATCTCCTTGCTTGAGAAATGTAACCTCACTCATCAATCTCTCATAACTCTCATCAGGAAGAAAGTTCTCAATGAGTGCTGAAGTCAAAGTCTCCCAAGACTCCTCTTCCCCCTCTCTCCTCTCTCTCTTTTGGTATTCTGACTCATACCATGTAAGTGCTGCATCCTCAAAGAAATCTGGTAATAATGAGGCCCACTCATTCTTCCTCCTCTCATTGTTTCCTATGCAAGCTCTCTTGAAGTCTCTCACAAAGGCCTCCATATCTTCTCCATCCTTGCCAAAGAAAACCGGAAGTTTCCCCATCTTAACCCCTCACTATCTTTCTTTTCTCTCAATTTTTTTTTTCCTCTTTTCTTTTCTCTCACTCTATTACTAATAGAGTATATACATGACTAACACCATCTGAGAATAATCCACTCTAGGGAACACAAAAGGTTCAGGTTGCTCCAAGATTTCTATAGCAACATCAAATCCTAGAGTGCATATTAATCTAACTCTCATGGATAGTTTATCCATAAGATGAAAGATTATCTCCATCACTAATCTTGAGAACTAGCTGATGAAGGTGGTAGTATTTCTATAGCTGTACTAAGACTCTCTCCAAGATCCTTCACCAAAGTTTCCAAAAGTGCTTTTACTCCACTACACTCATGTCCTTTTGGAAGTCCTTCAACTCCACAAACCTCACACAACTCCTTAGGTCTTAGATCTTCTCCCTCCCAATCTTGGTGAAGAAGGTCCAACATGCAAACCCAAGTCAAGTAAGCCTCTCCTTTCCCTCAATCTCTTGCTCTCAAAGGTCAATGGACATGAACTTGCCTTATGTCCCTTCTCTCCACATAGAAAGCACTTAGACTCACTCTTTCCTCCAAGTGGTGTAGGTTTTTGGATCCTCTCAACACTCTCTTCAAATTCTATTGTAAACTCTCTTTTCCTCAAATCCACCCCTACAATCACCTCAAACCCTTGGGGAACCTTGCATAATCTCAATTTCCACTCTTGATGACTCTCCATGTTCCCCAAGATGAATCTAAACACTCAAACATGCTTTTTGTTGATCTCAAACTTCTCATGCATGAGATCTCCACTCTGCAGAATTGACCCTTCCTCACAATGTCACTCAAATCTCCCAACTAATATGTCACAGTCCTCTGAAATTTTCCACACTTGATCAAAACTCTAGGGCGTCCCTCCCTGCAAAATTTTAGATCTTTTCATCGAGCCATTTGGCCTAGACACCTTTCTATTCAGCACCCATATTTCAGATTTGGTCTGAAAACCACCCCCCTCACTTCAAAAACTCATAACGCACTGCGCAAAAATGATCTCTCTCTAATTTTTGTGTCACCAGGTAGGATACAATGCACTGAATTTTCTTGGAAATTTTCAGGACAATTCACTAATTATTGAAGAAATGGCAGACTCTGTACAATTTTCCAGAGAGCATGCAGTTACGGGAGCACTTTACCCTATCAACTTTCAAAAATTCTAGCCCAGTGCGCATAGAAGCTCTCTCAATACTTTCAAGTGTGCTAACTGAAAGATAACCCAAGCTATCATGTGTAGAAATCTCAAGTCCAGATCTCAAACTTGAGATTTTGCCCAAAATCACCTTAATCCCCAAAATCTGCAATCCACCTCACACAATCTCTCCAATTCCTCTCATGTGTACAAGATGTACAAAATCACCTCAAAGACATCATAATGAACTACAGGGTATACAAATGGATCTTGGTTCTCTAACATAAGTTAAGCCCTCTCCTCTCCTAATGTTCTCTCCAAGTGAGCTCTCATAGCCTCCTTCTGCCTAATGTAGAATTGGACGCGGAACATTATCTTGCCTTCTAGAGAGGTCCCGGCAACGGAACCAAAAATGTGAGCCGGCCTGTCTCTCACTCAGGATGAACCTCTGATGGCTATTATGGTAGCGCACCATGGACTAAGAAGGCAAGGAACCCCAACTCCATCATACTCCTCCAAGGCTAACACTCCAAGACTCAAGACATTGCTCACTAGAGAACTCAATGAGAGAGAGATAGTTGCAAATGAAATGATGTTGAGTACCTCCTCACTCCTTGTTTATATACTTGTGAAATAGTTACGTACCAAAGTTACTAATTACCGTAGTAACTCAAGTTACTAGACTAAAAGTCAAGTAAAGTCAAAAAGTAGAAAGGAATATCCATTCACATGGGCATATTCCCCTTATCTTGACCCAACCACTAAAGCAAGGATTCCTTCACATGGGCTATCCTTGGACTAAATAAGAATCCAAAACAAAAAGGCTTGCGGGCCCAAGAGTTCTCAACTCTTTCCCCAAAGCCAAACACCTAGGAATAATACCAAGTCAACACACTAAAATCCAAAATAGTGGTGCTCATCTTTTCTACTTCCTCTAAAGTAAGGTCCCATCTATCTTAGCTATGACTAACTTTAGCTAACCATGACTAATATAGAACCATCCTTTATCTCTATATAAATAATATCTCTTAAGTACTTGTAATACCAAGCTAAATATCACAATACCACACACATGCACAAATGGGTGTTACAGGTCCTTGTGGACCGTCTCAGCAAAATGATTCATGTACGCCCTACTACCAAGGAGGTGACCGCTCCACAACTAGCTCAACTATACTTAGATACAGTCTTTGCTCACCATGGCTTGTCTAGAGGACTCATCACCGATAGAGGCACCCAATTCACCAGTTTGTTTTGGCGAACACTCTTTGGTTTCTTCAAAACCAATTTGGCCATGTCTATAGCTTACCACCCACAAATAGATGGCCAAACAAAGTGGGCTAATCGCACGATTGAAGACATGTTACGCGGCTTCACCTTAGAAGAGCAAGAGAGGTGGGACACCCTACTACCGTTGGTGGAATTTGCTTACAACAATTCAGTGAATGCCTCAACCCAGGTCACTCCGTTCTTCCTCATGTATGGTGAGCATCCCTTCACACCTTCTAGCTTGATGAAGATCCGTCCAGTGACTACCAAGGTTGATGCAGTCAACACATTTGTTTCTAGAATCCAACAAGGTGTGGAGAGCGCCAAGCATAGGTTATAGATTGCGCAAAATTGACAAAAGTAGTATGCTGATGCACACCGTAGGCACATGGAGTTCAATGTTGAGGATCAAGTTTGGCTATTGACAACCAACCTCACATTAGTTGGATCTCGTAAGCTCAGACCTTGTTTTATTGGGCCTTTCTCGATTCTTTGTCGCATCGGCACTGTGGCCTATCACCTTGAGCTACCACCACACATGAAGATCCATCCAGTGTTCCATGTCTCCCTACAACGCAGATATGCTTCCCGATCAGGCCAAGGTCCTTCCACACATGACATTCAACCTTGTCCGACACTCATTGATGGCACGGAGGAATATGAAGTGGAGCGGATTCTCCAAAAATGCATATGTGGTACTCACCATCTGCGGGTGGAATATCTAGTACAATGGAAAGGTTACCCCCTCTATGAAGCAACCTGGGAACCCGCTGCCAATTTGGCACATGCACCGGTGTTGGTACAAGCATTTGAGCAACAATTGCGCAACGAGGACATTGTGTCTTAAAAGGAGGGAGGTCTATAATACCAAGGGTTAGCCATATGATCTAGATGTGAAATTCAGTTTGGTAACTTCTAGAATGATGTTATACATGATGGTCAAAATAGATCAGATAGAAGTATCACCAAAAGAGTACTTCTACAAATAGGGCAGAAACCGAAATAGACTTGAGAACCTTAGAACCAATAGCTAGACATATGATTTAAAGGTGAGAATTGGTTTGGTAACATCTGGAAGGATGTTACACATGATGGACTAAATAGATCAGAAAGAGTTATCAACAAAAGGGGACTTCTACTCATAGAGTAGGAACCAAAATATGCCTGAAATCTTTGAAGGCAATTTCGGAGGCCTAAATGGATGAATTAGGCCTCAAAAATGTGCAGATCCCCCCCTATGGAAGAAAGGTTGGCCTTCCCTCCTCCCTGATTTGTCTCGTTGAGAGCTTTCCAATGGTACCTTACTCACGTGATTCTGAGATTCCTACAAGAAGATTCCCTAAAGGATTCCCTCCGGTCAAAGCTTGTTTGACCAACCAGACAGGTCACCCATCCAAGTAAGTAATCCAAGGGTGGAGCTTGCTGACATGTCACCTATGTGTGTCCCTAATCCTATGGTGGAGCTTCTTGGAGGAGATCCTCTTTGTCTATATAATAAAGAGAAGGTGCTCCCTTGGGGCATCGAATGTTTGAGTGTGCAATCTGTGTTTTCTCTCTTCTCTTGTCCTCGGAGTATTACAGTCACTAGCTAAAAATAAAGGATAACACATAATCAGTTGAGCCGCACTCAACATCATACTAGACTCAATATGTGTAGTAACAGGTGGTTGACTACTAGGTAGTCCATCATGCACCCCATCACTACCTACCACACCTGCACTAGGATGTCTAGGAGCCATGGATGATGTCTATAGGGCCTTAAAGAGCATGAAAGACTGAGGAAGTCTGACTTATCTCCCAACCTCTCCTCTTTATGGGTCCAACTCCATTGATGCTACTCTAGGCTCTAGAGCACATACTGCACTCCTAGTCATTGTGGCAGAGGCATCTACCTATGATGCTCCACACATGAAATCCAAGGCATCTTTATCACCAACATATGAGGTGGAAGCCTCAACACCCAAATCTGATCTCCTCTAAGCTATGGCCATGCTAGCCAATCTCTACTCCAACTGCTCAATGCAAGTAGCCATGGTTGTATCAGAAGTAAGGGCAAGTACTGCACCTCTACTAGGTGAGGGTCCTCTACTACCACCTTTAGCACCTAGTCCTCCATGACCTGGAGCTCCTCTACCACCTGCCATAGTAGCCCTACCACTCAGTAACTTTGGGTGTAGGTCAAAGCACCAATCACTAGTGTGACCAAATCAGTGGCAATGATTACATTGGCTTTGTGTTGGCTATGATACACCAGAGGTATCAGGTCCGCTGCCCTGAGTGCACTCTCTCTTGGTGAGGTCCATCATAAGTCCAGCAAGCAACACCACTACTCACTAGTTGTTGTTGACCTGAAAATGAAGGTAAGGGTCTAATTACAATAGGCCTTCCACTTGCTCCATAGGACCTAGGCTGTCCACCTTGTCCTCAAAAACCAACTAGGCATGGTGCACTCTCTTGCACTCTAGAAGAAGTCACAATTGTGGATGAGGTCTCCTTACCAAATCCAAATGTCACCACTCTCTCCTCTACCATGTTGAGCTCAATACGCTCAGTCAAACCAAAGACCATTGCCAAAGTGGGTGAAGTAGCTTGTAACAACGTAGCATCATAAACTCTACATTGCAACTCCTCGTCCAATATCCCATACCAAAATTGGATTGCTTGGGCTTTAGTAACTTCCTAAGTGAGACTGATCAATCGTCTCATGCAAGTGTATGCCTTGTGTAGGCTCCTCTAGCCTTTTGCTAGAACTCTTGCAAGCTCCTCAACTTGCCAGTCCACACTCCTTGGTAGTTATGCCTTAAACACTAAAAGAACTCCACCATGGAGTTAAACCCCAATACTACACCACCTCTTGTAGAAGTACCTTTACTCGTAGCACCATCTCCAAGAGATCTACCAATGCTAATAGAGCTAAAACTCATGGGTACAACCGATCTACCCCTAGAAACTAAGCTTGAGGTAATGGAGACATAGTTTGGAGACCAATATTGTCTCCATAGCTCAATCTCCTCCAAGTGAGCTCTCTTGAACTCATGGTAGATGTCCATTGGTGGACCTTTTAAATGTTGAAACAAGCCCTTCCACGCCATGAAGGGTGTGAACAAATTTGGGTTCTGCATCTACTGCAGATCACACCAACTATCAAACTCCTAGATGAAGTCATCCAACTCAATGGTACCCACTATACTAGAATAACGCTTGGGGCCTTTGGATGCCCCATAGATCTCATCCATGTCCCACAACAATGATGCAGACACACCAAGTGCACTTTCAATTGGGTCAACTCTTGTGTCAAACTCCAACTCTGAGTCAATCTCCTCCCTCATTGGGATCTAAGATAGAGGCTAATATTGAGCGCCACTTTGAGTAAACCCACTGCGTACTTCAAAGTTATCTCCTCCGAAATCCCCAAAGAACTTTGTTGTGACAAAGTAACCAACAACTGCAACCTGTAATTGTAACCTCCGCAAGTACCTCACCAAGTGCCAACACCACCAAGTACCAACACCTCCAAGTAAACATCACCGATTAATGTAGCTCTAACTATGACAACTACACTAGGAGAAAGAGCAACATGTAACCTGCCATCACAACACGTACTCTCATGGTCTGCAGGTCATCACTTCTTGCCTCACCGGAGAGAAACATAGGTAGTCTAATTGGTCATCATTCCAGCCTCACTATCAAGACCACACCAAAGCACCAATGCTCAAAATTCAAGGCACCTCACACAAATGTGGTGCAAAAATAGGAAGCAGAGAATGGATAGGGTCTAATTACAAGAAATCTAAACAAAAACACCCCATCTCATAAAACAACATTGGATTGACTTTGCCACCATTTGGCATTTGACATAATAGGAGTTCCTATCAACGTCCTAAGCTACTACAATCACCAAGAATGGGATCAAACTTCCTTTCCTAGCCAAAGCTACAAGTGTATAGATAATAGTGGAACAGTCACTAGGACAATAAGTGAGGGTGGACCAATTGACTAGGACACCAATCTAGGAACCAAAGATCTAAGAGTCAAACCCAGTTGCGCACAATCTAGCAAGATTGGCAGATTTTGCCAAACAATGACCAAGATCTACTCTAAACTAGCTAGCCTCCAGCTTGCTCTTCTAGGTCTTTGTAGCCTCTCATAGCCCACAACCCTATGTCTTGAAGCCTCTAAATGCCCAAATGAGACCTTTCTTCTTGCCACTTTTAACCCTATCTAAATTATGGTGAAACTCCTCCAAATCTGGCCAAAATCTGACATAAACCCTAAATTTGGCTGACCACCACATCCTCTGCTAACTCTCCACTCAGGCCAAACTGAAATGATAGGGTTTTCCAAATCACAATTTCACGAGGACAGGTTCCAAACTCCACCTTCAATTTCACTTTTTGAGTCCAACTCGCAACAAATTGGTCATACTTTCACCTCTTGAGCTCAAAATCACAACCACTACTCAAAAATTGCTTCTCTTTGCTCAAAATTTGGCCAGCCCTTCCGCACATTGTCTACCTCATTACCAAATCTTCATCAACCAACAAGCTTCTGCACAATAGGGAAGACCTGAACTTTGATTGAGCTACCAATGATCCACCAAGCTTGGAGATACCACCAACACTCATAATTCTTGCACCCAATTTCCCCCTGACCTCACTTCTCTAATGTAATCAGTTTGTTTATACCACTCGAATCAACTCAACTCAAATCAGTACTTGATTATTCATTCTATAATTTGCAAACAATTGGGCATTGATTATAGTCAAGCCACACCCACTCTAGCTAAGATAATCCAAGTGATGCTCGTCGGCCTCTATCCACCATAGCCAGGAACTCAAAGGCTCAACATCATAGAAGTGAGCTCTGTAGAGTTGCACTTCAAAAGTATACCCTTTGGACTCAAGCTAGGTCTCAAACCCTAACGGTCCTACTGATGGCACACCCAATGGTGTCAACGGTGCAAAGTGATAGTGGGCCCTACCATGATGTAAGTACCCCAAACACAAAATATGATTGTCAAAAAGTAGTCTATGAGTAACTGCTAAAATACCACTAACAGTCTATCTAACTATCAATGCAACTCCAATGTCCAATCAATCTAGATGCAAAACTATAAATGGCATGACATCTTCAATCAAGTTGTTTAGAATGGTAAGTGCATGGTCATTTTTATCATCCACTGCAACTTTGTTGCCTAGGCCTAACATAAGAAGAAGGTGCATGGTTCTGCCTAGACTTGGAGGTGGAGTCATTGGTTGTTCTTCAACATTAATGATCAAATTGGTAAGTTTCTCCATTTTGAAGATCTATTTTATTTTATTTTTCCATGCATAGAAGAATTGACCAATGAATTTAGGCAGATCATGGTTATAACGGGATTGACCAATCCATAATGTTGCCATTTTGTGCAGCTTTGACCCTTCTATGCATGGATCTTCTTTGTGGCTAGCTCTAGTTCTTCTATGCTTTACTCTTCATGCAGCAATGTGTGGATCTTCTTTGAAATTTTGGCTCTATTGTGTTTGGATATTCTCCATAGCTCACTTGGGCTCTTTTGTATGACTATCAAAGGACTCTAGCTCTTCTATGTGAGGTTGCCTTGGACCTTTGATGTTGTCTCTGGTACCATATTAGTAAGAAAGTTGAATGGAGATGAACATGGATGAGGCAATCTGATGGGTTGATTTTAATTGGAGAATTACATGCTTTATAGCTAAGTAGTACCCTAAAATCAGAAGCCAATTATCTTAAGAGTGAGAGGCAGCCGCACTAGCAAGACAAGAGATAGTAAATTTGTTCATCTGAAGAGCAACAATGACATGTTAGCTAAAAATCAAGTGATACTTCTTGTTACTTAGAATGGTAAGTTTCTATAAAATCTTTTATAACTATACCATATAAAACTAGATATTTATAATTCAAGATAATTATAAGGTAGGGGAATAGAGAAGTAACCTCATTATATACTTGGAATCCTTGTTTGTTTCTTAGTATTGTAAGCTTTTACAAAATCACTCACATACAAACATGTAAACTTTATGTTTCTAATTTCGTATCATTCTTAAGGAATAAAGAAGTGACTTCAATTTTGTTTCTGTTTCTGTTCCTATTTCAGTTTCTGTTTCAATTTCAATTTGAAAGAACATGAGTTGTATATATCCTTATTATATCTAAAGTAGTGCTACATTTTCAAGTGAGTAATGAGATAAATAAAAGAATGAACCAAACCTAAGTAGAAATTCATTGCTATAAAGGTAGTTGACCCAATTCTAACCTACATGAGTGCATTTTTTAGCTCTTTACTTTTCTTATATATAAGAAGTACAGTCTTCCATAATTCACACCAAATATTAGAGTGTAGCCTCCATTTTATAATCAATTTATTTTTCTAGACCTTTATGGAGAAATTCAATATGTGGTTTTTCACTTCTTCTTTTTTTAGCTCAACCTTACTAAAGGTGGGTTGCTAAAGCCACACCTCACCTTAAACTTCACAATATATTAGAAATCCTTTGGATAATCAATAAGGAAGTAGAAAGTAAACTTCATTATATACTAAAAATCCTTCCAATGATTAGTAGGGAAGTAGAAAATACCCATTCAAAGACTATAGCTAGAGTAAGCTAAGAGGTAATCCTCTATACAAACAAGAGTTTATGTTGTATGGTCTTATTACACTCTAATTGGATAGGTAAGGACTATAGGCCCTCTAACTTCATGGAGATAAAATTGACTGATAAGACCATTATTTCTTGCCCAAATAAATAAGAACAAATCTGTTACAAATGTCCTCTAAAGCATTTTTTCTATATATATTCAGGTGTACAAGCTCCACAAACCCAATGCCAAAGCATATGCACATAAGAATTGTGATAGCTTATACTTAGAGAAACTCATCAAAATGTTAGAATATCTTGTCTAGTATTGTAATTATTGGGTTGTGTATGTGAAAGGAACACAAATCTGCAATCTAGGAAACAAGCTCAATCACTATACAACAGGAGGAAACATACACCAAGATTTTATGTGGTTCAGTCAAGACTCTGCTTACGTCAACACCTGCACTGATTTCATTAGGGTACTTTATATCACACAAGATATGAAGTGCGATTGTGCTCATATGAGCTCTTACCAAGACACCCAACGAGCCTCCAGATGTGGTATGGGAGCCTTGCCTCCAAACCACATCTACAAAGCTTATAAGAGGATCATGAACTAAGACTTTAATCATACTCAACACTCAAAAATATGCACCCCCAACCTAGGTTACCAAACGCTTAAACTTCTTCTGCACACTAGGTTTACACCATTTATGCTTTATGAAACCATGTGTTTGGTTATTGAGGCATATTCACAAAGTATTAATTTACATGGAGAGAATGGTTTGCACCTATATTTGGCTTGTTGGTGTCAAGCATGTGCTAGTATATAATCTAATATCTTAAAGCTAAATATTAAAAAATAGGTCCAAACCATTTTTTGCACTTGAATCTATTTAATGAGGACATAAGATCTATGGAAAATTCCCTATATGTAAGTGTGAGTCAGAATTCCATCATATATGGTTGAGATAGGAAGAAAGAGCTTGCAATCTTGTTTGAGCAAATGTAAAGATATAGTTTAGTACCACCACAAATACATGGGTCAACTAAAAGAGAACGTGTATCTTGTTGAAATTATTGGCAAAGAGGTAAAAGATGGAAAATCACCATATTCTTGAATTAAACCATCTCTCCTTTATCATAATAATATTTAGAGAGGAAAGGAGCTTTCCTCCACCTCCAGTGTTTAAATTTAAAGAATAAACCTACTATTAACCATAAATTGGGAGGAAAATAAAGGCATTGAGAGTGCATAATTCAATAAAAATACTACAAAAAATTTCCTCCATATATAGCATCTCTACTTCTTTACTAGAGATTGGGAAATATATATGTGCATGTATTGAATCTATATCACACATTGCAAAATTTTCTATTCTTATGACATTACCAAAGATACTTATGATCCTCTTTAAGGCTCTCAATTGTGATAAGAAGGCAAGAAAAAGAGGAACATGTAAAGTATAGAGTTTGTTTAATAAGTAATACTAGTGTACAACTAATGTCACTTGCAGATATTCAAGTAGATGAAAGTAAAGTATATAGGTTATTAGATTATCAATACTAGAGTATAACTAATGCCACTTGTGGATCTCCAAATTAAAAAAAAGGCATCCACATGTAGACTATGCATGTAGACGTTTAAGTAGTACAAGACAAAGTCCTTAAACCTTATTAGCACTCCAAGAATGTGAAAGTTGTCTTATATGTAATACACCTCTTTAGAAACTACAGGTCATAAAAATTACCTAAATAGAACCATGCTTGATATTTTGATACATTGATTCTTAAGGCTATAAGATAAAACTTGGTAGTCAAGTGGTCAAAGGTCTCCCTAATCTGGTCTACAAGATCCAATGGATGTATTGTGTGTTAAGGAATGAAAAACAAGGAAAAAGTATGAAAATAATTTACTATAACTTGTCAAATTAATTATCTGGTCTACCAGATTCACAATGCATGTATTTTTTCAAAAGAGTGAGAAAATTAAAAAAATTTATAAACAATTTACATTATATTATCAAATCAATAATCAATAAAAGTTGATTATCAAATCAATAATCAATCAATAAAAGAATTTTGAGCGATTAAATGCTTATCTAACTTGATTTACAATCATGTTTATATATTTTCTGCAAGGAGAAAAAGAAACAATACAGGAATGGTTTACTATATATTGTTAAATAAATCAGCAATCCGTCAATTTTTGTTTATAGTTTTTGTGATAGACTTAACTCTTTTTGATTTACATCTTGATTGTGTTAATGCTACTTGGGACCTCTACCCATCATACACCTATTTAGATAATTTTTAATAAGATTTTAGCTTGAGTGATATTTGCAAGAATAGTGTATAATTTTTGCTATAGACACTTTCTTTTATTGGTCCATTTTACATAAAATATTAAAAAAAATTGATCATACTCCTTATTGTATCGTATGTCATATAAAATTTATTTGTTGGTACAATTTTCTGTAGATGATATCAAGAGAATTTCCAAATTATCTAAAATTACATTCTTGAGATATTTTTAGAGTCATAAAGAAATTACTTTATCCTTACCATCTACTTTCATATTTTCTCTGCTTTTAATAATTCTAAAGATTTTTTATATTGAGCCAATATGACACGACACAATAAGTAATCTAAGATCTAGAGTATGTCAGGAAAGGTTTCTTACCTTATCATTCCTTTATTATTATGCTTAGCAATTAGTGTCAGAAGTACGGCGACCGACCGTAAGGATAACAAGAAGGAAATAGTTTCGCCAAAAGCTTAGCAGATAGTGTCACAAAAGCTTCGTACTAAAAAGACTTTATCAGAATTGAAAAATACGTCAATATAAAACCAGAAAAGTACAAAAGATATTCTGAATTAAAAGAGGTACTGTGAAAGCCGGTCTCTACGCATTTTAAGAATTTTAGTCACTAAATGAGACACTATCAACAAGACGCGATAACTGTTGTGTGTGTATATGACATTGAACTATTGCAAAAGAATTTAGTAGACAACCCACAAAATAGGAAGACCGTCACATGGCAAGACACTCAAGTCATAAAAAATAGAAAAACACTATTACACTACTCCTAAATGCTCCTCTTGGGCAGTTTGTACTCTAAAATGATTTTAAAATGCACTTATAATAGGTAGAAGCCTATTATAACTGTACTTCAAAAAAACCTCGATGACAACCATAAAATCAAAATTTTAAGGAGTTATATCGGACAGGAAATCATTTTCACTCCTATAATTTATGAGGATAGTGCTAAAGTTATGGATAATGTTAAATTACATATCTGTTTTTGAGGATTTTAGGCTTTTCGGAAAGTAGATTTTCACTATCTTGTAACCTTTTACTCATGTATTCGAGATATTTGGGTATATCTAAATTAGTAGGTAGGTTTTAAATTTCAATCATAAGGTTTATATAATATAATTAAGGACCTAGATCTCTTCGTCCATCTGTTTAGTCCATTATTCTGATAGAAAAATATCTTATATTCTACAATGTCTTCTGAATGGCAAAGCTAATCAAGTCATTAAATTCTGGATATAATACGGATTATTTTAAACATCTAAGTAATGGGGATTACTGTAGAAATTTTACTGTTTTCAGTAATTTGTCATCTAAAAGAGATTAATATTCTAAGCAGAATATAGTTGAATTGGAAATTTTCAATTATGTGTTTCCAATGGGATAAAAAGATTTGCATAGGAAAAATAATCAGTACAAAAGAATATTAAATTATAACATAATTTAATATTTTTCCATGTTAAACTTTTCTATGTAATCATGCATAGTCAGAAAAGAAACATATCAGGAATACGCTTATCCTTAAAATGAAATATATGAATATGGTCTTTTAGTTTAGTTTAGAAAATTTGTGGTTATTTACCAATATTACATTTTTCATCCTTAGATATTTTCTCCAAATGTTATCTTTACGTACTATACGTTAATATGAATTTTTCTTAGGATAAACTACCCATATCTACCCATATTTTAGTAAAGAATTAGCGTATTCCCAAAGAACTTTGAGATAAAATTCAATGGAACTTAACATTTAATAATTCCAAGTGCCCTCTGATCAAGATCAAAGTTAGACTTTTATCGATATTTCTTCAATCAAAGATACAAACACAAGCAGAAATCTACTTTGTTCAAAAACAACAAAAGAGAGGCAGGGAATTGGTGACAAGAAATACCTAGGAACAAAGAAAGAAATGAGGAAATGAATAATTTAGTATGAATAAAACACTTGAACAAAAGGTTATTTAAAATATCAAATAGCCTATTAGAAAAGATTACTAATATATTTTTTAAGTTTTAACTTTTTTAACTATATTTAATTGTCATTCAATTGAAATATTGAATAATAAGTGATTATAATTCACCATATGGACACTTTTAAAAAACCTCAAAATATTTCACATTATTTTGTAGCTTCTTTTTCAATCACATATAACACCCATTTTAGATAATATCTAGTTACCACAAAACTAAAAAGTCTATCTTGTCAAAATAGAGTTTGTATGCACTTGGACAGTTATATAATTGTCACTGAGAATGAATTACTCAAAATCCGCAATATGAGAAAATAGACCATACTTAAGCAAGTGAGATGCTTATTACTACACATACTTTGCATATCTTTTTCATATTTTTATCAAGCTATTACTTTTACTTAATTTTGGGTTTGCTTCTTCTTGTTACAGATGATCCATAACACGGATCAAACATCCTGGGTCCACATTCAACCGAAGTCACCGAGATCAATCTTAAGTCCTCCTATGACCGGTCTTCTTAATCCTCCAATGTTCTGCTAATCTGCGCTGTAAGTCCCAGATTTGACCTAAACTTGGCCCTTGGGTCTTCCGGGACTTAGGTTTTAATCCCTCGGTGTTTGATAAATACATTGGCTATTTACATGAAGTCACAGTAATATCTAGTAAATTTATCTGGTTACTTGATTTCCTATGTATTAATATGGAAATATTTCTAAATTGATTCATGTAACCAGTAATTGGATATAAATTATATTTATCTATTTAAATAAATCTTATCTAATAAAAATATTATTATATTTATCATTTAAATATAAATAATTTATCATAATGAAAACTATCCAAGATGTTCTTCTATAATGGAATCCTTTTATAACCTAAAATTTAATTATTTAATTATTATTATTATCATTATCATTATTATTGCTACTGCATTAGTCCATCCAATAAATTATTAAAATAAATAAGCTAATATATTAGCACTTCAGTACAAAGGCACAAGTTTATATCATCATATTTTATATCATATTTGGCTTGAAGATATTTTATCTAAATATTTTATTTGACATTATTGTTCGATCATGATTAACCATATCATATTAAACAAGAAGATAATATAAGGAATCGTAATCTTGTATCAAAGATATATTTGGAGATAAATATGAAAAGAAAATAGAAATTATTTTCATTAAAATGTATTCACATTTAACCAGCTAAAACGTCAATCAAGGAGTTATTCTTCCTAAGTTGATATTTTTAGTTCAGTTGGATTTATTTTTTCTCATTATTATAGGGGTCTCGCTTTACTTTAATGATCATATTTAAGTATATTATTATACATAATAACGCTAATAGACTTTAGTGTATGATTCTACTGAGTGATCAATTGTAATTAGCTTTTATATAAATTTTATATTTATTTTAAAAAATGATTTTTTGATGTTTTATAAACATGTAAAGATAGTTTTTTAAAATGAATGCATCTTTAAAGTATTTTAAAATATTATAAGCTTATAGTGACATTTATTACACCAAAAAAATTCAGCTTTATTCTAGCTCTTTCAAAACATAATTTCATTCAAAGTAGTTCAAACTGTATGATTAAGTCACAAGTATACTTCGAGGATTGATTAGTATTCTTTGTGGTTTCAAAATGGTCGTAGTTGTACTCGCTAAGACCACTTACCAAAAAGTTTTACAATATTTTTGATCAAAGTTAATAGATTTTGGAAAACAATAGATATGTTATGTGAGAACTATTTTGTAAAAAAATTTGTATATTTTTAGACAATATAATCAACCTTCCTCATATATATATATATAACCTTCCTCATTCCAATTCTTATAATCCTAAACCTTAATAATTTGTATAAACGAGGCATGAAAGTATTAATCGAGTAAAAGAGTTCCTTCACTTGGAATGAGATTATCATTGGAAGTATCTCAAAATTGCAAGTTAGCTTACTCTCTTATCTTAAAGAGAGTATTATATTTCTTAATATGCAACAGCGATAGCGATAGAGAGGACAAAGTCATTTGTCACATTGAATGATCTATATCAACGAAGATAATGAAAGAGGCGACCGCGTAGGAAAAACGAAGAATGGGAAGACCCCGTCAAGCCGTACAAGGGAGAGACAAAAAAGGTAACATGGGGCTAAGCCCCACGAAGATTCAGACAACCCATACTTCTGAGCTGTGTCTAAAGTCTTACATCTTAGTCTGCTCTAATTTCTTCATATCCATCCTCGTGCTGCAACATAGTATGCTCACTTGGTAAATTGACACGTACGTTACATTTCTCTTAATCCTCCATTCAGGCCAATTGAGCAACCACGTTTCGTTAAACAAATAGATGAAATAGATTATGTAGCTTACTAGCCTGAGAACAATAACGGGAGGAGCAAAATGATTAAGTCTGGACCAGGGAATCTGTCTGAGAAAGGACCTCCTTAACAATGCCTTTTGCTCAAGAGGTCTGGTAGTGACGCATAGAGATCAAGTTCTTGAGAAATAGACTCCATTGCATCTTTATTCGTCTCGCTTATAGGTTTTTGAAAGAAGAGACCCGTTAAAGTCGAAAGTGATGATCTTGAAGTGCAAGATCTCCGATGCAGAGTGAGACACTCTTGAGTGGTGACCTCACCTAATTTTTTCCTTCAGAAAACTCTGGGAATGGGCAACAGTAAGCTTCTGAGATATGTTCTTGACTGGTGATAACGTAACCATCACGAGGGTCACTAAACCGATCTCCTCTACACGTTCATGTTGGATGGTTTTTAAACGGGTGCTTCCAAAATGATTGGCATAATAGCTTATAACAGTTGAGTTTCATGTGTACCATTGCTCTTGATTTTACTATCAGATTACTGCACAAATTCGACGCACTGGTTTAGACATCTAGAGGACAACTTACGTGGTAGATTGTGTGAGATTGTGATCTGTGCACTCCCAAGTGACTTGCTGATACAAATGATCAACACAACCGGTTAAAAAACTAGCTCACAGAAGGTTGGAAGTCATGCATAAGCTTGCACTGAACTCTAACTATTGCACAATATCTAGACAGTGCTTGCTTGATGCTACCTTTAAGTCTGCAGCAGGCAGGCTGATCGTCATGGGTACTGCCTTCTTTCCAGCAGTGCTCTACAGTAGCCCAAAATAAACGATGCTCCTAAAGGTTAGCAACCTTCGAGTTTTAAGGCCAAAACTAACCTGCTCTGAGACCAGGAACTCTACTTCCACGCCTCCCTGGATAACTCCTAAAAAACCGACCGCCTCCCCAGATTCCAAACACGCAGCCAAATTCGATCTGTGGGCGAGTGTTAATCTCCAGTTAAGAAAAGTCCTAATCTGTAAAACTCAAGTCGGGTTAAGCCTTCAAACAAAGCCATGAAACTCTCCTACAGATGTGACTTACAACGATATTACAACCACGACCTGCGCATACAAGCGGAGCGTGTCGCACGTCCTGGTTGTAAGGCTGGCTTCCAAAGGTAAGAGTATCCATAATAAACCTATCCTGCAAAATAGCCTGGCCAGAGCCACGTATGGATGTGATCATCACCTCCAACCTTACCCCTTTCAGCTAGGCCAGCACAATAGCTGCCATTATGAAGTACACGTTTAAACCTATTAGTGGGAAGAGAAAAATCAAAATCATCTACAAACTGCGGAAACATTACCTCATCGGTATTCTCCCTACTCACGCAAAAGCACACATCTACACCAAGAACCTGGAATCAAGGCAAAACGTTGTGATTCCTGAATCAATTTATTTTGAGCTCCAACTCTCACTTCTTTACAGAGAGAAATGAGAGTTGGAGTCAAGTGAATCGAGATGTTTAATGCGTTGACCCACCAGGCAGGGATACAAAACGTCTTGAAGGAAGGAAACAATTTATCACCATGAATAACAATCTCAAATCCAAGAACGTAAATCAAACATCGACTCCGGATTTGTTCATGCTAAAACAAATAGTTGATGCTGCTCTTTCATCACCCAAATCGATAAAAATGTACGGCTGATTATTTCTTTATAAGCAAGATATGTAAGTTGAACAAAAGGAAAAACTCTGGTGAGCCGTAATCCATGAAAGGAGGACAAAACTGGTTGTCGACTGGAGACTTCAACTCTGTGGGTAGATAGAGGCACCATTCAAGACTCAACGCGTATTGTAATCCAAAACACAAGAGGTACCGTCCTCACGAACGATCCCTCGGCCAAGATATAAATCTCCCTGTCAACCAAGTACATAATACAACAACCACCGATGGACAGCGGAAAGAACTTGCCTTCAGACAAAAACTAACAGCGAGTGCATGAACATTACTGCAATCGGCTCCGTATTAATGCTCAGATAATTACACAAGAACGGAAAGAGATAAACTAGCAGTATATTTCCATACCGGAACTTGTTGAGGCATTACAACTGACACAAGGGACACGGTCAACAAGGTCTGAAAATCCACGCTGCTCCTAGTTACCGTAAAAAAGTGAAGGCAACAAACAACAACTTACAACTCACCTCACCACACGTTCCAATGAAATCATACAGAGCGTCTACTATTCGCTTGACGGTGGTGTCAAGCCAACGTCAAGGAAAAATAAAAGAAAATGAACTGCTGCTCTTTACTTAGAGCAAATTGAGTCTCAGAATTGGACACATGTTGGAAGAAAATCTTACTGTGTCTCTACCCTACACCTCTGTAATGTTACAACAATTTCGTTGATAGCACCAGCCAAACCAGACTTTGCAGCTTATAAAGCCTCACCTAGGTCAAGTTGATCACCAAAGTCTTAAAAACCCTCCTCGACATCATTGGCTCGCTAATGTACTAGGAATCTATGGGTAGAACCGTTTGGGTACTGATTGGAGACATATATCAAAGTCAAACTTTGTGAACTGAAGCCTTTAGCAGGTATCGGTCTCGTAGGGAAGTTCAATTCTGAGTCCGGCAATCTACACCATAGACATAAGTATAAACCCCCGCCTAAATGGGGCATTTCAGTCTTTAGGAAACCCTTAGCCTGCCTGGACTGTGGTATTCAAGATGGAGGTCAGCACTCCCAAAACCAAGAAAGCCAACATAGGGCTCAAGTCAAGAGCGTTGAAAAGGGGAGGAATGATATTCCTGAACAAATTCAGGTAAGGATCACACATGTCCCTCATGGCTTGAAGGGGTTGCCTTTCCCAGGGAATGTTGGGAAACCAACTGAGAAGCACTCGTACCATGAGAACCCCACTGTAAAGTTCCAACCACTTCGCCATTCCACTGGCCACAACAGTCAGAGGAGTATTCACAGGCGCAGACTGAGAAATTGCAGCAAAAAATAGTGGTGCAGCCGCAAAAACCATCCTTCCTTTCAAGGCAGTCAGCAGTTGCATCTCTTCTTCAGTCTGTGGCTTAAACTTCGGCATCACATTCCCTACTTTCTCGCCCATCTGGCTCAAGCTCCTCCCTAGTGACTCCAACACCAGGAAAAAACCTCTGGAGAAACTCGGTTGCTGCTGATCCGCCAAACATGCCACAACTCTCAAGCATTTTCTCCCTACTACCCTCGTGCTGCGAATCGACGCTGAACCCAAAACCCCGCCAAACCTCTTCGGATTCACTCCCTTAGTTGTTCTCGAATTCGTCAGCGATGATGATGATGGCTGTACGAGACACACGGACGACGCCATCGACATCGCCACAGCCATGATCAGCAACAAATCGTTAAAACAAAAGCCAAATCGTTTCACGACGTGATGTTCTTCTCTGTGACTATCTCTCTCCCTCTTCAGCAGCAGAAGCAGCACCGGTCTACAAACATGGAGTGAAATCGAAGGGAGGTCACCAGAAACTCAACGCCGTAAGTGTAAGTGGATAGGTTTCGTTATCGCCGAACGACACTTGGACATTGCTCTTTAGTTTTTCTAGTAACTTCGGAAGTCCCCATGGGAAAACGAGGAGCACGTAAAACAGGCTAATTCAGTTACCGCCGGAGTAATCCCGTCACTGCTCCCGTACTTCTCTAACGTCACTCATCGCCATTCCGTCTACTGTACCTCCCTACCGTGTTCCACCAAGGTTCCACGGTGCCCGTCCACGTGGTTGATGCCCAATTTAAATCATTCTGTCACCCTTTGTCGTTCTTCTTGCTCGTTTGGTGTAAATAGCAGAATCGCTCTTCTTTCAAGACTAATAGAGTTGCAAATTATTAACCCAAACAAAACTAGTAATTTATGTTAGCTTCGTTTGTTTATAGGGTTTGTAGTTAGAGGTTTTTAATGTAGTTAGAAGTTTTCCGAAATTGATTTTGCACTTCAACTCCTGTTTTCTTCATACTTGAAAAGCTTCAGGGGTGTAATTGGGACAAAATTAAAATATTAATTAATTAATTATAAATTAATTTGTTTTATATTTTATCTCAAGGGATGTCATTTTTGCTGAATTTCTTTTTTTTTCTTATAATCATGGATTGCAATGATCTGAAAAGTCACTAGGAAATTACAAAAATAAGATGTTAGTCAGAAACTTCTAAACTTTTAAGGAATTCTAATTCTAAGTGAAAGACCTATTTTCAAGATAAATACAATAAGAGAATATATATATATATATATATATATATATGAAATGAGATTTTACCTTTAAGCATTTCTTTGAGGTTAGACTACCTAGTAATTAATATTTATAAAAACCATAATAATGAGAAAATTATATAGTATTTGAAAATATATTATTAACAAATGTAATGAATTTTTATTTCAATAAACCTATTATTAGGCAATCTACTATGTTGCATTGTATATGCCTTTGGGATTTTATAATTATACCGGAAAAAGTGTCATTTATCACTCTAAAGTATGTATGTATTATGTCAATTGTACAAGTCTCTACAAATTTGATAATATTTTCCTTCTTCTTCAATGGTTACATGAGTTTCTAAATATCTCTTTTATAATGCAATATATCATAATGAAAGACATTCCAAAAAGTAAAAGACTTACTTGGATTTAAGATGAAAACCAAACAAATATGGTTTTTTGTTGAATTTGAGACTTCTACCACACTATCCATGTATAGATACATGTATAGATGATATATGTGGTGATAGAAGTCATGAATTCAATCAGCATGATATATTGAATCAAAATTTTGTAGACTAAAAATATAAGCTACATATTATGAAATATTAAGTTTTTACATTTACAAGGAAACAAATAAAAAATAATAGTAGTTTCACTTTTCTTATGCTTAGATGTATATACTACTTTAACTCTGGAGGATGAATAAATCTTCAAAGTGTTATGTAATATTGAGTATAAATTGATGTATAAAATTAGATTAAAATAAAATAAAATTTTAAGATATAATAAGTTGAAGTAAAAATCTGCTGTCAAGATTTAAAATTCATTGTCACAATAGTTGTAGCACCAAAGTTAGTTTATTGTGACGTTAGAGTGTT
Source organism: Lunularia cruciata (assembly GCA_948567375.1). Taxonomy (NCBI): domain Eukaryota; kingdom Viridiplantae; phylum Streptophyta; class Marchantiopsida; order Lunulariales; family Lunulariaceae; genus Lunularia; species Lunularia cruciata. The sequence goes on along the minus strand of OX419762.1, from coordinate 41,428,357 downwards.
AGTCTTGGTAGTCATAGGTTTATTGATAGTTGTTTGGTGACTATTTAATGGTGGCTAAAAAAGGTATTAGGTCTATGATCACTCCATTGCAATTATCCAATTATGATTACACCATTTACATTGTTGGATGAGTCACTAGATACACCATTAGAGTTGTGTTCATGGCCACTCCAAAAGTATACCTCAAATGTAGCTCAAAAGAGCTAATTGCTTGATAATGAGCCCTTCCAACTCTTTGCTATAAGTAGATGCATGCCTTAATTCTCTTAACTAGACTGGTTGTGGCTTGACAATGTGATTGAGACTTGTTAGCAATGTATACTGAATGTTCAGATTTGAGATCTTATTTGAGTTGTGATCAACTTATTATTCTTGCACTTTAGAGCTCATGTGTGACTTTCTATATGAGTTGTGCTTCTATAGTGTATGATGTTGAAACTAATGTATATTGTGTAGTGATGTATATATACTCACCATTATTCTTATATTCTTGATGTTTGCTCATTAGATTTCTTGATGATTATAGCAAATCATTATTAGAAGTTGTCTTCTTGTGTAATTTTAATGGAATTTTTGATAAAGATGGATTCAAGTCCTTATAGGATGATAAGAGTTTATCTTTATGTTCTACGTATAACAATTTTGCCTGAATAACATGATCTCTACAACAAAAGTATACAAACATAGAATATATTATGTATTCAATCTTAAGATTTATATTCCTCCAACATATATTTAGGCATCTATCATCTAAATAAGGGTTAGGAGGTGTAAACTTACCAAGAGTAAGAGAAATTGAAAACTCAATAAAATAAGTATTTTACTTACTTCAACTTCATAGATTTCATCTTTCTTCTAGAATATGTACTTGATTCAGTTGCTTATAGAAAAATATTAATATTAATAGTAATATTTGAAATTAATAAATAAATAATATTAGATATATCATGTATTTAAAATATTGATACATTTTTATCATTAATTACCAAAAATAAAATAATTAACTAAATGTTGCTTTCATGAAAATCTACATAGCAAGAGGTGTCTCATTATTCTTCATATGTTGATTTCTTTGTGATTATGAAATCTTCATAATGTGGAGGTGTCACATTATTCTTCATATGTTGATTTCTTTGTGATATTCTTCATATGTTGATTTCTTTGCACTAACGTTTCATTAGAAGGAAATATATGACTTCTCTTTAAAATAGGTATTAGTATAGATATCTCTTTTAGTTAACAATGGGCATGATCAATAATAGTTTCTTTTACTTTAATATTTCCTATAAGAGTTATAGTAAAAATGTCATTACCACCAATACATACTACAAAGATAATAAAGATAGGCTATAATAAATGTAATAAATAAATAAATTATAATATTTATTATGTCGCCTAGAAGATAATTTCTTCATCTAGTGCTCCTTCTAAATTTAGTAACATACTCAAGAGATCCCATTAATAGACAAATCATGCATGTATTCTTCAAGTGTCAATACTTAGATGTCTTTTTATAATAGATGTATTATGAAAGAAGCCTTTATTGCTAGAGTTTGAGAGCCTTCCTTGATCTTTAGTATAGTGCACATATCACCTCTATACATTCTTATAATACCACCAAAATTACTCTCAGATGCAAGATATATCTTGTACAAGAATCATCTCTCAACAGCTTCGATAATATGTTTGTTTTGCATGGGAATCTCAATGCCTATTTTACTACCGATATACTATAGTAACTTACCAAAAAAGAATCATTTGATTGAAGTAGATGAAGCTCCTGATCACATCACTTACAGCAAGGAGGAAAAGAAAGTGAAATGCATAATTCAACTGCCCATGAATAATTAAGTTGTACTCCTTGAAGAAGCTAATATATCTAAGAATGTAAAATTTGTCTTTTTCTTCTAAATTACAAAGTCAACGTATTATTGCTAAATTTCTTTTTAGTTTAGCAATTCCATTCAATAAGAGTTACAATCCTCTTCTTTTTATAAAAAATCAAGAAATATCTTTAAATGCTCTTTTTTGAAGGGGAATTTTTCATAGATGGGCTCATTTATAAATTATTTGTAAAAATAGGTGGATCACAATTAAAAAATTCATCCAGTTCATTGTAACCTTGGAAGAGGGAAAGCAACCGGTTTGCTAAACTCTACATAAAGGGAAGCTGTTGTGCACTGCATATTTGGCTAAGCCGGAAGCACAATTTGTCCATGGTGTTGAACATACAATTTATTCATCATGTTGGGCGTTTTAGAAGCTAAGCTAGAAGCACAATTCATTCATTGTGTTTGACGTTTTAGAAGCGGCAAATGCATTTAAAGACATTGAGGTTCTAAGTTGTATAGGAGAGACATAGACAGTAGAGTGCATTGAAAGGTGAAGTTGTGGCGTTGAGTGAAATTGCACATTCTCAAGAATTAGACTATTTTTGCAAATAAAATTTTTAAATGACCCATTTGTGAAAATTCCTCTTTTTAAAGGTAAAAATAATTTCATAAGCTCATATGTAGCTCTTGTCAAAGCCTTGCAATTATGATAAATTTTGATATATATTACTCAACTATTCCAAATTTATTTCTTTTATTGCATATTACTAAAAGCATAAGTGGAAATTATAGATGAAATGTATGAGTATTATATTTTCTTCTCTATTAAATAAATTCTACAATCTCAAACCTATAATAATAATGATTTCCAATTGAAATATAAATTTTAATAAAAAAATTATATTAATTTATGCATTTAATTTATTAATTTACGCATTTTTATTATGTAAAAAACTTTACTGTAAGATAATGCTTCCATATAAAAAAATAAATATATGTATAATAAAATTTATTAAATACAATATTTTATTATTACTTGTTAATCATTGTTCATGAAGTTAATTGTAATTGATGATACCAATCATAAAAATATGGATATATAAGGTATTCCATGAACTTTATTGGTGTACAACCATACATTGTAATAGCTCAAGAAATGCACAAGATTAGAACTCTTAGACAAATTTGATGCCCTAAGGAGCATCTTGCCATTATTATATAACAAAGAATATCACTTCAAAGGGAGGCACACCCTTAGATTAGCTGCATGGATTGGTGACATGTTGATCCTTGTCTTATTGGGTTTTTCAAATAAGTTTGACACTTGAGAATCTTTGAGAATCTTTGTGTAGGAAGCTCATAACAATACAGGTGAGGTATTGTAGGAAAGATCTGAACAACACAAACATGGAGGCAAAAAATAAGTCCATCTTTCAAGGCCTAATTCTTTTGTTCAGGCCTCCAAAATTGCCTCTAAAGTTTTTGGTGAATTTTTTACTTCTATCCTATTAGTGTAAGTCCTCTTTTGGTGACTCCTTTATATGATCTACTTAGACCAACATTTATAATACCTTTAAAGATATTACCAAGCCAATTTTAACTTGTAGTTAATTTGTCTATCTAATGGTATTGCATACTGAATGAGAGATGCTAAATAATGCTTTGAATGGATATTCAAATTAAATTATATATGTCTCCTCCAAGTATTATGTCCATTCAAGCTCATTTTCTAGTACACCAAGTGCCAATTATGCAACCTTTATTGGTAGGTAAATTAATATCATTTACTATCCTTGGATGATCAAATGATCGAGACACACAAACATAAGTCATATGTAATATTAGATTTAATCTCCCCTTGAAGAGAGTACTCATAAAATAAAGTGAATAATACCATATCTCCTTTAAGATTCTACACACAATCCTTCTTTTCAAGCATAAGGTTGTAGAAATTATTGATATACATACAAGTATATAAACATATTTAAGGGAACATGTTGCACATTTCTCATAGAAGGTAGTTGTTTCAAATTCAGCTTGTTATAATAATTAAGCCATGCAATCCAATGGATTAAATACAACAAATAATGTATTCATTTCCAAATCAATTTGCTATCATATATTTGCCATAGAACCAAATGTATTACATACAATACTAAGTATTCAATTAGTGTAAGACCAATCTCATTACATATGGTACTTTTTTATGCATAGAATGGAAAAAATATTATTTTCTATGAATTTTAAATACCCTAATTGACTTTAACATTGATTATGGTGCTCAAATTCAAAAGTTATGGGAAAGTTATTACATTATAGCATTACCCATATAGGTTTTTCTTTGTACTTGTAAAGTTTGAGGTCCTTTCATATGAAACATCTATACAAAAGTTAATGGTAGGATGCTGATTTTTAAGACATTTCAAGATCCCCTTCCACACATTTTGTAAATGGATTATGGGTGAAATTAACAACTATCACGGGTAAGATTAATTGAAAATCATCATGGCTAATAATTAGATGGGTACATGTCAAACACCAAGAAAGAGGAAAACTTGCTATGTGTATTTTATATGTATCACATAAAGAATCCTCAAGAATGGTTTGAATTTTAATTAGAAGGATTTGAATAGTGCATTCACTAAGTATTGATAAACTTGAAAGTTATACAACATTAAATTTCATTTTCATGGCACAAGGTTTGGTTGATATTGCTAAATGCTTGGACAAACATGAAATTCAAATCCAAAAGAAGGGCAAAGGCAGAAAGAGTGAAGTTATGTGTGCCACCTTTGGAGCAAAAAATTGTGATATGAAGAAATTCTTAGAACTCTAAACCCAACTAACTATTGATCACCCAACTGTATGTCTATCGGTGTGATTTAGAATTAACATGAGTATGGAGGAAACATATACATACATTGAGGTTGAGGGAGAACAACTTTTCATGACCCCAGTGGGTTCTCCTTGGCTCAGTATTGGTCTTGGATCAAAGAAATTAGTTGTTAAAATCTATTGTAGATGGTTTCCTCCATGCCTAAGATAGTTGCAAGAGGAGAAGCAGATAAGGGAACCAAAGGAATAGGAGGTGATGTTTGATTAAGAATAAGTTGTACTCATTATGCTAAAATCTTAGATTATTTAGATCACCCTAAACATTTCAAGCAGACGCATAGAGATAATAGTAAGAGGCAAGTACTAAAGAGCACCGCCTTTAGCTATATGGCCACTTATCTTGTGTATTTTAGGAAAGGAATTTCTAAGTTGATGACAAGAGAAAGGTTATACAAAAAATGTGCAAGGTAAATGAGTTAATACAAGAATGCTCAAGCTTGGAAGGATAAGTGTATAGGAGAAGTTTTGATAGAGAAAGAGATGAAACAAGGGTAGAGAACAATAAATGATACATTGAATCATATTTGATCCCATTATGAGAGAATAGAAGGTATGTTTGAGGAGAGAGCCAACATATCTTCTGTAATAATATGGAGTTTAGCGATGAAGTTAGTAGGACTAATGAAATAACAAATAAGATAAATTAGCCTAGAATATTCTAGAAGTATCTAGGAAGCTTCATGGGAAGTTTCTTGGCTAGCTTAGCTTGCACTCCAAGTAGATAGCTTCCAAAAGCTTCCAACTAACTTAGCTTGCATGCCAAGTAAGCAGCTCCTAAAAAGAAGCTTCTTGAAAAGCTTCCCAATTAACTTGGCTTGCACTCCAAGAAAGTGGCTCAAGGAAGCTTCTTGAGAAGCTTCTTAAGAGCCTTGTATGATCCTTATAAATACAAGAGCCAAAGCTCATGCTAGGCATTTGGATTTTTCCCACATTCAAGTATCCCAATGTGAGTTTCCATTTTCCTATTTCTCTCCTCGATCTCGGTCTTTTACATCTTCCTTGGTCCTTGTAATCATGGAGGTACGAGTGGAAAACCTTTTGAATATTTGTGCAGCACCAGGCCTTGAGCTTGAAATGAGAAGCTTATTTATAGACAATGAGTATTGCATATAGGGAACTCCGTTGTCATCCGATACTAGTATATAATCATATACCATTCCTTGTGTAATTCAATGCACCCAACCATTCTGGCAAGATGAAAATACAAGAGATTTTGTGGGAGATGAGAGTAGATCCCATGTGACTAACCCCTCACCATATGAGCATTTGTCTCAACAATCCCAAGCACTTGATCCTAACCTATCCCAATTGCATTCTAATTATTTTCATGTTCATTGTAATCATGTTCCACCATCATTTTTGAATGAGGAGAATGTGCATGTACATGCTACTACTGAAAATGAGGAGTTGGGTGCAAGAGATGCAAAGGAAGCGGGTGAGAAAGGGCAAGAAGGAGAATCAAGGAAGAGAAAAATGTTTGTATATGGAAATTAGACCCCACACTATTGAGTTTTTCCCAAGATATATCAAATTAGACAAAGCTCTAGAGTGAATCACTTGAAGCTAAGAAAAAATCCAAGTTGAAGCATAGCAAGCAAAAGAAGCATAGCAAGTTCAGAAAATGAAGAGGATGCAAGTGAAAGCAAATGAAATAGAGGAAGAGCAAGTATGGAAGATAGGGAGATGCAAATGAAAGTAGAGCTTGAAAAGAAAGTCATTTCAAAGAAGATGAGATCAAAAGATGAAAGGTTAAGAATAAAGAAGAGTAGTTCCAAATCAAAGTGATTTCATTTGATGACAATGGAGTTGGCCCAAGTAGGGAAATCAGCTGATGAAATAAATTTTTTTTTGAATATTCTAGGTGTATTAGATGGCATTCCTAGTAGGATGTATGGAAGCTCCAAAAATGACCCAAAATTTCCAATGCCAAATGACTCCACCGCATCAAATGATACCAATTTCCTTCTGGTTTTTGATTCACAATCTAGACACATGTACAATTTTGTGTTTATGACTTGAATAGGAATGCTTAATTGCACCAAGTTTCAAGAAAAAAAATTGTAAGTTACTCTTTTGATGATCCAAATAACATATATTTTTTCAATATATTGTTTACACCAAATTTTTCATCGTGCTATTTACATCTATTACGTTTATGCCATTGTGATCATCTTGCTAGTTATTTACAACTATTGATAGGTGTTAAACTCTATTACATGTTTATATTTATATGTGTTAAAATATATTACTAGTTTAGCAATGTGGAATGTGGAATATGGAACAAAATACACCACCTACAACCTTGCCGTTTGAAATAAACCCTTAGGCTCCTTTGAGATACTCCAATTAAGAAAAGTTTTGAATAAGGGTACATTGCACATTTTGGGGGTTCAATTGGATCTAGTGGGGTGGTTGAAGAATGGAGCACTTGGTGGTTATGGTACAACCAATATTTTGGGGTCCAACCACAAGATATAGCAACTCTCATGCTTAGGGTGTTGGGTAGGATTTCCAAACCCAAAAGCATTTATCTGCTTCTAGGTGTGTCACTTTGTGAGTTGGTGAGTTCTGACCTAGGCCGTGGTATGGGTCAAGTTTAGTTGGTTTGGTTGGGGGTTGTTCAAGTTGGTCTACATTCTGGTCAAAACCCCTACTTGTTTGGTTGAATAGAGGTTTGTTTGGGAGGCAATAGATAGGTAAATGATAATATAATTTTTCTTTAATATAAATGATTTGACATATTAAAAATAAAATTGTGACACGTGTAGAATATAATATATGTAAAATTTAAAATGTAATATATGTAGATTAACAAAGAGGCTCAATTATGTTTTATATTTTATAATATAATATATGTAAATGTTAAATGTAAGATTAATTAATAAGTTGAATTATGTTATAAATAGTTTGATGGGACTAGATTAAGTTATAAATAGTTGAAGAGATTAGATTTTGTTATAAATAGTTTGATGGGATTAGAAATGTTCAAAGTAGCTTGATTGGATTAAACATTTCAAATTATTTGTGGGAATGGAGTCACATGTTAGAAGCAAAGTATATTAGTATATTAGTAAATTTCAAAGAGGTCTTTCAAGGTGTAATAAACATGAGAGTAACATGAAAATTCAAGGATGGTTGTTTAGGATCTCAATATATACTATATAAAGTAATTATATTTGAAAATTTCAAAGAGATCTTTTAGGTATATACAAATGTAAGAGTAAAATGAACTTTCAAGGATTATTGTTTAGGATCTCCATGATATATATATATATATACTCTACTAGGTAACTTAGATGTACAATGTATAGTTTATATATTTTGTGAGATATATGATGTATAGTTTATAAATTCAAAATATGAGAGTGGGTGCTTTATATATAATACACAATTCATCTTAATTTATAACATATTTTAATTATGTAAACATTATATAATATAAATATAAAAAATATATACAATTTATAGTGTGCAAAAGTGTGCAAAAATAATGAGAAATTGCAAGTGGAATGTATATATGTACAAGTGATTACAACACTAGATGTGATAGAATCAAAAGCTATCATGTATTCTAATGTAGCCAATATCCACTATGTGTAAGTGCCTCATCAAGCCACTTATAGAGGCATGCATGGCAAAATACCAGACTATATATCCACATCCACTCCCACTTAGACTCGCACATATGGGGGTCTATAAAGGATATCATATGACTATCATATGGATCTGCACTATACTCAAAGATGACCTAAAGTCAAATCTTCCGTCATGAAATCAATAGCTAACCATGTGTCTACTCTAAATCTATCTAATGGAGCTCTCAAGGGATCCCATACTAAAGCAAAGGAGTATCTTATGCCTATCAAGAAAGGAGTAAATGGAGGTGGATGGATAATATGATGAGAATGGTTCCTATAATAAGGAAGGGATACAATATAAATTATCAAAATATCACGTAGTGATAGATCTAGGGCGGTAAATGCATTATATGATCTATGTGTGAAGCCTCTCACAGCATCCAAGTAATCATCCTCTCCACCCTTACTCTCTACCCTCGTGCTATTAGTCCAAATAATAATCTCAAACCATGTACAACAATACTCCACAAACTTTTTAACTTTAGGCCGTGGTACATATGCAAATGTAATCTTGCTTAGAAAAGGTGACCACTCTAATCACTCCAAGGAGGATCTCCACTAGTTTTAAATAGGACTAGTATACCACAAAATGTCTACAAGACAACAAACATCCAAAAATAGAGTCTTCTCCTCTCATGAGCATACATTATGTGAGGAATGAACTATGTTGCTCTTGTGATGGTCTATGCAATTAGGTATGTCTCAAAATCTTGCTCTCTAGTGTCATACTCCTCACCTCAAGCCACTCTATCTCCTTACATAGATGTGAAAAGTAGTGTAACAATATGGAGTTTAGCGACAAAGTTAGTCGAGCTTATGAAGTAGATAATAAAACAAAATAGCCTAGAATATTCTAGAAGCATCTAAGAAGCTTCTTGGGAAGCTTCCCAACTAGTTAACTTGCGCTCTAAGCACGTAGTTTCTAGAAGGAAGCTTCTAGAAGCTTCTAACTAGCTTAGCTTGCACGCCAAGTAGGCGGCTTCTAGAAGGAAGCTTCTTGAGAAGCTTCCTAGTTAACTTGGCTTGCACTCCAAGAAAGCGGCTCAAGGAAGCTTCTTGAGAAGCTTCAAGGGTCTTGTATACTACCTATAAATACCAAGGCCAAAGCTCATGCTAGGCATTCAAAGTTTTCCCTCATTCAAGTGTCCCAATGTGAGGTTCCATTCTCCTATTTCTCTCATCGGTTTTGGTCTTTTAAATTGGTATTAGAGCAGGAATGGGATGGATGGAATTTATGGACCACCAAATCCACTTCCACCAAACCATTGGGACTTTCATGTCCAGATATTACCAAAGTATTGTTTCACACAATTCATCACCTCGCGCTTTGGGTAGGATTTTCTACATATGATCACCGTGTCAGAGGAACCCTTGATACTTCTAGTTGTAACTTATGGAGAACGGTGGACGTGTTGTATCTATGTGTTAATCAATTAGATAAATTGAGAGTAGTGGAATAGAGTAGTAGCGATGGCGGCAATACCAGATGTTATCCTTGCAATGCAACAACAAATCGAGCATCTTACTTGATTGTTGGATGAACGAGACCAGCAACGATGAGAACAGATAGACAGAGCGCCAGTTCGAGATGGAGAAGATTGCATTTGATTTCCAAAACCCAAGGTGTTTGAAGGCAAGAATCTTCCAGGCACAGTGGAGAATTTTGTGTTTGACTGCAAACGTTACTTTGAAGCCACCAATCTTCAAGACGAGCGGAAACAAATTCTCTTGGCTTCTAGCCAATTAGATGGCGTGGCAAAACTTTGGTGGTGATTTCGAGTAGAAAGAGCTAAACGACAAATTGTTACACCGATTTCGACATGGGCATAATTCAAGGATGCAATACTTTGTCGATTTCAAACTATAAATGCCACCCGAGTCGCACAAGATAAATTGGCGGAGTTGAGGCAGATTGGCTTAGTGAGAAGCTATATCACACAATTTCAGAATCATCATGCAAATTCTAGATATCCAAGAAGGTGAAGTTCTAGATTGATTTATGCAAGGATTGAAGTCACGAACCAAATTGGAGGTGACCATACGAGAGCCACAAAATGTAGAAGAAGCCATGCAATTGGCTGAGCGTTTTGATTCCTTGGTTGTGACAACTTGGTCTTGACCTTGACTTACACAAAGCCTACCAGTACCACGAGTGGAAGAACCAATACCAATGGAGATTGATGCTATCCAACAAAGACCACTTGGCACAGCAGATAGAGAAAGATTACAACAAAATGGAGGTTGTTTTTATTGTTGCCAATTGGGGCATCGCATTGCTGAATGTCCACTCAAGAATGGACGACCTCGACAAGTTGCCCAAGTGGAGGTTGTGGAGCGAAATGATCAGGGAAACGAGGAATCCCAGTAGGAGATTTTGAACCGCCTATTGGGAACTTGATTAGTTCCAATGGGATTGAAGGCTCGATCTATGCAAGTCTACTTCACTTGCAAGGTATGATATCTGATTGGGGTTGTAGAATTTTGGTTGATTCTGGAAGTTCAGAGAATTGCATGTCTATGCAAGTAGTAGAGGAATTGGGTATTCCTATCAAGCCAGTGATTGGAGGTAGTTTGATGATGGTGGATGGTAGAAAGGGTTCTGCATTCCGCACCTTGCATCCTGTTACCTTCAAGATTGGGAAGGAGTATTTGGAGTGTATGAGGTTTGTAGTGGCACCTCTACACTATGATATCATTCTGGGTCTACCTTGGCTTGAATATCATAAGGTTCAATTTGATTGGACCCGACGCCAAATTCAAGTACAACACCAAGGTAGGAATTTCCGATTAGGTTGTCTGGCACCTCTGAGTAAGACACCTAAGAATAGTCAGTCCCAAGATGGGAAGTTTATCAAGAAGATAACCATAGAGCAAATCTGGAAGGGAGATGAGTCCCAAGATGGGAAGTTTGCTAGGAAGGCAACCATGGAGCAAGCTTGGAAGAGAGATGAGTCCCTAGAAGGGAAGTTTGTTAATGAAGCAGCCATAGAGCAAGCTTTGGAGGAAGATAAGTCTATATTTGTGGTGTGGATCAAGCCGATTGCACAAGAACAATCTGAGGAGGGCCAAGTGCCGCATCAAGTAATGGTTGATCAGATAGTTCAGGAGTTTGCAGATGTGTTTCCGGATGATCTGCCAAAGGGATTACCCTTCAATCAAGGTATGCACTTCAAGATCGAGTTATTGCCAGGGAGTACTCCACTGAGTAGACCAATCTATCGGCTCTCACCAAAGGAGTTGGAGGAGTTGCGAACAACACTTACAGAGTTGTTGGAGAAGGATTTCATACAACATAGTACCTCTTCTTGGGGAGCACCGGTACTATTTGTTCCAAAGAAGGATGGAGGACTTTGTTTCTATATTGATTACCGTGGACTCAATAAGCAAACCGTGAAGAATGCATATCCCTTGCCTCGGATTGATGACCTGCTTGATCAACTAAGTGGAGCACGCTACTTTTCCAAGCTAGATCTTTGTTGCGGCTATTGGCAAATTCCTATTGAAGGCGAGGACATGCAAAAGACTGCTTTTCGCACAAGGTATGGACATTTTGAGTGGAGAGTTCTACCTTTCGGACTCACTAATGCTCCAGCAGTCTTCATGGATCAGATGCATTGGGTGTTGGAAGGACTATTGGATCGGTCCGTGGTGGTGTTCTTAGATGATATCTTAATCTATAGTAGGACAGAAGCAGAACACATGAATCATGTGCAAGAAGTCCTAAGACAACTAAGACAGTGGAAAGTTTACTACAAGAAGTCAAAGTGTGCTTTTTGGTAGAAGGAGGTTACCTTCTTGGGTCATAAGATTGCATCAGAGGGGATCAAGATGGAAGAAGAGAACATCAAGGCCATTACTGATTGGCCTACCCCGAAGGATGCTACAGAAGTACGAGCATTCAATGGATTGGCCAGTTTTTACCGACGGTTCATCCACTATTATGCTCACGTGGCTGCACCATTGACTGACCTCTTGGGAAGAACTCGAGCTTCCAGTGGACCACCAAGCATGAAGAAGCATTCTAGAAATTAAAGCATATGGTGTCTTCAAGACCAATTCTTCAACCATATGATCCTCAACTACCTTGTGTGGTTGATTTTGATGCTTCTAACTTTGCAATTGGAGTTGTGTTGCAACAGGAATTTCCAGATGGACTACATCCTATTGCCTTTGTGTCTCGCCAACTAAATACAGCTGAAAGAAATTACTCTGCTCGAGATTGGGAACAACTTGCAATGGTATATGCCACCAAGGTATGGAGGCATTATCTCTTGGGGAAACAAGTGATCATGCAAACTGATCACAAGCCATTTTTGCAGACCTTACACTTGGAGCACATGAAGAGTTGGCATCATCGATGGGAAGAGTAACTCCAATTATTCAACATCAAACTTGAGTACAAACTAGGTCGGTTCCATGTCATCCTTGATGCTCTATCACGACGACCTGATTTGAAGGCTCTTCCTCTCATCACGGCGGCAATTACAACGGTGTCCATTGACCCTAAGGTTCATAATGAGTTTCAATCAGCTCTACAATGAGATCCCTTCTTCCAAATGGTACACGGTCGTCTAACAGCATACGACAAGGAGTACAACACCTTCTCCTTCAAGGAAGGCCTTTTATTCCATGCAGACCAGATCTATGTTCCAGCCAAAGGTGATATTCGACTTGTGCGCCTTCAAGAAGCCCATGATTTACCAATCGCTGGTCACATAGGAGTGGACAAGACCTTGAGCAGCCTCCAACGCCAATGGTGGTAGCCCAACATGACACGAGATGTTTGAGACTTTGTCCAATCATGTGAGAGTTGCCAATGTAACAAGACCAGCAACCAGAAGCCGAGTGGACTCCTTCAACCACTCGCTATTCCATCCACTTGCTGGGAGCATGTGAGCTTGGATCTCATCACATCCTTGCCAAAGACACAACAAGGACACACCGCAATCGTGTTGTTTGTGGATAAGCTTAGTAAGCAAATCCACTTGGCACCAACCTATGATACCGTGGATGCTCCAACCTTAGCGCAAATCTACTTCGACAATGTCTTCAAGCATCATGGGATGCCACATGTACTCATCTCCGACCGTGATCCTCAATTTACTGGGAAGTTTTGGCAAGCACTCTCCCAGATACTCAGCACCAAGCTTGCTTTGTCCACGGCCTATCATCCTCAAACTGATGGACAAACCAAACATGAAAATCATACATTGGAGGATATGTTGCGGGCCTTTGTCAATGTCCACCATACCAATTGGGATGAATGTCTTGCAGCTGCAGAATTTGCCTACAACAATTCCAAACAGGCAAGCACCGGATTTTCTCCCTTCTTTCTCAATTTTGGCCAAGATCCGCTTGTTCCAGATTCTCTTCTTGCTCCCCCTCCCTCTCAGGTTCCTCATACTTCCACATTCTTGACCACTATATCCCAATCTCTCCAACAAGCCAAGTCTCACCTCCTTGTTGCTCAGAATCGCCAAAAACAATTATGCAGACCACAATTGTCGTGATCTCACCTTTGCAGTTGGTGATAAAGTCATGCTATCCTCTAGTAACCTCCCTCTCCCACTTGATACCCAAGTTTGTAAACTTGCCCTTAATTGGATAGGACCCTTTGATATCACCCACATTGTCTCTCCTGTTGCTTATCAACTTGCCTTGCCTTGTCACATGCGTATCCATCCTGTCTTTCATGTTTCCAAGTTGAAACCCTTTGTTCCTAACCCTTCTTCCTTTTCCTCTCAAGTCCAACCTCCCCCTCTTCCTGTCCCTATCAATGATCATGAGGAGTACGAAGTTGATCATATCCTTACGCGTTGCCATATTCAACAAGGCCGTCGCCAACATACGGAGTACAAGGTCCTTTGGAAAGGGTATCCCCTTCATGATGCCACATGGGAACCTCTTTCCCACCTCCAAAATGCATAGACGGCCATTAAGGAATTCGAAGCTTCACTGGCGACGAGGACGTCACCAACTAGCGGCGGGGGAATATGTAACAATATGGAGTTTAGTGACAAAGTTAGTCGAGCTTATGAAGTAGATAATAAGACAAAATAGCCTAGAATATTCTAGAAGCATCTAAGAAGCTTCTTGGGAAGCTTCCCAACTAGTTAACTTGCGCCCTAAGCAGGTAGCTTCTAGAAGGAAGCTTCTAGAAGCTTCTAACTAGCTTAGCTTGCACGCCAAGTAGGCGGCTTCTAGAAGGAAGCTTCTTGAGAAGCTTCCTAGTTAACTCGGCTTGCACTCCAAGAAAGCGGCTCAAGGAAGCTTCTTGAGAAGCTTCAAGGGTCTTGTATGCTACCTATAAATACCAAGGTCGAAGCTCATGCTAGGCATTTGGAGTTTTTGCTCATTCAAGTGTCCCAATGTGAGATTCCATTCTCCTATTTCTCTCCTCGGTTTCGGTCTTTTACAAGTAGGGTGGAGATGCAAGATCATGCAAGGAATGAGATCTCTAAGCTATAATAGCCATATCTTGCTTAATCACACACAAACCTCAATCTCCACTAAAGGGTTACTATCCTCATACCTTGGATGGGCAATGGGTAATTGCAATATCTCCTCACCTCCTTTTGCAAATCCATCCTTTAAGATAAAGTCCTCCCCAAAAGTAGGATCATGGGGTCTCACAACTCCACCGGGTAGGCTAGGATCTTCCACCAATGGATCATGGTAAACACCATCCTTAGCTTAATTCTACAAGGAGGTGCCATCTACAACATGAGGAGAGTTACTTATGCACGCATAAATATCAACTCACAAAGTTGAAGTATTAAAGTGAATCTAATAATCTAACCCTAAGAAACCTAAAACAAAATAAAAAAAAAATGATTTGATACATTGAAAGCATGATTTCAAAAATCTTAAACATATTAAAACTCAAAGATATCAAAAGCATAAGAACTACTCATGAAAATCAATACATGCATTCCAAAGAGGTTTTACACAATATTACATTCTTACATTGTTTTCACTCATCCTCATGCTCTACCTCAAGCTAATCCTCATCCTTATATGTACCATGGAGAGGTACCTCCTCCCCACTAAAAGTGAGTCTATATGTAACCTCATCTTCTCCAATAATGCCACTCTCCAAGAAAAGAGGAGTAGAATTGTCCAACAAAATTCCTCTTGAATTGTTTCAAGTCTAGATGTTGGCAATTATTGAGGCCAAATTGACATTTCTCCAAAATGTCAACTTGGTCTCAACACTTGACAACATCAACTTTACCCAAACATATTCCTCTATGAAGTGCTCAACCTTGCTCTTCACATGAAGAGCAAGATGGCTATGCACTACCTTGGGTCTACGGGTGGGCACAAGGAGTGAACTAAACATTTAAAAGAATGGCCACCATGATGGGTATATATACTACCAAGCAAGATATCTCCTTGTGGTGTGGTCTCTAATAGGAAAGCAATCTTGCATCCTACAGAATTGTCCTATTCCTCAAACTACACCTTGGTAAAGCAAAAGCCTCTCGGATGCCATCTAAAGTCAAAGTGAATGGCCTTCATGTAATAGTGCCTAAATGAGTCTCCACATCTCATGTGCTAGCAATCCCAATCCACCCAATGACTTGCCACATAACCACAAAAAACCTGCCTCAACTCTTTATGCCTCCATGGTTTCATAGGTCAACTCAACAACCCTCCAAACAACTCATATTTGTTCTTATTCATTACCTAATTCATTTGGTACTAAGAGGCTCTAGGTGAAATTGTGAACTAAAAGCACAAAATGAACTCTTAGTGGCAAGTGCCTCCTATCTTGCCTTTATTGTAATGATTTTTCTTGGTAGCTTGTAAATGTCAATCACATAGGTACAATAGTTGGACTCTCCTTTGAGGTTGTCACTAGATCTCAGTCCTATGACACATGGTTTGATATCAAATTCCATTGTCTTGTTACCATTGAACTTACTAAGGATATGAAAATCAAGCGATGAGTGACTTTAGTAATTCACTCCTCACTTTGGACGTTCATTTCACATTTGTGCTTCTTTGTCATTCTCAAGTTTCCCTAGATCTTATCATGAACTAAAAGCACACAATTAACTACAAGAAATTTTTAAACATTCTAATAATAAGAGGCACTATTTACTATGAGACACCTTGGTTAACAAAATGAACTTGATGGAACTTTCAAGGACTGTAATGTTTATGAAAACCAAAGATTATACATATGTAGAGAGACATCTTTGTATGAAGTCTTCAGTTTTGGAAGAACTCATGCCTTTGAGGAACAGCAGAACATGTATCCTTGGGGTGAACTTTGGGTTGAATTAGCACCTTTGGATTGAACCATCACTTTTAGAGTTTAATTGGAATTTACTTTTTGTGTGATTGTGATTTTTCTTGTGTACCTTCTTGTAATGTACCTTCTTGGTGCCATTATCTATTTCCAATACTACTTTCTATGCAAGAGGGTAAAACTAGGTAATAGTATAGGTATCTAACCATTTCTGACCCATATCCTCATAGGATTGACTGATCTGTTATTGATATATTGCAATCTGGTTGTTATTGAGAGAGTTGAGTTATTGAGAGTTATTGAGAGTTATTGAGAGTTGTTACAATTCTCTAAGCATTACCTAGATCAATAGTTTTAAACTTATATAAGGATATGCACAAGAGAACTAAGAAAGAAACACCCGCAACAAAGAAATGCAAAGGATCTACATGGTTTATTTCTTATCTTGGAAGCTACATCAATGACTAAGTACTCTACAAGCAATTTTTATTGAGCACTATCCACACTATATAATTTTTTATATTACATTAAGCTACCAAAACTCCAAGAGTGCTACAATTTGAATGACTCTTGGTTGAAGCACTAAATAAGAGACTTCTTGATTTCAAACCTTAAACTCATATGTTACTCAAATTTTTCAAACGAATTAATCAAACTTAGACATCATTTTAAGAACCAAACCCTAGCTCCACTCTAAGAACCAATTAGTATTCTTGAATAGATAATTAGGATATATACAACATCCTATGTATGCTCTTATCCTTTATAGACACTACATTCATTTTATTATAAAATATGTAGCTCAAACTCAACTTGTTATCTTAAAAAATACCTCTTCATACTTTTACAAAATTTAAATGGATTTTGAGTTTATATTCTTGAACTTCATCAAAATGAAAAGTGAAAATTTATCCATTCCTTGAATCTCATACTTCCAAATTGATTAATGTTAGTTTTAAATCTTAAAAGCATAAACTCAATTTTGAAGTGTTTCATTGTGGTACTTGGCTTCAATTTCTTGATTTTTGAAGATGTATCCATATATATATATATATTTATTTATTTATTGATACTATTGGGGTCTAGCCCCATTTCACCTCTTTTGTCTCTCACTTGTCTGGCTTGATGGGTCTTCCCATCCTTCATGTGTTCTATGTGGTTGCCTTTTTCCAAAGTTCTAATATATTATGTGCATCATCTTAGATCCAATCCTTGGCTAAGATTGAAACTTGTTTTACAAAGTTTATAATAAAAAACTAAGGAATTTTCTAAGTAGAGATGCAATTATGAGATAGAGAAAATTTGAGAGGGAAAAATAAAGCTAGCTTTAGGGAATTTTGGAATACTAGAATCACATCTTTGACCAATTCCTCATGAAAATTGATTGAATTAATTAGACATTGTTGTAATAGATGTAAGGAGCTTTAATACTTGAAGGCAATCTTATACCCTTAATGAGATATATAATGAAGCAATTAAGATACCATGTAATCTCTTCTTTTCAATGGGGAGGTATTATCTTGTATTTTTCTCTCTTTTGAGTTTTATATGAATTTCATAAGTTTCTAATCTTTTTGTAATGCATGATTGGTCTCTTTATGAGTGAAAATTTGCATGCATAGGGTTTAGTGCCTCAATTGAAGAAAGAAATGGTTGTCTTTATTGATTATATGTGGCCAAGGGACTTGTAACAAAATTTCAATAAATACTTGGTGTCTTTTGTGTGTTTTTGGACACAAGCAAGGAATCTTGAACATCAAACCAAATTCTCTTTTGTAAGAAGATTAATTTCATGGCTAGTTAAAATACTCTTAGAACATACTAACTATTAACATGTTTTTCTTGTAAAATAATGCATACAAATGTGAAAATCCTTTTCTAGTAATACTCATTATTTCTTTTCTTCTTGTGTAACTCTATGATAGCAAGTGGACATCCTTTAGAAAGCTTCTTGATTTTATTATAGAGTATTCCAAGTTTACTTTAACTTTATATCATATCATTTATATATGAATTACTCTTATATTAAATATTATTATATTAATAATATCATATACTTTTGAATTATCTTATGTGTGTCATAAACTCAGTAATTTAGAATGACAAACTTTAAAGTTGGTTAGACCCAATTTAACTTGTGACCCAAAGTTGTTGTTTATATTTTATAATCCAAGTGAGTTTGCTTAGTCCAAAGGAATTTAAATAAAAGGTTACTTCTAGTCAATTTTGAACTTGAGTATCCTCTTAGGGAATATATGGTATTTTTGTACTTGGATTAAAACTAAGAAAAATACCTCAAAAGCCAAAATAGATGACCTACTAACTTCTTTTCTATAAGTTAATATTGAGAGTTTTTCTCTATGTTTTAGAATATGAACTAGTATAAGTTTTGAGAAAAGTGTGCTTCTTTCATTATCTTAGAAGCTCTTGAACATAAGAGTTGGTAAGATTCTCTATAACAAGGAATATTTGCAATGTGGCAGAATAAATACTCTGCCATGAGTTTTATTTTAAAGTGATGAGTTCATTTTACATTGTTTAAGTTCATAAAATATCTAGAGTATAAAATAAATATGATTCAACCTTAATATATTTGTTTATTTCTAAAAAGGCAACATGAATAAAACAATATCCATGGATTTTCTCAACAAAGTATTGTAGAACCTTCATATGTATTTATGTGAAATAAAAAGTGGGAGATGCTTGTTTTAAGTACAAATAACAAGGCCTTAAGCCATCACTAATAATAGAATTGAGTATGTAAAATCCAATTTGAATGTAAATTAATGTTTTCTTTTGTAATTTTTTCTCATCTTCAAATTTGATTATATATAGAAAGAAGGTGAACTCATCAAAAAAATGAAGGATGTGAAGACCCCATCATGCCGTACAAGGAAGAGACAAAAAAGCTAAAATGAAGCTAAGCCCCAATAGAGTCTAAGCTTATATTTGCTTACATGTAGTATGCACAAGCCTTGCAAATTAAGGTTTAGTAGTATAAATTCATATGTTTATATATTTATTTACATATCTTATTTACTCAAAGTATCCTTATGGACATTAAAACTTATATGATATTATTCAAGATTGGCCTATCCAATACCTTACTTGATAATTCTATTAAGCTTGCAGAAAGCTTTATAAAAGTGTTATCTCAATCTGAATATAGTTACTCTTTATCTTCATCTTTGGCCTTTCTTGTAAAGCTATCAATCGTTTTAGGGAGACCATTTTTTATGGTTCTAAGTATATTATTCAAACCATGTAAAGCTTAATGATCATGATATACTTAAAACTTATGAAAAGAAAAGAAAAGAATTTTTGCAAAAGAGTTTATATACTAAATATCTTTCAAGTCATTTGATTTAATAAGTAGATTTTACTATAGAAAAGATTAATAATATATTTGGAACTATAGACTTAAACAATATGGTACATATAAATATATACATGAAAAGACTCAATATAATAAATATGATCTTGAGGTATTAATGAACAATGAACAATAAAATATAAACCCTGGAAGACTCAATGAGTCAAAGGCTAAAAACATAATACAAATCACATAAAATGTGAACCTAGTGCATATGATCAATCTATAACAAACTGATCTGATGTAGACCAATCTTGATTATATAATTCCCTAGCACTAGAACCTCAATCTATAGGAGACTTGAGGAATCACTACTGTTAATATGGTGTCTTCTCTAATGTATTGGTAGCAAGTGCACTCAACAAAGCCATGGTATTTATCCTCAACTTTGCTCATAATACACAATATACAAAGCCACATGGAGTGCTCTATATGCTGCCACCATCCTTATTCTACTTATAGTCTATGAGAGCTAGTTCTATACTAAGCAATGATATGTCTAAGTGAAGTAGAGATCTTAGCCAAGAGATAGTCTTGCTCATAATACAACAACATAAGACTTACAAATTGATGATAGAACACCATATTGGTACTAGGTTCATGCCATAGGCAATGTAAGAACTGCTGCTTGATCACCTCTCATAATGCAATAGGCTCTAATGTCACTCAGAAATGTTCCACCTTGTAGCTCATGCAATCAGATCTATATACCGATCAAAAGATAGAGTTGCACACTTGGTAGGGAAGTCTCTCTTGCTGCAAGGACCTCACCTTAGTGGCATATGTGAGAGCTAAGAACAAATCTTCAGTCTCAAGAGGAGAAAACACTATTTAAGCAAGCAACAAAACAAAGGGAGTTTGAGTCCTCACATCAAGTTCATCACAAAAACACTTTTTAAACTTTCTTAATATTTTGCTACCAAGTCTTCTTATACTTGGTCCCCAAATCTGAGCACCATAGAGACCCATTGGCTATACAAGAGATCTAAATATCACCTTCCTTCAACTCCCATGTGGTAAGATGAGCAAGTCTAGAACGATTCATGAGTGAACACAAAGTGCTAAACCTTACATTGATTCTATTCTTCACACAAGTAGACCAGCTATAATCATGAGAAAACTCAATCCCCAAGTACTTGTAAAAAGAAACCTTCTCCAATAGCTTTCTCTCAAAGAAAGAAGGTGTATTTACCTTGGATTTGTCAATGTTCACCTCTATCTTTGTTTGATTGCAAAACACAAGAAGAGAATCCAACAGATTCTATAAACTCTATAGATTGGTGGAGAGGAGCACTAAATCATCTGCATAAAAGAGTGCATGAATAATCATAGAGCCCACCTACACACCTATAGCTCTAGCTTCAATGAGTATTGTTTCTATGTCATTGATGAAGATTCCAAATAGAGTTGGAGATAGCGAGCAGCTTTGAATTACTCCCATTGTGCCTCAAATATCTTGAGAGCTCAAAGATGAGAGTCTTACAACCACCTTCTCATATAGTCAAAAGATAGAACCAATCAAATCTAGTGAAACACCAAATATAGTGAATCTCTTGATGAATCATTTTAGAAGTTCAACACAAAGTCCATCAAGGTCTCTAGCCTTACCATTGGCCAACTTCTTGGAAATAGATGATTGCTACCCCATTTTAGAAGTTCAACACAAAGTCCATCAAGGTCTTTGGCCTTACCATTGCCAAACTTCTTGAGCTGGTACTTGACATCAACTTCAAAGATGGTGATAAGAGATCCAAGGCTAGTTGTCAAGCTTGGAGCATCAAGGAAGAATTACAAATCCTTGACATAGCTACAAAGCTCTTTCAAGTCCAAAAATGGAGATGGAGATCTACTAATTACATTCTTCTAAAAATCCTTCTTAGTTTAATGCTCAACTCAACATTCTTTGGTCTAAAAAATGCTCTCTTCTTGCGCTTCACCAACTTTCTATAATGGACAAAAACAAGTTTATGTGCAACCTGATCAAGAGATATATCCATAGATTTGATCCTTGCCATTTTACAATCTACATCATAACACCTAATTCATGGGAGACCAAGTTTCTTTGCTATTGGGTGCTCTTGGAAATAATGCAACTAATGTAGATCAAAGAAATCCAATAAATTGATCACTTTGCTGTAGGAAATAAAAGCTCCACTCCATAAACCTCAAGCTCTCTTGGATAGCTTGTTGGTGCTGATCTCTCTTGTGAAAATCTAGATGGAATTTCCTTTTAGAGGAATTGTAACAATATGGAGTTTACCAACCAGTTAGTTGGGACTAATGAAGCAACAAATTGGCCAAATTAGACCAAGAATTATTAAAATATTTTGGAAGCATCTAGGAAGCTACTTGGTACCTTCCAAGTATTAGGTAATGTGCATACCAAGTGGTGATTTATAGGAGGAAGCTTCTTGGGAAGCTTCCTGGCTAGCTTAGCTTGCATGCCAAGTAGATGGCTTCTAGAAGGAAGCTTCTTGAGAAGCTTGGTTTGCACTCTAAGAAAGTGGCTTTTAGGAAGCTTCTTGAGAAGCTCTTCAAGAGCCTTGTATGTTACTTATAAATGCCAAAGCCCAAAATCATGCTAGACATTTGGAGTTTCACTCATTCAAGAATCCTAATGTGATCTTTAATTCTAATCTTCCATTCTCCTATTTCTTTCCTTGGTCTTTTATAGGCATGCTCAATACGTAATGTGGTTTTATTGGAGTAAGGAAGAAGGATTGCAAAGGATAAAGGTGCATGGTTAGATTTAGATTGAGGATCTAAAACAACAAAATCTGGGACAAGGTATGTATCACTAGGTAAAGCTAGCATGTAATCTATGGTGCTTGATCCACCAAAAGAAAATCATGTGCTCTTGCAAGTTTCAACAAATTGAGAAAGGCTATTTTGGATCTTCAAGCTAAAGCTCAAAAAGTGCTCACTCATGGGATTGTACATTAGATCTAGGGAAGAGAGGGACCAAGCACTAGAAGAGTCTATCAAGCTATTAAAAGGATCATTCTCAAGGTCATTAAACTCAATAATTTAAGAAGCTTGGATCCTAGCAATAAGATCACCAAGAACAAGTGTTGCACCCTTACTTTGAAACTCCAACACATCCTTTTCAAGGAGTAGAAAGGCTATATATGGTGTTGAGAGCTCCATTTGAGTAAATTGGTGATGTCAATGGAGAAATTAATAAACAGAAAGGAAGCAAGGTGAAACAACTCCTCCAATCTTCAACCATTGGTATTGCACACTTGAGTCTTGGCATGTCAAAGAGACTGAATTTTCAAGGGCAAATTTGATGTAAGTAACAATACCTCCAAAGCCCCTTCCTCTATGTTGCCTCTAATTGTTCCAAGTTGAACCAAAAAAAGTGAATCCTTCAATGTCTTGAATGGTTTTCCCCTCATGTTCCCATGTCTCCACAAGATTGATCAGATCAACATTATCTCACAAAGGGTTAGCACTTCATTAATTGGTGTTTGTGAACCTATGAACATTCCAAGACAACACTCTAAGGGTTTGGAATTGTTATGCAGCAGCTGATTGTTTCCTTTGGGTGATCATAGCTCTATTATCTCTCAAGAATGCAAAAAAACCTACTTGTTGAGTCTCCTTCAATTTTGATAATTCTCCTTCCTTGCTTGCCATTGGAGACGGGTGAGATCAGAGTCAAAACCAATGCATTGCTCCTTGAGTATAGCCTTGTTTTCCATAATTGAATTCATCTATTTGTTGAGCCAAACCTCACCAAATGTCAAAAAATACTTCTTAGTTGTGCACCTTGTAGTCCCAATCTATGTGCTTGCAAAATCTATAAGGTGCAATCTCACACACTATAGCCTTGGTGTCTTGTTTCTCTATCTTTGGCAAACTTGAAATCCTCAAGTTCTTCATTCTAACAAGTTGGTTCTCCTTCTCACCTCATGCTCTTGCAAGTACAAGATTTGAGCTACCTTAGTAGCTTCAAGATATGACTTCATCTTCATTTCTAATGTGTCCACAATCTATTGGAGCCCTACTCTTTGTGTAGCAATGTTGGTGGCTTGTGCTCCCAAAGAAATTTTTTTTTGGTAGCATCAACCATCCCCTTGGTTGATGTTAACCATGAGATAGTACTCTTCTTGAGGTCTTGAATCTCTTGGTTGACCAGATTCAAGGATTCTTTTATAGTGGTGATCTCAACCTTTACAATTTCAATGTCAACCATGAGAGTACTCATGCATTGAGACATAGGTGGAAAGAAGCTTCTAAGCTCCTTGTGGAAGTCATTGGTTTTCCTACACATTTTAGCTAATTAATATTGCTTTATGGCTATATCAACAATGTCTTCTACCATCTTGGAATCTTCTATTGTGCCAATCATTAATCTCTCAAATCAATCTAGAAGTTTTACTTCCAAGACCAAAGCTTCAATATTTTCAAGTAAGCATAGCTTTTGTTGTACAAATCTTAGCATTACTAGCCAAGTGTTCAAGAAAGGACCTCAAGAAGCTGGTTATAATGAGATAAGAATCATCTCATTTAGCCATGTGAGTGCAATGGTGCAAACAAACATGATTAGAAACAAAGTTCTATGCTATTCAACTTTGAAAGATTGATGGAAGCATAAAAAATAAACTTACTTTAGAGTGAAATATCTATCTTGTAAAGTACAATGTTGTCAAATAAAATACTATTGGTTTGGAGAGAAATTACACTTGAAATGATGACAAAATAAGGTCCCATTGAAACTTTAAAGTTCAAAAACTCTTTTCAATTGTTAATACCTAAAACTAAATGATTATTTGAGCAATAAGATGCACTTAAAAAGATATAAGTATTTTTTCTTCAAAATTCAAGGATTATTTAACTTACAATAAAAAAATATGAATATTTTATTTTGGGGTCTAATTAAGGCAAGTTAAATAGTTGATAAATATTAATTGTAAATTTAAAAGAACTTTGTCATGATATTTGAAAAGCCAAAGTTAGTTTGCTTAGACACCAGAGTGATAGTCTTGGCGGCCAAAGTTATATTAGTAGTTGCTCAAAGACTTCTTAGCAATGGCAAAATTTTGTATTAGAGCCATTAACTACATTGTGTGACCCAACGTTAGATATGTAGTCAATGGCACTATTTGGATAGGAGATCTAGGTTGAGTAAGAAATATAACTTCAAAGTATAACTCCAAAGAGCTCATTTTTTTGATGTTGAGCAATTGAGTTCTTGGCTAATTGATGGACAAAGGCTGGAAGGTGTCACTTGGAGTCTCTTAGCTAGAGTGTGTATGGTTTGACTATAATCAATGCACATTGTTAGCCATCCATTGTGTTGAGGATTGATTTTTTATTTGAGTTGAGTATGAACTAGTTACATCAAAGAAGTGAGAGTCAAGGAGAAATTGGATGCAAAAATTGAGTGCATTGGTGGTATCTTCAAGCTTGGTAGGATCATTAGTATTTATGATTGTGGTTACTCAAAATTCTCCTTCAGTTGTATGGATTCCTTGCATGTGAGTTGCTAAAAATTTGACAATGGAGCAAATAGTGTGCGGAAATGCTGCCCAAATTTCTAAGAATTGAGTTAGTGGATGTTCAATTTGAGTGCAAGTTGGTGAAATTCAAGACCTAAATGCATTGGTGGTATTTCTAAGCTTGGTAGGATTTTTTGTATCTATGATCACCATTACTCAAAATTCTCCTTTAGTTGTATGGATCAAGAGCAAAAACCTTACATGTGAGTTGAAATAGATTTGATAATGGGGCAGATGGTGTGAAGAATCACTTCCATAATTTATGAGTATTGAGTCAATTTTGAGTTAGTGGATATTCAATTTGAGTGCAAGTTGGTGAAATGGGAGACTTGAAAAGAAAAATTGGAGGTGGATTGTGAAACCCATCATCTCAAATTAAGGATTTGGAAAACCTCATCTCTCATATTGGAGAAATTGGGCTATTTTGGTTGTGGATTTAGGAGTTTTCTAGATTGTTAAAAGACTTAGAGATCTCTTAAATTAGAGGTTTGAGTTGGTGCAGGTGTACCAGGTTTAGAGGTCAAGTTGGCTAAGATCAGCTAGATTTAGAGGTATGTTAGATTTGGCAAAGGTTAGCTAGATTGGTGAAGAAAAAAGGCTTCATTTGGTTTGTGCTGGTGGAGGTAGGCCAGGGTTAGAGGTCAAGGTGGCAGAGGTTAGCCAAATTAGTGAAGAAGAAAGGCCTCATTTGGTTGAATTTCAATGCTTAAAGGCTTTGATGTTTAGGGCTATGAGCTAAAGAGGCTACAAAGGCCTAGAAAGGTGAGCAAGACTAGCAAGTTTCCTTTAGGATTATGTGCAACAAGGTTTCAACTCTAGATCTCTACTTCATAGACTAGTACCCTAGCCACATGGTCTACTCTCACTTATTGTCCTAATGACTAGTGGTCCAATTCATATACTCATGTAGCTTTGACAAGGAGAGGTAATTTGATCCAATTCTTTGTGATATTTGTAGCATAAGAGTAGATAGACACTCATATTATATCAAATGCTACATGGTGGTAAAGTAAGTCTAGTTTTGATTGCGATATGGAGTGTTATGTTTCAATTTCTTGTGATTGAATCCCTTATATTCTCTATTTCCCATTTGTGCACCATATTTGTATGAGTGCCTTGATATTTAGGGTGTTGGTGCATTAGTGTGCTCTTGGTAATGAGGTAGGAAGTGATGGCTACAAACCATGAGAGTGTGTGTCATGATGGTAGGTTATAGGTTACCCTTTCCCTTAGTTTAGTTAACATAATTAGAGTTACATTAGTGGGGATGGTTTTTGGTAATGGTACTTGGTGGTTACAATTGCAGTTTGGAGTACATTGTCAAGACAAAGTTCTTCAAGGATTCTAGAGAAGATTTTGCTATAGTATGCAATGGATTTACATGGAGTGGCTCTTGATATTCGCTTGTATCTCAAGTCCTTGTGAGGAAGGAGATTGATTTAGGTTTGGATTTTGACACAAGAGTTGATTTAGTTGAGAGTGCACATGGTGACAAGAAGTTAGATCTAGGGTTAGATCAGCAATACCCATGAGTTATAGCTCTACTAGCACTAGTGTATTCAATGGAGATACACTAGTTGGAGATGGTACTATTATGAGTGGAAGTACCGGTATAGGAGGTGGTGTAGTACCAAGGTTTAACCCCATGGTGGAGTTCTTCTAGTATATGAGTGAAAAATACTAGAGAGTGAAGATTGACAAGTTGAAAAGCTTGCAAGAGTTCTAGTGGAAGGCTAGAGAGAGCAAACACAAGGTATATAATCACATGAGATGGTTGTTGTGCATATATACATCACTACACAACATACATCGCTGTCAACATCATACAATATAGAAGCACAACTCACACATAAGTCATACATAGACTCTAAAGTGCCACAATAATCAGATTGTTTACCACTCTCAACTCAACTCAACTCAGATCAGTACTTGATCTATCACTCTATAAATTGCCAACAACTGGGTACTAATTACAATCAAGCCACACCCACTCATGTGTAGAGAATCCAAGTGATGCTTGTTGGCCTCTATCCACCATAGCTCGGAACTCAAAGGCTCAACATCAGAGAAGTGAGCTCTCTGGAGCTGCACTTCAAAAGTATACCCCTTGGACTTGAGCTAGGACTGAACCCTAACGGTCCTGCTGATGTCACACTCAATGGTGTGAACGGTGCAAAGTGACGGTGGGCCCCACTATGAAGTCAGTACTCCAAACACAAAATCTAACCGTTGGAAAGTAGTCTCTGAGAAACTGCTGAAATAATTCTAACTACTATCATTGGAACTCCTGTGTTCAAGCAATCTAGATGCGACACTAAAAATGACGTGACAATTGCCATGCATATATACATCGCTACACAACATACATCATTGTCAACATCATACACTATAGAAGCACAACTCACACATAAGTCATACATAGACTCTTAAGTGCCACAATTGCCCCCCTAGCTGACAGTTAGGTCCCTCTAACTCCAAATAGCCATCTACTCTAAGTATATGGTATACCCTATAATGGGCAAAGATCAGGAGGCCGGGTACTATGGAGCCCCATCGTTAGTCGCCTGTTTGCAATCTATACCATATAAAGAATGAACTAGCTATAGGTCAAATACATCTAGGACATAACCACTATCTCTGAGGAACCACCGTGAGGGGAGGAGTCATACATGCCATATGCCATCCTCTCAAACAACTATCACACACTAACATAGTAGCAACTCCACCAGAAGAGCCACATAACATACATCTCAAGCCTGCACGTACAAGTGCCAAGCTTGGGTCCATAGTACAATCAATGTTTGTGAGATGGCATGGCGCACAATTGCTCACATGATCCTTCCAAACAACAACATCACGTCCGTCCAACACAAGGACTCTAGATGGCAAAACCTCACGCACTCTCAAGATAGTGGGGCCTATCAAAACATCAAGTGTCGTTGGTGCTGTCTATTGTAGATATACATAGTCACATGGATGAAATCAACGGATCAAGGGTCTATAACCTCCTCCTCAAATGGTAGCATAACATAAAGTATCTCTATGCTGAGCAATTGCCAAGTTCTCAAAGGCCATCGGCATCACTCTCCAAAAGATCTCTGCCCTGCTGAGAACATGTGCTCATCCATACATTGGGGTCATCCAAGTCCAAAACTATAGTAGCATCTCGACAAATGGCTGTAGGTAAATCTGGATCTCATCCATAGAGTAGAAAGTACAGAGAGAAGGATGCTAAGGAGGCTTACCGGCTGAACCGATAGCCCATGGCCAACCAAGGTAATTGGAGATCCCAATTCTCCCAAGTGGCCTCTCTGCAAACCATACTTTTGCAATCCTCTCTTCACCGTCTGAACCACTCTCTCTGCTAAGCCATCTGCCTCGGGGTGATCTTGGGATGTAGTACGATGATCAATCAAAGCCTTGTCACACAAGACCTAAAACTCTCCCAAGAACTTTGTACCTTGATCAGTCAAAACCTCAACTAGTGCACCAAAATGACAAAGAACTCGATCCAGGAGCAAGTAAGCTGTCCCTTCTCTAGACTTGTCAAGAAGTGCTCCACCATCACCAAACATATTGATGATGTCTCATAGTCAGCGGTAAAGGTCTAGCAAAGTCCAAACTCCAACAGTAACCCAATCCCATGATATGTAATGGGTGTAATTGTGGCATAGGAGCATCGAATGATGCTCTAACTTGGTCACAAACCACACATCTGGTAGCAAACTGCTGTACCTCAGTTTGCATACCGCGCCACCAATAATGACTCTGGAGCAAGCTATATGTATGCTTTACTCCAAAATGTCCTAGCTCCTCATGGGCATGACGGACCAACTGTGGTCTTTGTGCTAGAAGTGGTACTACTCACATTCTACCATCCTCCCATACACGCAAAAGGTGTCTGCCCTCCAATCTAAACCGTTTGGCTTGCTGAAGAACACGGTCTCTCTCCTTGGCTCCAATTGTGCCACCCACAACATCAGTGCAAAGATAGTCCATCACTAAGACATCATCTTGAATGTCTCGCTGAACTATACCAATATCTTTACTCTCTGGATCTGTGACCTCAATAACTCTTCCTGTATGCGCTGAGAGAGATACCACCAAAGCCTCTAAAAATATACACAAAATGGCCAATGCATGCCAACCTGGCACCATCTCCTCATCTGTCTCACCATGCCAACGTGCTCTGGTCTGATCCTACTGGCTGGGACATAGGTTCCTACTCAACCCATCTGCATCACGGTTCACCACTCCAGGTCTGTGAACAACCATGAAATCATACTCCTATAAAATCAGAGCACATCATGCAAGCTTCCCTGAAAGCTTGTTGGACTCCATCAACCACTTCAGTGGCTGATGATTAGTGATGAGAGTGAAGAGGTTACCAAATAGGTAACATCAGAAATGTGCTACTACCCAAATTGTTGCCAAGCACTCTCCCTCATATGAACTATACTTCGCCTCCGCTGAATTGTTGGAGCGACTAGCATAGGCCACCACAAACTCCTTCCCCTCATCATCATGTTGGGTGAGCACCGCTTCAAGCCCCAACATACTCCAATCAGTATGAACCTGAAATGGTCATCCTCTAATCGGTCTTCTCAAAATAGGAGCAGATGTCAACCTCTCCTTGAGCTCTACAAAAGCTTTCTCCTGCTCATCTCCCCAACACCACTCCTATGTAAGCTTGGTCAGCTTTGTCAAGGCCTTGGCAATGGCACTAAATCCTCTAACATAGCGCCAATAGAAGTTCGCCAACCCAAGGAATGCTTGCACTCTGTTCACATTCCTAGGCCAAGGAATACGTGCAATAGCCTCCACCTTGGTCTACTAAACACCAAGTCCTCCGGGGTAGATAGTGTGACCCAAATACTCAACTTGCTTGTGGAAGAACCTGCACTTCCCAAGATGTAATTTGAGTCCATGAGATCTCAACCTCTCAAACACCTCCAATGATTGTCTCTCATGCTCCTCCACAGTAGTGCTATAGACCAAAATGTCATCAATATAGTACCAAAAAAATCTAATCTAGCTAGGATTCTATCCATGACCTTTGGAACTCAGCAAGAGCGTTCTTCAGCCCAAATGGTAGGAACCTCCACTGATATAACACATCCTTGCCATGAGGATCAATAGCCCAAAATGCTATCTTGGATTTATCCTCCTCCCTAATTGGCAACTGATGATATCACGCTTGAAGATCCAAAGTACTAAAGACCTTTGCATGCCCAATCGCATCAAAAATCTCCTCCGGTGTAGGCATGGCATACCAATCAGCCCAGGTCTATCGGTTGATAGGATGGTAATCTCCACACATCTGCCTATTTGTGTAGTTGCCATGCATATCCTTCTTGGCTGGCATCACTGTCGCTGATGCATACTCTCCTTGTGAAATCTCCACCAAACCAGCCTCAAAAAGATCACTACTCCGGCTTTGAATCAATGTCCTCTCCATCTCACTATATCAATAAGGACATTGGAAAACTAGTGTATTGCTAGTCAACTCAATCCATATACCAGGTCCTTTTAGAGCACCCAAATCCTTCATACTGAAGGCAAAACAACTCGTGTGGCTCCTCAAGAACCTCCAGACCCTCCGTCTTTCCTCTCTAGTAAGCTTGGGTCCAAGATCTGGCTCCCAAGTATCCTTTGTAACTGTAGTAAAAGTGGAAAACGTACTAACTAGCTGCTACATTGGGCCCTTGGGAGCGATAGTATCATGCTCCCGTCCACTAGAGGTCCCAACCTTTGTGTGAAAAACTCCATCCACTTTGGCTGCAAGCTCCACACGTCCTCTAGCTGGATCCCAAGTGGACCAAGAGTGTAAACCACGTAGCCCACACTCACTTGGATGGACTCCAAGTAGACCACTCTCCCTAGCAGCTACTTGATGTGTCCCAAGAATACCATGTCCACTTGATCCATCGCCCCCAGCATGTGCCTGAATCATCTTGATAGGCACAAGGCTCACAAGTGTCCGAGTGGTGATGCCTATCAAGCGCATCCTACACTGCTCTACCAAGCCAAGGCTCACAATCTAGGTCAAACAGTTCAGGTCCATAGCCTGACCTAACACCTATCACCTCGATGCCTCTGACACTTCTGGAACAACGGGAATACCGGTGCAAAAACCCATTGCCCGCTCTCTCTCATCAGCATTGGGCTCCACCAACTGCTGTAACAGTGAGTCCCAAACAAGTCTAGGTCCTCCCTCTTGAAAAGCATGAGAGCTTGGGAAACTCATGAGTGTGGGAAATGCAGCTCTAGGCTTTCCAACTAAGTTCACCATTGCCATAGGTGACCTATCAGCCACTACCATTGTCTGAGACTAACGTCCAACATCCAAGATGTCATCAACAAGGATATGGTCAAGTTGCCGAATCCCATCATAAGCGCGTTGTAGAACCTCTCTGGGTACGAGGTTCGTCCACCAAAGACAAAGACAATGAGCCCGTGATCCCACTCTAGCTGCATCTAACAATACAATAGGTCCCATCCAAGAATGGACCTAATGTATACTCGCCACCACTCTGGTGCAAGAATCACCCATCAAAGGAATGTTCTCCAAAAGGTAAGCTAGAGAAACTGACTAATGAACCTGAAGATGTCGTAATATCTCTAACATCTCCCAAAACACACCAGAACAAGGATTTTGAAGACCCAAACCGTGGCCCGCACGTGTATGTCCTTGACATGGCCATCCAAAAATCACCAAGTGAATAGACCCATGTCTCTCTAGGTCATGCACCCCCAGTAAGGAAATGTCTACTGGTTGGGCCTTTTGGTAACCTTTGACTACTGACACCGGTTATAACTCCGGATACCGATAGGCGAAGTGTGCCACATGATGTAGAGAGACTCACCTAGCAATCTCATCTCTCTCTATATACAAGTACCTATGTACTCGGATACCTGCCTATAATACCATAGCTAGTCTGGTGCTGATCCCACCAAACAACTCCAATAGGCATATCCTCTCTACTGGATACTGCCAAGCAATGAGCGTGGTATCCAGAGGTGTCAAAGCAATCACCTCTGAAGGCTCATCCTCACACTCATCTCCTGATGGTACAAAGGCTTCACTCCAAGTCTGCTGCACCAACTGATCTGCATGTTGCTGCAATGCCTCCTCTGAACTCCATAATGGAACATCCAAGGTGGATGGAACAATCCCACTTGTACTCCAAAGCCGAGTGATCTTCTCTGGTACTAGAATATCCTCTGCATGGGCGTTCCCCTCCAACAAGTCACCACGCCAAGTAACTGCACCACTGAAAGCTAAAACTGATGCTGCCATGGTCCTGGACTATAGTGAGCCAAGACTGCCACTACTAAAGCGTACTAGTAGGCGACATACCCATCCCTCACCAGACTGCCAACCAGGTCTATGGGAGGCTATCTCCTCCTAATAGTCAATATTGAAACCCATGGAGTATAACACTACTCCTCCAACTAGCACATCATATGACTAAGCTATTGTCGCAATAGCTTGAGCTCTCACCACCGAGCTATCAGTCAGATGACCAGGTTGAACTTGGACAACAAGCTCTCCATGTGTGATGTATTGTGTTGAACCACCACCTAGAGATGTCTGGATCTGAAATGGACACCTCTCCACATCGGTCTTCCGTAACTCCAGACCAACAACTGCCGCCTTCCCTAACATAAGGGGTTGCACACCAGAGTCTAACAAGACTCTCTATGGTGTATAGACCTTCCCTAAAGGTCCCACCAAATGGGAAATCCCCCTCTGGTTATCCAATAGGACAACACCAGGTGTAAACCGTGCTCTCTCAAAGGCCGGTCTAGTTGGCAACTCCTCCAATCTAGCCGTTGCTGCCTGCCATAAACCACTGGTCACTAAACGGATCCCATGCTACTCAACCAAGTCAGCTCCACTACCAACCACCTCTATTCTAGTAGCAGGAACCGCTCCATCCCTACTCTCACACAACGTGGCAGCCAACCGGAATACTAGGGTTGGGTCAACTCCCAATGTAAACATGTCACTGGCCAAAAACAAAGGACGCCGCATAATCAGCTGAGCCACCCCCAACATCATGCTAGAATTAGTCTGTGTAGTAGTAGGTGGCTGACTAGTAGGTAGTACATCATGCACTCCATCACCACCTACCACACCTGCACTAGGACGTCTAGGAACCATGGATGTCGTCTGCAATGCCTCAAATAGCATGAAAGATTGGGGAAGTCTGACTTGTCTCCCAACCTCTCCTCTCTTTGGGTCCAACTCCACTGATGCTCCTCTAGGCTCTGGAGCACGTACTGCACTCCTAGTCATTGTTGCAGATGCATCCACCTGTGCTGCTCTGCACATGAAGTCCAAAGCATCTCTATCACCAGCATATGAGGTGGAAGCCTCAACACCCAAATCCGATCTCCTCTAAGCAATAGCCATACTAGCCAATCTCTGCTCCAACTGCTC
This sequence comes from Lunularia cruciata, assembly GCA_948567375.1. Taxonomy (NCBI): domain Eukaryota; kingdom Viridiplantae; phylum Streptophyta; class Marchantiopsida; order Lunulariales; family Lunulariaceae; genus Lunularia; species Lunularia cruciata. Next base: position 41,394,412 of record OX419762.1, on the reverse strand, counting down.
AATCCGAGTAGCCATAGTTGTGTCAGAAGTAAAGGCAGGTACTGCATCCCTACTAGGTGTAGATCCTCTACCACCACCTCGTCCTCCATGAACTAGAGCTCCTCTACTACTTGCCATAGCAGCCCTACCACTCCGTAACTCCGGGTGTAGGTCAAAACACCGATCACTAGTGTGACCAAATCTATGGCAGTGCTCACGTTGCCTTTGTGCTGGTTGTGATGCACCAGAGGAATCAGGTCTACTGCCTTGAGTACACTCTCTCCTATGGTGAGGTCTACCACAAGTCCAACAAGCAACACTACTACTCATTGGCTGTTGCTGACCCAAAAATGAAGGTAAGGGTCTAACTACAATAGGCCCTCCACTTGCTCTATAGGATCTGGGCTGTCCACTCTGTCCTCAAAAACCAACAGGGAGTGGTGCACTTTGTTGCACTCTAGAAGAAGTCACAGCCATGGATGAGGTCTCTCTACCAAATCCAGATGTCACCACCCTCTCCTCCACCATGTTGAGCTCAATATGCTCAGCCAAACCAAAGACCACTGCCAAAGTAGGTGAAGTAGCTTGCAACAACGTAGCATCACGAACTCTATGTCGTAACTCCTTGTCTATTATCCCATACCAAAACTGGATTGCCTGGGCCTCAGTAACTCCTTGAGTGAAATTGATCTGCCACCTCATGCGATTGTATGCCTCGCGTAGGCTCTCTCTAGCCTTCCGCTAGAACTCCTACAAGCTCTTCAACTTGTCAATCCGCACTCCTTGGTAGTTCTGCCTCAAACATATGAAGAACTCCACTATGAGGTTAAACCCCAATACCACACCACTTCCTACTGCGGAACCTCTACTCGTAGTAGCACTATCTCTAGCTAGTGCACCTCCACTAGCTCCACCAACACTACTCAAGCTAGAACTTGTAGGTACAGCCAATCTACTCTTGGCCACCAAACCTGAAGTGATAGAGACATAGTTCGGAGACCAATACTATCTCCATAACTCGATCTCCTCCAAATGAGCTCTCTTGAACTTATGGTAGTCATCCATCAGCGGACCCTCCAAGTGCTGAAACAACCCCTTCCATGCCATGAAGGGTGTAAACAAAGTTGGGTTCCGCATCTGCTACAGATCACACCAACTATCGAACTCCTCGATGAAGTCATCCAACTCAATGGTACCCACTATACCAAAGTAACGCCTTGGACCTTTGGAGGCCCCATAAATCTCATCCATGTCCCACAACAACGGTGCGGACACACCAAGTGCACTCTCAACTAAGTCAACTCCTGTGTTGAACTCCAACTCAGAGTCAATCTCCTCTCTCATTGGGACCTAAGATACAAGTTGATACCAAGTGCCACTACGAGTAAACCCACTATGTATTGTAGGGCTATCTCCTTTGGAATCCCCAAAGAACTCTGTCATGACCAAGTAACCGCAATAGCAAACCCAAACCATCAATTGCAACTACAAGTCGCAACCGCAAATACCCCACTAAGCGCCAACACGACCACATGCCAATACCACCAAGTGCCAATACCAACTAAGCACCACCCACTAATGTTACTCTAACCAAGATAACTACACTAGGGGAAAGGGCAACCTGTAACCTACCATCATAACACGCACTCTCATGGTCTGCAGGTCATCACTTTGTGCTTCACCAAAGAGAAACAAAGGTAGTCTTACTGGTCATCACTCCAGCCTCATTACCGAGAGCACACCAGAGCACCAATGCTCAAAAGTCAGGGCAACTCACACAAACATGGTGCACAAATAGGAAGCAGAGAATGGAGGGGTCCAATCACAAGAAATCTAAACAAAAACCCTCTATCTCATAACACAATATGGGACTGATTCTACCACTATTTGGCATTTGACATAAGAAGTTCGTATCTAAGTCCTAAGCTACCAAGATCACCAAGAATGGGATCAAACTGCTTCTCCTAGCCAAAGCTACAAGTGTATAGATAACAATGGCACAGTCACTAGGACAACAAGTGAGGGTGGACCAGTTGGCTAGTGCACTAGTCTAGGAACAAGAGAGCTAGGAGTCAAACCCTATTGCGCACAATCTAGCAGGATGGGCAGATTTTGCCAACCAATGACCAAGATCTACTCTAAACTAGCTAGCCTCACGCCAACAAGCTGGCTTGCTGGCCCTTCTAGGCCTTTGTAGCCTCTCATAGCTTACAGCCCTATGCCTCAAAATGCCAAAATTCAGCCAAATGAGGTCTTTCTTCTTGCCACTTCAACCTCCTCCAAACTAGCAAAACTCCTTCAAATTTGGCCAAACAGTGAAACTCCTCCAAATGTGCCCAAAATCTGACATAAAATCTAGCCAAAATTTGACATAAACCCTAAAGTTGGCTATCCGCCAAATCACTTGCTAACTTTCTACTCAAGCCAAATTGACAACACGGGTTTCTCCAAATCACAAATTCATGAGAATAGCTTCCCAACTCAACTTTCAATTTGACTTTCTGAGCCCAACTTGCAGCAAATGGGTCCTGCCTTCACCTCCTAAGCTCAAAATCACAACCATTGCTCAAAATTTGCTCCTTCTTTGCTTGAAATTTGGCCAGCGCTTCTGTACACCATCTGCCTAACTGCCAAATCTGTATCAATTGAATGAGCTTCTGCACACTAGGGAAATACTGAACTTGAATCAAGCTACCAACGATCCACCGAGCTTGGAGATACCACCAACACTCAAAGTTCTTGTACTCGATTTCCCCCTGACTTCACTTCTCTAATGTAATCAGATTGTTTACCACTCTCAACTCAACTCAACTCAACTCAGATCAGTACTTGATTTATCACTCTACAAACTGCCAACAATTGGGCACTGATTACAGTCAAGCCACACCCACTCAACCATAGAGAATCCAAGTGATGCTTGCCGGCCTTTGTCCACCATAGCCAGGAACTTGAAGGCTCAACATCAGAGAAGTGAGCTCTCTGGAGCTGCACTTTGAAAGTATACCCCCTGGACTCGAGCTAGGATTGAACCCTAACGGTCCCGCTGATGGCACACTTGACGGTGTGAACGGTGCAAAGTGACAGTGGGCCCCACCGTGAAGTCAGTACCCCAAACACAAATTCTAACCGTCAGAAAGTAATATCTGAGAAACTGCTGAAATAACTCTAACTACTATCACTGAAACTTTAGTGTCCAAGCAATCTAGATGCAACACTACAAATGATGTGACATGTTTGATGAATTCAACTAAAAAAATTATTGAGGCCGAGACAATTCAATTTTTGTATAGGATCTTGAACAAGAGTTTTGATATAAAATATGTGATGCTACATTATTATAGGCTATCTCACCTACTTTGGTAGTGGTCTTTAGTTTGGCTAAGCATATTGAGCTCAACATGGTAGGGAGAGAGTGGTGATATTTGTATTTGATAGGGGGATCTCATCCATAGTTATTACTTCTTCTAGAATGCACCATATTTTTTTGGCTTCAAAGGGTAGAGTTGACAACATAGATCTTATAGAGCAAGTGGAGGGCCTAGTGAAGCTAGACCCTTACCTTCATTGTTGGGTCAACAAAAACTAGTATATAAAGTTTGAGGAGAGAAATAAGAGAATGGAAGATCAAAGTGAAAGATCACATTGAGACTCTTGAATGAAGGAAACTCCAAATGCTTAGCATGAGCTTGGGCTTTGGTATTTAAAAAGAGTATACAAGGCTCTTGAGAAGCTTCTCGAGATGTTTCATAAAATTCACCTTCTTAGAGTGCTAAGCTAACCAAAAAGCTTCTCAAGAAGCTTCCTTCTACAAGCCACCTACTTGGCATGCAAGCTAAGCTAGCTGGAAACCTTCCCAAGAAGCTTCCTCCTAGAATTCACCACTTGGCATACACTTTACCCAATACTTGGAAAGTACCTATATAATTCTAAAATATTCTTATAATTCTTGGCTAATTTGGTCTATTTTCTACCTTGTTAGTCTCAACTAACTTATCTGTAAATTCCGTATTGTTATATATCCTCCACCACTAGTTGGTGATATCTTTATTACTATGGAAGCGTCAAACTCCTAGATGGTTGTTTGTGCATTGTGGAGATGAGAAAGAGGCTTTCAAGTGGCATCATGAAGGATATATCCTTTTAAAAGGACTTTTTACTCAATATGTTGTTGACGGCCATATGGAATGTGGTGATGTGCAAGAATAAAATCAACTTTATACTCCTCATGATTGCTGATAGGGGTAAGATGAGGACGGGATTGGACACAAGTGGAAAAAGAAGATGGATTAGAAATAAAGGGTTTCAACTTGGAAATATGAAAGACAAGGTAGATTAGCATGTGACTAGATAAGGCAAGTCAATAAGCAACAAGAGAGATGATTTGGGTGATATCAAATGGACCTATACAATAAGGAACATGTTTATGCACTTGGGTACTAAGTGGGAAGGGTAGGTTACTAGAAGAAAGCATGACCTTATCACCAAGTTGAAAGGTGAGATTGACTACATGGTGAGACCTACCATCATTGGCATTGTTTGCACCATCAAGTGTGCCATCAATGAGACCATTAGGGAGTAGTGTAGACCAAGGAGTATACTTTCAAAGTGCAGCTCCAGAGAGCTCACTTCTTTGATATTGAGCCTTTGAGTTCTTGGTTATGGTGGATAGAGGCCAAAAAGTGTCACCTTGATTCTCTAAGCTAGAGTGGGTATGACTTGATTATAATTAGTGCCCAATTCTTGGCAAATTATTGAGTGACAAATCAAGTATTGATCTGATAGAGTGTGATTCAAGATGTGTAAACAAATTGATTACATCAAAGAAGTGAGGTTAGGGAGAAATGCTTTAGTGGTATCTTCAAACCTTGTTGATAGTTGGCAATGAGGCAGAAGGAGGACATCAGGTGCAAGGACTGAAGGTGTTGGTGGTATTTTCAAAGCTTGTTGATAATTGGTAGTGAGGCAGACGGTGTGTAGAAGTGTTGGCCAATGTTTGTTGAGAGGACAATCATATAGAGGCTTTCAATTTTTGTTTAGAGGCTTCAAGGCATAGATCTATGGGCTATGAGAGGCTATGAAGGCCTAGAAGGGCAAGCAAGGTAGCTTGCTAGTGCAAGGCTAGCTATTTTGGTCATTGTTTGGTAATATTTGCCCACCTTGCTAGATTATGTGCAATAGGGTTTAATGCCTAGATCTTTGGTCCCTAGATTGGTGCCCTAGGCAATTGGTCCATCTTCACTTGTTGTCCTAGTGACTTTTCCACTATTATCTATACACTTGTAGCTTTGGTTAGGATAGACAATTTGATCCCATTCTTAGTGATCTTGGTAGCTTAGGAAATGGATAACTCCTATTATGTCAAATGCCAAATGGTGGCAAAGTAAATCTAGTGTTGATTTATGAGATAGAGGGTTTATGTTTAGATTTCTTGTAATTAGAACTCCTCCATTCTTTGCTTTGTGTTTGTACACCATGTTTGTGTGAGGTGCCCTAACTTTAGAGCGTTGGTGCTTTGGTGTGCTCTTGGTAGTGAGGTTGGAATGATGCCCAATCAGATTACTTGTGTTTCTTTCCAATGAGGCAAGAAGTGATGACCTGAAAAACATGAGAGTGCATGTTGTGATGGCAAGTTATATGTTGCTCTTTGGCCTAATGCAGTTCTTGTAATTAGAGCTACATTAATGGATGATGTTTGGTTGGTACGTTGGCACCTGGTAGTGTTGGCACTTGGTGGTGATTCTTGGTGGGGTACTCATGGTGGGGTACTCATGGTGGTTATGGTTATGGGTTGCAACTTCCAATTAATTTATCACAACAAAGTTCTTTGGCAATTTTGGAGGAGATAGCATTGTAATACATAGTGGGTTTACTCGGAGTGGCTCTTGGTATTAGCTTGTATCTTAGGTCCTAGTGAGAGAGGAGATTGACTCTAAGTTAGAGTTTGACACAAGAGTTGATTCAATTGAGAGTGCACTTGATGTGTACACACTATTCTTGTGGCACATAGACAAGATTTATGGGGCTTCTAAAGACCTCTAGGCATTACTCTAGTAAAATGAGTACCATTGAGTTGGATGACTTCTTCTATGAGTTTGATAATTGGTGTGATTTGCAGCAGATGTGGAAATTGACTTTGTTCACACTCTTCATGGCATGGAAGGAGTTGTTTCAGCACTTAGAGTGTCCGCCAATGGACCACTACCATGAGTTCAGGAGAGCTCATTTGGAGGAGATTGAGCTATGGAGACAATATTGGTCTCTAAACTATGTCTCCATTACTTCAAGCTTGGTTTCGGGGGGTAGATCAACAATACCCACAAGTTCTAGCTTTAGTAGCATTGGTGGATCTCTTGGAGATTATGCTACTACAAGTGGAGGTACTACTATAAGGGGTGGTTTAGGATTGGAGTTTAATCCCATGGTGGAGTTCTTCTAATTTTTGATGCAGAATTACCAAGGAGTGCGGACTCACAAGCTAAGGAGCTTGTAGGAGTTCCAATGGAAAGCTAAAGAGAGTTTATGTGAGGTATATACTTGCATAAGACGGCTGATGAATTTCTCAAGGAGTTATTGAGGCCTAAGCAGTCCAATTTTGGTATGGGATTTTGGACAAGGAGTTGCAATGTAGAGTACGTGATGCTACATTGTTATACACTACTTTGCTTACTTTGGCAATGGTCTTTGGTTTGTAACACTCATTTGTGCATGTGTGTGGTATTATGATATTTAGCTTGGTATTACAAATAATTGAGAGATATTATTTATATAGAGATAAAGGATGGTTCTACATTAGTCATGATTATCTAAAGTTAGTCATAGCTAAGATAGAGAGGACCTTGCTTTAGAGGAAGTAGAAAAGATGATCACCACTATTTTGGATTCTAGTGTATTGACTTGGTATTATTCCTAGGTGTTTGGCTTTGAGGAAAGAGTTGAGAACTCTTGGGCCTGTAAGCCTTTTTGTTTTGGATTCTTCTATAGTCCAAGGAAAGCCCATGTGAAGGAATCATTGACTTAGTGGTTGGGCCAAGATAAGATCACATGCTTAGTGGAATATGCCTATGTGGATGGATATTCCTTTATACTTTTTGATTTTACTTGACTTTTAGCCTAGTAACTTGAGTTATTCTAATAATTAGTAATTTTAGTGCGTAATTATTTCACAAGTATATAAACTAAGGATGAGGAGGTAGTCATCATCCTTTCATTTGCAACTATCTCTCTCTCATTAAGTTTTCTAGTGAGCAATATCTTGAGTCTTGTAGTGTTAGCCTCGGAAGAGTATGATGGAGTTAGGGTTCCTTGCCTTCTTAGTCATGATGCGCTACCATAATAGCCATTAGAGGTTCATCCTGAGTGAGAGACAAACCAGCTCACAAGTTTGGCTAAGCATATTGTGCTCAACATGGTGGAGGAGAGAGTGATGACATCTAGATTTGGTAGGGAGACCTCATCCATAGCTATTACTTGTTCCAAAGTGCACCATGCCATGTTGGTTTCCAAAGACAGGGTGGACAACTAAGATCCTATGGAGCGAGTGGAAGGCCTAGTGTAGCTAGACCCTTACCTTCATTTTTGGGTCAAGAGTAGGTAGTGAGTGGTGGTTTTGCTTGTTGGATTGTGGTGGACCTCACCATAGGAGAGAGTGCATTCAAGGCAATGGACCTAATACATGTGGTGCACCATCACCAGTATAGAGATAGTGTGAGCATTGCCATAGATTTGGTCATACTAGTGACCAATGCTTTGACCTACACCCGGAGTTACGGAGTGGTAGGGCTGCTATGGTAGGTGCTAGAGGAACTCCAGGTCATGGAGGACAAGGTGGTAGAGGTGGTGGTAGAAGATCCACACTTGGTAGGGGTGCAATATCTACCCTTACTTTTGGTACAACCATGGCTGCTCAAATCAAGCAATTGGAGCAAAGATTAGTTAGCATCTTAGAGGTGATCAAATTCAAGTGTTGAGGCTTCCACCTCATAGTAGGTGATAGAGATGTCTTAGACTTCATGTGAGGAGTAGCACAAGTGGATGCATTTTTCACAATAACTAGGAGTGCAGAACATGCTCTAGAGTCTAGAGGAGCATCAATGGATCTGGACTCATAAAGAGGAGAGGCTGGTAGATAGGTCAAACTTCCCTAGTCTTTAACACTCTTTGAGGCACTATAGATGACATCCATGGCTCCTAGACATCCAAATCTAGGTGTGGTAGATGGTGATGGGTTGCATGATAGACTACCTATTAGTGAGCCACCTGCTCCTACACAAATTGAGTCTAGCACAATGTTGGGTGTGGCCTACTTGATTATGCGCTTTTCATTATTCTCAGCCAGTGACATGTTAAAATTGGGATTTGACCCAATCCCAATGTCTGGTTGGTTGTCATGCTTTGTGAGAGTAGGGATGATATGGTCTGTACTACTAGAGCAAAGGTGGTGGATAATGGAGCTAACTTGGTTGAGGAGCACAAGATCTGCTCAACGACTAGTGGTTTATGGCAGGCGACAATGGCTAGATTGGAGGAGTTACCAACTAAACCGGCCTTTAAGTGAGCACAGTTTACATTTGGAGTTGTCCTATTGGATAACTAGTGGAGGATTTTTCATTTTTTGGACCTTCAAGGAAGGTATATACACCAAAAGGGTCTTACTAGACTCTAGTACAAAGCCTCTTATGTTGGGGAAGGCTGCAGTTGTTGGTTTGGAGTTACAAAAGACCGATATGGAGAGGTGTCCATTTCAGATCCAAACATCTCTAGGTGGTGGTTCTACACAATACATCACATGTGGAGAGCTTGTTGTTTAGATTTAGCCCGGTCATCTGACCAGTAGCTCTATGGTGATAGCTCAGGCCATTGCGACCGTAGTTGAGTCATATGATATGTTAGTTGGAGGAGTAGTGTTATACCCCATGGGTTTCAATATTGAATATGAGGAGGAGACAACCTCTTATAGACTAGGTAGGAAATTAGGTGAGAGATATGTATGTCACCTACTTGTATGCTTTAGTAGTGCTAGTCTTGGCTCACTACAATTAGAGACCGTTGCAACATTAGTTTCAACTTTCAATGGTTTTGTTACTTGGCTTGATTATTTATTGGAGGAAAATGCCCATGCAAAGGATACTCTAGTACCAAAGGAGATCACTCAAATTTGGAGTATGGGTAGGATTGTTACATCCGTCTTTGTTGTTCCTTTGTGGAGTTTAGAGGAGGCATTGCAACAACATGTGCAGTTGGTGCAATCAATTGGTGCAATAGGCTTAAAGTGGAGCATTGTACCACCAAGAGACAAGTGTGAGGATGAGCCTCCAAAGTCAATTACCTTGATACCTCTAGATACCATACTCATTGCTTGGTAGTATCCAATAGAGGAAGTATGCCTATTGGAGTTGTTTGATAGGATTAATACTAGACTAGTTGTGGTACTATAGGTGGGTATACAAGTACAGAGGTACTTGTATGATGAGAGAGATGAGACTACTAGGTGAGTCTCTCTACATCATGTGACACACTTGGCCTATTGGTATCTTGAGTTATTACTGATGTCAGCAATGAGGGGTTACTAAAAGTACCCTACCAATAGACATTTCCTTGTTGAGTGCACATGATTTGGAGAGACATGGTCCTATTCATTTGGTGATTTGTGGATGGCCATGTTAGGGACATACATATGCTGGCCGAGGTTTGGATCTTCAAGATCCACATTGTGGTGTGTTTTGGGAGATGTTAAATATACTACAACATCTCTAGGTTCATCATTTGGCTTCTCCAGCTTACCTTTTGGAGAATGTTCCTTTGATGGTTGATTCCCAAGTGGTGGCAAGTAGACATCAAGTCTATTTTTGGATGGGACCTACCATGTTATTAGATGCAGCTAGAGTGGGATCATGGGCTTATTTTCTTTGTCTTTGGTGGATAACCTCTTACCTAGAGAGGTTCTACAACACACTTATGATGGTATTCAACAACTTGACCACCTTACTATTGATGAAATTTTGGATGTTGGGTGCCAATCTCAAACGGTAGTAGTGGCTAAGAGGTCACCTATGGTAATGGTGAACCTTGTTAGACAGCCCAAGGTCACTTTTCCCTCAATCATGAGTTTCCTATGCTCTCATGCTTTTTGAGAAGGAGGTTGTGGACTTGTTTAAGACTCATAATTACAATAGTTGGTGAAGACCAACGCCGATGAGAGAGAGAGGCAATGGGTTTTTGCACCGGTATTACCGCTATTCTAATAGTGTTAGAGACATTCAAGCATTAAGTGTTAGGTCAAGCTATAGACCTAAACTATTTGACTTGGATTGTGAGCCTTGGCTTGGCAAAGTAGCATAAGATGCGCTTGATAGGTATCACCACTTAGACACTTGTGAGCTTTATGCCCATCAAGACAATTCAAGCACATGTTGGGGGCAATGGACCAAGTGGATGAGGTATTCTTTGGATACAGCCAAGGGCTACTAGAGAAAGTAGTCTAGGCTACTTGGAGTCCATCCATATGAGCATGGTCTACTTGGGATGCATCAAGAGGATGTATGGAGCTTACAACCAGATTGGAGGGAGTTTTTCATATAGAGGTTGGGACCTCTAGTGGTTACGAGCATGACACTACTACTCCCAAGGGCCCAATGTAGCAGCCAATCAGTATATCTTCTACTCTTACGATAGTTACAAAGGATATTTGGGAGCTAGATCTTGGACCCAAGCTTACAAGAGGGGAAAGATGAAGAGTTTGTAGGTTCTTGAGGAGCTACATGAGTTTTTTTGTCTTCAATATGAGGGATTTGGATGCTCTAAAATAACTTGGTATTCATATTGAGCTGACTAGAAATACATTAATTTTCCTACATCCTTATTAATATAGTGACATGGAGAGAGCATTGATTTAGAGCCGGAGTAGAGACCTTTTTGAATCTGGTTTGGTAGAGATTTCACATGGAGAGTATGCATCAACTACAATGATGCCAACCAAGAAGGATATGCATGGCAAATACACAATTAAGCGGATGTGTGAAGATTACCGTCTTATCAATGGATAGACTAGGGTTGATTGGTATGCCATGCCTTTGATGTAGTTGGGCATGCAAAGGTTTTCAGTACTTTGGATCTTCAAGCATGATATCATCAATTGCCAAATAGGGAGGAAGAAAAGTCCAAGATAAAATTTTGGGCTATTTATCCTCACGGTAAGGATTTACTATATCAATGTAGGTTCTTACCATTTGGGTTTAAGAATGCTCCTATTGAGTTCTAAAGGGTCATGGATAGGATCCTAGCTAGATTGGATTTTACTTGGTGCTATATTGATGGCATTTAGGTCTATAGCATTGCTATGGAGGAGCATGAGAGACATTTGTTGGAGATGTTTGAGAGGTTGAGATCCCATGGACTCAAATTACATCTTGGGAAGTGTAGATTCTTCCATGAGCAGGATGAATATTTAGGTCATATTATCTACCTTAGAGGACTTGGTGTTCAACAAACCAAGGTGGAGGCTATTGCACATATTCCTTGGCCTACGGATGTGAGTAGAGTGTGAGCATTCCTTGGGTTGGTGAACTTCTATTGCCACTTGCTAGAGGTTTTAGTGCCATTGCCAAGGTGTGACAACCCTACAAGTATCACTTTTGCAGTAATTAGGTAAATAAAAGTTTGTTCACATAGAGATATAAGTCAAAAGTGGTCAAATATGAAATTGAAATCAAATATCAAATATCAAATATGAATATAAATAGTAACAATGTAGTTCTTCTTGAGTTATTCTTTAGTCTCTTAGGTAGAAACCACAACCTAAAAGAGAGTAACAAGCACTGATCACAATCTTGTCATAAATTACAAACTCATAATCACAATACTATCCAATCTTTCTAAACCAACTTCGATTGTGATGATTTAGATTCTCTAAAAGATGGCTACTTCACTACAAAACAACTTTACCTCAAAATTGTGCTCCACTCCTCAACTGAAGGCACAAATTCCTTGATTGAAATTGATTCATATTAAACTCACGATGTACTCACAAATGAAAAATACTACCAACACTATAACTTCTCTCAAATCTATCAAGGCATTGCTTTAATTGCACTTCACTCACAATCAAACACATAGAATGAAGATCAAGGCTGTGGAATCTAGTAACGAACAAGCACACTAACTTCCACTTCAAAATTCTATACACACTCACAAACACAAGCACAAACTTGATAATCGGAATTAAGCTCAAGCAACAAGCACCAAACTTAGCACTTCACTTTATCTATCTTCAAAAGTTATGAATACTAAACAACATTACACTACAAATGCCTCCCTTAAATAGGCAGAGCACTTTGATAATTAACTAACAACTATACCATTTCCTAACAACATTACCAACTTATAGATGCAAAATGACAATGCACCTCTTTATATCTACCTCTTCCTATCTCAAATCTATTACTACTCCGATCTTATGTCAACATCTACTTTGGCTTCCAAACCCAATGTTCCTTCACAAATATCTCCTTCTTTGGGTCTATCTAATTCTACTACATCCCTTATTAATTCTATCACTTCTTTACTACAATCTGCAATTGAGACCACGGGTAATCTCTCTATCTCTTTATCTTCTAACCCACTCTTTTTGAATGTCTCAAATAACTGATCTGAAGACACCTACACTCCTACTTCTATTTCTTTGCATCAGATTTCCTTTCCGGATTCCAAATTTCATCTAACTCTTGCTATATCTAATCCAATACAAGCATTCTCTTCTGCTTCTAATATCTTTCTATCTACCCAATCTCTCAAACTAATTAGTAATTTATTCAACTATACATCCTTTGCTTTCTTCTTCCTCGTCTCCTACACTAGCAATTTTAACTTGTGCAGTCTTGCTTCTTCTAACTAAACTTCAGATACCATGATAGGCATCACCTTCACTCTCACAACTACATCCTTGACTGGCTCCTACCTTGGTGTCTATAGCTTCTCTCTCTCCACTAACAACTCCTCCCGATACATCTTCACCTCATCTTCCAACTCAACCTTTAATGCTTCACTCTCCTTCACACTCTGCCCAAGTTGCTCTTCCATTCCTCTAATCAACCCACGCAATTGCTTCTCCTCACAATTTTGCATAGTTAACTCCCTTTGCCAAGCTGGATCTTTCTTTGCTGCACTTGTCTTCAAGCTCTCCAACTCTTGTCCCATTACTGCTGCCATTGCCTTCAAATAAATGACTTCTACTTGTGTGTCATGCACTTCTGCTCTCAAGGTCTTAGTCTTCACCATTTGCTCCTTCAAATCTTCTTCTTGCTTTGTCATGGCTTATCTTCTCTTCACAAAGTCTTCCGTTAGGCTCTCAATCTCCTTCTTCCTAAGCTCTACCTCAGTCTTGAGTTATGCTAATTCCTGCTCTCCACAAATTAACTTTCTTCTCAACTCCAAAATTTCTTCACTCATATACTTCATTATTGCCAATTCATCTTTCAATTATGAGTGATCTCTTCTCAACTCTTCCTTCTTCTTCTTCAACTATAAGAACAAGGGACAAACTATCTGCGATAAGGACTCTACCCCATCAAAGACTCTTGAACTCTTTGGTTCTTCAGATAATACACTCCTCGCTTCTTCTATAGGAGCTTTACTCCAAAGTCTTAATCTACTCATTCTCAGGAGCATTTCATCCAAGCTTTCTTCCTTTTCCACTATTGGGCTTACATTGCTCGTTTTTGCATTGGTAATAAGAACGCTTCTCCTCAATCTTCTACCCTTTTGGAACTTCAACTTTGGCTTGGCTTTTGGAGTCTCTTCTATCTTTGTGCTTGGAAATTCTGGACACAAAATGTCTCCTCTTCCCATGCAATCAATTGCTACATGGAACTCTTGTTCCTTTGTATCAATATCATCTTCACCTTGTTGTTGAACTTCCATTTCACCCTCACTTCTGCTGCTCGGCCCTTTGCTCCGTAGCATAAGCTCTGGTTCTTCTTCTTCTCCCAAGTCTTCTGACTTGTACTCAGCTTTGCCTTTTGACTCCTCTACCTCAAACGACTCATTGATCACTATGATGTCTTACCTTGGGTTCATCTTCCTTGTCTTTCTAGGCTGGACCGGTGACATACTCTCCTCAGGACAACTTCTCTTCTTCATCTTTGGGATATTAACTGCTATCCTCATGTGTTGCACTATTCTTGCATAGTGATTATCATTACTTTGGATGTGTTAGATATACTTTTGTTCCTCCTCATCCATTGCTTTTTGTAAATCTGATGAAAGTGAAACACCATCTTCCTTTGCTCTATCTCCTTCATCAGGTTCAACTCAAAGTAGAAATGTGCAACAAATGTAATAGAGAGCATCTTGATCTCTCCAACACCACACCATCTACCACATTCTTTGGTAAAAACACTTTGCCCAATTCACTAGTGCTCCTACAAACATTTGATGGAAAAACACTGCTTGGTGCTTCATCACGTATGTAGTGAAATTAGGCTTGAAGAGTGCCATCATTGCCCCAATGATACTTCACATAACCGGGTTCCTATAGGTATCAACTTTGTACCAATTCTTTGTGCACGGCATGGTGAAGGAATTTTGGATTTCATTAGTCTCCTCCGTAGGCTCTACCTCCCTAAGGAATGTAGCCCTCATTTCCTCACTAGCCTCTCTTTCCAACACCAATCTTGAATCCAACTCTGTCTATCAAGCCGAATTGCCTTGCTTCTCTTCATTCTTGGGTCCCTCCTCACAATCACTTAAAGCTACTTATGCCATGAACCTTGGAAAAATCAAGTTCCAGTTCCAAGCCAAAAAAGTGATCTGAAGTCTATTCAAAACTTTGATCTTGGCTATCATGTCTAACCTTCAAATTACCAGATTTCTTACTGCATGTGAAGGACTCTTCTTCTCACCCTTCTTTGGCATCGTGCAATATTTAATGCATGGTAACTAAAAGATAATTCTACCAACTCCTAGTCTCAAGATCCTAACTCCTTCAAGATTCTTAAACATCAAATTATTGATTGGCTTTGCTACAAGCACTCCTTTGGGTCAACTACTCAGTGACTTAGGATACTTGTATAACATTTCAAAATTCCCTTGACAAAAGTCTTGAATTTATAGTTCTTTGTTGATTGATCATTCCTCCATCACTCTTCATTGAAACTCACATCTTCTACATGAGTTCATCTTGGCACTTTCAAGTTTAGTCATTTACGTCTTAGCCATTTTCTTACTTGTACTTTCTTGATTGAAAAACTTGAAGGAAAGTTGTTATGACATCTTTGCATTGGGTTGATCACCCCAAGGTGAAGTTTCCTTACTTTTGGTTTCTTTGTGCCACGTCTAATCCAAGTACTTCTATCTTGACACAAAGTCACTTTACTTTGGGTTTCAATCCAAAGATAGATTCTTCTTCTCTTAACGCCATTTGGGTTCAATAAAACTTCATTTGTACACTTCTTCAAAATAGGAAAAAAATATGTGGGTACCACACAAGGCCTTGATGAAGTTGACCAAGCTTACACATAAGTGGTTTTGGAGAGATGAGCAAGAGAGAGCTTTTATAGAGCTCAACAAGAGATTTATTGAAGTCTGCTCCTATTTTAAAGAGACCAATCAAAGGACAACCATTTTAGGTTCTCACTAAATGGAGTATGTTGTGACTTGGAGCAGTGCTCACTAAGCATGATAATGAAAGGAGGGAGTTTATGGTAGCCTATGATAGTCTCTCCAACAATTTAGCAGAGGTAAAGTATAGTTCATATGAGGGAGAGTACTTGGCAACAATATGCACAAAATACATTTCTAATGTTACCTATTTGGTAAAATTTACTAAACCAAAACCCCTTTACTCTCATCACTAATCATCAGCCACTGAAGTGGTTGATGGAGCCCAACAAGCTTTCATGGAAGCTTGCACTATAGACCTTGATTTTATGGTTTCATGGTTATCCATAGACTTGGATTGGTGAATCATTATGCAAATGGGTTGAGTAGAAACCCATGTCCCAGCCAACAAGATCAGACCAAAGCATGTAGGCATGGTGAGACAGATGAGGAGTTGGTGCTAGGTTGGCATGCACTTGCCTTTCTTTGTATATTTTTTGAGGCTTTGGTGGTATCTCTTTTAGCACATGCAAGAGGAGTTATTAAGGTCATAGATCTTGAGAGTGGAGATAGTGGTATAGTTCAGTGAGACATTCATGATGATGTCTTAGTGATGGACTATCCTTGCATTGGTATTTTGGGTGGCACAATTGGGGCCAAGGAGAGAGGCCATGTTCTTTAGCAAGCCAGACAATTCAGATTGAAGGGCAAACACCTTCTGCATGTATGGGAGGATGGTAGAGTGCAAGTAGTACTACTTCCATCCCAAAGACCACAATTGGTCCATCATGCTCATGAGGAGCTAGGACATTTTGGAGTAAAGCATACATATAGCTTACTCTAGATTCATTATTAGTGGTGCATTAGGAGACTATTGTATATTATTTTGTGGTTTGTGACCAAGTTAGAGCATCATTTCATGCTCCTACACCACAATTACACCCATTACCTATCATGGGATTGGGTTATTGTTGGAGTTTGGACTTTGCTGGACCTTTACCATTGATTGTGAGAAATCATCGATATGTTTTGATTATGGTGGAGCACTTCTCCAAGTGGATCAAGCTGGTGACACTTCTTGATAAGTCCAATGAAGGGACTGCTTTCTTGTTCCTAGATTAGGTTGTAAGTCATTTTGGTGCACCAATTGAGGTTTTGATTGATTAGAGTACAAAGTTTTTGGGGGAGTTTTAGGTCTTGTGTGACAAGGCTTTGATTGATCATCATACTACCTCCCAAGATCACCCTAAAGCAGATGGCTCAGCAAAGAGAGTGGTTCAGATGGTGTCGTATGGAAATAATCTAGGTGGGACATTGGTGCCATTTGGTGTGAGAGTTTTTTCTTATGTTACAATGAACTTAGCATTTTTTAATGTTATTGTGTCTTGAAAGTTATTTACGTTACTATGCCTTGGGAGTCATTTTATGTTACCTTGTCTCAAGAGTATTTTGTATGCTATGGTAAAACTTGGAAGTTGTTTTGTGTTACTATAAGCTCGGGAGTTTCTTTTATGTTTCATAAGTTTGGGAGTTCTTTTTAAGCTACATAAGCTTGGGAGTTTTGTGTGTTGTATAAGCTCAAGAAGAGAGGAATTTACAGGGATTTGGGAATAGCAAGAATGTTTCAAAGGAAGGGATTTTATTTAGATAAAGAAAGAGAGAATATCAAAGGAGTTGCACTGAAAAAGGAGATATCAAGGGAAGCTTCAAAAGGGACAATAGGAGCAGTGAAGAAAAGAGTTTTGAGGGAGAAAGGTTTGGACAAGAGGGATGACAAGGGAATGTTCCCAAAGGAAGAGCTTGTGACAAGGCAAAGGAGAATTATCAAAAGGGGAAGAGTCTGGCTACAGGCAAGGAACATAAGAAGGAGGAGACCTTAGGCCTAGACACAAGAGAGAGAAATTTTTCGAAGGTAAGGGTTTGTGACTTGTGTGACAAGAGGGCAAAGCACCAAGAGATAAAGGGGTTCAGCCTATTGGATAGAAGAATTTCTGAAGAGATAAGGGTTATTCCAAGACTATGCTAAGAATGAAGCATTGAATGAGTGAGTGAGGTATGGACAGGGGAACTTTTGAGGGAAGGTTTGGACTGAACGGGGAGAGAGAAGGTAGAGATATTAGAAGCGGTCTGGCTTGAAAGAGGAAAGAGATTTTTGGGGCAAGTGTTATTTGTGATAGGGAGAGGAGAAGAATTTGAAGGAGTTAGGCTAGGACAAAGAGGAAGAAAGGGAAGGAAATTATCAAGAGATTGGTGACTGGGAAATAGGAAAAGACAAAGGAAATATCAAAAGAGGAGAGGTTGAACCAGAGAGAAGGAGGATTGAGGAAGGGTCTAGGGGTAGAAGAGAGAATATCAAAGGAGTGAAGATAGGTCTGGACAGCCAAAGAACTCCCAAAGGAGAAGATTTGTGATTTTGTGAGAAGGAAGGAAAAGGGCAGAGCATCAAGAGATTTGTGATTCTATCACAAGAAGTGAGGGAAGAGCAAAAAACTTTGAGAGGAAGGAGCCTGGCCTATAGATAGAGAGAGAATAAATTTTGAAGGGAAAGGGTTAAGGACTTGTGACAAGGAAGAGCAGAGAATTTCAAGAGGGAAAGATTTTTTTGAGAAAAAGCTTGGCAGTTCTGGGGTTTTAAGAGTGCTGCACGGACATAAAATTTGAGATAAAACTTGGCTTGTGTAGGGATTTGGAGTGAGAGTGCTATATGGACAGAAATTTTGAGAGAAAGCTTGGCTTGTGTAGGGATTTAGAGAGAGAGAGAGAGAGAGAGTGCTACTGGAAGGGATTTTTGAAGGAGAGACTTGGCTGTATAGGAGCTTGGAGAGTTTGGACAGGAAGGGAAAGAGAAATCAAAAAGGGCTTTGAGAGAGAGGGCTGCAGGAAAGGATTTTTGGAGGAGAGACTTGACTATGCAGGGGTTTTGGAGAGTCTAAACAGAGATGGAAAGAGAGAATTGAAAGGGCTTTGGGAGAAGTGGCTGCAGGAAGGGATTTTTGAAGGAGAGAGCTAGCTATGCAGGAGCTTGGAGAGTCTGGACAGGAAGGGAAAGAGAAAATTGAAAAGGGCTTTGAGAGAGAGGGTTGCAGGAAGGGATTTTTGAAGGAGAGACCTGGCTGTGCAAGGGTTTTGGAGAGTCTGATAGGGAAGGAAAGAGAGAATTGAAAGGGCTTTGGGAGAGGTCGCTGGATGAAGGGATTTTTGAAGGAGAGACCTAGCTGTGCAGGGGTTTGGAGAGTCTGAACAAAGGAGAGATAGGGGAGTTTTGCTTCAAGAGAAAGGAAGGATAGGGAGAGATTTGGAGAGGAAGACTTGGCTGTGCAAGGGGTTTTGGTGAGAGTGCAGCAAGGACAGAAATTATCAAAGGACATAAGGGTTTGTAGGAGAGGATTCTTGGAGATGAAAAGGGATTTGTGAAGGCTTTGTGTGGGTTGTGACAAGGCTAGAGGAATAATCAAAGGACTGAAGGGTTGGCAAGAAGAAAAAGCTTCAAGAGGAAGACCTGGACATGGACAAGAAGAGGAAAGGAATATTTTGAGAGAGCAAAGGCCTAGACAGAGGAGAGGAGGCTTCTTGAAGGGAAAAGGAGTTTGTGTCTTGTGAGATAGGAAGAGTGACAATTTTCAAAAGGCAAATAGAGTTGGCTAACAAGGACAAGAGAGAAATTCAAGAGGAAGATCTGGACAAGGATAGACGAAAGAGAAGTTAGAGAGAGAGGAGGAAGGTCTAGACAAGGGAACCTTTGAGGGGAAAGTCTGGACTGACTAGGGAGATTGAAAGAGCAGAAATTTTTGAAAAGAAATCTTTTGGCATGTAGAGAGGAAGAATATTCAAAAGAGAAATAGAGTTGGCTAACAAGGACAGAAGAGAAATTCAAGAGGAAGACCTAGACAAGGACAAAGGAACAAGAAGTTAGAGAGAGAGGAAGAAGGTTTGGACAGGGGAACCTTTGAAGGGAAAGTTTAAACTGACCAGGGAGATTGAAAGAGCAAAAATTTTCAAAGAGAAGGCTTTTGGCATGTAGAGAGGAAGAAATTTTCAAGGAAATAGGGCTAAGTAATAGGGACAGAGGAGAAAGCTTTGAGGGGAAGACCTAGACAATGATAGGAAAGGAGAAGGAAAATTTTCAAAGAGCAAAGGCATGTGCAGAGGTTTTGAGAAAGAGTGCTTGTTGTACAGGAGAACTAGAGAGAGGCTTAAGGCTTGTGTGTGCAAGAACAATAGGGAAGAACAATCAATGTGAAGGCTTGGCTGCAATAGAGGCCTGAACAAAGAGAGGGCTTTGCTTTGAGGAGAAGGCATGAGCAGGGGAGAACAAAGAGAAGGAGAGTTCTTGAGCAAATAGGGCTTGAATAGACAAGGAAGGAGAGGAGAATTTTGTAGAGACAAGCTTGAATAAGAGAGATAGAAGGATAATTTTTGAGAGAAAGGCCTAGACAGAGATAGGAAGGAGAAGTTCTCAAAGAGTTGGAGCTTGGTCTGAACTGGACATGATAGAGGAAGAGAACATGTTGATAAGAAAAGGGTTGAACTTGGCTATATTTGATTCTTTCTTTCCTACTTGAACAGGTGTAGAAACTTAGAATAGATCATTGTATTATCCTAGATCTGGTTGGCTTTCCCAAGTGGACTTATAAAGTGTGAGGCTTGATGGTACACTAAAAGCTGTGTGGCTCTTATGAATGAATGTGTTTACTATATATTGTGAAGAGTATCAAGAAGAATGAACTCCACTCTTGGAGCTTCCAGTCCGGGATGTGCAAGCGGATTAAGTCATTGATCTGTTTGCTCTAAATTGAATCTGGCCATAGCTTGTGATTTGGTAGACAAACCCCACCAGATCCAAAAATCTCAAACACAAAAATTTAACAACACATGAACATGCATTAGTGGTACATGAAGGTGAACGTTAACCTGCTGAATTCTACATAAAAGAAAAACCTTAAGAAGAGTCTTGTATTGGGAGCTATTGTAGACCAGTTGTTCCAGCAAGAAGGAGACTGCCATCCAAACAAGAGTGGAGATAGTGTCAAACCATAAGAAGCTTTCGAGTCATTCACAAACGATGATTGAAATATGATGGTTGGAGAATCCTTGAAATCTTATTCTTCATCTTCATAACCATGATAAGATGGAAATTTTTTACTATGTAAACAGTATATAGGGAAAAATAGATCAATAAATTCATCAAAAGTATTTGACCTCAAGAATCTAACAAGGAATTGCAACTTGTAACAACATGGTGTCATTCAAATTTATAATATCATGGCAAGAACTGGTCAATCTCACAAGGATACAAGTTGGGTATGACTAAAAATGAGGTAAAAGTGTCACAAAGTTAACAATCTATTGTTTTGTATTGAACCTCTTGGGAAAAGATATCTCCAAAAGAGTGTAGTCTCACCCTTGTTGGTGTACTAGAAAAAAAGTATGATTATTGATCATTTCCATGGCAACTATAGTCCAAGGGACTCTTGAAGATGATAGATCATTTGTGATGAAGATAACTTTGCCCAAGAATTTCCTTGCACTCCAATAAGCCCAACCAAATTCATGCTTACTATCATCATAATCCTTCTACAATCTACACTATGCACCACTATAATGAACATCATGTTGTACAAGATAGACCTACCTCAAAGGGTCTCACAAATAGTTGAATAGAACATGCAAACTAAATTAGAGTTAGATCTCCCAAGGGTCCTATCTCTTTGTCATCTATGTTTATAACATAATGTACTACCTTTCTAAGAAGGCACTACTTTATAGGAGAGTAGAATTATTCCTACTACTTAGTATCCCAATTCATGGTACTTAATGATATCTATGCCTATGAAATTCCATTACAATATCACTCCTAGCCTATGTAGAGCCATCAAATTAGTGTCATATTTTAGATGACATTAAATGTCATCTATCATATTTGTGTCATCATCTTGTATTGGATATTATGCTGATGGTGTTTTGTGAGATCCACTCTCCATCTCAACACATTCTAATGTTGTCCCATTGGCTACCCTAGTGTGTTTGTCCCTTTCTTGAAGGCTCATGGTGGAATCTTCTTACTTTAGCTTTTGATCTTCTACTTCTTGCTGTTGCATTTCCTTAGCCGACATAGAATCTTGGTTGGTTTGTGTCTCCATAATGACATCTATGATATTCTATGAGCTGGCTTGTCTCTCAATTAGGATGAACCTATGATTGCTATTATGGTAGTGCACCATGGACTAAGAAGGCAAGGAACCCTAATTCCATCTTACTCCTCCAAGGCTAACACTCCAAGACTCAAGATATTTCTTACTAGAGAACTCAATGAGAGAGAGAGATAGTTGCAAATGAAAAGATGATGAGTACCTCCTCACCCCTAGTTCATATACTTATGAAATAATAATGCACCAAAGTTACTAATTATTGGAGTAACTAAAGTTACTAGACTAAATGTCAAATAAAAGTAAAAAACCTAAAGGAATATCCATACTCATGGGAATATTCTCCTAAGCATGTAGTCTTGTCTTGACCCAACCACTAAGTGAAAGATTCCTTCACATGGGCTATCCTTGGACTATAACAGAATCCAAAACAAAAAGGCTTGTGGTTCTAAGAGTTCTCAACTCTTTTCTCAATGCCAAACACCTAGGAATAATACCAAGTCAATACACTAGAATCTAAAATAGCAGTGCTCATCTTTTCTACTTCCTCTAAAGTAAGATCCCCTCTATCTTAGCTATGACTAACTTTAGCTAATCATGACTAAGGTAGAACCCTCATTTATCTCTATATAAATAATAATTCTCAAGTACTTGTAGTACCAAACTAAATATCAATACCATACACATGCACAAATGGGTGTTACAGTTCATAGTAGGACACTTAGGTTGGTGAGGTTTGGAGAAGAAGACATGCATTAGTGTAGGTGCTTTCTTTAGAACCACAATGGGAGCCTTGTTTTCATCTTCCACTGGGGCTCTCCCTTTGTCCTTTGTAACTTTATTGAGAATTGGTGATGATTGCACATCATCATTCATTACCTACTTTGATATTTTGCATCTAGTGAAAAGATGTGCATAAACAAGTTGTTGTTGCTTGACCAGTTCATGTTTATGGAGCCAAAGTGACCTTCTTCTATCATAGAGGCCTTGTTTCCACCCTATCTCTTGGCTTTGCCATTCTACTTTCACTTGATGAAACTTCAATAACTTTATTTATCTTTCATTTCTTGGAGACCATGGTTTTGGCCTTTGTCATAGTTACCTTCTTACTAATCACAATGGTGTTATAGGATTCTTTGATAGGTAAAAAATTCTTGGTATAGGGATACTGCTTGTCTGCATTGTGATACTTCATTATTTCCTTGGCCAAATTGGGGTGTCCATTGAGGTAGACCCCAATGGTAAAAGTCAATTCAAAGTTTCTCCTTCTCCTCATTTGTTAGAAAGCCCATTCCACCCTACAATGAAGGGTGCTATGAATGTGGCTACTCCTTATTCCATGTCCTCCAATAGCTCATTTCCTTGTTCAAAAAACATCCACCCCTAACTCACAAGTTTCTCTTTGTGCAGAAGTTGGAAGAAAATAGCTTGGTTGAGATTGACATACAAGAAACAAATTGGGGTGTCCATTGAGGTAGACCCCAATGGTAAAAGTCAATTCAAAGTTTCTCCTTCTCCTCATTTGTTAGAAAGCCCATCCCACCCTACAATGAAGGGTGCTATGAATGTGGCTACTCCTTATTCCATGTCCTCCAATAGCTCATTTCCTTGTTCAAAAAACATCCACCCCTAACTCACAAGTTTCTCTTTGTGCAGAAGTTGGAAGAAAATAGCTTGGTTGAGATTGACATACAATGTTTCTTTTTGATTAAAACAACTTTACGATGGATTTTGTCACAATTGGCACACATACACACACACACACACACACACACACACACACACACACACACACACACACACACACACACACACACACACACACACACACACACACACACACACACACACACACACACACACACACACACACACACACACACAAACACAAAATTTTACACCCATGAATGGACTTCCTTCCTACAAACACATTGTCGATCTTGGCTTTCATACTCTTACTCGGCCTAGCATGTGGAGTATCAATGTAAATCTTGCATAATAGCATGCACTTTTCACCTAAGACTTGCTGCCAATAGTCTTTATATAACTTTATATACATGTTATTTTGTATTTCTTCTAACATTGACAAGTTTGTAAAATCTAGTCCCACAATAGAGATTATAGATTTCTACTTTTTAAGTACTTTGCTCTACAATGCAATCTCCATTCTGATACTTTGGGAGGTATGCAAACAATTTTGTCTGCCTTGCATGGTTTTGTGTCTATTTTGACCACCATCGCTCATCTTGCCATCTTGCACGTATTCAATTCTACTTCCTCTTGTATTACCCTCCTAGCACTCTTACACTGTTGCACTTTGCACTTTGCACTTTGTAGCAGATCTTGGATAGCAGTTTGAGAGTTTCTTGTACAAGAGAAATGAAAAATGACACAAGTAAAAGATAACTCCTTGCAAGTTGGGATAAACAAATAGACTCACCGCCCAATCACTCCTTAGCCATTGTGACTATTGATGAAAAGCCACAGTCAAATGGCACATATGCAAGCCTCTTGCAAAATGGTCACAAATAGTTCTTTGGTAGTGTGTCGCAAGTCATGGCTTGTGGATTTGCATTGGCGGCAAAGTCCCACAGAATGTTGTTTTCGTAGAATCTTATTGCTCCTCAACTCTCACAAAGAACTTCCACAAACTTCTGATGTCATTGCAGGCCATCTCGTATCCTAGTCCTTCTTGCATGGTTCATTCAACATAGGTAGGTACAATACAAAATCCATATTTTCTAGCCCTGGTAGAAAAATTCCAATCTTTGTTTTGGAAACCTATAGTTGGTGGGAGGTTTGTCAAGCAAAATTTGGGCTTTATTTAGGAAAAAGCACAAACTAATCATTTAATCCTACTTAGTACTATCTTGAGACTTAAACTATTGTCTAAAACACTATTAGACTAATAGAAACTAGTAAAGTGGGACAAGAAAAACTAGGTCATGATACAACCATTGTTATGTCTATCTTGTGCTAATCTAAGAAAATCAATCAGAAGCTAGTCAATTCTTGCATCTACAACCTTCTTGTAACTCAATAGTAAGAAGTAAGTGCTTTCCACCTTACTCAACCAAAAGAAAAAAATTGTATATTACTTTTCGTCAATTTAATTTGTTGCCTTGTTTACCATGGTAAAAGACCCCTTTTTTGCCATATGAAGTTCTATGTAAACCCAACTTCAGCATATATTGAATACCAAAAAGAAGAAGATATGAGTGATATGTGTAAGTTATTTCAAAAGAAAATCAAAAGATATGGCGATATAATCCATGTTATTACTTGGGAAGCTTATTCTGGATGATGTAGTAAAAACTAGATCCGATAAGACTTTGACCAAATCTCCATGATTGGAATTGCAGGAGAAACCTCATGAGTAAATAAGACACTTGAGTGATTGCTAAACCTATCAAAAGAAGAGATAACTGCCTCTCGAGCAAAGGAACACTTGACCCTTTCAAAAAGCCCATACTGATAGACAGATGTTGTGTCTACACCTAACGTGGATGGACTAAGCTAGACATCTACTTCCAAAGCAAATCACGTAAGATCATGTAGAGTATAGATTGTTTTGAATTTTTGATGACCAAAGCAGCTGCTCCAAATCTCTTACGTGCTCTTAAACTCGTAAACTTCCAGAATCCGCTGAGACCCAAGCTTGGATAAGGTAAGGATAAAAATATATTGAATTCCCTTTTTCTTTTCCTTACGTCTCTCCTTCTCGTTTCAATGTTGTTAACATCTTTTCTTGGAGTCTATTGTGCGTGTCGGATGAGTTTTAATTCATAGATTATCTTCATAGCTTCCTTCCTCTTCCGTCTCTCCTTTCTCCTTCCCAATATTGACCCCCTTTCTTTATAACTTTTTTTTTAATAAAATTTCCACATGTTTGCTTTCCAAATCGGGTTTCTTTTCTCCTTTTGCTTGTGAAGAGACTCTTATTCGTCACATGAGTCTTGCACTCCTTGCATTTTTTTTTTCTTCCCTTCTCAATTTTGGTATCCTCTTCATCCTTGTTAAGATTTTATCTTGAGAATGATCTTTGATGACCTAGATGGTTATGTCTGGATCTCAACCCATAACCAACGTAATCTTTAACATTTGAAGCCTATACTTGCCAAGGATCAGAACTCTCGGTGCTATCCAGAATAAAACTATATGGTAAACTGGGCGGAGAGGAGTTGTTTTACTTGAAAATCTTACTTGAACCAAGTACCATAGCGGACGATCCACCCTGAATCACCTTTAAATGAAACTTATTACGCTTTAATGGGTCCATAGATTTCCGAAAACTACAATAAAATTGTAAATACTTTATTCCTTCAACTATTGATTTTTTACCTTCCAGTTACTTAAGAAAACGACCATTTAGAGATAGGCGCTTGTACAATACAGTAGCTTGATAGTCTAGTTAGAGCTGAGAATTTTGACTCGACTCTGACTATCATTTCTGACACAAACCCCCCTCTTGATGACATTACGGTAGTAAACTTGCACATAAACTATCGTGCAAGAGGGTGTCCTACAATCCATTTCCGGAGAGTTGATTGCAAAGCACAGTACAATAGAGGGTAGCTCTTTCTAAACACCTCACGGGAAAGCCACTATTCATTTACTGATTCAAAACCTACAGTAGGTATGGAATAAGTTGTTAAATACCTGGCTAATCTTGATACTTTGGATGCTTCTTGCACTTCCGCCCCAAATGGCTATCACAGTGCAGAGCTGAACTAGGTTGTTAACCACTTACGTCTTGTAAACCTGATATTTCGCTCCAGAAAAGTATGTCAAGCGTGAATGATACCAGCTGTACAAGAAGATTAAGCCCACAGGCAAATGGTAGTCTCGTAATATACGAAGTGAAGATGGTCGCTGGGGAATTTGCTGTGAAGCGAGACCAAGTTTCCTTACACTAAACGAGCACGAGAAACCAGACGCAACGGACCAGAGTACTGGTACGCGTTTCTGAGTACCATTAAGAACGTGTGCACACTTCCCTGGGCTGGGAGTCACCAGTGTTCCCCCAAGGCCGGCGAGTAGTGATAACTCGTTCCGGGAGATTTTGAGTATCCTGACATCCAGAGAATTCCTACCTGGGATGAAACACGTGTGAATGGCAGCATATCCTCGAAACTAGCCTGTAAAGTCTGGTGGCATAGATCCCGTAACCAGTGCCGCGAGAAAAACCATTGGGCTAAAGCTTCACAATGCCCGTCCATCTCCAAGCACTCCAACAAATCAACGAAAATCTAGACAAAGGAGCTCACGCTGGAGCAACAAAAAGAAGATCGACCGACACGCGTGGACTGAGCCGCCCCGCCTCCTCCCTCTACATGTGATCGGTTCCCCCCGAGATTACGGCCCACTCTAGAGACATTTGCCTGCATGCCAGGTGAGAAATCCCATCAGGTTTGGTCAACAATAGCTGATTATGTGTAATTCCAACCCATAGGTGTTTGTTATCGAACGTTATCGAACGGGGAGTTTGGCACGCCGGCTAATCTCTTATGAGGGCCACTCACTAGAAGCCGAAGGGCAGGAACCGGCGTGGTCCGTTACCTTCTGTACGCGCTCGCTTTGAACCGGTAGCTGGTATTTCCGGTTGTGCTACGTGTGCAAAAGCACGAATCGATTTAAACACGACCAACTCTCCTTGGCTCCCCTTTCACTGTCCACTTCGATTGTACGTTGATTGCATTACTATGCAATTCGTAAGTACAGTGTAACTCGTTAAACTCGTAACGAGATCTAAGATCTCGTTACGAGTCTCTCTTTCCGTGCGATATAATATTGGATATGGATCCCTCGTTCTTCGAGTTGTTTCTACACACCATTGCTCACGAGCATAATTAACATAATGTGAATGTATTTCATGCATGCTTTGTATGGGAAGCCACATATAACCATGACTAGCTTTGCAATGTAGAAGGTAACGTTAGAATATCTTTTCTTTGGTTTTTTCTTTTTTCTCATCATTGCCTAATCAAGAAGAAAGATTGAGGCTTTATCGTCTATTTGCTTGCTAGCATTGAATGTATATCATGTGATATTGGAAAATCGCAATTACCGCAAACAAACTGTCTGGTTGTCACCAATTCTTTTCTACCGTGTCCGCACGATATGGAAAATTTCAGGCTCATGAGTCTGAAACTCTTTTGTTTTGAATCGTAGGGCAGCGGGAAACGGCAGCCCTGCGTTTCAGGGTCATGAGTCTCACGGGGATAGATTTATCATTCTCAGATAGGTGACAACATTTGAAGTCGTGTTGAAGTTTTGTACAAGGTATCCTGGCACTTGAATTAGAGATGGTGCATATTTCACCTGAGAATGTGCGTCTTTATCTATGTTTGATCATAAAACTCGTTTGAAGTCTACGTGAGAGATTGATTCCTTGTTCTTTATTAGAGTTTTGATTCCGCGGACTTAACATGCAATTAATCGAGAGATAATGTTCGCTTCAACCTCCATTCCTATATTGGTCTTAGGAGAGTTCCAACTTCTGAGATTGCCTCACGTTGCTCGTACGAAACTGCCCTCGATAGATTTCCCTTGTCAGGCGGCGGGAGGTAACGTATGTATTAACTAAGTTATTGGAAGATGAATAGAGATTTGCTGAACAAATGGTTTGTGCAACATTTTAATCTTTCTCAATGTGTATAATGTCTGAATGTCTGAATGATCAATAATGTTAAATGTTGTTTCGGATATCAAACTAATGTAATGACAAGATGGAGGTATCACAACTGTAGAGAAGCAGTTGTCTACTTTCAAAGTGAGGACTGAAGTATGTGGACTCACCTGCCATTTAAGATATCGTGGAAATTAATTTTCTTCATGCTTCTTTAGATCTTTTCATGTTAAGATTTATTCAGGATGATTGCTCACAGATATTTGTCTAACCAAAGGGGAATATGGTCCAATTTAAAATCGAAAGACTGCTTATTTGCAATCGATTTTCAACTTTGAGTTCGAATCACAGTGAAGTGGGCTTGTGAACGGCGTCGACGGACAAATTGGCAAACATCTGATGGTCGACGGATATATAGTTGACGTAAGTCAGACGCGTTGACGGAGCTCGACGGAACGGATGTTGCGACGCCGTCCGCGCAGGAGAAGGAGGAAGCACACGCGACGGGGAAGCAGTCGCCGGCGGGTTGCCAGGGTCACCATCCGCGAGTGTTGCACGTGTCAAAGCTATTGAATAAGTCCTTCATAACATCCAGACTTGGCTGCTGACTTGGCTGCCTACCTGTCTGTCTGTTTATGTCCCCACTGAATCTCCACTGTGGAGTCCGTGCAAGTCAGTGAAACGAACAGCTACTCCATTGTTCTGCTGCTTTCGCAACTCCACCCTCTCTAGCTCGGCCGGCCATCGCATCTCTTGCGATATTCTGTTCGACGTGCGGTTGAGAGAAGGCCACTTCACATGGCTCAATGATGTACTTCAGTTTTGACGTCCGTCAGCCTGTAAAACATTGACGGAAAGCGTATAATCATGTGTCCACGGGAGTGCATAGGTCCGGCAGTTAATTTGGACGTAGGTCAACCTCATATGTATACTTGTGATGACAGGTCACTTTGGATTATTGACGGAGGCTAATAGGTAACCAGTTCTCGGATTAGATTATGTAAAGTAAAGAGTTCGGGGTTTGCAAATCAATAATTCTTTTTTTCACATTCGCTTCAACAAAGGAATGCTCATCAAATTTAGCTTTTAGTTTTTTATATATAGATGAATTTTTATTTTTTAATGTTTTTGTGATTAATAGAGTTTTAAACAGAAAATCTTATATAATTAATAACATTAGTAAGGAGAGAAAAAAGTTATGAAAAAAAAAGATATCACACTCGAGTACGAGTACTGGAATTGGTTCTCGTTGACAAACAATTTCTTTTTTTATCTAAAAAAAAATTCGAATAAAATGATTTCATTCTTAAATCACACATGACCAACATTGAATAACGGTCCAAAAATGAAAAAGATAAAACATATTACATCTGCATCCAGTCTCAAAGGTCAAAAATTAAAATCGAAGATGTATTTGCTTGGAAAGATTAAAGAGTCTATCTCGCGAAGATGGGAAGTCGGAAGGTTCATTCTCGAGAAAATTTAAACCTGTCATAGAAAGGGAATGCCGATCGTTCTATTGCACGTTGTATCACTCGACCCATTAATTTAGAAAATTAATGTTTTCCCGGTTCGAAAAAGCTCAAACGGAGCTAGAACTGCCTGACGTATAAGCTCCGGCGGCAGAGGGTTTGAACGTCAGGCAGACCTGACTATAAGCTCCGGCGGCAGAGGGTTTGAACGTCAGGCAGACCTGACGTGCACATGAACTCCGTCAAATTTATAATTGCCGGACTTTGTCTTTTAGTGGGCAGCGGAGCCCAAAAGAGCCATGTGAATCGCGTAAGAGTCCGTCGCCGGCAGGAGTACAGTCCCTTGATTGTCTTCCACTAAAACCTCGTATTATAGCGTAATTAAGCCATGTCAGGACGACTTTACGTGCCTGTTCTCAAGCAAACTGTATTATAACCACCCTCTCCTTTTTCATGAATCGCGATCAAAACACAGACGTAGAAAAGATAAGAGTGTTCACGTTTAGATTTAAATGGAAGGGGATTTGACCGATTCTTCCCCCAAAAGACAAACATAAACATAAATATAGAGTAGATATATTGATCATGTTCTTTCAGGGTGTAGGAACAATTCAACACGGTGGCTAATGGGATTGAACTTACGTAGCGGAGATTGAAACAGTGGGCATCTTTGTTTGACGCGGCTGAATTTGACTGGTTGGTCTTCTGGCGAGAAAGAGTAGCTTAAGGATAGGAGATAAGTGATAAGTGACATCTTTGCTTCCTTTTTTAATGGAAGAA
Source organism: Lunularia cruciata (assembly GCA_948567375.1). Lineage (NCBI taxonomy): Eukaryota > Viridiplantae > Streptophyta > Marchantiopsida > Lunulariales > Lunulariaceae > Lunularia > Lunularia cruciata. The sequence goes on along the minus strand of OX419762.1, from coordinate 41,363,816 downwards.
TGATCAATTCCTCAACAAAAGTGCATCATGGAGAAATAAGACTCCAAGTAGAACGACTACTATACTGGCGTTGCAATGATCAAAACGAATTGGACTCATGGAGGTTATTCACCAAACTCATTCATCTTTGATCATAACACTGCATCACGTCCACTTTTGAAATACTTACCCCAGAGACAGCTTCATCCAAAAGAGCAGAATCTAGAAACACACAACGGACGGTCTGATTCATAGAATATACTATCTAACCAGACGTAGCCGAAAAGATCTGGCAGACGGAAAATTTGTAACATCCGTTTCCAGTGGAATCCTCCAGACTGACAAACTGAAGAAAGGAAAAGCGGTCATCTTCCGGCCCTTTCAACAAAGCCTTTCACTTTTCAAGGGATGAATGGATAGAGTTGGAGTTGTGATAGAGCCGATCAAGTCCAGTTGAGCTGAGTTGAGTTGAGTCGACAGCTGCCATCTGGATCTTTTCTCTTCGTAGTTTTACCGAAAGCCCGAAGCGGGTGAAGAACAACTCTGGGGGGTTAGTAAAACTTATATATCGTCTAACTCCAGTCCGAGAAATTTGGATCTCCCTCGAATTCTACAGCAGCAGTCGCAGCTATTAGCTACACACCGTTTGTTTGTCTGTCTGTCCGGAGAGTCTGGAAGTTGCGAGGAGGGTTGGGAATGGTTGACTTGAGGGGCACTTCTTATCGAGTATGACATAGATAGATTGCCGTTTGTCTTTCCTCTCGATAAGGACTTGACCGGGCAGGAGAGGCACCTCTGTCTCTACTTCTATATGCATCGTCCTTCCTTCCGTGCTGTGAATTCATTCCTGTGTGGAGAGTCAGTGGCTGGTCAGTCAGTCAGCCAGTCAGTAAGGAGCAGTCGTTCCTACCTTCCTGTTCATCCTTCTAGAATTTCTTATCTGTCTGCTGTTGTTGCTGCTCCAATTTCTGGGTTTAGTTCAGCTTTAGCTTTCGAAGATTGATTGTTTGCTGGGACGTCGTGTCCGGCGGGTCTGAGGTCCCTGTTAATACATCCTTAGGTTGTCCTGCGGTTGGACCTCGGCTGCGCCTATGAGCGAGGCAAGGGAGGAGGACGAGGACGACGTTCGTGTATCTGTGATTTGCTCCCATTGGGCGGTGGTAGAGGAGTAGAGCAGAAGCTGTGTTTGTTGTTGTTCAGGTCACCCGGTTAGCTGGGAGGAAGTAGTCGTAGTAGTAGTGCATGCAAACCAAGGAGCTTGGTTATAACTGCAGCTGCATCTGCATCTGGAGGTGCTGAATGAACTGGGTTTATCATCGACCAGCCGAGTAGCTGTATCTCTTTCGCTGCTGCGCATTGAGACGAAGAGGAGGACTGGACTGTACTGGACTGAACTGGTCTCTGGTGGGGAAGGGTGACCAGGAGAAACAGGTGATTCAAGCAGGCAGGCAGGAGCGCTATCTGTGATCTCGTCCGTCTCCAATCTGGTGTTTCTTGCTAGATTGAGGGAAGGATCATGATTCTGTCAAGACATTGCAAGAGCCCGTGGTGGGAGCAAAGATTGGAGTTCGACATTTGGTAGGCAGTCTCACACATACAGAGTTTTCTAAGAAGTTGTCTGGTAGTTCTCATGAGTCCTCTTTCCGTGATTGCTCCATAGATCAGTGACTTCTTCAACAGCGATTGTAGGCAGCGCACGCATGGGATAGTCTTTCGGTGCTTTGGGATTTATCTGAGAGATAGTGCGCTTTGCGGAGCCCGCAAGAAACCAATCACTTTGTTGCTAAGAAACCGAAATCTGCAGCCGAAATTATGGTTGGTCTTCGTACAACAACGAATGCAAGAGGTCAAATAAGGTCTAGATGACTTTGTAGAGGACCACATTGTCTCCATGAGCTGGCTGGCTTGAACGCAGGAGACTGTCAATCGTAGGTTGTTTCTGTTTATTTCTCTTCGAAATCCCCTTATATCTCCCGTAGTGTAGGAAGCCCTCTTCAGCAGTGCCAGCAGGAGATGACTGTCAAAATTTGGGACATTTTGGGCGATAGTAAACTCCGGATCAGTTCTAACATGAAAGAAATGTCGAAAGCTGCATAGTTCATCACTGAATTAGACCTTTCCTTAAGTTACAGGTGGTGGCCTTTGTTTTGAAGTCCACTTGTTCTAGGACTTACCGATTCTCTCACTCGCTCATGACGAGCCTGATCTACGCGTGTAAGTCCCAACTGCCGGGTGTTTCTACCCTGCTGATTGTGCTTTGTTTGTCGAGAATCATCTGGCACATGTGACTGCGGCTGCCCTCTTGAGGTTTTGAGTAGTAGTGGATGATGTCAGTCACTAGGGCGTGATTATTCAATCATCTCATACTCTCTATTTTCATATGGCCTAGTTTGGCCTTGTCTTCGCCTGGGCTGCAATCCAGACTCCTGCGGTTTTAGCCCGAACTACGCATATCTCATGGAACTGCGATATACTTTATATCTTGTCCTCTTTCGCTTCTCTCTCGTTACGTCTCTGCAGCAACACCATCCATAAGCTCTCGCATTGTTCCATTCCTCCATTCACCAGCTAATTCCCTCCCTATTATTTTTCCTTCGCTCTTTGCCTGATTCATGGTTCGACCTCCCGTGTCTACTGTGTTCCTACCCGACTCCAGCCTACGTTTTAATTTTCATCTTTCACGTATTGCTTACTGGTGGTCAATTACATAACGTTTTATATTTCTCGCATTCGTTTGCATAGCTGTTATCGATTTCAAGTTGTTTACTAGTCCTTTAGATATATTTTATTCTCAATTTGTTGCAATTATGCCTTTGCTTCAGGTTGCATTCGATGCATTCTACTTTATGGATTTATCACTACTCTAGCATTGTGCATAAAGTACATCTTGGTTACCGATCATTTGCATTTCATGAGTTGTGGATCACCCGTTCCCAGAACGGCTTCTACTCTCACATACCTATATCTCACGGAACAGATCACCCGTTCCTAGAACGGCTTCTGCTCTCATCTACCTATATCTCACGGAACAGATACTCGGTTCGAGGAGTACTGACATTCGCTCAGTTACTTCGGCACTACGTTTGCCGAAGTAACTGAGCGAATGTCAGTAATGCCATGCTCTACTTTACTTTCCCGTAAAGGGGAAGTAAAGCAGAGTGGAAATCGTTCAAAGAAGGATTTCCACTCCACTTTTTCATACCCGAAATCCCTGGTTTGGTTTCAATCAATTTGTTCTCCATTCATTCACTTTGTTCTCAATTGTTTCACGCTTATTTCGAGATTTCTTGATATGAGATGACTCTTCGTTTCCTCAGTACACATTGGTTCACGGATTCTCTACAGGTAGTTAGATATGCTGGTTGCTTGACAATGCATGTTTTTTATGATTTAGATTTCATCTCCTATTCGCAAAATTCTTAGTCAGTTCGGCTTTCATTTTATAGCCATTTCATCTACATTTCATATGCATTTAATGAGTTCTGGATCCCCCGTTCGAAGAACGGCTTCTCCCTCCACAACTCCAATATCTCACGGTGGTTGAGAATACATGCTATTTGTGAATTACATTTCATCTCCTTTCCGCATGTATTTTTCAGTCAGTTCTGCTTTCATTTTATTGCCATTTCATCATTTTATTGCACTTCATATGCATTTAACGAGTTCCGGATCTCCCGTTCCTCGAACGGCTTCTGTCCTCATATATCCACATCATTCGATGCCTTCTACTTTATGGATTCATCACTATTCTAGCATTGTGCATAAACTACATCTTGGTTACCGATCATATTGTATTTAGTGAGTTCTGGATCACCCTTTCCTAGAACGGCTTCTGCTCTCATCTACCTGTATCCATATCTCACGGTGTTGTGGAACGCCGTGGAATGGCATTTCTGATGGAATTGTCTACTTCTTTGTGCAGTTAGCACCCGAATCGAATATGGTGGGAGTAGACCTACCTGGAGTAGTTGCTCTTGGTCAGAATCTTCTGGATAAGCTGTCAGACGTCGGATACTCTGCCAACGAGGTCATTTGGGAGAAGGAAACCTTTCTTCAGCTCGGGAATTATTTGAAGGACATCATACCCATCGTCGTTGAGGTCAACAAAACTCGAGATAGTTCACCAGTCGTATTGCAGGTCCTGGAAGCTTTATACAAGGATGTGGAAAATGCAAACCAGCTGATCAAGATCTGCACTAGCAAGAGTCGAATTTACTTGCTCACTCATTGTAGATCAGTCGTGAGACAGCTCGAGCACGTTACTCACAGCATCGGTCGGACTTTGAGTCTCCTACCCCCATCATCTGTTCAAGGTCACCACGCGAAGGACCTGATTGACAGGTTGTCCCAGGACATGCAAAAGGTCCATTACCAGGTACAAGAAACTGACGAGAGGATTTGTAGGACTTTGGAACAGGACCAGGAGATTATCCGCACAGATATCGCAGTGCAGACAGGAATTGTCATGGATATTGCTCGGACTTTGGGTATGGAGGACCTACCGCGGAATCCTGCTGCTCTGAAGGATCAGATGGAGCTATTGCGGAATGATATGCAGGATACAAGTCAGTCATACGACCTCCACATGGTTGATGTCATAGGGAACATCTTCGAAAACGTGGCTCAAGTTAATGACCATCCTAGTCCCTCAACCGAGATTCAGCAGCGTCTCAACTCGCGCATTGAACCCCTCTATGAAGCGTTTGTCTGCCCATTAACCAAACAGGTGATGGTGGACCCCGTTACGCTAGAGAATGGGCAGACGTACGAGAGAAGTGCTATTGAGCGGTGGTTTACTCAATGTAGGGATGACAAGAGGCCTGCTATTTGTCCTATGACAGGGAAGAAGCTAGATAGCATGACGCTGAAGCCCAGCATTGCTCTTAGGAATACGATCGAGGAATGGACGCACCGGAATGAGTCGGCTCGGATTATGAACGCTCGCATTCTTATCGAAAGCAGCACCAGTCAAGAAGAGGACCTGCTCTACGCTCTCAAAGATCTACAAGCTTTGTGCTTGAGGAATAGGATGAATAAATATAGAATCAGGCAAAATGATTTGATTCCTTCTATCGTAGCTCTACTGAAGAACATGGAGCAAGTACGGTTGCGGGCTCTTATTCTTCTACGCATATTGGCAGAAGATGACGACGATAATAAGGTGAGGCACTTGTCTTCTCAGTTTCCATCCGATCAACCTACTTCTGATTGAATCAGTGAAATGGCATATGTGGTCTTTGGACTACTAATGTTCTAACCGGTGCGAAGCTGGTCCAGTGCCTTTGTTTGGAGGGAGGTTGCTTCCTAGACTAGATGTTGGTCGGTCAAACTTCGAGTACATAGTTGATTCTCACATGACTTCTAAATGGCATTCCGAGATCCACTATAAGCCACCAGCAACCTAAAATAATCCGCTACTTCACTGGTTGATTGTATAACAGGAGGCGATAGGGCAAACTGATGCACTTCGAAGTATACTAAAATGTCTATCCAGAACAGTTAGTGAGGAGCGACAAGAAGCTGCAGCTCTGCTCTACGAACTATCGACATCGGATAGTCTTTGTCAGAGAATAGGCGCAACCAACGGGGCGATTCTTTACTTAGTAGGAATGACCAGTAGCAAGTCGGACAATGTGATCGCAGTTCAGAAAGCAGAGATGGCGTTGGAAAACTTGGAGAGGATTGATCAGAACGTTAGGCAGATGGCTGAAAGTGGACGTATTCAACCTCTGCTACGACGCCTGATTCACGGTAAGTGAATTAGGATGTATTCCGAGAACTTACTCAATTTTCATACTTCATCATAATCCTCTGTAGAATGGCATCGAGACGAAGATAATATGTCCTGTCACATAGCTCAAAAGGACCGTCATTGTAGCGTTGTCCTTTGACTAGAGTATGCACTTCATGAGCATTCCGTCAACTAAGAGTTTGGCTTCTACTCGGAAGATAGAACGAGTAGTAGCCTTCCTTCAGCCTTGTCCTTGGGACTAAGGTCTACATGAAGAATCAACTTCTGCACTGCGCTTGAGAGATTGCTTCCTTCTGCTTGAGAGAATCAGCGAAACTTTGCCAACACAGGCATGCCATTGTCTCGATTGAAGTCAACGTGGAGAATCACCCTAATCACCTTGGAGGCCGAGAAACTGTCGAAATCTGGTCAAGCTAGAGTGGGTGGAAGCGTTTAATGGAGTACACACTAACTTTTCTTGTTTATCAGGTTCGGAGGAGGTTCGCGAGGAAATGGCAACCGATTTAGCAACTATTCCACTGACCACAGAGGTGAAAGCGCTGGTGGCAGAGCAAGGAGCCGGTGTACTGGTGGACATGCTGGCGAATACTAACCCTGCAAGACGTGAAGTTGCACTGAAAGCTCTTCGAAGTCTGTCGACTTTGGAAACCAATGGGAAGTTGCTTATAGAAGCTGGCATTTTGCCTCCTCTCATGAGGGATTTGTTTATGGTTGGAGCGTCTCAGGTTCCAATGCGAATGAAAGAGGTTTGTGCTTCAGTCCTGGCCAATGTCGTAAACACCACAGGAGAGTGGCAAACTACGCAAATCGATCCTCAAGGCAACACACTGATCTCGGAACAAATCGTGCACAACCTTCTGCATCTGATAAGCAATACTGGCCCTGCGATCGAAGCGAGGCTCCTCCAGGTTCTGGTCGGTTTGGCATCGTCACCTCATGCAGTGGCGAACCTGGTGTCTTACATCAAGAGTGCCGGTGCTATCGTTAGTTTGATACAATTTCTTGAAGCTCCACAGGATCAACTACGAATCCTGGCTGTCCGACTCCTTCATCTGTTATCTACGCATATGGGGCACGAGTTGGCGGATGGGCTGAGGGTTACCACGAGGCAATTGGGAACTCTTGTGAAGCTGTTGGGGTCCAACGGTTTGATTGAAGAGCAGGCTGCGGCCGCAGGCCTTCTGGCAAACTTGCCAGTGGAAGATTTCCGCCTCACGAGAGCACTCCTAGAGGAAAATGCTCTACCTATTGTGGTGAATAGAATCGAAGATGTACGGAGAAATGTGGTAAGAATCGGAGCTGCTCGATTTATGACCACGTTTCAAGAGGGGCTGGTGACCATTTTAGCACGTTTCACATTCACATTGGATGACCAGGATGTAGTTACCCTGGCAAAGAAACATAACCTTGCAGTTTTTTTCAGAACTCTATTGCAAAACTCCAACTTAGACGAGGTGCAGCATCAATCGGCTGTTGCTTTGGACAACCTATCGACCTTCACAAGTCAGTGCCGGCCGGCTGTTAGTCCAAACCCCAAGCCAAAGGGCTGCGGCTTCTTCTCGTGTTTCGGTGCACCACCTCGACCGAGTGGACTGTGCCCGGTGCATGGAATGATCTGTTCTCCCACCGAGACATTCTGTCTACTGGAAGCTAAAGCAATAGATCCTCTAGTGTCATGTTTGGACCATCAGAATGTGATGATCGTGGAAGCAGCTTTGGGAGCTCTTTCCACAATTCTCTTGGACAATGTGGATATGGAACGTGGAGTACAGGTTCTTCATGCCGCTGATGCAATTCAGCCCATTCTAGAGATTTTGCAGGAGCATCGGACAGAGATGCTGAGACAAAAGTCGGTCTGGATGGTGGAAAGAATACTACGCAACGGGGACCTGGCACGGTTAATCTCTGCAGATCCTCACGTCCACACAGCCATGGTAGATGCCCTTCGCCATGGCAATACGGCATGCCGGGCACTGGCAGAGAAAAGTCTGAAGCACCTGAATAAGATCCCCAGTTTCTCCGGCGTCTTTCAAAAAGTTGGACCACCACCAAAGCGGCAACCTGGTCAATAGGAGTGCACAGGGCCGGAGCAGTGGCCATAATGAGGTGCGAATATCCAGCCAAGCCAGTGCTTGAACACTAGTGAAGCAAAGCAACAAGGTGCACTTCAAGGACCTTGTATAGTAGCAGTGGTGATATATTCCTCCTTGCATGCCGACGGACCCTGTTGTTGAAGACGGCACTGCACTGATGACTTGGGGGTACGGACCTGGCTCCTTTGACGTGTAACATGCCAAAATACGAGATGAATTGTAACAATGAGAGTCGGTCTTGTCGAGGCCACAACCACTCTTTCAAATGCTTCGGGGCAACGCATGTAAGATTTGGGTTTGTCCTTGTCTAATGCAAGGTGATTCTCGCTGTACGTCCTGGTTGGTTGTGCACCACCCAGGATTTGTTAGATTATCTGTGATTACAAATTTATTTAACCTTTGTAGGTGATAGAAAGATCAAAACATTAAGCATAGGCAGTAGTGAGAATTGGCCCCCCCACCTGTATTTACCCTGAGCATTATAGTATAAAGCTCTTCAAATGGAGATGGGTCAAGTGGGGCTGACTTCCTGCTGGCACCGGGGTTGAAGTCGTCTAACGTATAAACAATTCCTCGCTCTGATGGATATCTGCAGTAGATACATAGACGACGTCTTCTACCCTGCCCGCATCAGCTTACAGTTTTCATAGGTGTAAGACTTCGTAATATGTCAGCTCTTCGTCACTCCACCTCCATCCTTTTGACTCAAACGTCCACCTTTCGTTGATTGGATATTTGTCTTCTTTTTAAGGCTGCGATTTGGCTAGCCGTGTAATCTGCACATTGCGATTAAGAAGCTCTTCTGAATTATCAAACTTCAGACTCCTGTAGTACAATCTTGTTTGCAGCTGTTTCAACTGTTTCTGTGTCATGATTTACGACAGCTCTTCACTGTCAGTTTTTTTACCGATTTAAGATTTACGAAGCTTTATACACTGAAGGGTCTGAATAGCTGTCTTCAAATGCTCCGCAAGGATCTCTATTCTTTCATCGATATAAGGGAGAAGCAATGGAAACAGAACTGCCCTTTCACAATCCATCCACGGGAAGAGCCATTTGTGTACTTGCCATCACCAGTCTATGTTTGCTGGATCATTTTGGATATGGAGTCTGTATCCGCATTCTCCTCTGGGGATTAGTATCCATGTAATTGTAAGATTTAATCATTTTAGTTATTAAGCATTTACTTAGTAAACATATCAAGGATAAATGCCTTGGAGTTTTTATATATTCCTGTTCAAAAGTGATAACATAGTAAAACAATTATTAGCAATTGGTAAAGTACAATACAAATCTGAATGTATGAGCTTCTCAAGGTCATTTTGTTTGCTTTGATAACTTCAAATTTAGTATATTTAAAGTTTACCATCACTGAAGATTTTAATCTATATCAAAACTGATATTAGCACACGATATACAGGAGGGGTAATATGAGAATAGTTTGGCTTTGTTGATCCAGAAACACATGACGTGCTGAATATACTAGTTCTCGTAGAATGAACGTGATTATCACTCTCATAGCAATAATAACTCTCTTTAATTTGTTATAAGATTTTTTTTCAGTCTTTTATATGAGACGAGATATAAAAGTAGTTTGTATGAAGTGTTAAGTTTATTATAGTTCTAAATATAATTTTGAATAAAATGGTTTTAATCAGCAGAAGAGCTATTCAGAACCGGATTTAAAAGTATTACACAATCATGGTATGTTTCAATGATCTCTTGAGAAATACCCTAATCATGGTTCTCGAGCATTCTCTTGACTCAAATAGCCTAATACACATATACTATACAATGAGTTCTGGATAACCCGTTCTGGGAACGGCATCTGTTCTCGTATACCTATATATTATACAATGAGGCTTGAATACCATATTGTTCACGTTCGAGCTTACCAGAAAGTTTTCCCAAATATATATCTCATGTTTGACATTCCGCTCAGCCTAGAGACTATCTCTCCCCTTCGCCCCAATTCACATATGTTGTTTTGCTTCATGGTTCCTTATATGTGTTCTGTATAGTCTTTCGCTCCTTCTCAGCCTAGAGACCACTCTCTTCCCCTTCGCCCCAACTCACATAAGTCGTTTTGTTTCATGGTTCCCTTATATGTGTTGGTCAATTTCAATTTCAGTTTCCCTGGAATGGTTTACTTTTGACTTGTTTGTCTTCAATTACAGCTTGTTTATTTCACTACATGCATTACTTAGCGTCAATATCGTCAATGTATCAATGTTCTCTCTTGTTGATCAAGATATAGTGATATTCTGTTTGTGCTTAACCTCGCATTTAATCTGATAGATTCTTTACATTAATTTAGTGTTTCATAGCTCATCTCAATTTGCACATATCATGTTTAGCTAATCTCATGTCTCTTTAAATAGCAAGTGTTTTTGTCTTTTTATATGACTATGAAATTTTACTCTATCCATGTGGTTGATCACCTAATCATAAAGAGAATCCAAGGCTCTCTTTCTCTTCGAACCTCCTCCTTCCATTTCACTCTTTCTTTCATTTTGCATTAGGTTTGTGTGTCATTTTCCTCTCTTTGCTTCCGAGGTGTATTTCTATTGCTTGTTTCGATTTCATCTGATTTCTTTGCCTTTGCTTTACTAATCTTGGTTATCTTTTTAGGTCTTCACCAGGTATGTTTTGTTCTCTTCCAGATTTCTTCTTCTCCTCATCTGACATCATAGACTTTATTTCATTTTCAACCATCTTTTCTCAATTCTTCTCTCATTTTGATCATTGGCTTAGAGTAGTTACAGTGATATACTCTATCCAGTAATATGTAGAGTAGATATAGTGGTATACTCTATCCAATCTACTAACTTATAGTGCATCCTTATTGGCGCTAGTCTCCAAAACATCTCTTTGTCCAGCCTTTCAACTGCTCACACAAAACTTATACCCTTTGGTTGATTGGTTGACACGTCAAACCATCTCGCCCTAAAGCTCCTTTCCTTCACAGTTCCCAAGGCCTATTTAAGCACCCGAGGCAATCCTTCCCTTGGAAACCGTCTCCCCTCCCCTTTGCTTTCTGCTCGTTTAGGTCATTGTTCTTATTTGTGTTATCGTTTGCTCCTCCCTTGGTGATTCCACCTTTGGTGCCTGTTCATTCTGCCTTACTCTCGGCTCTCAAGCTTTTTGTTTGACACTCAAACAACTTTGCTCATTCCTTCATTTTCCTACTAACGCCTCCTAGGTTCTTCGTGGTTTGCTCTCTAATGTAGTCCTATTATTCTATCCTTGATTTTGCTTCATAAGTAAAATTTGCTAGGTTTTACTTGCTGTGAATACTCATCAATGTTGTCCTTGTAGGCATTTTCAAGGATGTCTCAAATCCCTCTCACTCTCCTGCCTTTGATTTTATTTTCTTCCTTTGCTTGTTGACTAGTTTGTTTTTTGCTACATTATGTATTTTTTTCCTATTTCTGCTCTTTCGAGAGAACTTAAGCTCCATTTCTCTTTTTTTTGTAGCCTTTTGCTGCTTGTTTATTATTTTGAGCCGCACAGTGGGAAGCAATTATGAGTTTTCCTTAGCAATCATGAATTTTGAGCAGAAACTTGGTACAAGGGGTATTGACAATTGCTCGGCTACTTTGGCCCTGCATGAGGCACTGATGAAGTTGCAGGTGTTTTGTGGAGTTTTACTATGGCCGCCTTCTACTTCCCTTAGTTGTTTTGTGTCTCAAGACTCAAGCGTCCATAGCGCTTGTTGTGATATACTTTATATTCTGTCCTCTTACATTTTGCTCTTGTTACCTTGTTATATTTTGACCCGTTGCAACCACACCATCCTATAACTCTTGTATTGTTCCACTCCTCCATTCCCTAACTAATACCCTCCATTTGCTCTTTGATTGATTCAGTGTTCCTACCCAACTCCAGCCCTCATTCTTCATCTTTATCATTCATGCACTTCTATTGGCGGGCTCTTACATACCATTTTCTATTTCTCATAGTCATTTGCATAGATGCTCATGATTTTGTGTTTTTTACTTGTCCGTTGGCCATATGTGATTCTAGATTTGTTTCAATTATGCCTTTGCTGCAGGTTACCTCCGATGCATTCTACCTTAGTGCTTTAATACTACTCTAGCATTGTGAATCATGTACATATTGCTTATTGATCATTTGCATTTCATGAGTTTTGGATAACTTGTCCTAGAACAGGTTTTGCTCTCATATACCTATATATTATGCAATAAATTTATTTTTTGATTACAGCAAATAGCTTAAGATTTAGACAGATCAAAATCCTTGGTAATGATAATCTGTAATCAAATAACATGTTACATAAACTTAGAGCATAATATTAATGTTGTGAAGCTAATTATCATGATGCTACATGTATCAAGAACATTCATGAAAATAATCATAGCTAAAAATTAGATTACAATTTATATTATAAGATGTTGTTTATTGAATAATATACCTATTATTATCAATATTTCACTGTATAAATTTGAGCTAAAGTATCAATGAAAATATGTGCATACATTGAACTTCATAAATAAGAGCTTGCATTGAGACCCGTGCTCCAACACTTTATGAATTGGGGGAGTAGGAGCTGGTGGAGAAATTGTAAAGCCTTTTTATTAATTCACCAATATGTATATACAGAAATAATAATGAATTATAAAGATTCAATATCACATCTAAAGTTCCACTAATTAGATATCCATGTGTTTATAAAAGTGGAAATCCATAAGTGAATGTTATATTTTCATGATATTTTCTAATTTAATATGCATATGATAAAATTTATGGTATACTTTTCTTAGTAAATCTAAAATATTCAGTTAAGTTTTATTCCAAAATCTGTATTTAAAATGTATAAAAATAATCAATATTTATCATATAAATAAATTTGCATATGATTTTTTGATTCCCTTGGTTTAGATAGGAGTTGTGATAATTTTAGTAAATTTATTTTATATAATTATATATTTTCGAAAAATTTATTTTCAAGTAAAAGTACAAATAATTTTTCATATATTAAAATAAAATATTATATAATATGAAAATTAAAATTATTTGAATTCTCAAGCAGCCAACAACCCATTAAGAAATGATCAAATAATTCATATTCTAAAGTCTAAAGTTTAAATCTATTTGGATTTTACAAGAATTATTGAAGACAACCATATAGGTTGTGATAAATGATTGAAGCTTTAAATTTAATATTACTATTCCTGAGATAAGCGCAGATAGTTTAGTTGATGTTCTCAAATCAAAGCTCATAAAACATCTTTCTTTCTTATCTAACATGTATATAAGTTTTTAGTAACTTGATAAATATATGCAAACGTATCTAAAACAAAATTTATGAGACAGTTTTGAAGTACAGATATCCCAAATAGATAAAATAATCCAATAGAAGAAAATGATAAGGATAGATGATAATACTTTAAAATATGATATTTAAACAAGTTTTAGAGAAAATTGAACCCACAATGGTCTGATTGGGTTTATATGCTATAATTTCTATTTATATAATATCATACTTATGTATGATATAATAGAATACAACACCCACCTACCATCGTCTAAAACAAACACTTATGACCCAGGCTAAACATTAGATGCATTTCACACAAGTAATATTAATATCATAAATGATCATATAAATACATAACATCCACTTGTCATCTTTAAGGCACGGATTTTAAAGCACAATCTTGAGTTTGTTTCTTCAACTCAAAAAATCAAGCAATGTTCAAGAATAGGCAGGGCATCATATCTATAGTTAAATGTATGGGAACTATGATATTAAAAAAAGATAAGTTGAAAGAACAAGACAAAAAATCTCTTAAATAAATTTTGTACATTGTGCCAAATATTGAAACAAATAACACAATTCTCTTATGGAGAGGATATTGAATCAACTGATATTTATTAGATGCATGTGGAAAGAATCTTAAATGAAATAGCATCAGAATTCATAAAAAGAACTAAACAACACCAAGCTCCACTTGTAAAGAAGATTATACTCGTAGGATACGCTAGCTTGGTCCTTTGGGTGTTAGTTTGGACGTACGTATTCCTAGTATCCCTTGCCATCTAACACCTTACTTGCCTTCAAGTAGACTTATTCTTGGTCCGAGATGGTCGGGTGATAGTGGCAGATGTTGTGGTTATAGACCTTAGGCATGATGCAGTTTTGGAGGGAGTAATTTCTCATACTCATAGATGGGCAGCAAGTGGAGCAGCAGTATGCAAGGTCTCCAAGTACAGGAGTATGCAACAAGGTCACCTCTTTGTTCCTCTAGCCTTGGAGTTATATGGAGCGATAGACATGGTGTTCAACACATTTGTTAGGGAGTGCTCAAGAGCTTATTATATTAGATATCAAGAGGTACCACTCTCATTCTCATTCTTTGTAGCATACTTTAGACATTGTGTGTCTATTGCTCTATAGAGAGCATTGGCTAGTGCAGTCCAAAGGAGAACAATCACACTAGTTGATGCTTCTTCAAATGCTCCAATAATTTGTAGACCTTACGACTTGCATAGCTCGGATATCTTAGGTGCGGTACGGGTTCATATTTCTCATATCAATACTATTGGGGCCTAACCCCATTTTACCTCCTATGTCTCTCCCTTGTATGGCTTGATGGGGTCTTCCCATCCTTCATGTGTTCTACATGGTCTCTCTTTTCTCTTTTTCTTACCTTCAAAAAGATGATTTTTGCCCACTCAATAGGAGAGTAGGTATCTAGGAGAGGGGACTATGGATAGAATTGCCTTGGGGACTATAGAAGGAGAAGAGGATGATGGACTGTAATACCAATATCTAGGCATATTATCTAGAGGTGAAAATTGGTTTGGAAACATCTGGAAGGATGTTATATATGTTGGACTAAGTAGATCAGATAGAAGTATCACCAAAAGAGTACTTCTATTAATAGGGCATGAGCCAAGAATAGCTTGAAAACTTTCAAGCCAATTTTGGAGGCCTAAATGGATGAATTTGGCCTAAAAAATGTGTAGGTTCCTCCCAATCCCGACCTAAGAAAGGCTGGCCTTATCTCGTTCCAAGTTTTTCTCATTGAGAGCTTTCCAACGGTACCTCATCCATGTGATTTTGAGATTCCTACAAGAAGATTCTTTGAAGATTGCCTCTAGTCAAACTTGTTTGACCAACCAGATAGGACAATGACCAACATGTCACCCATCTAAGCAACTAATCTAAGGATGGAGCTTGCTGATATGTCACCAAACCATGTATCTGATCCAAGGGCGGAGCTTCCTTTGAGAGGATCTTCTTTGCTATATAATAAAGAGAAGATGCTCCTTTGGGGCATCGGAGTATTAAGTGAGAAGTTTGTGTTTTCTCTCTTGTATCTCTCTTGGAGAGTTCTCTTGTCCTTGGAGTACTACAATGGTATCAAAGCAAGTGTTTTAATCCAAGAGGGTGGATCATCCTTCTTGGATGAACATGAGCTATTGAAATTGAGTAATTTTGAGGGGAGATAACATAATGCAATTGTTAGACTTGGGGGATGTTTTAAGAGAGGATCGGATGGAGGCACATGGAAGAAAATTTCCTACACCCAACTTTCTATTTTTAAATCCAGTCCACATGAAGATGATGTACATCTAGCAAGAGCAAATGAGAGTATCTCTTGTTTATTATTTCAGAGCAAGAGTTCATGGACAGAGTGATGAATTCTCCAAACTTGAATGATTCTATCTATGGTGGTATATGACAAAGAGTGAGATTTGACAATCTACATTTTGTTATGATGTTATGGATCTAAATGTACCAAATCCTCCTCCTTTCAACATGCAAGTAGAAATCCATTATGTGGTTAGACCAAAAGTGATGTTTAGATTTAAAAGGATTTTTTAGTCCACAATTTTGGTGAGGAATATTATCAATGAGTGATAGCCTCTACGGTCTCAATGGTAGTCCCAATAGTTCATGGTCCCTCCCGAGTGATCATATTAATCCATTATTCAAGTAGGAAGTAGCAATTAAACATTGGCCTTGCATAGGAATCATGGAGTTATAGTTGCAGGAGTTGATGCAAGGAATGTAGTGGATGTTGAATGAGTTTAGAGAGATCAAGATGAACATGGAGGAATTGAAAAATCAAGTATGTACCTTCAAGAATGATCAAGTAATGCAAGAAGGAGAACCGTCTCAACAACAAGCACCAACAATCAAAGTACATAGAGACTCACTCATGCTGATGACACCAACCCCAATCAACAACCAAGCCACATTATTACTACAAATAAAAAAGATGTGAAAAATTGAGCCTTACAAGGAACAACATTCCATGGGAGTAGTGGAAAATTGGATTTCAAAAATGAATTGAAACATTTGATTGTTCATAATTTAGATCACTCATCATTTTGTAGGCATTTTTGCGTGTGGGTACTTGATAGATAAAGCCCTCACAAATGGTATGATGCTTGGGAACAATCATTGCTAGTAGAATGAAGAGGGATCACTTGGAAAACCATGCAAGAAGTGCTGCTCAAGAATTTCCAATATGTGGATTCCATGTAGATGGCTCAAACCAAACTCTGGGAGTTGAAGTAGAAGAATAACATACAAGAGTACGTGGAGGCATTTCTTGATCTACAAGTTGCAACAACTAATATGAGTCCAGCCAAAGCTCTTTACAAATTCAAAGGGGATTAAAAGAGTGGATTTTCCAAGAGGTAGTGGTACAAAATCCTTGCACTACTTTTGAAGCCATTGCTTGTGCTCAAAGAATAGCAAGGGCGCTTGGAGGAGGTGAAGAGGTAACTCCAATGCAAAATTATTGGGTTGAGACACACCATTTTGGTGGACCAATTCATATGGAATTAGGCAACATTTAGTTCCAAGATTGAGGAGCATGACTCCTCCAAGGAGAATGAAGATGGATCAAAGAAAGGAGAGAAGGAGTCCCATGAGGAGAAGGGGCTCAAGCAGAACAAAAATATTGTTACAATTATGGCCAAGTTAGGAATACAACCATCAATTGTTGTGCTCATCATCCTTGAGGCCCTCGGTCTCCATACATGTGACCTTTGAACCACATGGAGAGATAAATCAAAGAAGAGGATGCTAAAATCACATTGGAAACAAAGATTGCCAATAAATGTACCTCATAGCCTTATTGGCTTAGTGAAGAAGAGTAAAAGTGGGAAGAAGAAGAAGACGGGTATGCAAAGATGGAGGAAGATAAATTCACAATTGATTGTTGTAAATGGAATCCAAGATGGCATTTTGGTGAGAGTATTGATAGACCCTAGGGCAATAAAGAATTTTTTGTCTCACTCTATGACAATAGGGTTACTAAAGAAGGATGAGAATAACAAAGTAGAGTTACCTAATGGTTAGATAAAGAAGATTGAATCATTACCTAAAAAGGTAGCTCTTTGTAAGAGAGCATCAAGAAGCAATCAAGTGGCAAGTGCTATGGTTAGCTTGTTATGATGCAATCTTAGGCATGCCGTGGATGGAGCACTACAACCCTACGGTGGATTGGAGAAAGAAAGTAGTGAGAACTAGTCAATGGAAGATCTTTGGAGTTAAAGAAAGATCACAAAGGCAAGAGCTGCACCTCTATGTCATAGGGACCACATCTATTGGTAAGACATGTAGATGTTTTATGGGTCTAATAAGAGAAGTTCAGAATGCCCAACACAATAGAAAAATTCTTGAGAAATTGGAAGATGTGGCCATTGAGTTTCAAAATGTCTTTGTGGATGAATTACCCTCAGGTTTACCACCAAAAAAGAGAGTAGATAATCAAATGGAGATACTTCATGGGAAGATACCTCCTTGTAAGGCACCATATCGACTATCATCTCATGAGTTGGAGGAGTGTAAGGCTCAAATTGAGGATATGTTGTAGAAGGGGTTTATCCAACCTAGTGTATCACCACATGGAGCTCCTTTATTGTTTGTGAGGAAAAAGGATGGAATAATGCACATGTGCATTGACTATCAAGGCCTAAATCAACAAACAATGAAGATTAAATACCCACTACCTTGCAAAGATGACTTGTTTGATCAACTCAATGGAGCAAAGCACTTCACTAAACTTGATCTATGGAGCGATTACAACCAAATTAGGATTGCGGAGGAAGACATACACAAAATGACATTTCAAACAAGGTATGGTCACTTCGCATACTTGGTGATGCCATTTGGCCTCACCAATGCTACAGCCACTTTCATGAGTTTGATGAATAATATATTTCATCCTTACTTGGATAATATCTGTTATCATTTTCCTCAATGATATCTTAGCCTACAGTAGGACAATGATAGAGCACAAGCAACCTCTACGAGAAGTTCTCTAGATTTTGCGATGATCAATTGTACACCAAAATGCAAGTTTGGCAAATCTGAAGTAAACTACTTAAGGCATAGAGTAAGTGCATAAGGTATCCAAGTGCTAACAAATAAAATAGAGAGGTCATAAAAAATGGGGTGCTCTCAAAGATCAGACTCAAATCAAGAGTTTCTTGGGATTGACAAGGTTTTATCATCAATTTGTCAAGGACTTCTCCAAGATTGCACAACCTATAATAGCACTATTGTGCAAGGGGAAGAAGTGGATGTGAGGGGCTGCACAAGAATTGGCCTTTCAGGAATTGAAAGACACATTACTACATGCACCAATCTTGAAATGGTATGACCCAAAATGTCCAATCAAGTTGGCTATAGATGCATCAGGTGTAGCAATAGGAGTAGTCCTACAACAAGAGTGGCATGATGAGTGATGGCAATTTCATATTTCTCTTATAAGCTATTATCGGAAAAATGCAACTATCATACCACCAAACAAGACAAGCTAGCCATTGTCCTTGCAACCAAGCATTGGAAGCACTATCTTGGTGAGAAGGTATTTGTAGTGGAGACAAACCACAAACCTCTAGTCTACCTTGAGACATAGAAAGATCTTTCTCATCAAAAAATTTGGTGGGCAAAGTGGAGACAATGATTCAACTTGAAAATTACATATGTGAAAGGCAAGAAGTAACTTGCAAATGCATTCACCCAAATCCCGATCACAAACAATCTGGTGGTGGAGGTCATGATGAACCCTAAATTTTGGCCAAGTATTCTTGCTATTACAAAAACTAATCCACAAATTGTAGGTACTCCAACATCCAAAGGCGTCACCAGCACCCAAGGACTCACCTTTCATGATGGCAAGTTATGGATCTCGGATGTCACGGATATAAGATCCATCATCATAGCAGAATGTTATGATTCTGCCATTACAAGTCAAGTTGGAGTGGACAAGACCTTGGATGCAATCAAATGACATTACTATTGGCCCAAGATGAGCAACATTGTGATGGAATATGTTTGGAGTTGCCTACTCTATCAACAAAATAAAGCTTCTAATCAAGCTTCCATAGGACTCCTTCAATCCCTCCCCAATCCTACACAACATTGGGAACCATTGAGCATCCTACCACCAAAGATGTGACTGCCCCGCAACTAGTTCACTTGTACTTACATGCAATTTTTTCTCACCATGACCTCTCCCAAGTGCTCATCACACATATAGACACTCAATTCACTAGTTTTTTTTGGATAACACTCTTTGGTTTGTTCAAAACCAATTGGCCATGTTCATAGCTTACCATCTATAGACCGATGGACAAATAGAGCGGGAAAATTGCACTATTGAGGACATGCTCCAAAGCTTCACTTTAGATGAGCAAGAGAGGTGGAACACCTTACTCCCATTGGTGGAATTTGCTTACAAAAATCCAGTGACTTCCTCCATATTGGTCACACCATTCTTCCTCATGTATGGAGAGAACATCCTTTTACACTTTCAAGCCTAATGAAGGTCTGTTTGGTGGATACCAAGGTTGACATTATCATCACTTTTGTGTCTAGAATCCATCAGGGTGTGGAGAAGCCAAGCACAAGTTGTAGATCACCCAAAATCAACAAAAGTGGTATGCAGATGCACACCGTTGACACATGGAGTTCAATATTGGAGATCAAGTCTAGTTGTCAACCACCAACCTCAAGTTAGTTGGTCCTCGTAAGCTCAAGCCTCATTTTAATGGACCTTTCTCCATTCTTTGTCAAATCAGGATAGTGGCTTACCACCTTGAACCACCATCATGCATGAAGATCCATATAGTATTCCTTACTATGCAGATATGCCCCTTGACTATCTCACTTCCTTCCATACAAGACATTGGACCTTGTCCAACACTCATTGATGGCACTGAGGAATATGAAGTCAAATGTATTCTTCAAAAATGCATCCGGGATACTTGCCATTTGTGAGTAAAATATCTTGTATAATGGAAAGTTTACCCTCTATATGATGCGACATGGGAGCTAGTAGCCAACTTGACCATGCACAATTGCTAGTGAAATCTTTTGAGCAACAACTTTGCAATGAGGATGTGGCATCTTAAAAAGGAGGTTTGTAATACCAATAGCTAGATATATTATCTAGAGGTAAAAATTGGTTTGGTAACACTTGAGAGGATGTTATATATGATGGACTAAGTATATCAGATAGAGGTATCACCAAAAGAGTACTTTTAGTAATAGGGCAGGAGTCGAGAATAGCTTGAAAACTTCAAAGCCAATTTTGGAGGCCTAAACGGATGAATTAGGCCTTGAAACTTTGAATATACTTCCCATAATGTAGGAATGGCTAGCCTTACCTCCACCTAATTTTCTCTCATCAAGAGCTTTCCAACAGTACCTCACCCATGTGATTTTGATATTCCTACAAGAAGATTCTCTAAAGATTCCCTCTAGTCAAACCTATTTGACCAACCAGATAGGACAATGACCAACATGTCACCCATCCAAGCAACTAATCTAAGGGTAGAGCTTGCTAGCATGTCACCAATCCATGTATCTGATCCAAGGGTGGAGCTTCCTTTGAGGGGATCCTCTTTGCTATATAATTAAGAAGAAGTGCTTTTTTGGGGCATCGGAGTATTGAGTGAGAAGTTTGTGTTTTCTATCATGTATCTCTCTTGGAGAGTTATCTTGTCCTCAGAGTATTTCATGGACAGATTTGCATTAGGGGACGAGAACAACATACCAAACTACCTATGAGGAGGATGACAAATGTCGTGCGTATATACATTGCTACACAACATACATCGCTGTCAACATCATACACTATAAAAGCACAACTCACACATAAGTCATACATAGACTCTAAAGTGCCACAATAATCAGATTGCTTAACATTCTCAACTCAACTCAACTCAGATCAGTACTTGATCTGTCACTCTATAAACTGCCAACAATTGGGCACTGATTACAATCAAGCCACACCCACTCAAGCATAGAGAATCCAGGTGATGCTCGCCGGCCTCTGTCCACCATAGCCAGGAACTCGAAGGCTCAACATCAAAGAAGTGAGCTCTCTGGAGCTCACTTTGAAACTATACCCCCTAGACTCAAGCTAGCCCTGAAACCCTAACGGTCCCGCTGACGGCACACTTGACGGTGCAAACGGTGCAAAGTGACGGTGGGCCCCACCGTGAAGTCAGTACCCCAAACACAAAATCTAACCGTCGGAAAGTAGTCCCTGAGAAACAGCTAGAATAACTCTAACTACCATCACTGGAACTCCAGTGTCCGAGCATCTAGATGCGGAACTACAAATGGTGTGACAGCTGTCGTGCGTATATACATCGCTACACAACATACATCGTTGTCAACATCATACACTATAAAAGCACAACTCACACATAAGTCATACATAGACTCTAAAGTGCCACAATCGCCCCCCTAGCTGGCGGTTAGGTCCCTCTAACTCCAGATAGCCATCTACTCTAAGTATATGGTATACCCTCTAATGGGCAAAGATCAGGAGGCCGGGTGCTATGGAGCCCCATCATTAGTCGCCTGTCTGCAATCTATACCATATAAAGAATGAACTAGCTATAGGTCAAGTACATCTAGGACATAACCACTGTCCCTGAGGAACCACCGTGAGGGGAGGAGTCATACATGCCATATGCCATCCTCTCGAACAGCTATCACACACTAACATAGTAGCAGCTCCACCAGAAGAGCCACATAACATACACCTCAAGCCTGCACGTACAAGTGCCAAGCTTGGGTCCATAGTACCATCAATGTTTGGGAGGTGGCATGGCACACAATTGCGCACATGATCCTTCCAAACAACACCATCATGTCCTTCTAACACAAGGACTCCAGATGGCAAAACCTCGCGCACTCTCAAGATAGTGCGGCCTGTAGAAACATCAAGTGTCGTCGGTGCTGTCTGCTATAGATATACATAGTTGCCTGGATAAAATCGACAGATCGAGGGTCTATAACCTCCTCCTCGAATGGTAGCATAGCATAAAGTATCTCTATGCTGAGCAATCGCCAAGTTCTCAAAGGCTATCGGCATCACTCTCCGAAAGATCTCTGCCCGCTGAGAACATGCGCTCATCCATACATTGGGGTCATCCAAGTCCAAAACTATAGTAGCATCTCGACGAATGGCTACAGGTAAATCTGGATCTCGTCCATAGAGTAGAAAGTATGGAGAGAAGGATGCTAAGGAGGCTTGCCGGCTAAACCGATAGCCCATGGCCAACCAAGGTAACTGGAGATCCCAATCTCCCAAGTGGCCTCTCTGCAAACCATACTTTCACAATCCTCTCTTCACCGTCTGAACCACTCTCTCTGCTAAGCCATCTGCCTCAGGGTGATCTCGGGATGTAGTACGATGATCAATCAAAGCCTTGTCACACAAGACCTGAAACTCTCCCAAGAACTCAATACCCTGATCAGTCAAAACCTCAGCTGGTGCACCAAAATGACTAAGAACTCGATCCAGGAACGAGTAAGCTGTCCCTTCACTAGACTTGTCAGGAAGTGCCACCAACTCAATCCACTTGGAGAAGTGCTCCACCATCACCAAAACATACCGATGATGTCTCACAGTCAGCGGTAAAGGTCCGGCGAAGTCCAAACTCCAACGGTAACCCAATCCCATGATAGGTAATGGGTGTAACTGTGGCGTAGGAGCATTGAATGATGCTCTAACTCGGTCACAAACCACACATCTGGCAACAAACTGCTGTACCTCGGTCTGCATACCGCGCCACCAATAATGACTCTGGAGTAAGCTATATGTACGCTTTACTCCAAAATGTCCTAGCTCCTCATGAGTATGACGGACCAATTGTGGTCTCTGTGATGGAAGTGGTACTACTCGCACTCTACCATCCTCCCATACACGCAAAAGGTGCCTACCCTCCAATCTGAACCGTCTGGCTCGCTGAAGAACACGGTCTCTCTCCTTGACCCCAACTGTGCCACCCACAACACCAGTGCAAAGATAGTCCATCACTAAGACATCATCATGAATGTCTCGCTGAACTGTACCAATATCTTCACTCTCTGGATCTGTGACCTCAATAACTCCTCCTGTATGCGCTGAGAGAGATACCACCAAAGTCTCTGCAAATATACACAGAAAGGCCGATCCATGCCAACCTGGCACCATCTCCTCATCTGTCTCACCATGCCAACGTGCTCCGGTCTGATCCTGCTGGCTGGGACATGGGTTTCTACTCAACCCATCTGCATCACGGTTCACCACTCCAGGTCTGTGAACAACCGTGAAATCATACTCTTGTAAAATCAGAGCCCATCGTGCAAGCTTCCTTGAAAGCTTGTCGGACTCCATCAACCACTTCAGCGGCTGATGATCAGTGATGAGAGTGAAGGGGTTACCAAATAGGTAACATCAGAAATGTGCTACTGCCCAAACTGCTGCCAAGCACTCTCCCTCATATGAACTATACTTCGCCTCCGCTGAATTGTTGGAGCGACTAGCATAGGCCACCACAAACTCCTTCTCCTCATCATCATGTTGGGTGAGCACCGCTCCAAGCCCCAACATACTCCAATCAGTGTGAACCTGAAATGGTCGTCCCCTGATCGGTCTCCTCAAAATAGGAGCAAATGTCAACCTCTCCTTGAGCTCTACAAAAGCTCTCTCCTGCTCATCTCCCCAACACCACTCCTGTGTAAGCTTGGTCAGCTTCGTCAAGGCCTTGGCAATGGCACTAAATCCTCTAACATAGCGGCGATAGAAGTTCGCCA
This sequence comes from Lunularia cruciata, assembly GCA_948567375.1. Classification (NCBI taxonomy): domain Eukaryota; kingdom Viridiplantae; phylum Streptophyta; class Marchantiopsida; order Lunulariales; family Lunulariaceae; genus Lunularia; species Lunularia cruciata. The sequence goes on along the minus strand of OX419762.1, from coordinate 41,339,905 downwards.
ACCCAAGGAATGCTCACACTCTGCTCACATCCGTAGGCCAAGGAATACGTGCAATAGCCTCCACCTTGGTCTGCTGAACACCAAGTCCTCCGGGGTAGATAGTGTGACCCAAATACTCAACCTGCTCATGGAAGAACCTACACTTCCCAGGATGTAATTTGAGTCCATGAGATCTCAACCTCTCAAACACCTCCAACAACTGTCTCTCATGCTCCTCCACAGTAGTGCTATACACCAAAATGTCATCAATATAGCACCGAGCAAAATCCAGTCCAGCTAGGATCCTATCCATGACCCTCTGGAACTCAGCAGGAGCATTCTTCAACCCAAATGGTAAGAATCTCCACTGATATAACACATCCTTGCCGTGAGGATCAATAGCCCAAAATGTTGTCTTGGACTTATCTTCCTCCCTGATCGGCAACTGATGATATCCCGCTCGAAGATCCAAAGTACTGAAGACCTTTGCATGCCCAATCGCATCAAAAATCTCCTCCGGTGTAGGCATGGCATACCGATCAGCCCTGGTCTGTCGGTTGATAGGACGATAATCTCCACACATCCGCCTATCTGTATAGTTGCCATGCATATCCTTCTTGGCTGGCATCACTGTCGCTGATGCATACTCTCCATGTGAAATCTCCACCAAACCAGCCTCAAAAAGGTCACTACTCCGGCTCTGAATCAATGTCCTCTCCATCTCACTATATCGATAAGGACGTCGGAAAACAGGTGTGTCGCTAGTCAGCTCAATCCGTATACCAGGTCCCTTTAGAGCACCCAAATCCTTCATACTGAAGGCAAAACAACTCGTGTGACTCCTCAAGAACCTCCAAACCCTCCGTCTTTCCTCTCCAGTAAGCTTGGGTCCAAGATCTGGCTCCCAAGTATCCTCTGTAATTGTAGTAGGAGTGGAAGATGTATTGACTGGCTGCTACACTGGGCCCTTGGGAGCAATGGTGTCATGCTCCCGACCACTAGAGGTCCCAACCTCTGTGTGAAAAACTCCCTCCACTCTGGCTGCAAGCTCCATACGTCCTCTGGCTGCATCCCATGTGGACCAAGGGTGTAATCCAAGTAGCCCACGCTCACCTGGATGGACTCCAAGTAGACCACTCTCCCTAGTAGCTACTGGATGTGTCCCAAGAATACCATGTCCACTCGGTCCATCGCCCCCAGCATGTGCCTGAATCGTCTCGATAGGCACAGGGCTCACAAGTGTCCGAGTGGTGATGCCTATCAAGCGCATCCTACGCTGCTCTGCCAAACCAAGGCTCACAATCCAGGTCAAATAGTTCAGGTCCATAGCCTGACCTAACACCTGACGCCTGGATGCCTCTGACACTGCTGGAACAGCGGTAATACCGGTGCGAAAACCCATCGCCCGCTCTCTCTCATCAGCATTGGGCTCCACCAACTGCTGTAACTGTGAGTCCCAAACAAGTCCAGGTCCTCCCTCTCGAAAAGCATGAGAACCTGGGAAACTCATGAGTGTGGGAAATGCAGCTCTAGGCTGTCCAACTAGGTTCACCACTGCCATAGGTGACCTATCAGCCACTACCACTGTCTGAGACTGACGTCCAGCATCCAAGATATCATCAACAAGAATGTGGTCTAGTCGCTGAATCCCATCATAACTACGCTGTAGAACCTCTCTGGGTAAAAGGTTCGTCCACCAAAGACGAAGACGATGAGCCCGTGATCCCACTCTGGCTGCATCTAACAATACAGCAGGTCCCATCCAAGAATGGACCTGATGTGTACTCGCCACCACTCTAGTGCGAGAATCACCCATCAATGGAACGTTCTCCAAAAGGTAAGCTGGAGAAACAGACTGATGAACCTGGAGATGTCGTAGTATCCGTAACATCTCCCAAAACACACCAAAACAAGGATCCTGAAGACCCAAACCGCGGCCCGCACGTGTATGTCCCTGACATGGCCATCCAGAAATCACCAAGTGAATAGGCCCATGTCTCTCTAGGTCATGCGCCCCCAATAAGGAAATGTCTCCTGGTAAGGCCTTCTGGTAACCTCTGACTACTGACATCGGTAATAACTCCGGATACCGATAGGCCAAGTGTGCCGCATGATGTAGAGAGACTCGCCTAGCAGTCTCATCTCTCTCTACATACAAGTACCTCTGTACTTGGATACCCGCCTGTAACACCGCAGCTAGTCCGGTGCTGATCCCACCAAACAACTCTAATAGACATATCCCCTCTACTGGATACTGCCAAGCAATGAGTGTGGTATCCAGAGGTGTCAAAGCAATCGCCTCTGGAGGCTCATCCTCACACTCATCCCCTGATGGTACAAAGGCTCCACTCCAAGCCTGCTGCACCAACTGATCTGCATGCTGCTGCAATGCCTCCTCTGAACTCCACAATGGAACATCCAAGGTGGATGGAACAATCCCACTCGTACTCCATAGCCGAGTGATCTCCTCTGGTACTGGAGTATCCTCTGCATGGGCGTTCCCCTCCAACAAGTCACCAGGCCAAGTAACTGCACCGCTGAAAGCCAAAACTGATATTGCCATGGTCCCGGACTGTAGTGAGCCAAGACTGCCACTACTAAAGCGTACTGGTAGGCGACATACCCGTCCCTCACCAGACTGCCAACCAGGTCTATAAGAGGCTGTCTCCTCCCAATAGTCAATACTGAAACCCATAGGGTATAACACTGCTCCCCCAACTAGCACATCATAGGACTCAGCTATTGTCGCAATAGCCTGAGCTCTCACCACTGAGCTATCAGTCGGATGACCAGGCTGAACCTGGACAACAAGCTCTCCACATGTGATGTACTGTGTCGAACCACCACCAAGAGATGTCTGGATCTGAAATGGACACCTCTCCACATCGGTCTTCCGTAACTCCAGACCAACAACTGCAGCCTTCCCCAACATAAGGGGCTACGCACCAGAGTCTAACAAGACTCTCTGTGGTGTATAGACCTTCCCTGAAGGTCCTACCAAACGAAAGATCCCCCTCTGGTTATCCAATAGGACAACACCAAGTGTAAACCGCGCTCTCTCAAAGGCCGGTCTAGCTGGCAACTCCTCCAGTCTAGCCGCTGCTGCCTGCCATAAACCACTGGTCGCTGAACGGATCCCATGCTCCTCAACCAAGTCAGCTCCACTACCAACCACCTCTGCTCTAGTAGTAGGAACTGCACCATCCCTACTCTCACACAACGTGGCAGCCAACCGGAACACTGGGGCTGGGTCAACTCCCAATGTAAACATGTCACTGGCTGAAAATAAAGGATGCCGCATAATCAGCTGAGCCGCCCCCAACATCATGCTAGACTCAGTCTGTGTAGTAGCAGGTGGCTGACTAGCAGGTACTCCATCAGGTACTCCATCACCACCTACCACACCTGCACTGGGACGTCTAGGAACCATGGATTTCGTCTGCAATGCCTCAGATAGCGTGAAAGATTGGGGAAGTTTGACCTATCTCCCAACCTCTCCTCTCTGTGGGTCCAACTCCACTGATGCTCCTCTAGGCTCTGGAGCATGTACTGCACTCCTAGTCACTGCTGCAGATGCATCCACCTGTGCTGCTCCGCACATGAAGTCCAAAGCATCTCTATCACCAGCATATGAGGTGGAAGCCTCAGCACCTGAATCTGATCTCCTATGAGCAATAGCCATACTAGCCAATCTCTGCTCCAACTGCTCAATCCGAGTAGCCATAGCTGTGTCAGAAGTAAGGGCAGGTACTGCACCCCTACTAGGTGTAGATCCTCTACCACCACCTCTACCACCTCGTCCTCCATGAACTGGAGCTCCTCTACTACCTGCCATAGCAGCCCTACCACTCCGTAACTCCGGGTGTAGGTCAAAACACCGGTCACTAGTGTGACCAAATCTGTGGCAATGCTCACATTGCCTCTGTGCTGGCTGTGATGCACCAGAGGTATCAGGTCCGCTGCCCTGAGTACACTCTCTCCTATGGTGAGGTCCACCACAAGTCCAACAAGCAACACCACCACTCACTGGCTGCTGCTGACCCGAAAATGAGGGTAAGGGTCTAACTCCACTAGGCCCTCCACTCGCTCCATAGGATCTGGGCTATCCACCCTGTCCTTGAAAACCAACTGGGCGTGGTGCACTCTGCTGCACTCTAGAAGAAGTCACACCGTGGATGAGGTCTCTCTACCAAATCCAACTGTCACCACTCTCTCCTCCACCATGTTGAGCTCAATACGCTCAGCCAAACCAAAGACTACTGCCAAAGTGGGCGAAGTAGCCTGCAACAACGTAGCATCACGAACTCTATGTCGCAACTCCCTGTCCAGTATCCCATACCAAAATTGGACTGCCTGGGCCTCAGTAACTCCCTGAGTGAAACTGATCAGCCGCCTCATGCGAGTGTATGCCTCACGTAGGCTCTCTCCAGCCTTCCGCTAGAACTCCTGCAAGCTCCTCAGCTTGTCAGTCCGCACTCCCTGGTAGTTCTGCCTCAAACATAGGAAGAACTCAACCATGGGGTTAAACCCCGGTACCACACCACCTCCTGCAGCAGTACCTCCACTCGTAGTAGCACTATCTCCAGCTAGTGCACCTCCACTAGCTCCACCCACACTACTCGAGCTAGAACTCGTAGGTACAGCCGATCTACTCCTGGCCACCGAGCCTGAAGTGATGGAGACATAGTGAGGAGACCAATACTGTCTCCATAACTCAATCTCCTCCAAATGAGCTCTCCTGAACTCATGGTTGTCGTCCATCGGTGGACCCTCCAAGTGCTGAAACAACCCCTTCCATGCCATGAAGGGTGTGAACAAAGTTGGGTTCCGCATCTGCTGCAGATCACACCAACTATCGAACTCCTGGATGAAATCATCCAACTCAATAGTACCCATTGTACCAGAGTAACGCCTAGGCCCTTTGGAGGCCCCATAAATCTCATCCATGTCCCACAACAACGGTGCGGACACACCAAGTGCACTCTCAACTGAATCAGCTCCTGTGTCAAACTCCAACTCAGAGTCAATCTCCTCCCTCACTGGGACCTGAGATACAGGCTGATACCGAGCACCACTCCGAGTAAACCCACTGCGTACTGCAGGGCTAACTCCTTTGGAATCTCCAAAGAACTCCGTCGTGACCACGTAACTGCAACAGCAAACCCGAACCACCAACTGCAACCGCAAGTCGCAACTGCAAGTGCCCCACCAAGTGCCAACACCAACTAGACACCACCCACTAATGTAACTCTAACCGAGATAACTACACTAGGGGAAGGGCAACCTGTAACCTGCCATCATAACACGCACTCTCACGGTCTGCAGGTCACTTCCTGCCTCACCGGAGAGAAACAAAGGTAGTCTGACTGGTCATCACTCCAGCCTCACCACCGAGAGCACACCAGAGCACCAACGCTCAAAAGTCAAGGCACCTCACACAAACGTGGTGCACAAATAGGAAGCAGAGAATAGAGGGGATCCAATCACAAGAAATCTAAACGAAAACCCTCCATCTCATAACACAACACGGGACTGACTATGCCACCATTTGGCATTTGACATAAGAGTAGTTCGTATCTAAGTCCTAAGCTACCAGGATCACCAAGAATGGGATCAAACTGCCTCTCCTAGCCAAAGTTACATGTGTATAGATAACAGTGGCACAATCACTATGACAACAAGTGAGGGTGGACCAGTTGGCTAGGGCACCAGTCTAGGAACAAGAGATCTAGGGGTCAAACCCTGTTGCGCACAATCTAGCAAGAAAGGCAGATTTTGCCAACCAATGACCAAGATCTACACTAAACTAGCTAGCCTCACGCCAGCAAGCTGGCTTGCTGGCCCTTCTGGCCCTTCTAGGCCTTCGTAGCCTCTCATAGCCCACAGCCCTATGCCTCGAAGCCTTGAAACGCCGAAATTCAGCCAAATAAGGCCTTTCTTGTTGCCACTTCGAACCTCCTCCAAAATTGGCGAAACTTCTCCAAATCTGTGAAACTCCTCCAAACTAGCGAAACTTCTCCAAATCTGGCCAAACAGCGAAACTCCTCCAATTCTGGCCCAAAATCTGACGTAAAATCTGACATAAACCCTAAAGATGGATGTCCGCCAAATCCCCTGCTAACTTTCCACTCGAGCCAAATTGACAAAACGGGTTTTTCCAAATCACAATTTCATGAGAAGAGCTTTCCAACTCCACCTTCAATTTCACTTTCTGAGCCCAACTCGCAGCAAATTGGTCATGCCTTCACCTCCTGAGCTCAAAATCACACTGCTCGAAAATTGCTCCTTCTTTGCTCGAAATTTGGCCAGCGCTTCCGCACACCGTCCGCCTAACTGCCAAATTTGCATCAACTACACGAGCTTCTGCACACTAGGGAAACACAGAACCTAAATCGAGCTACCACGATCCACCGAGCTTGGAGATACCACCAACACTCAACGTTCCTGCACCCGATTTCCCCCTGATTTCACTTCTTTGATGTAATCAGATTGCTTAACATTCTCAACTCAACTCAACTCAGATCAGTACTTGATCTGTCACTCTATAAATTGCCAACAACTGGGCACTGATTATAGTCAAGCCACACCCACTCAAGCATAGAGAATCCAGGTGACGCTCGCCGGCCTCTGTCCACCATAGCCAGGAACTCGAAGGCTCAACATCAAAGAAGTGAGCTCTCTGGAGCTCACTTCAAAACTATACCCCCTGGACTCGAGCTAGCCCTGAAACCCTAACGGTCCCGCTGACGGCACACTCGACGGTGCAAACGGTGCAAAGTGACGGTGGGCCCCACCGTGAAGTCAGTACCCCAAACACGAAATCTAACCGTCGGAAAGTAGTCCCTGAGAAACAGCTAGAATAACTCTAACTACCATCACTGGAACTCCAGTGTCCGAGCATCTAGATGCGGAACTACAAATGGCGTGACACAAACAAAGGATGAAAGTGGGGATAGGGATGATTGATGATGAACAAAATTTGCCTTTGGAAGATGAGATCTTTCTATCCTTGCATGATGCGTAGGGTTTACCCTAGTTGAAAATAATATCAAAATGTTTAGAGTTGTTACAATTGTTATAATATTAATACTGGATTGTGATTATATTCTTTTATGCAATCTGTGTAAATCACATCTATATGTTTAGTGACTTTTGGGGTCACTCTATTTTCTTTCATGTAGATAAAAATAATATACAATGAGGTGGGTTAGAATAATTAGTGTGATTAACATTTTTTAAGTGAAATTTATTGTGATGCATCATATATCCTATAAATATAAATATCAGTAAAACATGAGTTCAAGCTAGTAAAGATTGTGAAACAAGTAGGCAATGGATTGGATTCCTTTAATTACATTTTGAATTTGCCATTTTTTCTCAAGGTGTCTTTCTACCCTCATAATATAGTGGGAAAGACGTTGGTAGTGGATTTAAATTCCCTCCATAAGATACTCAAGGAGTCCCACTTCTTCCTCCTTTCTCTTTTAGGACTCCCTCCCTTCTAATTACTGAATATCTGCATAAAGAAAGAACATGCAACAAGATTTGAACTCAAAAAAAACATTTATGCTAAAATTAATCATCTAAAATTTCATATTTTCCCAATTTAATTTTACAAATATTTCTAAAAATATATTGTAAAACACTCATCCACTTTCATGTAGACTGTTTGCAAAAGAGAATCATTATATAATCTGCATATAAAATAGCCAAATTCTCACTTATTCATTAGTTCTCACTTATTCATTAGGAATCTTATACAAGAACTATCAATGGTAGAATATAGAGTCCATCAATATGTACTTTATAAAGACTAATAATCCCTTGTAATTCAAGAGTCAATTGTACAACTTGGCACATTCTATTTTTATCAAAATATAAACCACAAAGAATTGTAGCTTTTCTAGCAAAAGACAAATTCACTCTTAGAGAATTTTGTCTACAAACTGAACTTGTTACTTTTTACAAGTTTTTCGCTAGTTCGATATAAATCTCTTTAACTACTCATCTCCATCCTACTTATGTTTGATTCATCTAATACTTATCTTACCTATTAGTGCACATCTCCTAATCTTTGTGATATTGAGCTCCACCTGAAAATAGTCAAAAGGTTGAAAAATGCACTACTCATCACACCATTAATTATTTGTTGTATCTCATATCGATCTCAATGATTACTCAATATCTCCTCAAGCTTTGCTATCATAGAGTTACATGGTTATCATATAATTTTACTTTATTGTTAGTACAAAGTGGTAGTTTCCTAATGACAGAATTAAATTGATGCAAAATCTCCTTATTGTGAGCTCCATACTTATCAAAAAATATCATCGTTTGCCTTGATCCTTAATTTTGTATTTGTCACACATGACATTTTTCCAACTATTCTTTCCTCACATGCCTAGTCATGAAATTGGAAAATGATGATTGATAATAAACAACCATAAAAGTGTCTTCAACTCCTCTCATAAGTTAATGAACTTCTTTGTTTTGAAAATAGACATTGATGTCTCAATGGTAGCTTGTGGTCCTCTTGTCAATTTCATAACCATAGTCATATCAATACTACCATGTGAATCTCATAGCCAAACCAATACCACTAGAAAACAACATTTGAACATTTCATAGAGTTGTTGCCAAGAAATCTAAGGTTTTGTCATTGTCCATGTTGATAAAATATATCTTATCCATGTAAAAATTTATTAACAATCAAATTAAAGTATTTTGATAAGAAACAAGTTGATCTGACCTAAATATCGTCAAGAAATGAATAGATACAAAAGAAATTATCACTATATAGGTCTTTATTGTTTCATGTTTAACTTCTTGGGCAAAACCTAGTCCTAGAAGAGTGTAATGTCACCACAAAGATGCACCACAAGCATATATAAAATAAAACTCACAATATTAATTTATGCTAACACTTGAAATTGATGGTTCAATTCAAAGATCTAATTCATTTCTTTTGAAATTTATCCTCAATTACTTCCAAAGGACACATAATTTCTTTCATAAAAAGGAACTTGTCTTTTCAAAGTAATAGATTAACCCAAAGATTTTGTCTTTGTGTGTACTCGTCTAACTACTATCAATGCTATATAACTAAAAATTACTATCAAGGAAATGCTTCAAGAAGTTTACAAAATAAAGATACAAAATGATCAAAAAAAAAAGGCATACAACTTCAATAACTTCATTTAGACCTATGAAACTACAAAGGCTCATATTTTCCATAAAGAAAATTATAAATGACAAGGAGTTCTGTCCTTTGCTTATTCTTCTTCAAATGTGAACCAGAATAGAAAATTGGGTAGCCTAAATAGTTGAGCCAATCTTAGAAAATTATTATCTAGAACTAACTACAAACTACAAAAATTGCCTAACTAATTATCTATGCCAAGGCAAAAATGAACAACAAAGGAATCTATTATGAAGTTTCTTATGAAAGAATTGACTAACTAAAAGCATCTTATTTGCTTGTTAGCTTTGACATCTCTTCTTAATTTTCTCTTATTTCTAGAGCTATTTCTTAAACTCTATTTGCTAATTATATTTCTTCTTTCTCACATCTTTAAGGTGGGGTGACTTTGTGCATCAATCTGCATAATCTAGAATCATCAAATGTATAATCTACATATTCTAGAATAATTTCTCTAAGCAGTGCATACACCTAACATGTTGAGGTCTCCTTTTCCAAAGGAATTATTCCTTTGGACTCAACAATTATCCCTAGAATTACTCCAAAGGAACCTAAAATTGTTAGTACCACTTCTTCTTTGGCAACTTCCAAAATGCCTGCAAGTTGAGTTGATCTTGCAACTCCTAATTGTTCTAGTCTTTTTTCAGCTCCCCAATCTACAAGTTGGCTAGCTCCAATTCTTCCTTAGCATTGGCCAAGTTTGCATTATTTACTCTTTGCATATATTATTGCTCTAACTCCACATTTGATTTTAGCTCTTTGATTGCTTGGCTCTCTTCTTCCTTTCAATTTGCTTTGTTCTTGACAAAAGTGCACTCTTCACCTGAATACCATAAAGCTCACCTTGCAAAATCTTCAATCAAAGGAGCTACAACTCTATCACACTTGTACAATATTCATTCTCCCTCTTTACCAGATCTAACTTTCCTCCTTTATACCATGGCTCATTTTAACTCTTCTTTGGTTGCTTTACTTCCTTCCATAGCAACTCGGCATTAAATCTATGAGTAAACAAATTGTTATTTATTCTTCTTACCAATTCTTTGCAAATTTGGAGGTGTGATCATTGTTCCACATACATTGTTGGTCAAGGTAAATTGCCTCTAAGAACACCAAGAATGACATGATTACCTCTTTCACCACTCTAGTCGTTGATGTACCTAAAGATATTTGGACTTTTTTCAAATGCTACAATATGGTTGTCTTTGGCAACTCCAATGGCGACAAATGCCCAATCACTTGGCTGGCCAAGTTTTTCCTTCTATCAAACTCAAACCTTGGTCCTTGAAATAGCTTCTCAATATGCACATAATTGGTCTCAATGTCCTCCTTTGGCTCTGATTCTTTGGTTTGAGGAGCTCCTCTCTCCTCCTTAGATTCCATCTTTTCATCCTCTTTTGCTGAACTCCTCCAAAGAGTCTATGGTAACAATGAAAATCTCTTTGATCTACATCTTTGGTGGTATTATTGCTCTTTGACATTGTTATACTATGATTTTCTCTCACTAGGAACACACCAGGTGACTAGCCATAGAGCTTATGAGTAATAAGTCATATTTAGACCTCTCATTAATAATTTGGGCTCACTTGTCTTTCCAACTGCCAAAACCTTTTACTCTTATTTCCAATATTCCTTCTACCAAGTAGGAGAAAAGTGCAACTTAACCTTTCATCACATCACACACTCTTGGTTTGTTGGGCATCACTTCTATCATTAACAAAGAGAAATAAATAGCACACCTAAAGGGAAGGAACTTAAGCATAATGTTTACATGCAAATCCAAACCAATTGGACATACAATCAAGCATGAAGAGGATCCAAACACAAGAAACTTAGTAAATACTCTCCATCCTTTTGATAGAAATTTACCTCAGAACCTCCTTGCTTAGTCCAAGACCTACTTTTCTATACGTCTTTCGGATGGTAACCCTAAGTTTTAAGATGAAGAGTTTTCAATGACTAAGATAAGCAAATTTGAAGTGATATTTATAAGAGTACAAATAAAAGATGATGTATATAAGCAAGATAGATTATTTAGCTAAATTTCTTTCAAAGAAGGAAACTTGGGAAGAGGTGCTTGGTGATAACTAACATTGGCTTGCTCAATGGTGTTGTAAAACATTCATTGTATCATATGATGAAGTTAAGTTTGTGCTAATTTATTGTGAGAGAAAGATAACTAAAAACTCACTAAATGACTGCACTCACCCTTCATACATTGTGCAACTTTTGGACCTAAAACATTCATACTATGAGCATGATAGTTACCAATTACCCACAAACATCATTATAGATTTTTTTTCCTTCAGCTCTCTCATGTCCCATAAGGTTAGCACAAAATTGGCAAAGGACACTCCTTGTTAATAGGATCCTCAAAGATTTAATGTGAGGATGCACAAATTTTTGTATAAATAAATTTCAACATAAACAAGTGAAACAACAATCTAGTGATAGAAATTGATGAATGAGTTTTTGAAGATTAGATCCAACCTATACTCTAGAGATAGACGTTCTATGCCTTTTGGTGGGGAAATATTTGACACTCAAGTTTGTATAAAATCTTTTGCATAGCTCTAATTCAAATTTTCTAAGAGTCAATAGAAAGCTTATTAGATGAAATTTCCAATGATATAAAGTAAGCTCTAATTTGACCACTAAAACTCCTTTGAAAATGTCCTAAAATTAGCCTAATTTTGTAATTCAAACCCTAATTTTAGAAACCTAACCAAGGCTCCAATCTTGATTCTTGTACAATTTTGGCCAGAGTTGTGCCCAAGAGTCTCGTGTAAATATTATAGAAAAATCTAGCAAGCTACAATTCTACCACTCTTGATTTCAAATTGGAAATTTGACTCCAGTTGTAGTTGGAGATAGAATAACTCCACAAAGCTTACAATAATATTCTCAATGGAGTGATTTTCACTAGATTTCACTATCTATAAACCTTGAGCCAACCTAATCTTACACAATAGTTTTTTTTCTCTTGTCTAAACTTATATGAAGTTTGATATGAATCCAAATCCAATCCCTAAATATATATCAATTCCCATGTTGTGTTAACTTTTGAGCTTTATATACCCAAGTAAACTTAATCCAGGACCATTAATTCTCTATTTGAGTAATTCATATGACATTTTTTCATAGAGTCATAAGTCCTAGCTCCAACTATATTGAAATTTTCCATAGACTAATTCAAGCTAAAAATTAAGAAGTGACCAAAACTCCAAACTTGATCACAATCTCCAACTCCAACAAATTGATTTCAAGTACTCCAACTTCATTTGATCATATCAAATCTGAGTTCAAATCACAAGTAGTATTTCTTAGGTTCAATATAATTAAAATAATTCTACTCTCTACTCCCATTGATAAATCATTAAAACCTATCATAAAACCACCCTTGGATCAGATACATGGATTGGTAACCTATCAGTAAGCTCCATCCTTGGATTAGTTGTTTGGATGGGTGAAATGTCAGTCCTTGTCCTATCTAGTTGGTCAAATGGGTTGACCAAAGGGAATATTTAGGGAATCTTCCTATAAGGAGCTTAGAATCACATGGGTGAGGTACTGTTGGAAACCTCTTGACAAGAAAAATCATAGGAGGGAGAAGGCAAGCCATTTTCCTTTGAGGAGGAGGAGGAATTTTTCCATTTTCGAGGCCCAATCCATCAGTTGAGGCCTCCAAAATTAGCTCTAAAGTTTTTAGGCTATTTTTGACTTCTGTCCTATTAGGAGAAGTACTCTTTTGGTGACACCTTTGTCTGATCTACCTAGCACATTGTACAAAACATCCTTCTAGATGTTACCAAGCCAATTTTCACCTCTAGATAATATGTCTAGTTGCTTGTATTACAAGGAGCTATTGGACAAGCCAAGGTGTCTACTTTTATAAGATTGAAAGAGAGATAGGATCACCAAAAAGAAGCATAATGCAATTTTTGCCTATAGGTAAGTCAACTTATGTGTGCAAGTTGACATGCAATTTAGCACAAGTTGAGTTATGGATGGTATAGCAATGTTTGCACATGAGATAATTAGCTATTGCTTTGCATGTGAAGTCCCTTGGGGTTTGTCCAAGGCCAATACTTGGATCCTAAGGTGGATTCAATTTGTCCTACACTTACTAGGGTTTGATAGACTAGATTATTGAGGTTCCAAGATGGAATTGAATCGGATTTGTAATCAGGATAATGTAATCAAAAACACCAAGAACTTTAGGTTTGGTGGTGTTTTTGTGTATAATAGACTTACAAGAGAGCTTTGATAGAGAAGCCTAATGGTTTTTAGGGTCCAGATACGATGGTAGAGATTGTGATAGAGAATAGTTGTGTAAGCAACCCATGTGAGATAAAGAGACATTGCAATCTAACATTTAGGTGCAAAAGTTGGGAAGAAAAACCAATTGATTGTGTGTGTTCTCCTTGTAACCTTTCTTTTGTTTTTGATAATATAGAAATATATTTCTCATTATTTTTCTATGTGTTCTATCCATTATCGTTCTTGCAAAGAACATTGCACTAGGCTAAAACCAATTATGTAAGATCTAACTATTTTTGCATATACAATAACAATCTATTATGGTTTTTGATGTATCAATATTTGAAGAGATTTTTGGTCTCCAAGTTTAAGGTGCAAACATTGGTTAAAAGCAGGTTTTTTCAAGAGGAAGACTAAGCATTGTCACTACAAAACTTGATCCAAATTTTTCTCAATTTTTCAAATTCACTTTGTAACTCTTCATGTAACCACAAAACATGGCTATGATCTAAGGTGTTAATGAGTCCAACTCTAAGAAGCATGTGACCACTTGGCAAATATCACTTTTGCGGTAATCAGGTAAGTAAAGTTTGTTCCCTTAGAGATACTAGTCAGAATTGTCCAAATACAAAGAAAAGTAACCAAATTAGTTCTTCTTGATTGTGTCTTTAATCTCTTAGGTAGAAACCACACCCAGAAGAGAGTAACAAGCATTGACTCATAGTCTCGTCACAACAATTTGTCACACTTAATCACAACTCCATCAAATCTTTGCAAACATTCTTGATTGTGATGATTCAATCTCTTCCAAAAATGGCACTTCACTACAAAATGAATTCACCTCAGAATTGTGTTCCACCTCTCCACTGAAGGCACAACTTCCTTGATCAAATTTGCTTCACATCAACACTACGCTGCACTCACAACTGCAGAATACTACCAACACTCCAATTCTTATCAGATCTGTCAAGGCATTGCTCCAATTGCACTTCACTCAAGATCAAACACACCCAATGAAGATCATGGCTGTGGAATCCAACATCCAACACACACACTGACTTGCACTTCAACATTCTCCAAACACTCACAATTACAAACGTAGAGTTGATACTCAAAATTAAGCCCAAGCAACGAGCACTAAAATCAGCACTTTGCTTTATCTATTCTCACAAATTATGAACATTGAATAATATTTTACTACAAATGCCCATTTTAAATAGTAGAGCAACTATATCATTCTACAACAACTCTATATCATTCTACAACAACTCTATATCATTCTACAACAACTCTATAAACCTGCAGATCCAAAATGACAATGCACCTCTTCATATTTGACTCTTCATATCTCAATCTGTTTCTACTCCGATCTCATGTCTACTTCTTCTTTGGCTTCCAAACCGGATGATTTTCCTATCACTTCTCCTTCTTTGAGTCTAACTACTATCAATTCCTTCACTATTTCTACTACTTCTTCACTATGAATTACAATTGAGGTCATAGGTAGCCTATCTAACTCTTTATCTTTTGACCCACTCTTCTCTAATGTCTCAGAGGACAACTCCAAAGACACTTGCACTCCTACTTCTACTACTTCAGACTTCTTATCTTCTTGCACACTACTCCTAAGTCTCTCTAACTCTAAGTTCATTATATCAAATCTGAGACTTACATTGTCTCCTACCTCCAACATCTTTCTATCTACTCTTTCCCTTAAACAAATCAGTAGAGTGTTCATATCTACATCTTTTGCTCGCCTCTTCCAAGATTCCTATAGCAGCAATGTCAATTTGTGCAGTCTTGCTTCCTCCAACCTTCCTTTAGACTTTGTGCTCAGCATGGCTTGCAATGTCCCAACAACTTCTCCTACTAATTCTGATGCATACCCCTGAGATTGTTCTGCCTTCAACTCTTCTTGATACATCTTCAACTTGTCTTCATACTCAGCATCAAGCATCTTCTTCTCCTCCGCATACTAAGAACTCTATAGCTTAGCACTTCTTACCAAGTCTCTCAATCTTTCTTCCTCTTGGTGTCGGATCAACAACTCTCTTTGCCATGCTTGATCCTTTCTTGTTGCACTCTTCTTTAGGCTCTGTAACTCTTGCTCCAACACAATTATCATCACTTTCACATGAATACTCTTGATGTGAGCTTCACTGACCTCCGCTTTCATCTTTATCAACAACGTCATCTGCTCCTTCAACGCTTTGGCTTGACAATGCATCTCTTTTCCCTTCTTTACAAAACTCTCTTGCAAATTCTCTAACATCTTCTTCTTCAAGATTGCATCTACCCAAAGCTCCCCAACTTCTTCTTCTCTTTGGATTACACGTTCCTGCAATCCCTTCATTTTTTCTAGTAGATACTTCACCACCTACAACTCATTCTTCACCTTTATATGATCTTGCGGGATTACCTTCTGCTGCACCTTCAATAGCTCCAACAATGGAGTCGCAATTTGCGTTAAATATTGTACTCCTCCAAAGTTCTCTTTGTCTTTGACTCCATCTTTGTACTTGGTTTCTTCCGTCGGCGCCTTCTCCCAAAGTCTTGATTTTTGTACTTTCAGCAATACCGCTTCCAAGCATCCTTCTTCCTTACTAGCTGAACTCGGTCCTGTAGGGTCTTCCATTGTTGATTTCTTGTCTCTACATTCCTTGCAGTCTTCCTTCTTTAACTTTGCATCCATCTCCTCCATGACCAGTTCCAAACAAGAATTATCTCTTCCTTCCATATGGTCAATTGCCACATGAAATGGTTCATCTTCTTCCACTTCAACTGATTGCTGAACTTCCTCATCACCATCACTCTCACTTCCGGATTCCTCACTTGCATTACATGTCACACCATCGCAGGTGTGACATGTAATGTTGCTCCTCTTCATCCACTTCTTGTCGTAGATCAGGATGGAAATATGACACCATGCAATGCACTCCTCCGCTGTCAACAAATTCAAATTGAAGTAGAAGTGTGCTGCAAACGGTGCAAAGTAATGTGGAGGAAAATCAGTTTTAATTGACAATCATTTGCCTTGTTTGTTGGTGGAAGCACTTTGCCCAATTTACCTTCACTCCTACAAACATCTAATGGAAGAAGACTGCTTGCTTCATGTTCACGTATGTTGTTCATTTAGGTTTGAACATGGCCATTATCGCCCCTACAATACTTCATTTAATCAAGTCCCAATAGGACTCCACTTTGTAACCATTGGTAGTACGCGGCGTGAAGAACCAATTTCAGATTTCCGCAGTCTTCTTTGCAGCATCACACTTTCGATAAAAGGTGATCCCAATTGCCTCTCCTGCTTCCTTCCCCAATACTAACCTCCAATCCGACTCAGTCAATCAAGCCGGATTTCCTCTCTTCCTCTCAACTTCAGTGCCTGCCTTCCTCACAATTATTGGTAGCTATCTCTACCATGACTCTTGGGAAATTGAAATTCTAGTTCTATGCTAAAAATTTAATCCAAAGTCTATTCAAGACCTCAATCCTTGCTATGACATCTAACCTCCAAATTGCAAAACTCCTCATTGTGAGTGCATTCTTTGCCTTCTTTGCCATGATTTTCTCTCTAGTTCTTCAGCATTGAAAAACTATCCCTTCTCTTGGACGTGACACTCTAAGCCCTTTTGGACTCCGGAAAATTTCACTCTCAATTGGCTTCTTGACGTGCATTACTGCGGGACTACTACTCATAGGAATAGAATACATATTTGACATATTCAATTTCCCCCTACGCAATCACAATTTTATATTACCCCAAAGTGCAGTCATCCTTCAATCAATTTCAAAATCAACTCCCACTTCTTTTGTGTGTTGGTTTCTTGTCAATGTCAAGGCCTTCTTCTCCTGCCTCTGCCATTTCTTAAATTGTAATTTCTTGCCACATAGAAAGGTTGTTACATCGTCCTCATATTGGCCTTCACTTCCCAGTCCAAAGACGACCTTCTTTTGACTTGCCTCTTCATAACTCCATCCGAGTTCTTCCGGTTCCCAACCCCAAAGCAACTTCTTTGGGTTTACTCTAAAGACACACTAGTCCATTCTTTCCTTCATAATTTGGTTTTCTTACTAACTTCTTCTTCAAAACTTTAACAAAACAAAAGAAAACAAAAAATGTTAGTACCACAAAGCACCTAATGATTGATGCAAACTTGCAAAACTTGCCATGGATCCATGGCTTTTTTTAAAGGTATTGATGAGTCCAAATCTAAGAAGCACCTAATGATAAATGCCAACTTGCAAAAACTTCAAAGAGATGAGATTTGAGTATATTGTGGTTAATAAAATTCTTGTGACTGAACTCTAACCACATGAAGTTAGACTTGTAAGATCCACATGAAGAACTTTGGAACTTAATTACAATCTCTTTGAATAAGGCTTATCTCTTTTCTATTGGCAACCTTATTTTCAATCATTCATCTCATAATTTATTTCCTCTCCAACTTGGTAGCAAGATATTGATCATTGCATTTTGCCTTACAATAAATTGACTTTGAATTCTAGTGCTCTCTCCTCTCTTTGTTGTGCACTTTACTCTCAACATACTCTCTTTCTTAGTGATTAAGTTAAGTATAAGCTTGCAAGATATAAGCTAGGGTGACAAACATTCTTTGGATTATCAAGAACTTTTAGCCCTTAAATATGTGCCTTATAGAAGTTGTGAAAATATTCCCCATATTTTTTGTATAGATGAAAAATATTCTTTGAGTAAGAAAAACAATATCCTACTTACTATTTAAGTACTATTTTTTGTAAAGTTTTTATAAGTTTATTCTATACTTAATAGGTGTATACACTACATAGAGTTTAATATTACTCACAAAGAAGATTTTGATTTTGCTTAAATCTAGTCTAGGATATTTTAACAAACAAATCATCTTCATAAAGAAGAATTAGTCATTTTTACCCAATATCCCTTAATATTCAACATTAAAACATTTTTAACACAATCAAAGATATTATAATAGATTTTTTGCTTTAATACTTCTAAAATTTTGTATTAATTTTATAGATAATATTTTTATAATGATCATGATTGGGCATCTTATAATAACCATTTTGACTAGAAACTTATGGAATTTTGTAATGATCTTGTAAATCACATTGTCAACAAGATTAAAAATGTTACAAAAGATGATTTCAATAAAGGACTTATGAAAACCTAAACAATGAGATATTCATCTTAAAAATTTACTTGTCTATGTGTTCTTGTCACCTTAGAGAGGATTAAATTCAATCACTTGACAAATACATATCTATAAGTAAAATTAGAAAGGCATTGCAATTAGATGATGACCTAATCTAGATGTATGTTCTCACTAATTGTTAGATCTTTCTTTGAATGAGAAAACTAGGTTATTCTTACCTTGTGTAAATTCCTTTGAGAGAACTTGCTTTCTATAAATATTCTTAGTTTTGCCCATACTTTACACACGACCTGATGCCTCTCCTTGTGTATCTTGTAATGAGCATCTTATAGTTTTTTTTTGGATTGATAATATCTCTAGTGGATTCAAGGAGTTGTTCTAAGTGTCTTCAATTGAAATAAAGAGAGACTCTCTTGAGATTTAAGTGCTAGATGTTAATTGACTTCTCACCATGGAGAAGTAAATAGAACATATTACCCAATTACTTTGAGGGAGATCTTATTGAGGCTCATTCTCTATACAATTGTCCTTATGCATAAAAAAATTACATTTAATTTACCTTTGTTTACATTATTTTAGAATTGTCACACTATAATATTGTGAGATCTTTTCTTCCAATATTAGAGCATCCTTGTATTTTCATTCTCATTCTTTTGTCTTGGAAATGGATGTTGAGAATACTTTCAATAGTATCTCATATGCATCCATCTTTAGAAAGCTTAGAGAAGCAAGTGATGCTTGATAATTATAGTTATTTTTGTACAATCTTTTATGATCTCTCTTGCTGCTTATAATTGATTGGAGAATAAGGACTACCAAAAAAGTTATTGTGGGAGGAATAATTTTTCTTTATTTAGATTCATGTTGAATTATTGGTTCTTAGCACCATTTGCAGTATTAGGTTGTGTTTTTTCTTCCTTCCTTAATGGATGATATACAATCATGGGTCTCATAGACTAGATTAACCCAAGTTTTTGTCCACTTAATTACCAAGCTTTGTCTTGTAGGCTTGAGAGTCAAGGTATCAAAGTGTAGAGCATGATATCTTTTATATTCTTCCTAAGCTCCCATTTCTAGAGGAATGTATTATGTGTTATGTTAGCTTATGTGTTTTTGGAGTACAAGTAAGGTCTAAGGACTTTGTCTTATGCTACTTAAATTTTCCTTTATAGAATATATCCTATATTTGGATGACCTTCCTTGAGGATTAAGAATCCATAATTGGTATTTTATAAAATCTCATTTAGTATTGCTTGTTAACCAACCTACTTACTTTTCATAGTTCTTCTTTTGCTTACCTTTCTATTATGCTTTCAAATCTTTGTTAGGAGGACCTTAGGCATCTTTGATGATACCTTAGGACCAAGGATTTATGATTTTGGATAGAGACTTAGCACATGGATAAATATCTCTATGAATTAATATCTTTAGGTAATTTTGCAATCTATGAATCTTTGTTCTCTTGCAATTTTTTTGTTATTATTAAAAGGTCAACCTTGGAGATAGATATCATTGAGGTAGAAAGAAGATCCTTTCCTTTCCAAGTAATATTGTTGTAGATGTGAGATGTGTTGTCTTCTTAGGTCTTCCCAAATGATATTCTAACCATTGTATCTTTACTTTTGGACTTTACGATTGGACTAGAAGTTTGTAGTCTTTCTTAATATACTAACTATTGTAGTGGTTTATAGAATCTCTTCTAGTTGATGCATCCATTTCTTATGCTACTAGAGCACATCTTTGCTCTTGCTCTAGCAATAGTATATGCTCTTGGATTTTAGCTTGACAATATATTGAGGTATCATGACTTACAATTATGAAGATTTGCCAAGGTTTGGTCCATATTCACGTGTGAGTGTGGTATTAATTTAGATGAAATAAGTGTCTATTTGACTTGATACTCTTCTGAAGGATGGAAGATAGCTGCACAAAATACCATAGATTAGTGCAAACTTATACATATTTTAAGACAATCAAGTTTTAGTAATGGATGTTCTTAATATAGATCCTAAATATAATTACCCATTCTCTAAATAAGCAACACACCAATATCCAAGTTCTCTAAATGTAAGAGTATATAGTGAGATCATCTATTTCAACATTCATTATAGATTTCACATGCTATATACTTTAAGAGGATGTTATTGTCAATCTTCTCAAATAAAATGCAAGTAGAATGTTAAAAACCTTTAATACCAATAGCTAAACATATTATCTAAAGGTGGAAATTGGCTTGGTAATATATGGAAGGATGTTATATGATGGACTAAGTAGATCAGATAGAGGTATCACCAAAAGAGTACTTCCACTAATAGGATAGGAGTTGAAAACACCATGAAAACTTTAGAGCCAATTTTAGAGGCCTAAACGGATGAATTAGGCCTCAAAAGATAAAAATCCCTCCCTCCCCTAAAAACGTTTTTATTATCAAGAGCTTTCCAATGGTACCTCATCCATGCAATTGTGAGATTCCTACAAGAAGATTTCCTCCAGTCAAACTTGTTTGACAAACCAGATAGGACAAAGACCAACATGTACACATCCATACAACTAATCCAAGTGTGGAGCTTATTGACATATCACCAATCCATGTATCCAATCCAAGGGTGGAGCTTCCTTTGAGGGGATGCTCTTTGCTACATAGTAAAGACAAGTTGCTACCTTGGAGCATCGGAGTATTGAGTGTTTAAGCTTTTTTTTTCTTCTCTTGTGTTTCTCTTGGAGGTTCTCTTGTCCTTGGAATATTACACAACCAATATCTCTAATATAGATAAATGTATTGATTCATCTTTTTGTTCCTTTAGGAGTTATATAAAGTTATGGTTATAAAAATTTTTAGAGATTAAATAAGAGTTTACCTTTGATATCACTAGCACTTTACTATTTCATATTCTATTTTAGATAGTATATATCTATTATTGTACAAAGAGTAATAGAATAACTATCCTAAATAGAAAATTGAAAGTAGGTGATAATTAATTAAAAGGCACCAATAATTTTTCTCATCCTTTTTGGTGTTTTTACATCACCCTCTATTATCCTACCAATTTGAGCCAATCAAAAGGGTGGATTTTTGCAATCTTTGATTTGGGTTTTTGGCTCCATATGCTATGAAATGAAGATGAAATTTTGGCTTTAAAAGTGGAGTTTCACTTGCTTTATTTGGTATTTTTATCACCAAATACATATGAGAAGTTGATATTAGATATGAACTACAAAAAAAGTGCTGCAAAGACCTAGCATTGGTATCCTTGTCACACACATTGGGATCTAGCTCATTCAAAGGTGCTACAATCTTGAGGATATTAGAAGTTGCAATTGTGCCACACTAAGGACACTTTTATGCATTATGACCACTTTCCTTGCAAACACAATAATGGTATAATGTCTACATTGGTTTCTCATGCTATGATTGCTATTGTAATTGCTATTGTAATTGCTATTGTGATTGCTCTACAAACTAAAAATCAGATGGGTTGCAATGCATTGATCCTATAGGTATACCACATGTTACTAGTATTGTTGGATTTTGTACCTCAAAGGTTTGGTAAACAACTTCCCCAATGGTGCACACAAAAAGAAGATGTTGATGAAACATCAATAGCTCATATTGTTGTTGGAACCACTCTATTGATTCAGCCAAAGGTGTAGGTGCTATAGTTGGGGTATGCATTGTGGATGCTAGTTTTTTTAACCAACAATGTTGATCAAAGTCATCAATGGTAAAGGCTATTACAATGTGAACTTGCACCAACATTCTTTTGATGTAATGGCTACAAGGTATGCCCATTGTTGAGGTAAAAATGTTGTTGCATGGTTTGTCTTGAGGCACCAAAGATTTATAGCATTGTTTCAATCCTTGTTTCATGGTGTGATAAGAGATACTTTTCTTGATATTTTTCCATAGAGGATGGTTATTTCAACAGGATTATGCATCTATTGGATATGATTAGTCTGATTGAGTTTGCATTCTTGCTCATTGCATGCTCTCTCAAGCAACAAAAAAACCAAGCATATCATTGGTAGACACATACAACCATTTCTTTAGAGCTGCATGAGCACTTTTGACTCTCAATGTGGTAATATGGCCAAAGTGCTTGACATGGCAAATCTAAGCTAGAATGAACTTCTCCTTGTAGCAAAAGCCACATCAAGAGGTAGGCAAATATGGCTTCTATGATGTTTTGGAAGAGCTAATCTAAGTGTTCCTTGTAATTGGCTTCTAACCAAGAGTTGATAATGGCTTGCCATGCCCCCATGGACTCTTTCTAAGCATCATCTAATTCAAATGCTAAACACTACTTTGCAAGCACATTTTTTCTATATGCAAGATACACAATATCATGGTTGCATATGGAAATACCAAAGATATAGTGTTCATCATTGCAAGTTAGTGATTGGTGACAAAAACCACACCATAAGAGTTAATGCTTGGTTGCTCAAAGGATCTTTCCAGGTCATGCATTGCCCAAGTGTAGAACTCCTTTGTCTCAAACTGCAGCAATAGAACAAAATGAATGTTTCATTCGTTGATGTTACATCTATTCCATGCAATAGAGATATCTGATATTGGTTGGTCTTGTATGTGCTATCTATGTGGAAGACCTTGTTTGTTGAATATTGTCTGGCAATGTTTTCTGCTAACTTTGGGAAGATGATAAGATAGGTAATATTGCGGGCATGGTTGCATTGGATCTCATGCTAGATATTGCAGAGAATCAAGGTGTACAATAAGACTTCAATTGATGTTTTGCCATCCAATATCTTTTTTTCTTGGCCTTCTTGATATTGTAAATGTTTTGAACAGTTTAGAAGTTGGTGAATAGGGTTTCCCTAGGATACCCAAAACACATGAGGTTGTGCCCCGATGCACATCAGGTAATAAATGGTTTCAGCCTCCATAGCAAAGAGGACTCTTGTAGCTAGATATGCAATCACATTTTCCGGAGCTTTGTGGTTGTGTTCTACATTGGTTACTATTATTGTCATCCTCCACTTTGCAAATAATGAGCTGAAAAGGACACTCTTGGCAAAGCGTGGAGGAATTTCAAACACGCACTTGATTGGTGGACTTACTACCATGGATGCAAGTCAAGGTTTTGTTTCAATTGTGCCTCTTGGCTTGTTTCCAAAAATTTGAGTATGTTGGATCTTCAAGGCATAACCGTCTGTCAAAGCAAAGGTTTCTGCAACTTCTGTGGCTTCCTCACGCAAATTGGAACATGTGTATGTGTGTGCAAGGATAGGCATATTGGAAGAAAGAGAGGAGTGGAGACCAAGAGAAGGTTGCTGATGTGTGTTGGTACCGAGTGAAAAAGATGGGAGAGAAATAGTTTGTTTTAATGGTACTTTGTTGAGGTGGTAAACTTCAATCTTTGCATTCCTAGGTCCTCTTTTCTATAAACCTGGAGACTTCTACGTTCAACTTGTTGTTTTTGAGTTCCTTTACCGCGGTTTTCTTGTCTTTTTTCGTGCTGCTAAGAGAGATTCATGCTACTTATTGGTAGGATAATAGTAGCGGAGGTACAAATACCAAGAATGTGAGGTATAAATATCAGCTCCCTAATTAAATGCTCCCTCGTATGTAGAACAATGAAACTAGGTGATACTTTTTTGAATGCTCCCTAATACGTAAGGCTTTGACTTGCAGTATCTTTATATCCTATAGTTATAGATAAGTAACAGAACAATTGAGTATAATCTTACCCCTTTGGTTTTATTGTTGTTGAGAAGATCTTCCCTTTTGCTACAATATGTGCCTTGCATAATTTATTCTCTCGCACCATTCAAAGTTGACAAAAGAATGAAATTATTTTGGGCCAATGTCCCTCCGGTACATTGTACTCGTTCATAATAGTGAAATACTAATTGAGGATACTATTACGAGATATATTCAATTTCTTTTGGGAGCATCAGTGTTCTTGCAAGCAAGGCTTATTATTTGTAGTTTTAGTTTCTTAGTATTGCATTCCAACCACCTTAATTGAGAAAAGGGCTTAAAAATCTTACATTTATTCTTCGTAGTACTGAAAATACGTAGTATTATATATGCGTCTTCGTTTCTAGTGATCTGATTCAATTTAAATAAGAAATCTGTCTGTTCTGTGTAATCTGATTCAACCTAATCCAATTTGGCTTTGCGAATATTCTTGGTGATCATCTTAAACCGTAGCTTAACTATGTCTATATTATCGTCTTTACTAATAACACCGTTCCTTGGATTGGGCAACCAACTAGTCGTAAAATAGAGGTAAATTCGTAAAATGAAATACGAGCGTTAGAAGTAGTCTCTTCGTCTGCACTTTGATAATTGTGCATAAACTACAGCCAGCACCTTGCTCGTGCTTTCTGCTCGGAGGATAAGGGACTGCTTTCTTCCTAGTACTGGGAGAGATAGGCCGCCTAATTGGACAGCCCTAAGACGATAGAATGAAGCGATGGACGAATACATTGTTTCTCATTGAGGCAAAAGACAGCTTCTCATTAGCACGTGCAAACGACACAGTGTTTAAGAACCACTCTCATTCCCATGGTCCCAAAACTATTGAAAATGTATTGCAGCAGAAGTAGCAACACCGTTCCTGTGACTTTAACTCGATATCCTACACTTCTACACTTCTACACTTTAACTCCTCGATATCCAACTCTCTATCCTCGCACCAATTACTGCCTCGTGATGTGTTTATGTGAACTATGCCCAGGTGTGCTCACGCTAAGAATACAGGTTCACTGGCTGCAACTAGAGACAAAGTCTAAAGTGGCCTCCCCCTTCGCGGATCCCCTTCCACCAAAGAGCAATGGACGTATCTGATGCAGACTTCAAACACCGGTAAACTAAGAGAGCTTCAATCCAAAGAATGAATCTGTGATAATAATACATCGATGATATCCGTATAAGTCACAATCCCGACAAGACCACCTTCATCGTCAGTAATCCATACATGGTTGACCCGATGCGCAAGGCCTTGTGCCATCACGGCTACCAAGGAACTCTGAGGTCTGCAAGTTATCAACGTTTTGCCCCTTGGAAACAATTTTGTCCTACTTTTCGCCTTTAATAACGACAATAAGGAAGGCAGTTCCGAGGTCGCATCAGCGCGCGTTCCAGATAGCTCCTCGTCGGAAGAAGAGTACTCTGGGAGTTCGTCGTCGGAGGTGGAGTACTCGGACGATATATCCAGGTGCTCATTAATTTTGGTGATCCCAGACGTCACCTTTGATAGTGAACATGCTGAAGTCGTTATATCTCCCAATTGAGAACGAACATTTTTGGTCATGGAACCACTCTTGGTTAGATCCTTCTGCTTTAGTTTATTGCGCACCTTCTCAACCAAGTACTGTGGGGGTACAGGATCATGTACAAAATGCAGGAAGTCTTTCATTGAAAGAGTGGCCAACGCTGCAGCCGCCATTTCATTACAACCTCTCATGGTGTGTGTTGAAATATCACCCACAAGCTTAGGTCTTGACCCTTCTAGACTGCTCTTTTGTACATTTCTGTACCCCGTAACAACAGCAACTGCAGTCATCTCCTGAGAAGCCTGTTTGATAAGCGGCAATGCAGTTATGGCCTCGGAGGTCTCATCCACCATAAGCACATTTGTGTTGATCATGCCAAGCTCCTCCAAACTCATCATGGGAAGAGGGTAGAACATCCCTATGCATCCAAGTAGATAACGCAATACATCCTCCTGGGTGATCCAGCAATAGTCATCAGCAGGAAGGTTTGTTGCAACCAAAGGAACTGGAATTTTCAGGGGTTTTCCTTTCTTCCCGCGTTTGATAATCGGCACAACCAAATGCTGCACACCGTCCAGCATAAGATCCAAGGCTTGACATAATCTGCGACAGCAAGCAATGTCATTAGGCAAGGGTGCATAATAATTCAATCCACTTGTACGTTCTCCATCAACAGAACTCTCCTAACGGTTAAGTATTTCCGAAGCGAATGTCGCACTGGGCAGGTAGGTCCGCATAAAAGGCTCGTCTCACTGATGCCACTTGCAGCAGTATCCATGCATAAAAACTTGCAGTGGCGGAAAAACAAGGTAGTGCGTTCCGACGCTCTGGGAGGCATCAAAAGATGAAGGAAAGCATATTACGTAACGAAATACAGAACCCGTTGTAAAACAATCCGGTTCCATACCCACGTCTGACTCTGGCTCTTGATGGTAAAGATCGGCAAGACTATGAAGTATATAGTGAGGCAAGTATCCTTAAACCTGCAGCCAGGGTTAGCACAACATTTACGAAGGAAAACATAGGGGGATGATTCCCCCTATGTTTTCCTACCATCCCCCTCTGTTTTCCTTCCATTCCCCTATGTTGTCCTTCGTAATCAGCCTACAAAATCATTCCATAAATTGCGAACGAAATCTCATTAGACAATGGTACTAAACGGACTAGAGAACGCGTGGTGGCAAATTATTTCCATTAGCTCCCCTATACCGCCGGGTCGGAAGATAGTGACGTATGTCCAGAAATGCCTCCAAAGGCCCTTATGAGCCAAGGGGCATTTGGAGGCATTTCTGGTTCGCCAGTAGCAAATGACCAAGAAGCTAAATTACTTGTGACAAGGTTCAAACTCCAGACGGAGAAGGTCAAATAAGGGAAAGGGAAAGGAAAAGGTGACAAGAAATAACAAATTACAGAAGAACAAAACGAAGCACTACACATCACGATGTGTAGTGCGAGTTCTATGTTTCTCATGCAATAGTCCAGGGACCTTCTGCAACATCATGTAATAGGATGCCCTTAATAATAGTAAAGAGGACACCGGTCGAACAAGGATGACTAAAATGACTAAAATGACCCGGTTCCAAACGACGGGCTACGAAGGTTATGATAGCTTCAACGATACACTCCATGACTTCACAAGGAAATGCCAAGATTGAGGGTATAGGCTACTCTAAAAACGCGATTAGCCTTAGTGCAGCTGATCCTGCTCGATGGGCATGTGGATTGCTTAAATTGGATTTAGTTGAAAGGAGTCTCCAGATAGTGTTGATAGAGAGGACGGGAACTCTTTCACATGAGACTCGCACGAAGAAGTTCTTCAACACGGAAAGTAAACCTCAGATAATGATGAACTGGATAATAAACCCTCTTCCCAAGCACAGCAATAATAACGGTCAACACGCGTGATTGATGTAGCACATTCATCCGTAGCTCAAATTTATGAGTGGTAAGCTTGATAGAAGCGGGAACGATCTTGAGGAACTTGCTGTGAACAAAGCCGGGAAAAGTAACTGGAACGAAAACTCTTTTCTTACCAGGCATAGGAATGAATGGGTCACCTGAATGAGAAAGCAACGGTACTTTGTACAGCCAACAAGTTTGGCCGAGAGGTACGGGAAACGTTACACCAAATTACTTACATAGAGTTCCCCATCAGCGCATCCAATGGTTTTAAGGGATTTAACTACAATAGATGCCAGGTGTTGATTAGCTTCTAGAACACCAACCTGATTTTCTGGTTATCCGAGTGGTAATGCCACCGATGGATCTCATTTTGAAGTGGTGACCACTAGCCGTGCCAAAGAATCACGTCAATTCTTCACTACTCATGCCCCTTGCAGCGGACAGTTTTAAAGCCATGCAACTGATCTGGAAATTTGTAGAAAAGCAGTAGCCAGCTTAAACTCAGCTCTCCGCTATGCCAAGCATTTTAGGTATATACTCTGCTTCTTCTGCACCAAGCCCCAATCATCTCACAGCCACAATTAAAGCATAGACTATTTACACTGAGTATAGTTTGCCTGTAACCCAAGCAGACGATCAATCATCGATAATGACTGTTCCTTCCCATGAACCATCCAGGCGTTACCAGAAGGTGGGGACACGACTTTTATTACTCGGGAGTACTATGCAAGGGATGCTCAAAAGTATGATAGAGTAGAGATCGACTCAACGATCAGCAAGCGTAATACATCGTCTTCAATCCGTTACTCCAGCTGGTCAGAAGATTTCTATCATCTCTCTGAACAGGCTAGTGAGTGGACATTCCACGTTGATAACAGCTCAGACGATATGTCATCACCTAGGAAAGTCGGGCATGCTAGACCCAAGTAGATTCGTCTAACATTCAGTTTCATGTTCGCAAAGACTTAATCTTCACTCCATTTGCTTTGCCATGATCTTGCTTCGTTAGCAAACACAGCGTATGATACTAAATGTCAACTAGGTGAATCCATATTATAAAGCGCACCTTACCTGAATGACCCTAAACGTGATAAAGAGGGCAGAGGATCTAGACACATGCCCATACTTTCAGTCGAAGCTATTCTGGTGAGGAGAGAGTAGCAGCAACATACAGAGAGAAAACGCCCAAGATCCCGTGTCTTGATCCAATAAGGAAGTGTGGCTCCATCGGTAAGTTTGATTACATATGCGGGTCCGGTTTGAAGAGTGGGAAGTGATACACTACGCCTTGAAAGAGGGGTCAGGTTCTTCCAAGCTTGATAACTGATAGGCAGAAACATAAAGCCAGCAGAAAATCTATGAGGAAAGGTCTGCACATGAAGACTT
Source organism: Lunularia cruciata (assembly GCA_948567375.1). Classification (NCBI taxonomy): domain Eukaryota; kingdom Viridiplantae; phylum Streptophyta; class Marchantiopsida; order Lunulariales; family Lunulariaceae; genus Lunularia; species Lunularia cruciata. The sequence goes on along the minus strand of OX419762.1, from coordinate 41,310,787 downwards.
ACATCGCAGCTTATGGCTTGCAATAGGCAAGCAAACCCGCAAAGAGACCTTCACATATAACAGATCAAGCTAACTTCAGGCTCACGACTGGTAAATTCTTTGCTTCGGTTTAACTTACAAGCGAAGGAGCAGGTATATAAAGCTCATAGAGGGTACCCTATACAGTAAAGAAGAGAATCGATGAGGTACCTGGTTCATTTAAGGTCTTGTCAAGATACACGCGATACACTCTTCACCATCAGAGAGCCATTGGATTCTTGGCCATTCGGTCTTCCCCTTTCATATGCACTCGTAAATGCTAATTATTCTTTCTACACCTGTATGCTCAGTAGTCTTTGCCGCAGTTAAAAATGGAGTAAAAGAGGAGTTATGAAGGTGAAATTGTTTGTGCACAATCTTTCATATCCGCTCACACCATCAAATAAAAGAGGTCATGAAGGTATTAAGGTGTGAAGAGTGCTAATACCTTGTGCGACCATGGACGTGCTCTACAGCCTGAGAGAGTGAGGGATAGAGGACGGAGAGTGGAGTTCTCAACGCCAGTTCTGGATTTTGCAGACTCTCATCACTGGCCAGGTAACATATAATGTCCAATGTAGTCACAAGGCCCCCACACCGATAACGGTCTCTAGCTCTGCCACCATTCTTGCACGTTCCAGATTGTTCATATAACTCGTCAACTCCGCCCTCCACCCAAACACTCAAAACTGCAATATCTTTGTTGTACTTGAGAGCTTTCAACGCTTGCGCAACCGTTGCAGAGGTCGACAAGGGAAACAGGCAGGGCTTGCCGAGTGCAAGATCGGCCGCCTCGACCCCCTGGAGGCACTCTCCCATGCATAACGCTAGTTCTTCTTTCCCTGCCAGCTCGACGGATGGGGAACTCTGTCCAATGAGAAGCACCAAACGGACAAGGTCAGTTCAGAATGTACGAGACCGGAGTTTAGGCAAAATATTTAAACCTAGTAGCATAGATGACAAAAGTACCAAACCCTTCCCCATTCTCATCAAAAGAAATGACCGTATAAAGCAGAAGGTGTTAAACAAGAGCAACACGGGCAGACGACATCGCTCTGAGAACTCCTCCTAAGAATCAAAGAGGACCTACTACTCCTGAATGCTCAAAAGAGAGCTGATCCTTTGCTCCATCTCAATCCTTCATTAACCATGCACCAGGTACTACTCTCTGGCCTTACCACTCGATTAGCAGCGCGTCTAGAATCCGGTGTCCTCTGAAACCTCCTCACAGAGAGACAGACCAGTCCGTTCTCGTCCTCGGACCAAACAAATCAATTTATCTACTCAGGGATCAATATCAGGATCTCGATGTAGTCAATTTTGCCTTCTCTCACCACCAGCTTGAAAACGCTTCAAAAAAACGAAAGATGAACCACTCCACACCAGTATAGTCTCCTCGTTGTAGCACAGAGGTGTGGAAATGACACCCTCGGCCTCAGCTCAAGAAGTACGGTTCACCCGTGGCCAGCTCCCCTCTCTATATGCTATCCAGCGATGGGACCGAAACGATCATGCGATCACTGCGCAACTGGCAGCTTCCCAAAGTATCTATAGCTTTATTCCTCACAAAACAATATAGAATGGCTTTAGGACAAGACCAGGTTAGCCTAGGAGTATACGTGTCATCGCGTCGCACCTTCACCCACACCGGCTGCAGTCAGTCCTCGCGTTTTGCGGAATCCTCGATTCTGTCGAGTGCATCTTCCATTTCAAGTTTCCTTCCCCTGGGACGTGGGATCCAATAAGAGGCAACATCCACAGAACGACGTTTCTCAGCCTCGCACGTATGAATTTGTGTTTCTTTCCAGCATTTCGAGAACGCCTTCTGATGTATATGTCATGGAACATATGTTTCATTTCATGCCTGCTTTTCGAAACCCAATCCACCTTTTCCATCTTTTCGGTCAGCCCGTCGGGCCTCAGCATGTTACTTGCTGTACGGGATGTGCACAGCTCGTGTCTCCTCAAAGTAACAGCTAACAACAGCTATATATGAAGACACGCGAGGTACCTTTGCAACAGCACCTGTTCCGTTCAAGTCACACGAGGTCCTTTTGCAAACCTAATGTCCGTACGTTTGTTTACGTGCGCTTTACGGTGAGAATATATAATGGGGGTTGGGGGAAAAACAGGCGACCTCATCAAGCCATACATACAAGACAAGGGTGAGATAAAAGAGGCCGGGGAAGGGTTGTTTCATTTGGGTATTTATGGATTCGGATTCGGTAGCGATTTGAAGAGGTACTTTAATAAAATGCGCCCCTAGGAATAAGAAAAGGCGACCACATAGAACACAAGAATGGGATGGGAAGACCCCTCAGGCCGTACAAGAGTCAAAAAGATAGAATAGAGTTAGGTCCCGAAGGAAATATGGCTCTCGAGGATTTCAATTTACACGTTCATAGAACACAAGAAGAAGGATGGAAAGACCCCCATCAAGTCGTACAAGGGAGAAAAGAACTAAGCCCCAAGGAAATATAGCCTCATGTTACCTTTTTTTTCTCTCCCTTGTACGCCGGGCCGGGCTTGGCTTGATGGGGTCTTCCCATACTTCGTTTTTCCTACGAGGTCGCCTTTTAACTCAGAAATATGGGCACTTGAGGGTTTCAATGCACGATAATGCTACAGGTCATCTGAGATGACCCTTAGCTTTGCTACTTGACCTGTGACTTTTTCGTTCTTGGGACCCGTGAAATGTTTACTCGTGAACCCTAAACTCTAAAGCTCTATGGGCACCCCGAAAACCATAATTGAAATCCCTGTCTGTGTGACCTATCAATTATACTGAATTTAGTCGGTCTTCGAAGTGATTATGAACTGTGTGCGGAGGTGACTCATAAAAGTATACTGAAATTAGTCGATTTCGGTGGATGTGTTTTCCGCGAATTCTCTCAAAATTCTACAATCGTCTTTTAGTGGGTGATGTCGACCCGTTGTCGTTTAAATTTGTTCATAAATTATTTTACTTATGTAGCAATACGGGGTTTCAAATATATGCCTTTTCAGCTCCTTGGAATACCGTAAATATATTTTATGGGTAAATTATCCATAAATATATATTACTGAAAACGAAAATAATAACTCAAGAAAAAATTTGAGGGTTATAGACGGGTTATCCTTCAAATTTTATGAAAATATTAATTAAAGTATTCTCTTGTCCACGGGTATCATTGACATTTCTTTTTCCCTTGCCAAAGAATGCGGAGATTCAAATGGGAAATTTATGGCTTTCTTATGGCCCCCGGATCATTGCCCGGAGTATTTCTGTTAGTGTACTGTAAAAATTTACTTTTGCATAAATAAATAATATATAAAAGAATTACAATTGGACAGTCCAGGTTGCAATTTGAATATCGATGAGATTTACGGGTCAGACTAATTGGGGATAATTATGATAATAATAGTTCATCTGATGATACATCGAAGAGTATTAACTTGCCCGCGTTTATTCGTTACCTCTAATCAAGACTTACAGGCCCATCCTTAAGTCTCAAACTACCTTTCCCTTGACCCGCAAGATTTCTCACGGGCTGTGTACAGTAGACCTTCAGGGGTACCCCAATCATGCCAACCATAAACCTTTTCCCATGGACCGCACATATTAATTGTTATTCAATATATCCCGTAATCTCTCTGCAATCTCCAGGCCGTAAAAGGTCCAGAAACTTTCATCACCCATAAACAATTTTTCGATAATCCGGAGAAGTTCATCAACCCGAGATCTGAAACCCCCTAATATGCAATTGAACCCCGTAATACCTCTACTCATGGACTCCGATTTTGTGGTGACTCTATGGGCAGTCATATATGCCTCTTACTAGTGGACTCACGTCTGCGCTGTTATCACACGCCCTCGCCTTCTATTCGTGAAACTGGGCTTATGGTGATTCGATGAAGCTTTAGGCCGGATTCTGTAGTAGAGTCTAACGTCTGGTTGTGCTACTTGAAACAACGCAGATATTAGCGTTTGAATTAAAGGATCGGGATTGAGTTTCAGAAATAGTTTATAAAATATGGTATATTTTTATATAGATTATTATTAAATTTTGATTAAATTGATATGGATAGAAGTTTGATATATTTTCATATAAATTTTTATTAAGTTTTGATCAAATTGATATGGATGCAAACTGTAAAAAAATAAAAATTCCATTACAGATTTTTGTTAAATTATTTATTATTTAATATAATTTATAACAGATAATTTATAAAAAATAAAAAAATAGAATTTTTTATTATCATAATTTAATACTATTTAAAATTTAAAATTAATAAATTATTGATTTTAGATTGAATCTAATCTGCGCCGATTGCTGCAATTGCAGCTGATTGCTAATGTGCATTAATTTAAAATTAAATGGATTTTTGCTCATAGCCGTCCGTAGGTGCCTGAACAACGCTCATAGGTGCCCATAGCCGCCCGTAGCTGGCTCATCTATGCTGGATGGCACCCGTTGAACACTTAAATTCAGCTGGTCAGGAAATTAATGTTACTTGCGAAGTTCAACAATTATCAGGAAATAATAAAGTAAGAGCTGTTGCTATGAGTGCTACAGATGGTATGATGCGAGGAATGAAAGTTATTGATACAGGAACCCCTTTAACTGTTCCTGCTGTAGGAAAAGAAACTCTTAGTAGAATTGTTTATATTTTCGGAGAACCTGTAGACGCTAATACAACATTTCCAATTCACATAACTGCTCCTGCTTTTATACAATTAGATACAAATTTATCTATTTTTGAAATAGGAATTAAAGTAGCAGATCTTTTAACTCCTCGTCGTCGTCGTGGAGGCAAGATTGGATTATTTGGAGGAGCTGGTGTAGGAAAAACAGTTCTTATTGTGGAATTCATTAATAATGTAGCTAAAGCACACGGTGGTGTATAAGTATTTGGAGGAGTAAGTGATCGAACTCGTGAAAGAAATGATATTTACATGGAAATGAAAGAATCTAAAGTAATAAACAAAGAAAATATTTCAGAACCAAAAGTCTCGTTAGTATATCGTCAAATGAATGAACCAGTACTCGAATGAAAGTTGGATTAACAGCTTTAACTATGGGTGAATATTTTTGAGATGTTAATAAACATTAACAAAATATTTTTGATATTGGAGAGAAAATTCTTATGACTTGGAATCTTCCATAGTGAAATCTTAATACAGTTCATGAATCTTGATCTTCCATGAGAAATACCTTTCGACTGTGAAGAGTACCTATGATAGAAATAAGCTTGAAAGCATGAGGATTCTAGCATGAGTTCAAATAGTTTAATCCGCCAAAAAAAATTCAAAAATCATCCTCTAAGAATCACACACCAGGTTGTAATCCTCCCAAGAAGATACCACACCTTTTTTGACACTCGTTTATTTTGATGCAGTAACCCTAAATATCCATAACATGGCACCTGATTTTTTTTTTAAATGAATGCAATTTGCGTTACATGCTACATTGGCATTCATTTAGTAGCACTTCATCTCGTTATATAGTTCACTAAAAATAGTTACGGAGATTGTCACGTACTCTATAGACGTCTGTCAAAACTATTTCTGAAACCCCCTAGTGTTTAGTTTCCATTCTGTAGCGAAGAGTATTAACCGCAGTAAATCAGTACTGTATCTTATGTGATAGTCTGGTGACCATTGGTACGTGTTAGAATCCTAAAACTTTAAAGATACATATAAACCTTGCCAAGAATAATCGATAACAATAAGAATAGAAAGACCCTATCAATCCATACAAGGACATGAGAAAAAGAGATAAAAAGGAGCTAAATCCCAATAATATCGATATGAAAAATCTGAGCTATGCTATGCAAGTCGTTTGGTACCCATAAAAAGTTGTAAGACTAATACTTTTGTTGTACCTGCGGTTAATGCTCTTCGCTACAGGACTGAAACTAAATTCTTCAAAATGAAACTAAAGTGAAAGGAGAACCTGTAAACCTTTAAGGAGATTAAGGCAACCGCGAAGGATAACAGGAAGAAGGGAAAGATCCCATCAAACCGTACAAGGAGAAGACATAGGGTCTAAGCTCCAATAGTATTCGTCAGGGGGACCTAAACCTTTTAGGTACCTTTTATGGTAGGTAGGCCCCCTTAAAGGGTTCTAGCATTTCACTACACTTTAGTTTTCATGTGCAGAATTTATCTAGGTTCAAGAAAAAAATTAATACTTTTGATCCCCGCGAATAAAAGGTGCACTAAGAATGCACACTTGCCAGGTGATTGATTGAAAGCATAATTTCAATTAGAAAAATATGAGCCTTCCCTTTCGGTTCATTTTTCTTTCCCACATTGAATTTTATGGCGGAAGCATAGACATTTGGATTTGTAACTTCTCAGCATTTCATTTCGGTTGCATGGAAACTTCAGCTGCTATGAAACGTACTTCTTTTCTTGCCCTTCTCACTCCATCATACAGCAGTGGATTTAAGAACTCTTGTCTATATACCCTCTTTCTTTGGAGACTCCTAACTAAACAAAAATGGATAAAGATATATTTTGAAATATTTATACTACTGATCTATATATTGGACTATTTAGATGAACAAGAGGATCTCAATTAGATTCAGAATGAAACCTTCAGTAAGGCAGTATAAAAAGCTTAGTGTTTAATTTCATGGCCACTTATTTAGTAATATATGTAGATAGATTTCCTAAATCAATGAGCAGTGAAATTCGTAAAAAGAAATCTGTGAGAAGTGTCAAAATTTATAAGTTTGTGCAAGAATGCAAGGAAAGATGCATATGGGTGGGAGGGTCTCATTGAGAAAGGATTAAAATGCATATAGAAAGTATAGATGACAAAATAAGAATGTTATGTTATAATTGCTACAGAATAGAGATTATGTCTTAATGTTGTGCTAATATTCTTATAGAAAATGATAGACAGTCGCCTGTCAACCTCCCGTAAGTTTGTGTATGTGTTGCTACTAATCTTGGATTAGTAGCAAACGCCTTAGTTTTATCAGAATCCGAAATCTAGAAAGATGTAAAACCAGGTCCAGATATCCGTTTCCTGATCATGTCAGACATACTGCAATACATACCTAACGGCGCGAGGTGAAAACTAAGCTAAAATGCTGAGCGTCTATATAGTGACTGCATGGAGTCAAACGTGTCAATGAGTATGGGCAGAGTGGTACTTTGAAATCTTTTAGCACAAATCGACGAGCCAAAGATAGCATATGAGCTCATAGCTTCTCACTCCTATGTTCAGTCCTACTCCTTTTCATATTCCTTCGGGGTATTATATTATATTGGGCCTTTTGCCGCTTTCTCTTTCTTTTCCTCTTTCCTCACTTGTACGGCTTTTCAGCAGAAGACAGTTGCATTTATGAAAAAAGTGACCTTGTAAATCCGCCATGAAAAGCACACCAAGTTTACTCTTACTAGATATTTTAACAGCTATCAACTCTAAAATCGATTCTTTTCTTAGTCTAAAGTATCGAGATTATGTTTTAACGTTGTGCTATTGGATTTGGTAAATATGGAGCTTGGAGATGATGTGGATATCGTAATATAGATGACGTAAGATGAAGAAATTGACACCAAGAAAAAAGCAAGAGAGAAGCACAAAAGGTATTGTAGCGTAGCATACGGGACAGAAGGAAACCAGCATCACAATGATAAGCGATATGATGTTCTATGAGCTATAGCTATGGATCTAAGTATTTCCTTTAAAGTAATCTGGCTCAAGCTGGTTAGCCTGTCAACACATGGTCATACATTATGACCTTGGCAGCGTCCCCCCTGTTGAGAAAATCCTGATATAGAGCCATGTCTTTTATTACATGTACCTAGTACTCAAGTAAAACGAAAGAGTTAATTGCCTTACACTCCATGGGGATCTCCATAAGTTTGCTCCAAGAGAGAACTCTAGATACATACATTGAGAAAGAAGCTTTTAAACTGATATTTGAAGCCAGAAACAATTGAACCGCAAGTTTATGGAAGCTAGGAAAAAGGTAAACCTAGATGGAAAGCCAAAATGGAGGCATAGAAAATTTTGCACTTAAAAAAGAGGAGAATAAAGGTCAAAGAAAATTATTTTCACTGAGTGAAATGAAAAATCTAAAAGATTCCATTTCGTGATTCTCAAGATAGCTAAAGCAAAACATGGAGGCCATGAAAGAGATTCAAAATATTATCAGTATGCTTCCAGAGATAGATGTACAACTATACTATAGCTATAACTCCAAAGAGATGAAAGAGATTCAAAATACTATCAGTATGCTTTTAGAGATAGATGCTCGGCAATACTATAGCTATAATTCTAACCCAAATTTCATACGCTTATCGTATCCTTTATTCTTATAGTGCAGATTATGGTAATAATAAAATATTTTTCTTTTGGATTTGAGTTGTAATCAAATTTTATTATATATAGAGTAATATAGATAATATATAGAATAACTTCCTACAATCACTTGTTCAATATGCACAATTGTATTCATGTGGAAAAATCAGATAGATTTACTTTATGTATGCATAGCTCACATAGATCAACTTGTATGTTTTGAGACTGCTTGGCTCTAAGCTATACATTTCCAAAATGCTTTGAGTGGGAAAGGCAACCACATAGAACACATGAAGGATGGGAAAGACCCCATCAAGCCGTACAAGGGAGAGACAAAAGAGGTAAAATGAGTCTAGGCCCCAATAGTATCTATATGAGAAATCTGTCCTACCACACCTAAGATATCTGAGCTATGCAAGTCGGAAGGTCTAGAAAATACTGGAGCATCCAAAGAAGCATCACCTAGTAGTGTGATTGCTCTCCTATGGATTGCACCATCCAATGCTCTCTATAGAGAAATGACACATGTTGTTTAAATTATGCTACAAAGTATGAGAGTGAGAGTGGTACCCCATGATGTCTAATATGGTATGATAATCTCTCATGCACTCCTTGACAAATATGTCGAATGCCATGTCCATCGCTCCATATAACTCCAAGGCAATTTTGCTTCAATTGGTTCACTTACATTTGGCTGCATTGGTGTGCATTAAAGGAGAGTATTAGAAGCATTTGGTGCCCTTTGGCAAATGTTAGTATGTATAGGTGTGTGTTAATGCATACCAATGGAAAGAAAGTGTTAGTACATAGATATGTTTCCATGGATTTTTCTTGTGGTTTTAGAAGAGTGGAGTTCTTGTGTTTTCATAAAATATAAGTGAAGAGTCTGCAAAAGGAAATGTGTATAGATATATAACATATATTAGTACATATTAAAAAAATGTACATAAAATATGTGAGAAATTTCAAATTGGAGGAATCTTTATGACAAAATTTCTCTATTATCAAATAATTTTGAGAAAATAAGTATTGAACCTACTCTAGAGTGTAAGTTCATAAGTAAGAACCACCTATTAGGGACAAAACTGTATCCTAAAAAAACTCTAATAAACCTTCATAAGGATCATTAGTATATTGAGTGAGATAACTAAAAATCTATTTCTTAAGTTCAAAGTAAAAACATCTTAATATGACCTAAGAAGTAGTATTTACTAAGATGAGTCTCAAGAGGGGTAAATTTTAAAGGTTTATAGCACTATTAGATCATTCTTGTGTGTATGGATAAATTGCAATACCAACTACCTAAAGAAACTATAAGGATTTTGATTTATGAAAATAATAATATGATCTAATGTTATAACTTCTCTATATCTCCATTTAATTATTAATCTCCTTTAATATGACTCTATTTAGAAGGAAAACTTCCACTCACCTGCATCAATAGAATTGTAGAAGGTTATAAGGAGCTATTATCCATCCAAATGATAAGCTTAAAAAGATAAGCCTAATATGCCAAGGCTTGTTATGCATATTATATCAACTTGTGCTTTCCAAGATAAGTCTCTTAAAAGAGTGTGCTCAAGGCAATATAAGATATCCATTGGAATATCTATATTAAGTCACATCACTAACCAAAGAGATGATATTATCCTATATGATATACATTAAACATCCCCAAAAAATAGAGTAGTATTATTATCTAAAATAAATAAATTATACATCTAAAATTCAAAACAAGGATATGTTATCCTCCACTTGGTCACTAATACAATGAATTGATGATGCAAGGATATCACCCTAATCAAGTTCTCCAAAATGGCCACCTCATCTCCTTAATATAACTTGGATAGATATAGAGGATTTCCCAAAATAAAATTAAAAGTAATTGCAACATTACAAGAATTTACCATAATAATCAAGTAAAATTTTAGCATTTAGAATATTATAAAACTCTAAAAGATAAACTAAAAAGTACATATAAAGTTTCATAAAGGAATATTTAGTATTTAGAAACCTTATTATGATATAAAATTTTTATGAACCTTTACATGAGTAACTTGGCTAGGAAGTCATTTTTCTAATTAATGTTTAACTCTCTGTAAGAAGTAAGCATAGAAATTTCAAGTATAAATAATAGGGCCTTGTGCTATTTATTGCACTTAAAACTTAGCCTATTTAGTTCTTTATTGTGTATGAGTATCCAAGCAAGAATTGAATGGATTAAATCTATGGTACTTCTAAAACCATCTCAAAATCAATGAAATGTTTGCATTTATATAAATACATGTATTTATAAATACTTAAGGACCATCTTTATAAATTTATCATGGTTTATTTTAGTCAAAATTTTGTAGATATTGTTTTCATACCATATGTGATAATTGTATTTACTTTCTACTTCTTCTTTTAGTTGAAATCAGAGATGTACTATTTAAAATTTAACTCTCCCAAACACACGTGCTAGTGTTACTTATATATTTCCAATTTCTGAAGGAATTATAAGCACTTTTGAAGATCGTAAGAAAGCTTATGGAGAGAGATTTTAGTAAGCAAAGTATCTCACTTTGGAGAGCAATTTTATATTTAAAAGAAGTATGATATATCAATTTTTGTGATTAAAACATAAACAATGGAGAATAAATATTCTCTTTCTCCTAAATACTTGGAGTAAAATCTTCATGAAGTTGGAACTTTGTAGTGAATACTTGAAAATACCTATCTCATTGGGTTATTTTTCCAAGATAATTGTTTACACAAGGTATACCACTTTAAAGTAGAAGATCATCCTTAGTAATGTTCATAGACTAGATGCGTTGGTTACTCAATGGATTGCTAAATAAATGTGTTTGATCCTTTTATGATATTATCTTCTAAAGTAAGAGAGAAGACAAGCACCATGCTCATATTGGTAAAATGTTGCAATGCTTATTTAAATATAAGTTCTTTTGTAAGAAATCAAAAAGCATCTTTAGGTAAGAGGAAGTATCTTCTTGTATCACAAAGTTTTGGTTGAAAAAATCAAGATGGAAGAGAATATGATTCAAAAAGCTTATCCAACTCTTTGGGATATTAGTGATGTTCAAGGATTCAAACATTGATAAGCTTTAATCAATAGTTCATATATTAGTATGCACATATTATACTCACCAATCTCTTAGTCAAGGAGCTCTTATAGAGGGATATGAAGAAGGTGTCTTTCAATAACTCACTAACTTTGTATCAGCTTATCCAATCTTACAACCATATGATCCCAAGTTAATTTATGTAGTAACTTTTTAATGCTTCTAACTTTTTTCTTGGAGCAATGTTATAATTATAGATAGTTTACATTGGATTACCTTTACCGCAAGGACATTAAATTCCATCAAGAGAACCTAATTAATTTGTGACTATGAAAAAATACCTATCTTACCAAGGGTTTGTAACCTTATATATTGGGTAAACCTAGATCATCCAAACCAACTAAAAGCTAATTGGTGCAAATACTTTTCTTGGAGTATATGCAAAGAAAACTTTATTGATAAATTTAGTAGCTTTAATTATATAATATAAATTTTGAATACCCAACTAGAATTTTTAACATTATTCTATATGTAATTTAATGTTTTTCAGATCACAAGAAACTCCAAGTTTTGTAATCATATCTAAAATCCATATGTCAAACAAAAGGAGGAATACAAGTCAAAATGCTAATAGAAATTATTACAATATCTCTTTCTTTAGCTTTTTCAATTTATATTAAAGTTAAGATTGTTTTATATACTTCATATTTTTATCAAGAATGGAGTTTTACACATGATCTACTTCTTGTATTAAAGTTGCTAATAGGACAAGACTTTGAAGCTAAATTTTTGTCTTCTTCTCTAACCATATCCAATTTTTACATCAAATTGGGAGCATATGAGCATAGATATTGTCATCTCTCTCTCTATTAAAAGCTAAATTGCAAATTGTGTATCTGTAGATAAATTGAGTAAGCAAATCTACCTATTTTTGCCATTGATACAATGGATATATCTCAAAATTGGCAAACTGCTTCTCTAAAATTATATGGTATCTTTATGGTCTCTTGAGGATACTCATACTAGATTGCAACCTATGCTTCATTGGCAAATTTTGATGGATATTGTTCAAGATTTTGGGCACCAATTTTTCAAATACAGACCAAAAACCAAAATGACATACACACACTTTTTTTAGAGATACGTGGTTCAACTCTATGTGAAGCTCCGTCCATGAGAATGCTTCACTGGAATTATTTACTGACTCAAGCTCACCACCATATCTGTCATGCAAGTCTAGCACTCCAACATTCTCTGAGTTCACTCTAACTGTAAACCTGCGAGTGAGCCATCTCAAGTACATGGTAAACTTAAGGCATAAGAGTAAAACCTCAGAGCAATTGGCCATATCCACTTCTTATCATTCCAAATAGACAGTAAAAAAATAACTATTTCAACCATACTAAGAAGATATGATCCATATTATTTAAAAAATTTGCTCCACAAAATTGGACAATCTTCTTCTAGCTATGGAATTTACTTAAAACAACTCAAAGCAAACAATTATCAGATTCTCTTGCTTCTTTTTCAATTATGTTAAGACTGCTTAGTTCTTAGTAGATCATTCACTCCCTTATCTTCTTTTTTTCCTTGTATTTCTACTTTCTTATCCCAACACTATGTATAGAAAGAGTAGAAAATCTAATATTTTTTGCACCTCTTTTTAAAAGAATGATTTGGTTACTTGAGCAAAGTTTAGATCTTCAAATGAATTCAAGGTGAAATTCAAAGAGATAAAGAATTAAGAAAAGGAATCATTTCAAAAGGTAAAGATTGAAGGGAAAAATATGATGAATAAATAGCAATAGGTATGGGTAACTACCATTTGGTTACTTGAGCAAAGTTTAGATCTTCAAATGAATTCAAGGTGAAATCCAAAGAGACAAAGAATTAAGAATGGTCACCAGATCCAAAGGCAAAGGATGCTCTCTCAAAGGCAAAGATTGAAGGGCTAAATATGATGAATAAATAGCAGAAGGTATGGGTAACTTGGATTTGCCCAACAAATGCTTAGAATTCCATTAATGACGATCACAAGAATGGCACATGTGAGTAAAATGGAGGAAGATTTACAAGGCAAGGTGACAAAATGAAGCTCAAGTATAAACTAACACCCCACCATGTGGAATATTATTTTTTCAATTCATTCATGCACCAAGAGTGTGCGTGATAATATCAAAGTCAAGAAAGTTTGTAGAATTGATCAGGTAAAGAAGAATCCACTAGAGAAACTTCAAGCAGGGAGTACATACAAGAGTAAGAGGAGTTAGGGGTGGTTTGGGATTCAAGAAAAGATAGAAATAATGCAAGGTGGGAAGTATTCAAGGAGGGGGATGAAACTCAGTGCCCTAACCATTCACAATTTTGAGATGGTTACATGTAATAGTTTCTTGAAGAAATTTCATCTCAATTTCTTGTGGTGAGATTGCAACTACATTTTGGTAGAGGTGATGTAGGAGCTGAAGTTGGGATAGTTTTAGGGAAGTGGAACCCTTCATGGGAATCCATAGAGTTAGATTGGGGATCATTGGTATCATGTCTTGGAGGGAATTGCATGACAATGGGTGGTCACATCCTCAACAAACAATACAAAGAGACCTATGAGATGACCAAGAGATTGGAGAAATCATTCTTGGGAACATGGTAAGAATAATGGGTTTAGAGTGTTTATATGTAGAGACTCCATGAAGAGTGCAATTTTAAGGGTATTTATGTGACTATTTTGAGCACAACAAACAACTTACTTAAGTATCAGTCATACAATCTTCTTCAAAAATGCCTTTGTAGCAAAGATATTGATTGAGCCAATTTTTGACAATTAAATGTAAAAGATGTATGGTGTATTTTTGGAGAAGGGACCAGTAGTTTATCCATTTTATTATGCAAGGATGATATTATTGACAAAGAAAGAGAAGATGTTCTACAAAAACCACTTTCCCTTAGTTATGGAAGCACACCAATTGGATCTCATAAACTGAAGGCCATTTGGGAAGAGGATGATCTCTTCTCAAGAATGGGAGAATCAACTGGGCTTGAAGAATCTGAGGTGAGGAGGATACAATAACACAAAGAACAACCAAATGCAAAGCTATAGTGGAACCATTGAATGTAGCATAGATGTAAGACTAAGATATCATAGAAGATAGATAGTATCCTCTTCAACTTTGGAGGAATTTGGTAGAGAGAGTATGGAGTAAGATGAGGAGAGTGAAGCTCCTTAGTCAAATTAATCTAAGGTATCCATTCAAGATAAATAGAAAACTAAAAACTAGAAGCTTATAAACTTATTACAATCTCTATTTTTCTCTCAACAACAATGAGAACAAGTAAATATGAACTTATTTTATGGGTTACATAGCATTGTACATAGTTAATTTTAGATTATTATTAAGATGATTCTTATAAACCTCTAATCAAGAATACTGATACCTTAAATTTAGCTTATATCACATATAGATGACAGTTTCTCACAATGTGACCTTTCAAGAGTATATAAGTATAAAAAAAATAATTATCATTCTTGACATCACAATTAATAATAATTTATATTTGCAATGAAATAGAATAGAGTAAAGTTGTGTCCTACAGAGCTACATAGCCACAATCTATCTATCACCGTAAGAAGTATGAAGAGATACTAGATTCCGATAATGTTCAACCCAAGTGATAGACGTGATAGAATCTATAATTATGCATAAAATCCCGTTAACAATTCTAAAAAACCTTATGAAAATGATAAAATAGAGGTTCTTATTCGTCACTTTATTCGTCACTATGAAAATATATTAGTTTCTAGAATATCAACGAGATATCTCATACAATCCATCAAATAAGAAGTTACATGAAGTCATCCAATTATTCATGGAATTTTCCTTAAAACATACAACGAGTAAATAACAAAGAAACAAACAGATTTACAAGAAAGATCCCCTCCATAAATTTCATTGGTACCTCCATAAAACCCGTGATTTTGCATTGGATACCTATAATATCTTCATAATTCTTTCCAGGAATCCGTACCAAGCAATTGAAGTCCATCATGCTATAAGATGGAAATGCAGAACTGCACGCTTGATGTTTTCTTATTCCGATTTATCACTTGTCTTTAGGCTTATTTTCAACTTTACGACTGTACAAAGCAATAACATGAGATAATTTGCAAAATCAGGGGATTTATTCTCAGGAACTTATCGAGAAAAATGTCAAACCACAATCCTACAAAAACGGTATAATGAACCGGTAGGATTCCGATCGAAATTTCGAAATCTCATAGGCCCCATTCACGCAATAAAGGAATACACCATGTCTCAAAGCTCTACACTACTCTACTCTACTTTTCTTTGTCTCGTATTGTGAACAGGTATTGCAGTCCTATATTTGAACTTCTAGTGTAATAGAGTGTGTCGGTATAATTGTTCACAACTTATACCTTTAGTAGGGACCTGTACTACTTGCTTTGCATGATGAGCGCGATCTGTACTGCCTGTAAGCTTATGCCTTCAACTTGGCGTTTGTACAGCTGGTTTTTTCTGTTGAGAAGAATGACGAGAGCGTGACTTTACTCTCAGCCGTCTCCTAATGTCCATTTGCGAGACGGTAGATTCATCTGGAGAGTTCTCCGCGACAACAACCGTCTTAGTAATGGAGGATCAGGTCAACGGCGAAGAGTAGAGTGGACAATAGATAAACTTCATAAATCTATCTAATATCTTCGCCCTTTCCTTCTAATATCTTACTTACCTGTCCCTACTACTAGGGGGCGATGGACGGAAGTGTTCCTGGGATGGGGACTTTGGACGGAACTATAACTACAAACGGAGACAACGGGTGATAATACTGAAGGGGACGGAAACAACGGACGGGAAGAGAAACGGAGACAATGGGTGATAATACTTAAGGGGATGGAAACAAGGGACGGGAAGAGAGACTATGCATGGAATTGTTTTTGGAGACGGGGACAAAAGATGGAGAGAGGGACTATATCTTTTAGAGGGTTTTCCTGCCATGTGCATAGTGCACGGGGTTAATACTAGTTATAAGTTAAATCGACCCCTTCTTTGCAGGGAGTGTGTGATAGGGGATTTGGCACGTAGACAGACGGCTCTACCGATCTCATGTGGTGGGGTTGGCTTGCTTTCTATGGAGGAGATGGCACCTATAGCGTTTTTGGGTAGTTGGGCTCTCTCGGCACCTCTACTTGCCTCTCGTTTTGTGGTTGCTGATAGGCCGGTTTTGGAGACTTATGTGACAGAGGTGGAGGGAGGATCCTTTTCTCTCCAGGTGTTATTGCGGCAGACGAGAGATAGTCTATCCCCACGAGCACGAGAGGGTTTTCCACCGTTTGCTTCACTATCGTCAGATTGGACTAGAGGCCTACAGTCTTCCTTGATGGAGCGACAGTGTGAGCATACGCTACATTCTCTCTTAGTTGACTCGTCCATTCCTCAGGCTACTAGAGCACGTCTACGCTCTTGCTTCGGCAAGGGTGCAGGCTCGTGGATCCTAGCTCGACCATGCATTAGGGCTTTCTGACTCGCACCGGCTACTTTCTCTACAGCGATGAGGTTTCGACTAGGTTTGGTCCACCCATCTGCATCTTCACTACTCACTCGTGAGTGTGGTTCTACACTAGATGCAACGGCGGTCCACATGACACGGTGTCCTTTTGGAGGACAGAGGATAGCTACCCATGATGCCATTAGAGACATAGTGTTTGCTATGGCACGAGAGAGTGGATACTTGGCTTGGAGGGAACGTTAGTATGCGTTGCAGACAACACGTGTCAGGGCAGACTTATACTTGGTCCGAGATGATCAGGTGACAATAGCGGATGTCGTGGTCACGGACCCTACGCGACATACAGTTTTGGAGGGAGTGATTACCCATCCCCCTGGATGGGCGGCGAGTGCAGCAGCAGGTCGCAAGGTCTCCAAGTATAGGAGCATGCAGCGAGGTCACCTCTTTGTTCCTCTAGCCTTGGAGTTATATGGAGCGATGGACACGGCATTTGACACATTTGTCAGGGAGTGCACGAGAGCTTATCATGTTAGGCGTCAGGGGGTACCACTCTCACTCTCATACTTTGTAGCTTACTTTAGACAGCGTGTGTCCATTGCTCTACAAAGGGCAGTGGTTGGTGCAATCCATAGGAGAGCAATCACATTAGGTGATGTTTCTTCGGATGCTCCAGTTGTGTGTAGACCGTACGACTTGCATAGCTCGGATATCTTAGGTGCGGTAGGGCAGATTTCTCATATAGACTCTATTGGGGCTTAGCCCCATGTTACCTTTTTTGTCTCTCCCTTGTACGGCTTGATGGGGTCTTCCCATCCTTCATTTTTCCTACGCGGTCTCCTTTTTTCTTCTTTGCTATAACGGTCCGTTCCGTATCCAATACTCACGCCATTGGCTATCGACGAGCAAGCCAATTCCCAGTGCATTAATTACTGGTAAACGTTATCAGAATCAAAATGTTCCGAGAGTGTGTTGTTTTAACAAGTGATGACGCGACTTTAGTGAGAAAGTTCAAGTTAAAACTTGATTACTAAGTAATATAATTAAAACAACGATCTTACAAAAAAAATGGTTACAAAAAAGAAATAGACACCACTAAATATAGGGTATCTAAAAATATAAGTAAAGTAGTACATTATGTATTGAAAAATCATAAATTTTCTGCAATGTATTTTCTATATTAAATTTCTACAAGTGTCCTTCTAAGGCTATGCTAATGCTATTTCACTTCCCATCGATCCGTATTCACTAAAAACCATCTTCTATTGGATTTCTTTTACATAATATTTCATAATTTCCCTGTGACATCAGATTTTCAGTGATTATTTTTGATATATTTTTCTAACAAAATCATCTTTCATGCAAAATTTAAGTTTTTAGTAATGTCTATAACTAAGGATATAAAATATTCCAAAGCATGACCACTATTCATGCAAACACCCCAATACGGTTTTCTACTGTTTTCAAGAAGAAAGTTTTTGGTTATGTCTTTTAATTTATAAAAATTTACATCTTATTAAGATCCTATGAAGAATACAAATATTTTTATCCTTTATAATTGGGAATTGATAAATCCACATACCTAAATAAAATATAAAATACAAGACTTTCATCAGTTGTCATCAGCAATTTATCTTTTTGTGCAAGGAGCATATTCTTCCCTCAACAATCTAGCCCCAATTCAAGATCCCCAAATAGTTTAGTTCCATACACAAGAGGAAGGTCTATTAGAAGTGTAGCTTGGATTAATATTGCGTCTGCTGCCTTTGAGTGAGATGTATAAACAGGCTTATCAACAGATGTGGAATTTGCCATGATTGTTTATTAATAAAACATATTATTTAATAGAGGTATGTGAATTTATCAATTTGATATATGAATTTATCAATTCCCTTATAGTTTTATCCATTTTCAAGTTCATGTAGATCACATTCTCATTGCAATTGATAAGGAAGATGGTGTCACCTTCTTTGGATGCGGTTACGCCATTTGTAGTGTCGCATCTACATTACTCAAACATTGGAGTTCTAGTGAGAGTAATTAGAGTTATTTCAGCAGTTTCTCAGAGACTACTTTCCTACAATCAGATTTTGTGTTCAAGGTACTGACTTCACGGTGGGGCCCACTGTCACTTTGCACCATTTGCACCGTCGAGTGTGCCATCAGTGTGACCTTTAGGGTTTCAGACCTAGCTCGAGTCCAGGGGTATACTTTCAAAGTGTAGCTCCAGAGAGCTTACTTCTTTGATGTTGAGCCTTTGAGTTCCTAGCTATGGTGGATAGAGGCCGGCAAGCATCACCTAGATTCTCTTAGCTAGAGTGGGTGTGGCTTGACTGTAATCAATGCCCAGTTATTTGCAGTTTTTAGAGTGACAGATCAAGTACTAATCTGAGTTCAATGGATTCAAGAGTTGTAAACAATCTGATTACATCAAAGAATTGAAATAGTGGGAAATTGGGTGCAAGAACTTTGAGTGTTGGTGGTATCTCCAAGCTCGGTGGATCATTTAGCTCGATTGAAGTTCAGTTTTTCCATGGTGTGCAGAAGCTTGTTGCTTGATGGAGATTTGGCAGTAAGGCAGATGGTGTGCGGAAGCTTTGGCCAATTTTTGAGCATAGAAGGAGCAAATTTTGAGCAGTGGTTGTGATTTTGAGCTCAAGAGGTGAAGTCAGGACCAATTTGTTGCGAGTTAGGTAAAAATTACAAATTGAGTGAAGGCAGGGCCAATTTTTTGAAGGTGGAGTTGGGAGGCTATTTTTGTGAATTTGTGATTTGGAAAAACCAGTGTTTTCAATTTGGCTCGAGTGAAGAGTTAGCGGGGGATTTGGCGGTCAGCCAACTTTAGGGTTTACGTCGAATGTTGCATCAGATTTTGGCCAGATTTGGAGGAGTTTTGCTCATTTGGAAGACTTTCACAAGTTTGGAGGAGTTTTGCCAGATTTTGGAAGAGGTTTGAAGTGGCAAGAAGAAAGGCCTCATTTGGCTAAATTTTGGCGTTTTGAGGCTTCAAAGAGCTAGCAAGCCAACTTGCTGGTGTGAGGCTAGCTAGTTTAGAGTAGATCTTGGTCATTGGTTGGCAAAATCTGCACATCCTGCTAGATTGTGCGCAATAGGGTTTGAATCCCTAGATCTCTTGTTCCTAGACTAGTGCCCTAGTCAATTGGTCCACCCTCACTTGTTGTCCTAATGACTATGCCACTACTATCTATACACTTGTAGCTTTGGCTAGGAGAGGGAGTTTGATCCCATTCTTGGTGATCCTGGTAGCTTAGGACTTAAATACAAACTTCTCTTATGTCAAATGCCAAATCGTGATAGAGTAAGTCTCGTGTTCTTTTATGAGATGAAGTGTTTTCATTTAGATTTCTTGTGATTGGACCCCCTCCATTCTCTACTTCTTGTTTGTACACCACGTTTGTGTGAGGTGCTCAAACTTTTGAGCGTTGGTGCTTTGGTGTGCTCTCGATAGTAAGGCTGGAGTGATGACCAATCAGACTATCTTTGTTTCTCTTTAGTGAAGCAGGAAGTGATGACATACAGACCGTGAGAGTGTGTGTTGTGATGGCAGGTTTACAGGTTGCCCTTTCCCCTAGTGTAGTTATCTCAGCTAGAGTTACATTAGTGGGTGGTGCTTAGTTGGTATTGGTACTTGGTGGTGTTGGCACTTAGTGGAGTACTTGCGATTGCGACTTGCGGTTGCAGTTTGTGGTTCCAATTTGCTATTGCAGTTTGCGGTTGCAATTGCTTTGTCACAACGGAGTTCTTTGGGGATTCTAGAGGAGATAACCCTACAGTTTGCAGTGGGTTTACTCAGAGTGGTACTTGATATCAGCCTGTATCTTAGGTCCCAGAGAGATAGGAGATTGACTCTGAGTTGGAGTTTGACACAAGAGTTGATTCAGTTGAGAGTGCACTTGGTGTGTCCGCACCGTTGTTGTGGGACATGGTTGAGATTTATGGGGCCTTTAAAGGCCCTAGGCATTACTCTGGTATAATGGGTACCATTGAGTTGGATGACTTCATCTAGGAGTTTGATAGTTGGTGTGATTTGCAATAGATGCGGAACCCGACTTTGTTTACACCCTTCATGGCATGGAAGAGGTTGTTTTAGTATTTGGAGAGTCCACCAATGGATGACTACCATGAGTTTAGGAGAGCTCATTTGGAGGAGATTGAGTTATGGAGACAATATAGGTCTTTGAACTATATCTCTATCACTTTAAGTTTGGTGGCTAGGAGTAGATCGGCTGTACCTACGAGTTCTAGCTCGAGTAGTGTTGATGGAGCTAGTGGAGGTGCACTAGCTAGAGATAGTGCTACTACAAGTGGAGGTACTGCTACAGGAGGTGGTGTGGTACCAGAGTTTAACCCCATGGTGGATTTCTTCTTGTGTTTGAGGTAGAACTATCAAGGAGTGCGGACTGACAAGCTGAGGAGCTTGCAAGAGTTCCAGCAGAAGGCTGGAGATAGCTTGCGTAAGGCATACACTTGCATGAGGCGACTGATCAGTTTCACTCAGGGAGTTACTAAGGCCCACGCAGTCCAGTTTTGGTATGGGATACTAGGGAGTTGATAGGGAGTTGCGACATAGAGTTTGTGATGCTACATCATTACAAGCTACTTTGCCTACTTTGGTAGTGGTCTTTGGTTTGGCTGAGCGTGCTGAGCGTATTGAGCTCAACATGGTGGAAGAGAGAGTGGTGACATCTGGATTTGGTAGGGAGACCTCATCCACGGCTAGACTTCTTCTAGAGTGCAGCACGCCCAATTGGTTTTTGAGGATAGGGTGGACAACCTAGATCCTATGGAGCGAGTGGAGGGCCTAGTGGAGTTAGACCCTTACCTTCATTTTTGGATCAGCAGTAGCCAATGAGTGGTGGTGTTGCTTGTTGGACTTGTGGTGGACCTAACTATTAGAGAGAGTGTACTCAAGGCAGTGGACCTAATACCTCGGGTGCATCACAACCAAAACAGAGGCAATGTGAGCATTGCCACAGATTTGGTCATACTAGTGACCAATGTTTTGACCTACACCCGGAGTTACGGAGTGGTAGGGCTGCTATGGCAGGTAGTAGAGGAACTCCAGTTCATAGAGGACGAGGTGGTAGAGGTGGTGGTAGAGGATCTACACTTAGTAGGGATGCAGTACCTACCCTTAATTTTGATACAACTATAGCTACTCGGATTGAGCAGTTGGAGCAAAGATTGGCTAGTATGCCCATTGCTCAAAGGAGATCAAATTTGGGTGCTGGGGCTTCCACCTCATATGTTAGTGATAGAGATGCTTTGGACTTTATGTGCGGAGCAGCATAGGTGGATGCATCTGCAGCAGTGACTAGGAGTGCAGTACGTGCTCTAGAGCTTAGAGGAGCATCAGTGGAGTTGGACACATAGAGAGGAGAGGTTGGGAGAAAGGTCAGACTTCCACAATCTTTCATACTATCTGAGGCATTGTAGACAAAATCCATAGCTCCTAGACGTCCCAATGAAGGTGTGGTAGGTGGTGATGGAGTGCATGATGGGCTACCTGCTAGTCAACCACCTGCTACTACACAGAGTGAGTCTAGCATGATGTTAGGGGCGGCTCAGCTGATTATGCGGCGTCCTTTGTTTTTGGCCAATGACATGTTTACATTAGGAGTTGACCCAGCTCCAGTGTTTTGGTTGGCTACCACGCTGTGTGAGAGTAGGGATGACACGGTTCCTACTACTAGAGCAAAGGTGGTTGATAGTAGAGCTAACTTGGTAGAGGAGCATGGGATCCGTTCAACAACCAGTGGTTTATGGTAGGCAATAGCGGCTAGACTGGAGGAGTTGCTAGCTAGACCGGCCTTTGAGAGAGCACGGTTCACACTTGGTGTTGTCCTATTGGATAACTAGAGGGAGATTTTCCATATGGTGGGACCTTGAGGGAGGTCTATACACCACAAAGAGTCTTGTTAGACTCTAGTGCGTAGCCCTTTATGTTGGGGAAGGCTACAATTGTCAGTCTGGGGTTACGGAAGATTGATGTGGAGAGGTGTCAATTTCAGATCCAGACATCTCTAGGTGGTGATTTGACACAATACATCACACGTGGAGAGCTTGTTGTCCAGGTTCAACTTGGTCATCCGACTGATAGCTCGGTGGTGAGAGCTCAGGCTATTGCGACAATAGCTGAGTCATATGATGTGCTAGTTGGGGGAGCAGTGTTATACCCCATGGGTTTCAGCAGTGACTATTGGGAGGAGACAACCTCCTATAGACCAGGTTGGCAGTCTGGTGAGGGACGGGTATGTCACCTACCAGTACGCTTCAATAGTGGCAGTCTTGGCTCACTATAGTCTGGGACCATGGCAACATCAATTTTAGCTTTTAGTAGTGTAGTTACTTGGCCTGGTGACTTGTTGGAGGGGAATGCCCATGCAGAGGATACTCTAGTACCAAAGGAGATCACTCGGATTTGGATTACAAGTGGGATTGTTCCATCCACCTTGGATGTTCCATTGTGGAGTTCAGAGGCGGCGTTGCAGCAACATGCAGATCAGTTGGTGCAGTAGGCTTAGAGTGGAGCCTTCATACCATCAGGAAATGAGTGTGAGGATGAGCCTCCAGAGTCAATTACTTTGACACCTCTGGATACCACACTCATTGGTTGGCAATATCCAATAAAGGAGATATGTCTAGTGGAGTTGTTTGGTGGGATTAGCACCATACTAGCTGCGGTATTACATGCGGGTATACAAGTACAAAGGTACTTGTATCTAGAGAGGGATGAGATTGCTAGGCGAGTCTCTCTACATCATGTGGCACACTTGGCCTATTGATATCCGGAGTTATTACTGATGTCAATAGTTAGAGGTTACTAGAAGGCCCTACCAGCAAACATTTCCTTAATGGGAGCACATGATCTGGAAAGGCATGGGCCTATTCACTTGGTGATTTATGGATGGCCATGTCAGGGACATACATGTGCTGGTAGAGGTTTGGGTTTTCAGGATTCTTGTTCTGGTGTGTTTTGGGAGATGTTGCGTATACTATGACATCTCCAGGTTCATCAGTTCCATTTCTCCAACTTACCTTTTGGAAAACATTCCTTTGATGGGTGATTCTTGCACCAAAGTGGTGGCGAGTACACATTAGGTCCATTCTTGGACGGGACCTAATGTATTGTTAGATGCAACCAGAGTGGGATCAAGCGCTCATTGTCTTCGTCTTTGGTGGACAAACCTCTTACCCAGAGAGGTTCTACAACGTGCTTATGATGGGATTCAATGACTTGACCACATTCTTGTTGATGATATGATAGGTCACCTATGGCAGTGGTAAACCTAGTTGGACAACCTAGAGTTGCATTTCTCACACTCATGAGTTTCCTAGGCTCTTATTCTTTTTGAGAGGGAGGACTTGGACTTGTTTGGGACTCACAGATATAGTAGTTAGTGGAGCCCAATGTTGATGAGAGAAAGCAAGCAATGGGTTTTTGCATCAATATTACCACTATTCCAGTAGTTTCAAAGGCATCTAGGCATCAAGTGTTAGGTCAGGCTATGGACCTGAATTGTGAGCCTTGGCTTGGTAGAGCATCATAGGATGCGCTTGATAGGCATCACCACTCGGACACTTGTAAGCCTTGTGCCTATCAAGGCAATTCAAGCACATGTTGGGGGTGATGGACCAAGTGGGCATGGTATTCTTGGGACACAACTAGTAGCTACTAGGAAGAGTGGTCTACTTAGAGTCCATTCAGGTGAGCATGTGCTACTTGGATTACACCCTTGGTTCACTTGGAATGCAGCTAGAGGACGTGTGGAGCTTGCAGCCAAAGTGGAGGGAGTTTTTCACATAGAGGTTGGGACCTCTAGTGGTCGGGGGCATGACACTATTGCTCCCAAGGGCCCAATGTAGCAGCCAGTTTGGACATCTTCCACTCCTACTATAGTTACAGAGGATACTTTTGAGCTAGATCTTGGACCCAAGCTTATTAGAGAGGAAAGATGGAGGGTTTGGAGGTTCATGAGGAGCCACACAAGTTATTTTACCTTCAGTATGAAGGATTTGGGTGCTCTGAAGGGACCTGGTATACGGACTAAGCTGACTAGCGATACACCAATTTTCAGATGTCCTTATCAATATAGTGAGTTGGAGAGGACATTTATTCAGAGCCGGAGTAGTGACTTTTTTGAGACTGGTTTGGTGGAGATTTCACATGAAGAGTATGCATCAGCGACTATGATGTCATCCAAGAAGGATATGCATGGCAACTACAGAGATAGGCGGATGTGTGGAGATTACCATCCTATCAAACGATAGACCAGGGCTGATTGGTATGCCATGCCTACACTAGATGTGATTTTTGATGAGATTTTTGATTGGGCATGCAAAGGTGTTCAGTACTTTGGATCTTCGAGTGGGATATCATCAATTGCCGATAAGGGAGGAGGATAAGTCCAAGACAACATTTTGGGCTATTGATCCTCACGGCAAGGATGTGTTATATCAATGGAGGTTCTTACTGTTTGGGTTAAAGAACACTCCTGTTGAGTTCTAGAGGGTCATGGATAGGATCCTAGCTGGATTGAATTTTGCTCGATGCTATATTGATAACATTTTGGTCTATAGCACTACTGTGGAGGAGCATGAGAGACAATTGTTGGAGGTGTTTGAGAGGTTGAGATCTCATGGACTCAAATTACATCCTAGGAAGTGTAGGTTCTTCTAAGAGCAGATTGAGTATTTGGGTCACACTATCTACCCCGAAGGACTTGGTGTTCAGTAGACCAAGGTGTAGGCTATTGCATGTATTCCTTGGCCTACAAATGTGAGCAGAGTGTGAGCATTCCTTGGGTTGGCAAACTTCTATCGCCGCTATGTTAGAGGATTTAGTGCCAATGCCAAGGCCTTAACGAAGCTGACCAAGCTTACATAGGTGTGGTGTTAGGGAGATGAGCAAGAGAGAGCTTTTGTAGAGCTCAAGGAGAGGTTGACATCTACTCCTATTTTGAGGAGACCAATCAAAGGATGACCATATCAGGTTCATACTGATTGGAGTATGTTGGAGCTTGGAGTGGTGCTCACCCAACATGATGATGAGGGGAAGGAGTTTGTGGTGGCCTATGCTAGTCGCTCCAAAAATTCAGCGGAGGTGAAGTATAGTTCATATGAGGGAGAGTGCTTGGTAGCAGTTTGGGCAGTAGTACATTTCCAATGTTACCTATTTGGTAGCCCTTCACTCTCATCACTGATCATCAGCCACTAAAGTGGTTGATGGAGTCCAACAAGCTTTCAGGGAAGCTTGCACGATGTGCTTTGATTTTACAAGAGTATGATTTCATGGTTGTTCACAGACCTGGAATGGTGAACCGTGATGCAGATGGGTTGAGTAGAAACCTATGTCCTAGCCAGCAGGATCAGACCGGAGCACGTTGGCATGGTGAGACAGATGAGGAGATGGTACCAAGTTGGCATGCATTGGCCTTTTTGTGTATATTTTCAGAGGCTTTGGTGGTATCTCTCTCAACGCATACAGGAGGAGTTATTGAGGTCACAGATCCAGAGAGTGAAGATATTGGTATAGTTCAGCAAGACATTCAAGATGATGTCTTAGTGATGGACTATCTTTGCATTGGTGTTGTGGGTGGCACAGTTGGGGCCAAGGAGAGAGACCATGTTCTTCATCAAGCCAGATGGTTCAGATTGGAGTGCAGACACCTTTCATATGTATGGGAAGATGGTAGAGTGCAAGTGGTACCACTTCCATCTAAGAGACCACAGTTGGTCTGTCATGCTCATGAGGAGCTAGGACATTTTGGAGTAAAGCATACATATAGCTTACTTTAGAGTCATTATTGGTGGCACAGTATGCAAACCAAGGTATAGCAGTTTGTTACCAGATGTGTGGTTTGTGATCAAGTTAGAGCATCATTCAATGCTCCTATGCAACAGTTACACCCATTACCTATAATGGGATTGGGTTACCGTTGGAGTTTGGACTTTGTTGGACCTTTACCGCTGAATGTGAGACATCATTGGTATGTTTTGGTGATAGTGGAGCACTTCTCCAAGTGGATTGAGTTGGTGACACTTCTTGACAAGTCTAGTGAAGGGACAACTTACTTGTTCTTAGCCATTTTGGTGCACCAATTGAGGTTTTGACTGATCAGGGTACAGAGTTCTTGGGGGAGTTTCAGGTCTTGTGTGACAAGGCTTTGATTGATCATTTTAGAATAAGATAAGGTAGGAAGCTAGGAATAACAATGTATGATATAGATATAGGAAGAATATCTTTGTAATACTTCCACCAATAGATCTCTTTGGAGTTTGGTAAGAGAAAGTACTTAACACATGAGCCCAATATAAATCAAGTTCGTTCATTCATTCTTAATTGAGGTTAAGCACGAGCAAGCATTCTATGTATTCTTTATTTCTGATTGTCTACACCATGAGTGTTGATGAATGCCTTTTCTGAGTAGTGGTAAGGAAACCTTTGTAGTAGGGACATAAGTGCTTGAGTATAGGAACACATTTTCACTTGTTTGGAGTGTGTGATCCTTGGGGTTTTGAAGGAGAAAAGCACTATATTGAAGGACCATATATGAGCCAAAGTAGTAAAAGTACCACAAAAGTGAAAAATGAAGATATTTGGCCAATGCATAGACTCCTTTGGAGTTGTGCCTTTTGGGAAGTGTAACACAAAACCTATTGGAGTTGAGGTCCTTGGGGTGAACTTTGGAGTGGAGTGACCCATCATCTTTAGGATTAACTTAGAACCTACTTATATTGATATTGAAAGTGGTTGTTAGTTTTCCTTTTTCTGTAGTGTGCCATAGAGGGTGACACTATCCTCTTTTGGGAGTAGTTCCTACCCAAGAGGTTAAATATGAAATAATAAATAAGCTGAAACTTAGTGACATTTTCCTTCACTTTAAGACATTTCCAACTCATATCCTCAATGAACAACATGTTCTTACCAATTTAATAACATTTTGCTGACATTGAGTCAACACAAGTACCCCTTTATCTATTCAAAGAAAACACATCTAGAAATAATTTTTTTTAATTTTTTAATAAGGCTAGTTACCTCATCTATTTTTTCACCTTTTAATGTTGATAATTTTTAGTAAATATAATATCACACCACTAGATTAAATATACTTCATATGCATGAGATACCTATAACTTCAAACATTGAGTTAGATTAAATAGAAGTCATTTGATGATAAAAGAGATTCAAACAATAATTTTCAATAAATCTATGCTTCTCATTAATGATACTAGGTGTAAAATTTATAATATTTTAGGTTCTACTTTAGATTTTCATAATTGTAATCTTGGAAGCGTAAAAAATAATTTTTTTTTGCTTTTGAGTATACCCAATGATGAAAGCACAAGTAAAGGTCACATAATTCAAGAAGATCTATTCACAACTTTATAACTAGAAAGAAATTTAATTGATCATGAGACAAAGAGTAGTGGAGCACAAACTTGTTAGATATGAGAAAGAGGATAAGTAAGACATTCTTTGTAAGTATCTTGTGCAATACCTAAAATCCTCCAGTTGGAAACCTTGATGTGAGTAGTAACTCCAACAATTTGAAGATGTAGTTTATGAAAATTAAAGTAATATTTTTTTGCCTAAAATAAGCAACTATATAAGAAGTTCTTACCATTGAACTTAGTTAACAATAAAGTAAAGAAATAAGCTTGTAAATTTAAAAATTTATAGAATTTGAATC
This sequence comes from Lunularia cruciata, assembly GCA_948567375.1. Classification (NCBI taxonomy): domain Eukaryota; kingdom Viridiplantae; phylum Streptophyta; class Marchantiopsida; order Lunulariales; family Lunulariaceae; genus Lunularia; species Lunularia cruciata. The sequence goes on along the minus strand of OX419762.1, from coordinate 41,282,179 downwards.
ACTTTAATTGAAGTTGAAGACTAAAGAGCAAATGGAGGTTGAGTAGATGTATGATGGAACTACTAAAGTAAGAGAGTTAGATGTTAGAGTTTTAAATATTTAGGAATAAAAGACTTATCAAGCAAAGGAATTCAACAAGTAGAATATGTAAGTAACTTTTGTTGGATGAATCCAAGCTCAATAACTTTCTTTCTTATATAATAGATTAAATTCAAGTTATATTCCTCTTAGTGTTAATAATGCTTGGTTATGAGATTGAGATTTTCTTTAAAATTGGTGAGAATATTGAAAACATTAAAATTAAGCATATAACATAAGACTATAGAGTGTGCACAACTCTTGACTAAAAAGAGAGTATTTAGCATGTAGCATTCTTTGAAGGCAGACTTATTTCATAGAGCAATATAATTGATGATTATGGTGGAAATTTTCAATGATTAGAGTCAAGTAGCTAGTTTCTTGATTAAAGGGATGTTTCATTAGATGTTAGCACCTATAGATTACATTCAGATTGTCAATGGGTAGATTTATAAAGGAGGAAAATGTCCATTATCCACTTAATACACTTGTATTTTATAAATTAAATAATATTTGTACATTGGAGTATATATTATTTCCAACAAGATAAATTAGCAAAAGATTTATCACAAGAAGCCAAAGAAGTAGCGACTGGAGATATTCATCAAGTATGCTCTATTTGTCTTTCTTTTAACTGAAAAGATAAAGAGAGGAGTAATTTTGAGTAATCCCAAATAAGGATCCATTGAGAAAAGAGACCTTGCAGTCATTAGCAATGGTGGTGAAGATTTGATTAGAGTTCAAGGTTGAGATTATGATTGCAAGAAACTAGAGTAAGATTAGCAGTATGATTAGGACAATAGAATTTCAAATCTGGACATTAAACAGCTGACTTTCAGTTTGTATTCTTATTCTCTTTCTCTTGAATCTAGATTCTCATTGGTTATAGATAGGGTATTGTTCTCATATTTGTCTCAAATTTTGTTTTCTCCTTTATATTTTATATTTTTGAAATTTTTTTTATGCTCTACCATTCACTTATCTATAACATACTATACTACATCTTTTTTCTAGGTGGATTGTTCTCTTTTTATATTTTTGTTGGAGTTGGAGTTTCTAGTGGTACTTAATTTCTAAGATGGCCCCTTTTATTCTTTGACATAGGAATAAGAAATACTACCATGATTTAATCTTCTCATTTGGCACCTCCTACTCCTTATATGCAATTGGATATCTAACCTTCTTGATTTCTCTTACAATTTTGCCCTAAAATTGCTAAAGTCCAACTTAATGGTAGCCTGTCTACCTCATGTGCACACCTCTTACACTTACCTTTGGAGTACCATATAGCTTTTTATACTTTGAAGGAGAATTCTATACCCTTTAATAATTACACAAATGATCCTCTTTGCATGGTATCTCCTTCCAAGAAGCTGCTATCTTCTTAAGACTTTATTCTTTGACCATCAATTGCACCTCTAATGCATATTAAATAATTTTTTCCATTGATCCACATTAAACCTTATATAAATTATCCTCAGATTAACGTAGGATTAGCATACCATAAAGGGAGATTTTGATACTTATAGATGAGAGAAAAAGAAAATTTTCTTGATACATTCCAATCTTTATCCACACTTAGTTTAGCTCTTTCTATCTAAGCTCAATAAGAGTACTAGTTAAAATTACATTTCTATTTCTGTACTTATGATTTTTCTTAGTTTACCTAGATGATATGTAGAAACAAAATACTTATGCATTTTTCTTACTTGGTAGGCTTTATGCATCCTTTTCCTTTGGATGACCAAAGCAGAGATATTTCTTCTTGGATCTAACTAGCACTCTTCTTATTGTAGAACTTACTCCTACTAGACCATTGAGATGCATCAAGATATAAAGAAATCATAAAAATGATTTGTAAGTTCTTTAAAGGAGATAGATCACCTTTATAAAATTAGTACACCATGTATACCTTTTAAAGACTAAAAACATGTAATTAGGCTTGTTGAGTATTTTTCATGTGTTTATACATTCTTACACAACATAAATCACTAAAAAAATCATACACTATAGAAGCACAACTCATTGAAATTCATACATAAACTCTAAAGTACCAAAAAAATCTAAACTCAAAAATAATAAATAGACTCCATATACTCTACCAAAATGCAACTGATTACTTGTAACAAGCCAAACCTACTCTCAAATAGAGGATCCAAGTTACACTCACCAACTTTTTCCACCATAGCCAAGAGCTCAAAAGGCTAAAAAAACAAGAAGTGATCTCTTTGAAGCTTTACTTTAAGGTATACCTCTCCTTGAGGAGACCCAAGAGTTCCAACTCAAATGGCATATCCAATGGTACCGATGACACAAATGGTGGCTCAAACAATACAAATAAAAACACTTACAAAATAAATAGCCACCATTAAGTAGTCCATTAAGTAGTGCGTGCTTTCTGATATAATTGTGACCTCTAGGTTAATCACTCAAGCATCATAGCAAACTAGCTTAGACTTTGCAAATATTGTGATACCTATTGTGCACATATACATTGCTACACAATATACATTGTTACTAACATTACACATTATAGAAACACAATCTATACAAAAGTCATTCAAAAACTCTAAAGTCTACAATGGCTCCTAGCTAGTGGTTAGATACATCTGACTCTAGATAGCAATCTATTCTAAGTATGTGATATGCCCATTAGCAAAGATCAAGAAGTTGGGTGATATCATACACTTTTATTAGTCAATTGTCTTCAATATATATCACATAAAGAATGAATTAGCTAAAGTTTCAAGTACACCAAGAACATAGTTTTTGCTCTTGAGGAACTACTATAAGTAGAGGGGTCAAACATGCCATATGCAATCCTCTCAAACAATTATCACACACTAATATAGTAGTAGCTCAACTAGTAGAGCCATATAATATATATATTATAAAATTGTCCCTACAATTGTGTATTATTAATTAATTTTTAATTTTTAATTTTATTTCTTTCCTTTTACTATGAATATTTAGTCTAGTTAAGATGAGAGTTTTATGTGCAGTTTGAGAAGTATTCCTTCATATTGTGCTTCATGGAGTAGAAATTTGGTTATTTGGACTAGACTTTATATTATGACTAACTTATGTTAAAGTCCAATAAGAAGAGCCAAAGACAAAGAGAAAAATAAAGAGCAACCATATAAAGATTGGGCCAAAGACTAGACATGCTTTAAATTCCACCAAATGCCATGTAAAGAACAATAATAATTATCATTGGTACTTAACAAGGACTTGATATGTAAGTGCATTGACCAAGAAAAAATTGAAGACAAAAAAGGCAAAGTCTTGGACATGGACTATAAATTGGCTATTACTACTAGTCAAATACTAATTTTAATATGAATCAACCTTAAAGATAAAAAACCTCAAGATAAAGATAAGAGAGTAAGAGTTGTGACTAAATTCATTTCTTTGGATGTGTAATCAAAAGAGTAAGAATTAGCATAATGGTTAACAAAGGAGTGCAAGTCAAGAGTGCAAAGGCCTTATGTCTTTGAAACCTTTCCATTGATTAGTGGAAAATGGAAGCTAGGAGAAGGTTGTGGTAGAACCTCAACTTCATGTTTTTCCTATGGAATTGGGATTTTGGGTTGATGGCAATTGCACGCAAGATCTAAAGTGACTAACCAAAAAGTTGAGACAATCTTTGAGGTGGTTGGAAGACCATTGGTTAATGGTTTTTAGAGACATACAAGAGATTTGGTCTGCTTCATGTTTGAGACAAAGTTTGTGGAAGTAATACCAAAAATGCAAAAGTAGTTGGAAAACTCCTTCATCAAACCAAGGTTGACAAGTAATGGTTGGAAGGTGAAAAACTATTAAGACCTAGCACAAAGAGCTATTGCAATTTACTAATGGAGTTTTTCAACCTTAAAAAACACATTATCTCTTGAAAAATCAAGCCGTGGTCTTTGAGCACTTGTTTGCATAAGCATTGATCAACCAGAGTTGGGTATTTAGTGAAAAAATGCAACATATAACCAATTCTTTTGAGGAGCAAGGTCCTATTACATCATACCTTTGTGGGACATCTCTAAATAGGCATGAACCTACTAAAGACTCAAGAGAAAGAGCGATTCATAAGTCAGTTTTGGTTGTAGAGCTACTTTGCCCCATAGCCCAAAGGAGAAAGCATCTTGAGTGCAATGAAGCAAGTAGATTTAGAGTACTTGAAAATAGTTGGATATATGAAAGTGTCAAAAAACCTACAAAGAGGAAGCAACTGGTCCAATCTTTTCCATAAGCACCACATACACAAGCAAGTTGCAAAAGTAAATAGTGGAAGTTGAAGTAAACATTGAAGAAGTCTCTTCCAAAGATGAAGAGGAAGAAATAACAATTATTTACTTGAAGATGGAGTTTGAGGACAAGAAGGAAACTCCTTGGGTTGAGGAATCAACTCTACTACAAGACAAAGATATGAAGATCATACATTTATTTGTAGATATCTTCTTAAAAAATTGACAACAAATTGGAGGCAATTAGGACAGTGGATCCTTGATGCCAAAGAAGACAATGATGATAAGAACCAAAGAGCCTTAAAGGAAGAACCTCAAGTATCACACTTGGTAGGATCCAAATTTATGAATGAATCTTTGTTTATTTTATTGAAGTTATTAGAGAAGATCTATCCTTGCTACTTAGTGCAATAGCCTACACTTAGAGGTTACTAAACATTAGTAAAATAATTTCATCCTAATGGGACATGGCTAAGATGAATACTGAGGTGGCAAGGAAAGAACTTGAGCAATTAAAGAAGTTGCATTAGAAGCAATATCAATGAGAGGAACAAATTGATGGAAGAGGTTGACAAACAATGAATTTGACCATGGTCCAATTGCAAACAAAGTAGTTGCAACATCTACAAGAAGAGCTTTAGATTCTTTGCACAATGAATGCTCTAACAATGAAGTCTTAGAAGGTTCAATTCTTAGCCTTGCAGATCTCAAACTTGCAATGGATTGTAACAAATCTATGACAAGAATATGAGATGGAAATGAAGAAGTATTACACTCTTGAGTTGATGTTTTTGAAGTACCAATAGGAAAAATCACTATGTGTGGAGGCCTTTGAGATAACCCAATGTGGACAAAATAGTAATATAATAGTAAGAAACAAGTAATTCCCTCAAGAATACAAGTTGGAAATGGCTACATTTGAAGAGAAGTGTTATAATAAGCAAAGTTTTATTTTTACTTATTTAACCTCTTGGGTAGGAATGATTTCCAAAAGAGTGCAGTATCATCAAATATGGTGCAATATGGCAAATGGAAAATTAAAAGATTACTTTCACTAAAAAGGAGTTTTTAACTATTTCTTGGAGATGATGATTCAATAGGCTACTTCACTACAAAGATGTTCAATTCCAAAGATTGTGTTCTACTCTTCACATGTGGTACAACTCTAAAAGAAATTTTCATTAAAACTACCATTCATTTTTTTATTAATCAAGGTGTTGCTCCACTTTATCAAAACACTCAAGGATCCTAGACCCTAGTCACAAGTAAGAATTTTCACTCTCACTCAAGCACTGAAGTTCCTACTACAAAGTTCATCATAGTTACACACCAAAGACCTACAACCAATACTCAAAATTAAGCAAAAGTGACCAAGGGATTTTGTCTCTTGCTCTTTATTTGTGTTGAATATTAAATGAATTATTTACATTAAGCCAAAGCCTTAAATAGGATGTGCAGTGAGGATGAGCCAACAAGATTGGTCCTTTTCCTTGTAATCTGCTATGCCTAAGAGTTAGGTGTCATAGGTTTTAATGAATATCCTCTCTATGTGTTCCCAAAGTCTAACTAGTAGTTGGTCTATATTTTCATCTTTGTATTCTTCCTTTCTAGCTTTTGCACTTGTAGGTTCAACTCATGTAATTTGGTCTTCTCCATCTTACCTTGAGCTACTTCTTCCATAATTTGTACTAAGTGGTCCCAAACTTCCTACAATTGCTTGAAGATCTTTGCCTTCTCTTCCTATGAGTTGTTATTCAAGGTCTCCTTCTTTACTCTCCTCCACATTCAAGGTTGATCAACTACTTTCTCTCCTTCTCCTTTGCAAGCTCTTTGGCCATCTCTTTAAGTTGGGTGGCCACCTCCTTCTTGTACTTGGACATTTGAACTTTCAAGATGACTACCTTGATCTTGGCATTCTACAACTCTCCCCAAATACTTACAAGTTCTCGATCCTTTGCCTTGAGTTGTTCTTTGTAACCTTGCTACTTCTACTTATGTTCAAGCTCAAGGGCTTTCAAGTCACCCTATAGCCTTAAAACATCCTCTTTGTTTTGGTTGGAGTATGCTACAAGGGAAGTGTTTGTTGCTTCACTTTGAAATCCTCTTAAATTAGTTTTTTCACCTTTTTGGCATCTTCTTTATATAGGTTATTGCCCTTCTATATTCCTCCTTCCACTTACCTTACTTTGCATATCTTGTATACATTATTATGTGCAACTTTAATACCAAGAGCTAGCCATATGATCTAGATGTGAAATTTGGTTTGGTAACATCTAGAATGATGTTATAAATGATGGTAAAAATAGATCAGATAGAAGTATCACCAAAAGAGTACTTCTACTAATAGGACAGAAATGAAAATATACTTGAGAACCTTTGAACCAATAGCTAAACATATGATTTCAAGGTGAAAATTGGTTTGGTAACATCTGGAAGGATGTTACACATGATGGAATAAATAGAGCAGAAAGAGATTTCACCAAAAGGAGACTTCTACTAATAGAGTAGGAACCGAAAGATGCTTGAAATCTTTGAAGGCAATTTTGGAGGCCTAAACAGATGAATTAGGCCTTGAAAATGTGTTGACCCCCCCCAATAGATGAAAGGCTGGCCTTCCCTCCCCCCTACTTTGTCTTGTCAAGAGCTTTCCAATGGTACCTTACTCATGTGATTCTGAGATTCCTACAAGAAGATTCCCTAAAAGATTCCCTCCTGTCAAAGCTAGTTTGACCAACCAGATAGGACCTAGACCAGACATGTCACCCATCCAAGTAAGTAATCCAAGGGTGGAGCTTGCTGACATGTCACCTATCTGTGTGCCTAATCCTATGGTGGAGCTTCCTTGGAGGAGATCCTCTTTGTCTATATAATAAAGAGAAGGTGCTCCTTTGGGGCATCGAATGTTTGAGTGTGTAATCTGTGTTTTCTCTCTTCTCTTTTCCTCAAAGTATTAAAATGGTATCAGAGCAAGTGTTTTAGTCCAAGAGAGTGGATCAACCCTCATGGAAGAGCACAAACTACTGAAATAGAGTAATTTGAGGTGGAGAACATAGAGTAATTGCTAGACTTAGGAAGGACTTTAGAGAGCGGATGGGACGGATGCACCAAGAGGAAAATTTCCCGCACCTAGCTTTCCATTCTAAAATCCATTCCACATCAAGGTCATGTACATCCAATGTGAGCAGATGAAGGTATTGCTAGTTTATCACTTTGGTGTAGAATTCATAGACAGGGTGATGAACTCACTAAACCCGGTGATTCTACTTGGTGATATATGAGAGAGAGTGGGATTTAATAATCTACATTCTATTATGATAATATGGATATGAATGTCCCAAATCCTCTTGCTTTCAACACTCAAGTAGAAATCCGTATGTAGTGAGACCAAAAGTGATGTTTAGAGATTTTGGTGAGGAGTATTATTAACAAGTGATAGCTTCTGAGGTCCCAATGGTAGTTCCGATAGTTTGTGCGCCTTCCAAAGTGATCATATTGACTCTATATTGAAGTAGCCATTAGCAATTGAGTGTTGTAGGGACCATGGATCTGTAATTGCAAGAGTTAGTGCAAGGAATGCAAGGGATGTTGAATGAATTTTGAGAGATTAAGATGACCATGGGAACATTACAAAGTTAAGTGCAAATCCTCAAGAACAATCAAGCCATGCAAGAAGAAGAGCCGTCTCAAAACCTAGTACTTGTGACTGAAGTACTTGGAGAAGCACCCGTGCCTACAAACCCTATCAACAATGAAGCCACATTGCTACTCCGGATGAAGAAGACTTGCAACATCAAGCCTTACAAGGGGCCGTGTACAATGGGAGTAGTGGAAAATTGGATCTCGAGAATGAATCAATATTTCTGATTGTTCTCAATAGAGATCACAAAGCATGCTACAGGTGTGTTTTCATGTAGGTACTTGACCAATAAATCCCTCACATGGTATGATGCTTGGTAACGATCCATATTGGCAAAGAGAAGAGAGGTCACATGGACAGCAATGCAAGAAGGATTGCTGAAGAATTTCCAATCGGTGGATTTTGTGCAGATGGCTCAAACTTGACTATGGAGATTGAGACAAAAGAACAATGTACAAGAGTATGTGGAGGTATTTCTGGATCTACAAGTTGCAATAATTGACATGAGTCCAACAAAGGCTCTCAAAAATTTCAAACGAGGGTTGAAGGAGCAGATTTGCCAAGAAGTCATGGTGCAAAATCCTCACATGATATTTGAAGCCATTGCTTGTGCGCATAGAATAGCATGAGCATTAGGTGGAGGTGAAGGAGTAGTTCCACCTCAACATTATTGGGCAGAAATGACACACATGGGTGGACCAATACCGATAGAATTGGGCAACTTTTGATTCCGAGATCAAGGAGCACAACCGCTTCAAGGGGAGCATGGACGAGTAGAATAACAAAGAGATGGAGTCCCACAAGGAGAAGGAACTTGAGTTGAACAACATTGTTATTACAATTGTTGCCGTATTGGGCACATATCTACCAACTATTGCACTCATTTCCCTAAAGGCCCTCAGCCTTTGTACATGCAATCTTTGAACAACATGGAGAGGCACATTAAAGAGGAAGAGGTGGAAATCATTTTGGAAAACAAAGATTACCAATAAATGTACCTTGCAGCCTTACAAGCTCAATAAGGAAGCAGAGAAGCAAGGGAAGGAAGAAGACTAATGCGCAAAGATCTCAAAAGGCAACCTCACAATTGATTGTTGTGAATGGAATCCTAAAAGATAATCAAGTGAGAGTATTAATAGATCCGGGAGCAACAAAGAATTTCTTGTCTTGCTCTATTGCAATAAGATTGGGAATGGATCTAGAGAGAGATGGGAGTGAAGAAGTAGAGTTACCTAATGGGAAAATAGAGAGGATTAAATCATTACCTAGACGGGTAACACTCTCTGTAAGAGAATATCAAGAAGCAATTGAGTGACGAGTGATACAGTTAGCTCGTTATGATGCAATCTTAGGCATGCCATGGATGGAGCATTACAACCCTATGGTAGATTGGAGGAAGAAAGTAGTGAGAACCCATCAATGGTCAATCATTGGGGTTAAAGAAAAATCACACAGGCAAAAATTGCCTCTATATATCATAGGGACGGCAACTGTTTGTAAGACCAATAGATGTTTCATGGGTCTAATAAAAAAAGTCTAGAGTGCACAACTCAATGGACAAATTCCTAAGAAATTGAAGGATGTGGTGGATGAGTTTCAAGATGTCTTTCTTGATGATCTACCCTCAGGATTACCACCAAAAAAGGCGAGTAGATCATAAAATTGAGACACTCCCGGAGAAGACACCTCCTTGTAAGGCCCCATATTGCCTATCACCTCATGAGTTGGAGGATTGTAAGACACAAAATGAGGAGATGTTGCAGAAAGGGTTCATCCAACCTAGCATATCACCATATGGGGCCCCTGTCTTGTTTGTGAAGAAGAAGGATGGTACAATGCACATGTGCATTGACTATCGGGATCTCAATCAGCATAGAAAAAGTATAGTGAAGAAAAAATACTCCTTACCTTGCATGGATGACCTATTTGATCAACTCCATGGAGCAAGATACTTCACCAAATTGGACTTGCAAAGCGGTTACAATCAAATCCAAATTGCAAAGAAGGATGTGTACAAAATTGCCTTTCAAACCAGGTATGGCCACTGTGAGTATCTTGTGATGCCTTTTGGCCTCACCAATGCACCTGCCACTTTCATGAGTCTAATGAATGACATATTTTGTCCATACTTGGATAAGTCTATTATTGTCTTCTTGGATGATATCTTAGTATATAGTAGCACAATGACGGAACACAAACAACATCTACAAAAGGTCTTCTGGATTCTAAGATAGAATCGATTGTACGGCAAAATCTCAAAGTGCAAGTTTGGTAAGTCTGAAGTAGACTACTTGGGGCATAGAGTAAATGCAGAGTGCACTCAAGTATTGACAGATAAAATAGAGGTCATTCAAAAATGGATTGCCCCAGAAGATTAGACTCAACTCAAGAGCTTCTTGGGGTTGACGGGATTCTATCATAGATTTGTCAAGGACTTCTCCAAGGTTGCACAGCCTTTAAAGACACTACTTGGCAAGGGAAAGAAGTGGACATGGGGAACTGTACAAGAGTTGGCCTTTCAAGAATTGAAAGCCGCCTTGCTACATGCACCAATCTTGAAGTGTTATGACCCAAAATTTCCAATCAAGTTGGCTATAGATGTATCAGGCGTAGCAATAGGAGCAGTCCTACAACAAGAGTGGCATGAAAAATGGCATCCAATTGCATATTTCTCTCAAAAGTTGTTACCCGCAAAGCGCAACTACCACACCACAAAACAAGAAGAGCTGGCCATCATTATGGCAATCAAGCATTGGAAGCACTATCTGGGCAAAAAGGCATTTGTAGTAGAGATAGCCCACAAACCTCTAGTCTACCTCAAGACGCAGAAGGATCTATCTTGTCACCAAATTCGATGGGTAGAGTGGTGACAACACTTCAACATGACAATCACCTACATGGAAGGTAAGAAGTAACTTGCAGATGCATTCACCCGCATGCCAATGGCAAACAACTTGGTGGTAGAGGTTAAGATTAACCTTGAATTCTGGCCAAAGATTCTGGCTGCTACAAAAATTGATCCACAGATTGTAGAAGCGCAATCATCCAAAGGTGTCACCAGTATCCAAGGACTCATCTTTCGTGATGGCAGATTATGGATCCTAAATGTCCCAGAATTACGCACCACCATTCTAGCAGAATATCATGATTTGGCCATTGTAGGTCATGTTGGAGTGGACAAGATCTTGGATGCAGTCAAATGCCATTACTATTGGCCCAAGATGAGCAACAACGTGATAGACTACGTGTGCAACGGCCTACTTTGTCAATAGAACAAAGCTTCTAATCAAGCTCCTAAGGGCTCTTTCAACCTCTCCCCACTCCTACCCAACGTTGGGAACAAGTGAATATGGATCTCATCTGTGAATTACCCAAGACCACCTTAGGGTTTGACTCCATCGTGGTCTTTGTGGACTGGCTCAACAAAATGATTCATGTACGCCCTATCACCAAGGATGTGACCACTCCACAACTAGCTCAATTACACTTAGATGTAGTCTTTTCTCACCATGGCTTGTCTAGAGTACTCATCACCGATAGAGGCACCCAATTCACCAGTTTGTTTTGGCAAACACTCTTTGATTTCTTCAAAACCAAGTTTACCACCCACTCTTTAGCTTACCACCCACAAATAGATGGCCAAATAGAGTGGGCTAATCGCACGATTGAAGACATGTTACGCGACTTCACCGTAGAAGAGCAAGAGAGGTGGGACACCCTACTCCCGTTGGTGGAATTCACTTACAACAATTCAGTGAATGCATCCACCCATGTCACTCCATTCTTCCTCATGTATAGTGAGCATCCCTTCACACCTTCTAGCTTGATGAAGATCCGTCAAGTGGCTACCAAGGTCGATGCAGTCAACACATTTGTTTCTAGAATCCAACAAGGTGTGGAGAGCACCAAGCACAGATTATAGATTGTGCAAAATAGACAAAATCAATATGCTGATGCACACCGTAGGCACATGGAGTTCAATTTTGGGGATCAAGTGTGGCTATCAACAACCAACCTCACATTAGTTGGACCTCGTAAGCTCAGGCCTTGTTTTACTAGGCCTTTCTTGATTCTTCATCACGTCGGCACTTTGGCCTATCACCTTGAGCTACCACCACACATGAAGATCCATCCATTGTTCCATGTCTCCCTACTATGCAGATATGCTTCCCGATCAGGCTAGGGTCATTCCACACAAGACATTTGACCTTGTCTGACACTCATTGATAGCACAAAGGAATATGAAGTAGAGCGGATTCTCCAAAAACCCATGCGTGGTACTTGCCATCCGCGGGTGGACTATCTAGTACAATGGAAAGGTTACCCCCCCTATGAAGCAACATGGGAGCCTGCTGCCAATTTGACACATGCACCGGTGTTGGTGCAAACATTTGAGCAACAATCGCACAATGAGGACGTTGTGTCTTAAAAGGAGGGAAGTTTGTAATACCAAGAGCTAGCCATATGATCTAGATGTGAATTTGGTTTGGTAACATCTAAAATGATGTTATACATGATGGTCAAAATAGATCAGATAGAAGTATCACCAAAAGAGTACCTCTACTAATAGGACAGAAATGAAAATATACTTGAGAACCTTAGAACCAATAGCTAAACATATGATTTAAAGGTGAGAATTGGTTTGGTAACATTTGGAAGGACGTTACACATGATGGACTTAATAGATCAGAAAGAGATTTCACCAAAAGGAGACTTCTACTAATAGAGTAGGAACCAAAAGATGCCTAAAATCTTTGAAGGCAATTTTGGAGGCCTAAACGGATGAATTAGGCCTCAAAAATGTGCAAAATCCCCCTACATAGAAAATTCTGGCCTTCCCTCCCCCTTGCTTTGTCTTATGGAGAGCTTTCCAATGGTACCTTACTCATGTGATTCTGAGATTCCTACAAGAAGATTCCTAAAAAGATTCCCTTTGGTAAAGCTTGTTTGACCAACCAGATAGGACCTAGACTAGACATGTCACCCATCCAAGTAAGTAATCCAAGGGCGGAGCTTGCTGACATGTCACCTATCTATGTGCCTAATCCTATGGTGGAGCTTCCTTGGAGGAGATCCTCTTTGTCTATATAATAAAGAGAAGGTGCTCCTTTGGTGCATCGAATGTTTGAGTGTGTAATCTATGTTTTCTCTCTTCTCTTGTCCTTAGAGGATTACAACAACCTTCAAAAAAGTGAAGTGTAATTTAACATATTTGCATAAACTTCTTGGTATTGGGGCATAATAGTGTATATCAATTGTAAGGCATAACATACTTAATTTATACCAAAATTAGCTCCTTCTTTCATTGGTACTCTTTGCTCTTGGGTAATCGCTCCTCTCACTTTGGTCTAGACTCAACTTGGAGTGTCTTTGCCTTTGAACACAATGTCCACCTTCCCTTAAGCTTTCTCTATAGGGTTCTCTTTGGTCTCCTCTTATCTTCTTTGGGAGTGTCCACTTCTTGGTAGAGACTCAAGATTCCCTTTGACCAAATTTGGGTTGCTTCTTGTAGGTCCTTGGCCTAATCTTCTTGTCAGCTTGATTTTTCTAGATTTAAAGCAAATTGGACACCCTTGTATTACTCTTATCCTTTTGGATCCAATATAGACCCCTTCAAGATGAATGAGTCTTCATCCTCTTCTTGATCATCTCCTTTAGAGCCTTTTGCTTTTTCCTCGTCCAAAGACACATTTATGACTTGAGGATTATTTCTTGGATTCTTTGTTGGGTTTTGGGACCTTGATGTAGCTGATCTCTTCTTCTTGGTTATGGTGTTCATTCCTTCTTCATCCACAAGCATACACCATCTAGTTGAGATATACTCTACATTTTCATCTTGATATTTGAAAATGATTTCCTTCCTTAGGGTTGCAAGATCAAGTATCCCATTGGGTGGTAATGGATTGGGAATTTCTTCCTCTCCTCCTTTGTATGTAAGTTTATTGTGGTATCCAATTTCTTTTGTTTTTGATAGTTTTTAGGACAAAAAGTGTATTTTTAAGTAGAAGAGGAAGACAAATGAAGAGAAGTTTGTATTTTAGATCCAACACAAGAAGTTTGGTCTAACTCAAGGAAGTAGACTTTGGATTGGAAGAAATGAAGACTTGGATCAGACTTGGAAGGATGGAAGACCCAAGTAAGGATACTTCACATCAGAATGAGTAACCCAATCCGAGTATCCTTAACAACTTTGACTCAGGTTGCACCAACCAAGAAAGTACCCTTGCAAATGGCTACTTCATGTGAGGATAAACTTGAAAGTGAGAGGAGTAAGGCATGCAAAAGATTTGATTCTTGACAGAAGTTTGCTCTAACATGCTCCAATCAATGTGAAAGTAGATTGTGCATCCCTTTTATCAATATCTCAAGGATAGAAGAGGATGTCAACTTCTCCTTGAGCTCTAAAAATACTCATTCTTGCTTGTCTCCCCAATACTACTCATGTGTAAGCTTAGTCAACTTGGTCAAGGTCTTTGCAATTGCACTTAATTCTCTAACATATTGGTAATAAATGTTTGCCAATCCAAGGAATACTTGCATACTTCTCATATTTGTAAGTTGGGGAATATATGCAATAACTTCTACCTTTGTTTACTAAACCATGTCTACTAGGATAAATACTATGATCAAATACTCAACTTACTTTTGAAAGAATTTACACTTTTGAAGATGTCATTTGAGTCTATGAGATCTCAATCTCTCAAACACCTCCAACAAATGTCTCTCATACTACTCCATGGTAGCATTATAGACCAAAATTTCATCAATATAATATCAAGCAAAGTCTAATCTTTCTAAGATATTATAAAATGATCTTTTAGAGCTCAATGAGAGCATTTTTTTAAATAGATAACAAGAACCACCATTGATATAATGTATCCTTGCCATGAGAATCAATTGCCTAAAATACTATCTTGGCCTTTACAATTGATGGTAATTTGTTAATATCCAAAGTACTAAAGACCTTTGCATGCACAATTGCATCAAAAATCTCTTCCAATGTAAGCATAACATAAAAATCAGCTTAGTCTATTTGTTGATAGGATGATCTTCTCCACATATCTACCAATTAGTATAATTTGATGCATATCCTTCTTGGTTGACATCATTATGGTATCTATGCTATTTATGTGAGATCACTACCAAATCAACCACAAATAAGTCTTGACTCTTTTTTTGAACCAAACCATCTCCATATCATTATAATTATAGAGTCATCAAAAGATTGGTTGATCATTAGTCAACTCAATCTAATTACAAAGTTCCTTCAAAATACCCAAATCCTTCATATTGAAGGTAAAACAACTCATGTAGCTCCTCAAGAACCCACAAACTCTTTAACTCTCTCCCTTGGTAATCTTGGGTCCAATATTTAGGTCCTAAGTGTCCTTTATAACCATTGTAAAAGTCTAAGATGCATTGATTAGTTCCTTCACTAAAATCATGGGAGTAATACTATCATGTTTCCAACAATTAGATTCCATAATGGTAGAGTGAAAAGACTTCCTCAAATCTAACCACAAGCTCTATAAATCCTCTAACTACATCCCAAGTACACCAAGGATGTATGTCATATTATTTGCAATGCCAAAGCTAGTTTGCTTGGAAATTGGAGTGATAGTTTTGGTAGTCAGATTTATATTAGTAGTTACTCAAAGATTACTTTATGAGACCAGAATTGTGTTAGGGCTATTGATCACACCAGAGGATCCACCATCACTTGCACTATTTGTGCCATCAATGGCACTATTAGGTTTGGAGATCTAGGTTGAGTAGAGGAGTATATCTTCAAAGTATAGCTCCAAAGAACTCAATATGATATTGAGCCTTTGAGTTCTTGGCTATGGTGGATAGAGGTTGGCAAGCATCACCTAATGTCTCTTAGCTAGAGCAGGTGTGGCTTGATTGTAATCAGTGCTTGTTGTTGGCAAATCATTGAGTTGAAGATTGACTTCTGATTTGAGTTGAGTGTGAATTGATTACATCAAAGAAGTGAGAGTCAAAGGGAAATTGGGTGTAAAAACTAAGGCATTGGTGATATCTCCAAGCTTGGCAAATTAATGGTACCTTTGATCATTACCAGTTGATCATTATCTGATTCAGTTATGAAGAAGCCTTGTTTGAGTTGATGTACATTTGGTAGTGGGGGAAACAATATGCCAAAGCATTGGCAAATTTTCTCAAAATTAAGGTCAATTTTGAGTAAGTATATGTTCAATTTGAGGTCAAGAGAGTGAAATCAAAGGCTTTGGTGTTGCAAATTAGACCTAAAAAGAAAAATTGAAAATGGATTGTGAAACCAATCCTCCCAAATTAGGAATTAAGAAAACTCCATCCCTCAAATTGGAGAAATTAGATAGTTTTGGCGGTTGATTTAGAGTTTTCTAGATTGGCAAAAGACTTGGAGATCTATCAGATTGAAGGTTTGAGTTGGTAGAAGTTTGCTAGGTTTAGAGGTCAAGTTGGCAAAGGTTGGCCAAATTTTTAAGTATGTCAGATTTGGTGGAGCTTTGCCAGATTGATGAAGGTTCAAATTGGTAAGAAGAAATGTATTTTTTGGTTGAAATTTGGGTTTTAAAGCTTTGAGGCATATGGCTATGGACCAAAGAAGCTACAAAGGCATAGAAGGGCCAAAAGGGCTAGCCTGACACCAACAAGCTGGCTTGTTGGCATGAGACTAGCAAGTTTAGTTGACTTTTTGGTAGATATTTGGCAAAATTTGCCCACCTTTCAAGATTATGCGCAACAAGGTTTGACTAGTTGGCTAGGGTACTTGTGTAAGAACTAGAGATATGGAGCCCTAGATCTTTGGTTCCTAGACTGGTGCTCTAATCAACTAACTAGTCCACCCTCACTTGTTTTCTTAGTGATTGGTAGCCTAATACATATACTCATGTAACCTTGGTTAGGAGAGGGAATTTGATCCCATCCTTGGTGATCATAGTAGTATAGGACTACAATTCTATTATATCAAATGCCACATAGCGGTAGAGTCAATCTTGTTTTGATTTGTGAAATAGAGAGTTATCAATTTGATTTCTTATCATTAGACCCTTCCATTCTATACTTCTTGTTTGTGCACCATATTTGTATGAAATGCTTTGATATTTAGAGTGTTGTGGCTCTAGGGTGCTCTCAATAGTGAGGCTAGAGTGATGACCAATCAAAATATCTATGTTTCTCTTTGATAAGGTAGAAAGTGATGGCCTATAAATCATGAAAGTGCATGTTATGATGGCAAGTTACAAGTTGCTCTTTTGCCTAATGTAGTTGTACTAGTTAGAGTTATATTAGTAGGTGGTTCTTGGTGGTTATAATTGCAGATTGGAGTACATTATCATGATAGAATTCTTTTGGGATTCTAAAGGAGATTTTTCTATAACATACAATGGGTTTACACAGAGTGGTGCTTGATATCAGCCCATATCTCAAGTCCTAGTGAGAGAGGAGATTGATTTTAATTTGGAGTTTGATATGGGAGTTGATTCAATTGAGAGTGCACGTGGTGTGTCCACATCATTGTTATGGGATATGAATGAGATTTATGGAGCTCCCAAAGGCACCAAGCTCTATTTTGGTACAATGGGTACCATTGAGTTGGATGAATTCATCCAAGAGTTCAATAGTTAGTCGGATCTACAACATATGTAGAACATAACTTTGTTCACATCCTTCATGACATAGAAAGGGTTATTCTAGCATTTAGGAGGTCTATTGATGGATGACTCCCATGAGTCAAGAGAGCTCACTTAGAGTAGATTGAGCTATGGAGATAATATTGGTCTCCAAAATACTTCTCTATCATTTCAAGCTCAATTTCTAGAGGTAGATCAATAGTACCCATGAATTTTAGCTCTAGTAGCATTGGTGTATCTAGTGGAGGTGCACTAGTTGGAGATGGTGCTTGAAATTGTATTTTTTCTTAAAATTAAGAACAAATACTCTTAATTTTATTTGAGATATATAAAATATGTTTTTTTATTATTATCAAGTTATCTTTGAATTTAAATTTCTGCTTGCTTTTTAAGGCATATAAAGTAGTCATAATTCAAATTCTTGATAATAGAAGAAGATTAGAAAATGTAAACTATTAACTTATATTTAATTGACCACTTTGAGAAATTTTATAGTGTTAATAAATATAAATTATTATCTAATTTTTAATGATATAAAATACCATCTTATATGCTTTATAGCCTTTTTGAACTTTACATAAAGCTTTACTAGATAAAGCAACAAGCTTTATTTGTCTAACAAATTCTTACTAAATTTGAGTAAATCATTCACTTTGTATTTGTTACCAATTTAGATTTAGATTTAGCTTCCTAAATAAATTATTTATACCATAAAACACATTGAAATAAATTAATTATATTATTATTTATAATATATTAAATATGAATAAACCTTTTCTATTGAGATATTTTCTATACTAGAAAGCATGATTTTATGGCGTAGAAATTCTAATATAATTTATACACTAGACGTTGAACATTGTAATTTTACTTGTATTCATTGTTGTAGAGAATTTGCCTAAGAAAATCATTGTACAAATACATTAAGTTCCAACTATCTAAACCAACACACTATGACACGGTGTACTTTTGGAGGACAGAGTATAACTACCCATGATGCTATTAGGGACATAGTGTTTACTATGTCACAAGAGAGTGCATACTTGGCTTGGAGGGAGCGTTTGTATGTTTTGCAAACTACACTTGTCACGACAAACTTATACTTGGTCCGAGATGATCAGGTGATAGTACCGGATGTCATGGTTATGGACCCTACATAGGATATAGTTTTGGAGGGAGTGATTACCCATCCACTTGGATGGGCAGCAAGTGAAGTAGCATGTCGTAAGGTCTCCAAGTATAGGAGCATGCAGTGAGGTCACCTCTTTGTTTCTCTAGCCTTGGAGTTATATGGAACAATGGATGTGACGTTCTACACATTTGTTAGGGAGTGTGCAAGAGCTTATCATGTTAGGTGCCAAGGGGTACCACTCTCACTCTCATACTTTCTAACATATTTTAGACAACATGTGTCCATTGCTCTACAAAGGGTAGTAGATGATGCAATCCATAGGAGAATAATCACACTAGGTGATGCTTCTTTGGATGCTCCAGTTGTTTATAGACCCTGCTACTTGTATAGCTCGGATATCTTAGGTGCAGTATGGCAAATTTCTCATGTAGACTCTATTGGGACTTAGTTCCTTCTTTGTCTCTCCCTTGTCCGGTTTGATGGGGTCTTCCCATCCTTCCTGTTTTCTACGCGGTTGTCTTTTTCTCTCTAAACCAACCATGATTGGATTGTTTTGCTTGATGAACCAGGCGTTTGTTAAGGTATCGTTTGTTAAGGTATCTGCGCATGTCAGCTTTGGTACTTCCAATAGTGACTTGGGTTTTTAGTTGTCATTTTTCAAGCGAGTAAACTCAAAGGAGTTAAGTACACGTTTAACAAAATTTGTTTCATGGTTGCCTTGAGACAACATCTTTTACCGTTTCTCACATTGACTCCTGAAGCAAGAATACTTCAGGTGAGCTTATTAACCCAACCGATGGTCACTTTAAGATGAGCTTTAATGTTGTAATCTTATAGCAATTACAACTACAAATATGAAGGGATTGATACTCGACGATTCAGCCAAATATCGATGAGCGGCAATCCTTGAGACTCTTGGCCTTACACAGCACACAAGGCCAAAATCAATTCTAATTAAATCTTAAATGTGGACTTCTTTTTAGACCAATTAGGAACTCAAGGTGTCTGATGTACCTGTAAATCCTAAAACCTAAAATCGCAAGTAGGAGGACATGGAAGGTCGTCAATCTATTAACAGTTGAATTAAGTAATTTGATGAAGAATTGGCAGTGAATTTCCATTTGCAATCAGCAATTGCACCTATGTTCAGCAGCTATTCCTCTTATGGAGAATTCATCCCTCTTCCCTACTCTAAAGTGCTTCTAGGAACTTTTGCAGTCCTATTTTCTTTACCCTCTTTCTCCGACTAATTTACCAATTTCTAGGACCATTTTGCAGTGAAACTTCTTTACCCGATCGATCTACCAGCCATGGGACAAAGAGGTCAACAACAGACAGCGATACCTTATGAGGTTCAGCCAACGACAAGTGAATGACTATGGGTATGGGTTCCTCAGACTACCACATCAAGAATATATAGTTGTTCTAGATGCCCGAATATATCCAGTGTGATGAAAATCCAATCATTCCAACCCTCACAGGAACTCAATGCTTGCAAGACTCGACACTCCAGCAGAAAGCAACAAAGTTAGAAGTCTGGCTTCGTGGTAACTAGATTGAATCAAAAAACTTTGACTGTAAACCGATAGTGTAATTCCTATGGTCAAGTATCTCCAGCCGCAACCAGTCTTAACTGCCGTGACGCATAGCCTTCCGATTTGGCGTAATATATTCCACAGCCTTAGCTACTGTTACATCTACCCATATAGTTTGGTGAGCCTCTTAAGACGTACCACGTATCTGACCAACTACGGGGTCCCGATACAGAAATGGATGATGAAAACTTGACATTCCGACGAGTAAACAATATCTATATTGCGTCTTCAGGAGCTAGAGACGTGCGAGAGCTCAATCTAGTGCGCTCAAGGAGCACTACTGACTCCAGCAACCCAGTTTAGATACTTGAATTGGAACTTGTTGCGTGCTTGTATCTCAGCTTCGGGTCGGAGCTTTGCTCACTGACTGCATTTCGAGTGCTATATTCAACAGGTCTAGTACACCCTAAAAGATTCACTTCTATCTGCAAGGAAACCATGGCCAGAAACTGGAAAGCTTTTCCGGCAAACAATTCCATCTCATTCGCTTTCATATAAATGTAATGACCGAAAAATATCATACGGTAGGAGTAACAAGGAAGACTTCACCAAGAGTTTGTCCGAGCTGGTAAGAATTAATTTGACATGTCCATCATTCTGTGGCGGCAAGAATCTCTTGTAAGATTTCGACCATTGTCCGTGCTTCACCATCATTGCTTTCGGCGTCACCTCCAGACTCCAGCACCGCGGCATCTAAAACCAGCTTGCGCTGTGCAATATTGTAGATGTTTTCATCCACACTACCCTTGCTAACAAGCCTATATACAGTTACAGGCTTAGTTTGACCAATTCTATGACACCTATCTTCTGCTTGTCTATCCATTTGAGGATTAAAATCAACATCATGGATTACAACAGTATCAGCTCCAGTTAAGTTGAGGCCTTGACCTCCTGCCCTAGTTGATAATAAGAAAGCAAAAATTTCAGGATCATTGTTAAAAGAGTCTACGATCTCTTGCCTATCCCTAACCTGCGTACTTCCGTCCAACCTAACAAAAGAAAGATCCAAGACTTCCAGAGCCCATTCCAAAATATCCAGCATTTGCGTCCATTGGCTGAATATCAACGGCCGGTGGCCTCCCGATTTCAGCTCAGGGAGCAGTTTTGCTAGCAATTGGCATTTAGTTGATGCGAGAGGATGATCATCGTTCAGCCTACCTGTAAAGCTAGCACCCTTTAACCCTTCAGCCAAGCACAGCTTATATAGTCCGTAGTCGTTGTACCCCTTGAGCTCGTCTCGAACACGCTCTTCGGTGCATTGATTTCCAAACGTTCCTCGAGAGTGGCACTTTCGTGCCAAAATCTCCACATCTCTGTCAGTGTAGATGCGTCTGATAAGTAGAGGATGGTTAGCAATCTTCCGAAGTTGAGTAAATATGTTATGCATTTGCCGCTTCGGTATGGCAACATCCGTGACAGATGGTTCCGAAGTTTTCGCAGTTCGTGCAGCCATTGCCATTTCTCGGTACTCCTTCAGATTTTCCTTGTACGCCAGGGCCTGGTCAGGCAGCATGTCCACACACTCAACTCTGTGGATCTTGGGCACCAGCTGCTGCATGACATCGCTCTTTAATCGCCTTAGCACGAACGGACCCAAAATTGCTTTCATGTGATTGATGAGGTCCCTGTCTTCTTGAAAGGCATTTGATGTGCTGTTTCTGCTGCCAAGCACTTTACTCAAATCAACCTTGCCAGTATTGAAAATATCAGGTAGGAGAAATTCCAGAAGTGCCCAAAGTTCTTGTAGGTCGTTCTGTAGTGGAGTTCCAGTTAGCATGACCCTCTGTCTCGCCTTTTGGGCTAGTTCTCTCAACCGTCTGGTCCTAAGACTGCCCTTGTCTTTCAGAAAGTGGGCTTCATCCATCATGACACAACTCCACTTCCAGCTTCGCAGAAACACGCGATCGTCTTTCTGCTGAGCACTGCGTCTTTCGAAGAGTGTGTAGCAAGTCAACATCACGTTGAATGGCAAGCTCTTGCCAGCTTTCCTCTGAGCTTGAAGTTCCCGAATTAGACCCGCTCTTTCGTTACCATGAAAGAGTACGACATTGAACGAAGGGCACCACTTGTTAAGCTCGCGCTCCCAATTATCCAGCAGTGATGCAGGTGCAACAATCAAATGAGGACCAGGATCTTTATCCAAATGTTTCAACAATGCCAAGAAAGCAACTGCCTGAACAGTTTTCCCCAGACCCATCTCATCTGCTAAAATGGCTCCTCCAACATTTTTGCGATTCAGCAACAGCATAAAATTCACCCCGACAAGCTGATAGGGCTTCAGTATTTGTCCATTGGTAGTACTTATACCACAAGCGGCACAAACATCTGACTGAGAGACAATCTTCGCCTGTGATACATCCACAGCAGCATATCTGTCCTCCAGCAGCGCATTCGGTGAAAGTTCATGCCGAAGTTCTGCTGCAATACGGTCACACTTTTGAAGCGTGTTGAAAATCAAATCAAGCTCATCGTTACTCTCTGGCTCTTCGACCTCTTCAGCGTCCTGAATTTCCTCCAACTCGTCTTGATGAAGAAGGTTGGCAATCGCTTCATCATCAGCAGCAGATGTGTCTCTGCCTTGCCCTCTAGAGCTGGACCCAGGCTTCGTCGGTTGAAAGGACCTCTGATTGTCTATGACGGTTTCATAGTCTTCATCATCATCACTACTATCGGCGACCCTAAACTTCCTGCCTTTAGGTCGTCGCATATTTTCAGACACGACTGGAATTTCCTCCAAAGGTTCTGCCTCCGTATGAAGCACTCCTTCAGTATCATCTTTCTCAGCTGTGCCGTTAGATGAACTTGCCCCGGTTTTCCCAGAAGGTTGGAAGACAAAACTATCTAAAGAAGGCGGCGTGCGTTTACGGGGCGTCACTGTATTGAACTCATCAACATCACTGGCCGGTTGTGACTCGGGAATATCACAAGCTTTCCGCAACCTCTTCCTAGAATTGGTGACAAGATCCTGTCTAGGACCCAGTACCCTTGATACACGAACATGAACGAACGGAGTTCCCTCATCATCGTCCAATATATCTTTCATCAGCCGCTTCATCTTCCGGATTGAGTCAATCCGCTTCAAAATTTGATGAGTGCCAACACCCTATCGGCGGTCAAAATGAGACTTTAAGCTCAAAGTCATATCCGATATGAGATGGAAACGCGATGTCGCTACTTAGCCTGCGACGAGTTTGCCCGAATATGAGTGAGAGAAACCAACCTTGGACAACGGGATCAGTTCGCTCGAAACATGGGGACCGTGAGCGAAAATGGATTGTGATCACTACATTGATGAAATAAGGTGAACAGAAACCCTAATATCATGGGAAGACCTGTTTCTGATCCAAAAACAGCGCTCAGTGAAGATCGTCACTGATCCACTCTCTGTTGAAGATTCACCATATTGTTGTGTCTCACCAAACAGCATCGCCAGGTCCAAGTCGTAGTAGCAGTATGCTTCGCTATTACTTTCACATTTCTCATCTTCAGCTCCTTCACTGACTCTGCAATCTTTCCTCCTTCCGCTCAAGCTGCTAGAACCTCTCTAACTGAAAATAAATGCCTCATAACTCGATGGATCTGCAAGTGTTTCTGTTGGATGAAGGGAAAGAAGAAGGAACAAACATAAACTCAACTACTCCGTCGCCCTGATTCAGGGGTGCAGAGACGTGACAAAGCCGAGAAAGGCAGAGAAACACCCTAATCGTACAGTATTTTCTCTCCAAACCTCTTCCTTTCAACTTCTCCTTCTCATTATCCTTCCCCTCGTCTTCCACTTCAATCAGCTGTAAGCCTATAACTTTTCCACTCAAACGTCAGCTTTCCCTCATCAATCAACTCCACCCCACTCCACTCCACTCCGCTTCTTCATTCCCCCGGCACCGAAAAGGCTGCATTCGACGAAACGAGTCCAGATTCCCGCTTTTTGCCGATTGCTCTCCCTTCAATTTTACTCCCGTTCGTCTCCCTTCACCAACGCAACGCAGAGGCTCCCATAATCGCTCGACATGCATTTTCCCAGTTCTCCTCGGTAGATTGAGCGAATGGAAACTCTCGGTGGAAGGAGAAGGAAAGCCATTGGAGGTGGCGCCAAAACTCCCACGGACAAACCAGACTTACTTTGGACTAGACGGCGAGTCAAAGGACCTGTCACTTGCCGACAACCAGTAACGGCCGGGTCAATGAGGACCAAACACTGCCTCGCATTCACCCGGGCATCTGTGAATCATTGTTGAGAGGGAGTACAATGTGCCACCCAACCTCCGCTACCTGGGCCAAACCCAACATCACCGGCCTTTACCGAACCGGACCTCAAACCAACCAAGAAGTTGAACCGCGCCAGCGTGTCGGCAACAATGTCCCATGCTTCACGGAATCACCTGGAAAAGCAAATCCTTGTTACCTGCTGACGTGTTCGGTATATGCGTTACTACTGGTTATTACAGGTTGCTCGATGCTCGGTAGTCGTCTCGAGTGTTGTCCGGTAACGCGTGGTTCTCTTTCATATTAGGAGATTCAATTCGGAAATTTAAGGAGTGGGTTTCGCGTGTAGGAAGATCGACCATAAAACTCAAGAAGAACACCTTTTAGAACGAATAGGCCATTGGATATGCCGTTAGAATGGACAACAATTATCCGGAAAGTTTGAGAATGATAATTAGCAATAAAAACATCATAATTTATAGAAATCGGCGTAAATCCAGGAAACCTTTCGTGTCATTTTACAGTAAACTCGAAAAATTGGGTTCATCCTTATAAAGGTTTATCTGATTATTTCAATTTAGTAATAGCTATTCCTTTATTTCAGTTTAGAGTCATGATGAGTGGTATTGCATGATTTCACAATACCCGTTCTGGGGGACCTTTGAAGTAAATGGTTGTACAAACCGTTTCATTGGAAATTTACAAAAAGTATTGTTGAATACTATTTTTTTAACTTCCCATTGAAACCGCTATATATTGTAATATTCTAATTATAACTGATTTTTTTTTAAGTCGACTTACTTTTTGTCAAAATGATTGACCTCGTGATTCTGTGCCAAAGAAATCTCGTAACCGGCATCAATAAAACCAGACGAATTCTTGTGGTACATAATCACGGTTGGTGTGACGATACCTTTACCAAATTACAAATTCCTCGATGACTCGATAAATCATTTTTACGGGTGATCCAATTTGTTCTAGCATCAGATTTTACGATTTGTAATGTTTTCTCATGAATGGTCATATTGGTGTGTTCATTATTTCTGCTTGCTCTATGGTTTTTCTTCATAAATTTTCATAATCAATTTTATGACCTTGTTTATTTTCAAGGTCAGAAATGTTTTACAACATGTTAAGGTAATGATCCCATTTCCTTAGCGTATTCACAAAATCTGGATTTGGAATAGCTTATGGAAACCACTAGATTATTTTCATTTTGTTTAGTCCTAGTCTTTTTTATTCATTTATATCTCAAATATATTCAATTATAATAGCACTTCCCAATGCTTTCTACTTTTCTGAGTAACGCCCTTTCATTAGTCTTGGAACATTAGTTTACAACCAAAAGATTTATTCAACCCTTACAGTAATATATATCTTTCGCAAAGATTAGGGATATGATAGTTACATTATATAGTTCTATAGTTTAAATAAGAAGGATTTCACATATGAAATTATAGTAAATGAGCATAATCACAGATAGTGACAAGGTAGTGCCAATATTCATAGTTCTATAGTGTAAATAAGGAGCCTACTCCAACTAGATTTTAGATTTAATTTAAGGGAAAATGTCAAAAATACAACCAACAAGTATTGATATTATAAACATATCCTAAACAATTCAATATTTACAAAAATAACACTGATATTTCTTGAGCCTTTGGTATATTGGTTTGGAATGCTTGTTCTGAATGTTGGATTGAGAGAGTGCAAGCGTGTCATCTTTGGGTTCCACATGTTCCAATATATCCCTTCCTAAAAGATAGTTTGCTAGGTAACTAGGTATGACACATAATCAATTCACTAGCTCATGTCTAGTTAATCCATGGTGGTGTATCCATAAACATAAGGTACACTCATCATAGTGGCACTCTCTAGATTATTTCTTTTCAATTCAATTTTAAATGGCAATTGGAAATCTTTGGAGTTTGCTCAACCAAGCAAAGTAGGACTACTTAGCTACAATACCCACAAAAGCAAAAGGAGAAGGAAGTATCACAAGAGTGTCAAATTGTGGCTGTTGAATCACATGTAAAAGTGGAGCAAACCTACTTGCACTATAATCAAAGCAATAGGTCGTAGGGTACATGGAGGTAAGTAGATGTGTATCACTCTAGAGAACACATTAAATCCAATTGCTTTTGGCTTGGGCATGCCCAATTTTGTTGATGATGCCACTACGACCATCATAATAGTTGTTCATAAACCTTGCAGTTTCTCTTCCTTGAGTTTCAATTCTCAAAGCATTGGAATTGCCCCATCTTGGATTTTTCACTTTCATATACTCAGCACAAAATAGTCACCTCTTGATAAAAAAAACCAAATACATGGTATCATGACATTTGTAGCGTTGAAGCTAGTTTGCTCAAATGTTGGAGTGATAGTGTTGGCAATCATAATTATTTTGGTAGTTACTCATGGACTACTTATTGGCGGTCAAATTTCATGTTAGGGTTACTAATCACATGGTGGGACACACCATCACTTGCATTGTTGGCATCATTGGATGTGCCATCAATGATGTTGTTAGGGTTGAAGACCTAGGTTGAGCAAAGGAGTATAATTTTGAAGTTTGCAGCTCCAAAAAGCTCACTTCTTTGATATTGAGCCTTCAAGTTTGTGGCTATGGTGGACAAAAGCCAACGAGCGTCACTTGGAATCTCTTAGCTAAAGTAGGTGTGGTCTCATTGAAATCAATATCTAATTATTGGTAGATTGTTGAATGAAGTATCGAGTATGGATATGAGTTGAATGTGATCCAAGTGGAAGAATGAACTGATTGCATTTGAGAAGTGAGAGTCAAGAAGAAATCAAATGCATGAACTAAGGACATTTGTGGTGCCTTCAAGCCTTATTGATCATTGGTACATTTGATCATGATCTTAGATTTCCTTCAGAGTCATCATGTGCAAAAGCCTTATTTGAGTTGATGCAGATTTGGCAATGGAGCAAACAGTGTGTAGAAGCATTGGCCAAATTTGTGAGAATTGAGTCAATCTGATATTCAAGTGGGTGTTCGATTTGAGCCTAAGGAGATGAAATCAAGCTCAATTTGGTACAAATTGAGCTTGAAGTGCAAAATTGGAGGTGGATTTGGGAACTATCTCCTCAAATTAGGCATTTGGAGACCCCATCTTCTGAATTTGGCTCAAGTTGATAGTTAACAAAGGATTTGGTGGTCAACCAATTGTAATGAAGGTGTGTCAAATTGGTAGAGGTTGTCCAAATTTGGAGGTCAAGTTGGTGGAGGTTGTCAAGTTGTTAGAGATTGCTTGAAGTGCACAAATTACCCTAGCTAGTGCTCAAGTTGGTGAAGCTTAGCTTGATTTAGAGAAGGTTCAAATTGGCAAGAAGAACGGCTTCATTTAGCATCTAGAGGCTTATGCCTCTAGATAGGGCTAGAGAGGTTACAAAAGCCTAGAAGGGCAAGCATGTTGGCATAAGGCTAGCCAATTTAGATAACTTTTTGGTCATCATTTGCCACAATCTACACACCCTTCTAGATTATGCACAATAGGGTTTGAATCCCAAATCTTTGGTTCTTAGATTAGTGCACTAGCCAATTGGTCCACTTGCACTTGTTGTCATAATGACTTGTCAATTGATACCTAAACACATATAGTTTTGGCTAAGAGAGACAATTTGATCCCAGCCTTGGTGATCCTAGTACTGTAGGAGTAGGTAGACACTCTTATTATATCAAATGCCAAATGGTGGTAGAGTTAGTCTTGTGTTGATTTATGACATGGAGTGTTTCATTTAGACTTCTTGTGATTGGATCTCCTCTATTCTTTATTTCTTGTTTGTGCACCATGTTTATATGAGGTGCCCTTACTTTAGAGCTTTGGTGTGCTCTTGGTAATGAAGTTGGAGTGATGACCAATCATACTACCTATGTTTCTCTATAGTGATGTGCAAGAAATGATGACATGTAGACCATGAGAGTGCATGTTATGATGGTAGGTTACAAGTTGTCATTTCCCCTAGTGTAGTTGTCAGAGTTAGAGCTATATTAGTGAGTGGTGTTTAGTTGGTGGTGATCCTTGGTGAGGTACTTGTGGTGTTATAATTGTAGTTTGAGTTATATTGTTACAACTGAGTTTTTTGGGGATTCTAGAGGAGATATCACTAATATGTATTGGGTTTACACAAAGTGGTGCTTGGTATCAGCTTATATCTCAAGTCCTAATGAGGGAGGAGATTGAATTGAATTTAGAATTTGATTCAAGAGCTAATTCAATTGAGAGGACACATGGTGTGTTTGCACCATTATTATGGAACATGAACTAGATTTATGGGGCCTCCAAAGTGTAATAATCCGAGGACAAGAGAAGAGAGAAAAAACAGATTGCACACTCAAACAATCGATGCCCCAAGGGAGCACCTTCTCTTTATTATATAGACAAAGAGGATCTCCACCAAGGAAGCTCCACCATAGGATTAGGGACACAGATAGGTGACATGTCAGCAAGCTCCACCCTTGGATTACTTACTTGGATGGGTGACATGTCTGGTCTAGGTCCTATCTGGTTGGTCAAACAAGCTTTGACCGGAGGGAATCTTTTAGGGAATCTTCTTGTAAGAATCTCAAAATCACATGAGTAAGGTACCGTTGGAAAGCTCTAAAAGAGACAAAGCAGGGAGGAGGGAAGGCCAGCCTTTCCTCCATTGGGGGGGGATGTGCATATTTTCAAGGCCTAATTCATCCGTTTAGGCCTCCAAAATTGCCTTCAAAGATTTCAGGCATATTTTGGTTCCTACTCTATTAGTAGACGTCCCCTTTTGGTGATACCTCTTTCTGATCTGTTTGGTCCATCATGTGTAACATCCTTCCAGATGTTACCAAACCAATTCTCACCTTTAAATCATATGTCTAGTTATTGGTTTTAAGGTTCTCAAATCTATTTTGGTTTCTGCCCTATTAGTAGAAGTTACTCTTTTGGTGATACTTCTATCTGATCTATTTTTACCATCATGTATAACATCATTCTAGATATTACCAAACCGAATTTCACATCTAGATCATATGGCTAGCTCTTGGTATTACACAAAGGCTCCAAGTGCTACCTCGTATAGTGGGTACTATTGAGTCGGATGACTTCATCCAAGAGTTGAGTTTGATAGTTGATGTGATCTATAGCAAATGCAAAACTCCACTATGTTCATACTCTTCATGGCATGGAAGAGGTTGTTTCAACACTTAGAAGGTCCATCAATGGATGGCTATCATGAGTTTAGGAGAGTTCACTTGGACGAGATTGAGCCGTGAAGATAATATTGGTCTCCAAACTACATCTCCATCACTTCAAGCTCAAATGCCCGGGTTAGATTGGCAATACCCACAAGTTTTAGCTCTAGTAGCATTGGTGTATAGTTGGAGATGGTGCTACTATGAGTGGAAGTACCACTATAAGAGGTGGTGCAATACTAGGGTTTAACTTCATGGTAGTTCTTCCCATGCTTGAGGCAAAACTACCAAGGAGTGTGGATTGACAAGTTGAGGAGCTTGTAGGAGTTTCAATGGAAGGTTGGAGAGAGCCTACTTAAGGCATACATTGGCATGAGATGGCTAATCAATTTCACTCAAGGAGTTATTGAGGCTGAAGGAGTCCAGTTTTGGTACGGGATCCTAGACAAGGAGTTTTGATGTAGAGTACGTGATACTACATTGTTACAAGCTTCCTCACCTACTTTGGTGGTGGTCTTTAGTTTGGCTCAGTGCATTGACCTCAACATGGTGGACAAGAGAGTGATGACATTTGGATTCAATAGGGAGACCTCATCTACAACTATTAATTCTTCTAGCATGCACCAAATTGCACCACACTATGTTGGCTTTCAAGGGCAAAATGGATAACCCAGACCTTATGGAGTGAGTGGAAAGCCTAATGCAACTAGACCATTACCTTCATCTTTAGGTCAATAGTAGCCAATGAGTGGTAGTGATGCTTGTTGGACTTGTGGTGGATCTCACCATAGGAGAGATTGCACTTAGGGTAATGGACATGATACCTCTAGTGCTTCATAGCTAGCACAAAGATAGTGTGGCCATTGCCATAGATTTGGTCACACTAGTAATCAATGCTTTGACCTTCACCCAAAGTTACGAAGTGGTAAGGCTGCTATGGCATATCGTAGAGGAGCTCCAAGTCATGGAGGACAAGGCCGTAGAGGTGGTGGTAGAAGACCCACACTTATTAGGGTGTAGTACTTGTACAAGACCAAGATTGAGGAAAGAAATAGGAGAATGGAAGCTCACATTGAGACACTTGAATGAGGGAAAACTCCAAATGCCTAGCATGAGCTTTGGCTCTTGTATTTATAAGGAGCATATAAGGCCCTTGAGAAGCTTCCTTGAGCCGCTTTCTTGAAGTGCAAGCCAAGTTAATTGGGAAGCTTCTCAAGAAGCTTCCTTCTAGAAGCCGCTTACTTGGCGTGCAAGCTAAGCCAATTGGAAGCTTCTAGAAGCTTCCTTCTAGAAATTATCTAATTGGGGTGCAAGCTAAGCTAACCAAGAAGCTTCCCAAGAAGCTTCCTAGATATTTCTAGGATATTCTAGGCTAATTTGTCTTATTTGCTACTTTGTTAGCCCTACTAACTTTGTCACTAAACTCCATATTGTTACATATTCCCTCATTGCTAGTTTGTGATGTCTTTGTTGCTAGTGAAACTTCAAACTTGTGGATGGCCAGTTATGTGTTCTGGAGATGAGAAAGAGGTTCCTATTAGACATCATGAAGGGGATACCCTTTCCAAAGGACCTTGTACTCCGTATGTTGTCAAATGACCTTGTTGAATATGGTGATGCGCAAGGATACGATCAACTTTGTACTCCTCATCATCATTGATAGGGATAGGAGGAGGGAGAGGTTGGACTTGAGAGGAGAAAGAAGAGGGGTTAGGAACAAAGGGTTTCAACTTGGAAATATGAAAGACATGATGGATGCGCATATGATAAGGCAAGGCAAGTCAATAAGCAACAAGAGAGACAATTTGGGTGATATCAAAGGGCCCTATCCAATTAGAGGCAAGTTTAAAAACTTGGGTATCAAGTGAGAGAGGGAGGTTATGGGATGAGAGCATGACCTTATCACTAACTTGAAAGCTGAGATTGTGGCGATGGTGATCTGCATATTGTTTCTACCAATTTTGAGCAACAAGGAGATGAGATTTGGCTTGTTGGAGGGATTGGGAGATGATGGTCAAGAAGGTGGAAGTATGAGAGACATGAGATGGAGGAGGAGCAAGAAGTGAATCTAGAACAAGTGGGTCTTGGCCAAAATTGAGAAAGAAAGGAGAGAATCTGATGCTTACCTATTTAGAATTGTTGTATGAAAACTCCACGACTGCAAGACATTCATCCCAATTGGTATGGTGAATGTTGACAAAGGCATGAAACATATCTTCCAAGGTGCAATTCTCATGTTCAGTTTGTCCATGAGTTTGAGGATGATAGGTTGTGGACAAAGCAAACTTGGTGCCAAGAATCTGGAAGAGTGCTTGCCAAAACATTCAATTATTGGAAAACTACTAAGTTCTAGTGAAGTAAAGATCACAATCAGAGATGAGTACATATGGCATTCCATGATGCTTGAATACATTGTCAAAGTAGAGTTGCGCCAACGTTGAAGCATCCACAATATCAACCGTTGGTGCCAAATGGATTTGCTTACTAAGCATATCCACAAACACCACAATTGTTGTGTGACCTTGCTTTGTCTTGGGAAAGGAAAGAATGAGATCTAAGCTCACGTGTTCCCAATGAGTAGCTAGAATGAGGAGTGGCTGAAGGAGTCCACTCGGCTTCTGGTTATTGGCCTTGTTGCATTGACAATTCTCACATGATTTGTGAGTCGGCCTGTTTCTCACTCAAGATGAACCTCTGATGGTTATTATGGTAGCGCACCATGGACTAAGAAGGCAAAGAACCCCAACTCCATCATACTCCTCCAAGGCTAAAACTCTAAGACTCAAGACATTGCTCACTAGAGAACTTAATGAGAGAGATAGTTGCAAATGAAAAGATGATGAGTACCTCCTCATCCCTTGTTTATATACTTGTGAAATAGTTATGCACTAAAGTTACTATTTACCAAAGTAACTCAAGTTGCTAGACTAAAAGTCAAGTAAAGTCAAAAGGAATAAAGGAATATCCATTCACATGGGCATATTCTACTAAGCATGTGATCTTATCTTGAGCCAACAACTAAATCAAGGATTCCTTCACATAGGCTATCTTTGGACTATAGAAGAATCCAAAACAAAAAGACTTGCAGGCCCAAGAGTTCTCAACTCTTTCCTCAAAGCCAAATTCCTAGGAATAATACCAAGTCAACACATTAGAATCCAAAATAGTGGTGTTTATCTTTGCCACTTCCTCTAAAGTAAGGTCCCATCTATCTTAGTTATAACTAACTTTAGCTAATTATAACTAATGTAGAACTATCCTTTATCTATATAAATAATATCTCTCAAGTACTTGTTATACTAAGCTAAATATCACAATACCACACACATACACAAATAGGTGCTACCTTTACTCTCGGACTAAGTTTTCACTTTGTCCTCAAAGTGAATGTCTCTCTACCTTTTATGATACATTTTTAACTTATCATGGTTAATCCTATCAAAGTTTCTACCTCCCAACTCCTTGAGATCATAGGTGTAATTTCCCCACAACTTCTCCATTATGAACGGTCCAAAGTACTTAGGCAAAAAATTCTTTTGCACTCTCTTGAATCAAATAGAATCAAACAACATAACCCAATCACCTTCTTTGAAAGGCTCCACCTTCTTCTTGCCTTGCCTCTTGTCATAGCTCTCCTTTTGTTTCCTTTGGGTTTGCTTTATTCAAACCATAGGAATTGCTCTTGCCTTCTCCAACTCCATGAGTTGATCCTTCCTTGACTTCTTTGCATCACCGCCTTATGCTTTCTTCAATCTCCTATGAATGCTTTGGAAGGTAGGAAGATCAAAGTGAATAGGTAAGGTAGACTCAATACCATATACCAATTGAAATAGAGAATATCTTGTGGAAGTCTTCATGGTTGTCCTATACTCCCACAAAACTGCATGAATCCTCTTGTCCCAATGATGTTTAGCCCTCTCTATTTTTGCATCTTTTTCCAACATCATGCACGAGGTCTGATTGGTTCTCTTTGCCAAGCCATGGGAATTTGGCTTATAGGATGTAGTTACTCTAGGATGTGTGATAGAGAAATGTCATAGCATGGCTGTAGTGATGCTTTTGTAAAATTTCCTCCTCAATCAAAAACCAACTCCAAAGGGCATCTAAACCTAGATATAATACATTCATAAAGAAATCTACCCACTTCATCTTCATTCTTGTCCCTCAATGGTCTAGCCTCAATCCACTTGGTAAGGTAATCAATAACTACCACAATGTACCAATTGTTCCTTGGGGTTCTATTGAGAAGACCTACAAAATCAATTCCCCACTTCTCAAAAGGTCCTAGTAATAGAATTGATCTAAGTGGTGAAAAGATGTAGACTTTCTAGCAAAAGCTTGACAAACATGACAAGTTTTGCAATAATCAAGAAAATCCTTGAAAATCACTCTCCAATGGTAACCTGCATTTAGAATCTTGAAAGTAGTCACCTTTCATGCAAAGTGTCCTCCACACATTAAACCTTCATGAAACTCCTTTATGAGTAGGATAGACTCTTCTTTACCATTGCTCTTCAAAGTAGACCATCTGCTCCTTGGTGAAAAAAAAAATCCTCCACCATTATATAAGGCCTAGATCTTGCTGCAAGGGCTTTCCTCTCCCTAGCATGCATCCCTTCTGGATAGTTACCTCTTGTCACAAAATCCACAATCTCCTTATACTCCATTGGAA
The DNA here is from genome assembly GCA_948567375.1 of Lunularia cruciata. Taxonomy (NCBI): domain Eukaryota; kingdom Viridiplantae; phylum Streptophyta; class Marchantiopsida; order Lunulariales; family Lunulariaceae; genus Lunularia; species Lunularia cruciata. The sequence goes on along the minus strand of OX419762.1, from coordinate 41,247,801 downwards.
CTCCTTGAGTGATTGAGATTGTCATGAGCTCCAAATCCGGGAAGGAATCATCCAAGGCTCATCTCCATCATGATCTTAGGCCCTAGATAATAAATCAACATTTGCATGTTTCTTTCTTGGCCTATCCTCAATGATGTAGTCATACTTAGACAAGAGTATCATCCACCTTGCTAGCCTCTCTTCCATATTAGACTTGTTGAAGATGTACTTCAAAGCCTTGTAATCTATGACAATTGTGGCTTTCCCTCCAATCAAGTAGTGTCTAAACTTCTTGAGACCAAAGATCACTACCAATGCTTCTCTTTATGTGACAGAGTAGTTCTTTTTTGTTGAAAATATCTTCCTACTAGCATAAGCTATTGGATGATCATGCTCATCTTGGTCTAATTGACTAAGAGTCCATCCTATAGCTACATTAGAAGCATCAGTGTAGAGGATGAAAGGCTTACTCCAATAAGGTATAGCAAGAATTGGAGCTACAACAAGGGATTGTTGAGTTCCTCAAAAGCTCTGAGAGCCTCCTTGTCTTCCAAAATCACTATATAATCTACACCCTTCTTCATGTAGATGGTCAATGCATAAGCCTTGTTGGAAAATGAGAAGCTGAACCTCTTATAGTACCCAACTATCCCCAAGAATTGGCATAACTTTGTCAAGCTTGAAGGGAATAGAAGGTCTGAGATTTTCCTCACCTTCTTAGGATCAACTGCTATTCCATCCTTGGAGATGATGTGCCCCAAAAGTAGACCTTCTTCACATCCAAAAATGCACTTCTCTAGGTTGAGTGATGCATTTGCCTCATCCAAGCATTGCAAGACCTTGATTAGGTGCTCAAATTGCTCCTCCTTTCTCCCATAGACACAAAAGTCATCAATGAAGTCTCTCACAAATTTCCCATTGAAAGGTTTAAATACCTTGTTCATGAACCGTTGGAATGTGACTGGAGCATTTCAAAGCCCAAAAGGCATGACCTTGAAAGCATAAGTTCTCCAAGGTGTGGTGAATGTGGTGAGTTGTTAATGCTATGGTGCAATCTTGATTTATTATACTCACTATAACCATCTCCAAAATTGTACCTTGTATGAATTGCAACCTCCTCTAGGATCTCATCAATGAATGGAAAAGGGTAATAGTCATTCTTAGTAACAACATTAAGCTTTTTGTAATCCACATATACCAAAAGCTTGCCATTCTTTTTCTTCACAATCACAATGGGAGACAACCATTCCAAATTCTCCACCTCAAAGATAAATCGAGCCTCCTTGAGCTTATCATCTCCTCCTTTGACACCAAAGATATTGGTGGGCTAATGCGACATTGCTTTTGGCAGATTGGTCTTGCATGTGACACCACCTCAATCTTGTGCTCCTCCAAGATGACTTCCTTTAGATCCTTGTAACTAAAAGCAAACACATGGATGAACTTGCAGAAAATCTCTTCAAATCTCACCTTCTTCTCCTTGGTAACATTTGGACATACTTGAGAGTAGATAACCTCCTTTCTATCTCCTCAAAGTGTCAATGGTGATTTATCTAGGTCCTTCAAAACCTCTTGCTTAGGTGCAAAATCCATAGCACACAAGGGATACACATTTGAATCAAATTCAGCTTCATCCTCCTCCATGCTTGTGTCCACACTTGAAGCTCCTTCTTCTAAATATGATTCCCAATAATCAGAAAATGGTATATCTGAATGTGAAGTGTTGGTGGTGTTAGTCACATGAATTATGACTCTATATTTTGATGGCCCAATCTTCAAGTACACTTTGTGCCATCGATCAGTTGTGCATGTTGCTCTCAACCATGGTCTTTAAAGAAGTAAGTCATAGCTTGAATCCTTCAAGACTTGGAAAGTCATGAGATTTTGAACTCCCATAATTGAAACTACCATCTTATCTATCACCCCTATTGGTCAAGCTTGTTGCTTGTTGCTTGTTTGCCATGCTGACCATAAATGTTGAAGGTCTAGAGGGTATCATACCCAATTTCTTCATCAACCTTTTTGACATGGCATTCACTGTTGATTTTCCATCAACCAATGTATCCTTGATGTTGTGACCATTCACTCTCACATCAATCTTGGAAGCATATTCACAAGCCTCCCATGGTGTTTGCTTGGCATCCACCACCCCCATTGATACTGGATCTTTTGCCTTCTTTTTCCTCTTGCTCCTTGTAGAACTCAAGCCACCTCTAAGCTCCTTTCTCAAAGTAGGATTCAAAGCAATCAGTTGGCCCACTATGATGTTAGCCTTATGACTACCAACATCCTCCAAGATATTGTAGTTCCATTATTGCTTTGATATCAAGAAGTCCTCCATCCCCAACTTCTTTCTTGGAATCTTTGTTGTTGATGGTGTTGAAGTGCTTGTGCGAGTGCTCCTAGTAGGCATATGAGTATCTTGGCTAGGAGTAAATCCTTGAGAAGAGTGCACATCCTCTACAATACAAGCTCTCTTCTTCTCTTGTGCCAAAAGATCCAAACCCTTGGACTTTGAGCACTCTCCCTTCTCATACTTGCTCTCAACCACATCTATAGATGCTATCTCCTTACCTTTGTTTGGATTAGGATGCACTTGGGTTTCAATTCCTCTCTCTTTCCCTCTATTGGCTCCCTCATAACCCCTTCCTCCATGGTAAGTGGAATTTGGGCAATTCCTTTGGATAGATCTTGTCCTCCACAACCAAAAAAAATTCTATTATTGAAATTTTTTGCTGGTTGGCTGGTTGGCCTCCTCTATATAGATAGTTTCCATAACTCCTAGTCCCTCTCCCTAAATTCTGATCCACCTTTCTCTTCTCCCATAGTTGCACCACATTGATCTTGAGATATGCAAGTTGTTCTGTGATGGTTTGAAGTGGATACTTTGGTAGAGGTGCAAGAACTGGAGCAACTACTACTTGTGGTGCAACCTTTGCCATCAAAGTATCAAAATTTCCATCATAATTTTAGCCTTGAGGAGGATGCACAACCTCCTTTGCCACCAAATCACTCTCATCCCCTTCCAAACTCTCCTCCATATGAATTGCAATCTTGATAGCTTCAACCTTGGAAGAAGGTTTCTCATATCTCATCTTGCTTTTGATTTGTGGTCTCAACCTTCCCAAAAAATTATTGGTAATCATAGCTCCTATATCAATTATAGTAGTCTCCACATCATCCCCACCCTTCCTCAACATTATGCAAAATCTAGACTCTAACTTTTCCATTCTTTCCACACAAACTCTCACTTTTTCTCCATCTCCTTGCTTGGGAAAGGTAACCTCACTTATCAATCTCTCATAACTCTCATTTGGAAAAAAGTTCTCAATTAGTGCTAAAGTCAAACTCTCTTAAAGACTTTTCTTCCCTATCTCTCCTCCCTCTCTTTTGGTATTTTGGCTCATACCATGTAAGTGTTGCATCTTCAAAGAAATTTGATAATAATGAGGCCCACTCATTCTTCCTCCTCTCATTTTTTCCTATGCAAGCTCTCTTGAATTCTCTCACAAAGGCCTCCACATCTTCTCCATCCTTGCCAAAGAAAACCAAAAGTTTCCCCATCTTAACCCCTCACTATTTTTTTTTCTCTCAATTTTTTTTCTCTCACTCTATAACTAATAGAGTATATACATGACTAACACCATTTGAGAGGAATCCACCCTAGAGAACACAAAAGATTCAGGTTACTCCAAGATTTTTATAGCAACATCAAATCCTAGAGTGCATATTAATCAAACTCTCATAGATAGTTTATCCATAAGTTGAAAGATTCTCTCCATTACTAATCTTGAGAACTAGTTGATGAAGGTGGTAGTATTTCTGTAACTTTACTACAACTCTCTCCAAGATCCTTCACCAAAGTCTCCAAAAGTGCTTTTACTCTACTACATTCATGTCCTTTTGGAAGTCCTTCCACTCCACAAACCTCACACAACTCCTTGGTCTTAGATCTTCTCCCTCCCAATCTTGGTGAAGAAGGTCCAAAATGCAAACCCAAGTCAAGTAAGCCTCTCCCTTCCCTCAATCTCTTGCTCTCAAAAGTCAATGGACATGAACTTGCCTTATGTCTCTTCTCTCCACATAGAAATCACTTAGACTCACCCTTTCATCCAAGTGGTGTAGGTTTTTGGATCCTCTCAACACTCTCTTCAAATTCTATTCTAAACTCTCTTTTCCTCAAATCCACCCCTACAATCACCTCAAACCCTTGGGAAACCTTACATAGTCTCAATTTCCATTCTTGATGACTCTCTATGTTCCCAAGATGAATCTAAAGACTCAAACATACTTTTTGTTGCTCTCAAACTCCTCATGCATGAAATCTCAACTCTGCAAAATTGACCCTTCCTCACAATGTCAATCAAATCTCTCAACTGGTATGTCACAATCCTTTGAAAATTTTCACACATGATCAAAACTCTAGGGCATCCATCCCTCTAGAATTTCAGGTCTTTTCATTGAGCCATTTGGCCTAGACACCTTTCTATTCAACACACCTATTTCAGATTTGGTCTAAAAACCACCCACTCACTTTAAAAAACTTATAACTCCTTGCGCAAGAATGATCTCTCTCTAATTTTTGTGTCAATATGTAGGATACAATGCATTGAATTTTCTTGGAAATGTTCAAGAAAATCCAATGAAAAATGAAGAAATGGCAAACTCTATACAATTTTCCAGAGAGCATGTAGTTGCGGGAGCAGTTTATCCTATCAACTTCCAAAAATTCTAGTCTAATGCACATAATATCGTTCATAATAATTTAAAGTGTGCTAACTGAAAGATAACCCAAACTATCATGTATAGAATTTTCAAATCCAGATCTTAAACTTGAGATTTTGCCCAAAATCACCTTAACCCCCAAAATTTGCAATCCACCTCACACAATCTCTCCAAATCCTTTCATGTGTACAAGATGTACAAAATCAACTCAAAGACATCATAATGAACTACAAGGTATAAAATTAGGTCCAGGTTCTCTAACATGAGTTCAGCCCTCTCCTCCTCTAAAGTTCTCTCCAAGTGAGCTCTCATAGCCTCCTTCTATCTAATATAGAATTGTACGCGGAACATTATCTTGCCTTCTAGAGAGATCTTGACAAAAGAACCAAAAATGTGAGCCGGCCTGTCTCTCACTCAAGATGAACCTCTGATGGCTACTATGGTAGCGCACCATGCACTAAGAGGGTAAAGAACCCCAACTCCATCATACTCCTCCAAGACTAACACTCCAAGACTCAAGACATTGCTCATTAGAGAACTCAATGAGAGAGATAGTTACAAATAAAAAGATGATGAGTACCTCCTCATCCCTTGTTTATATACTTGTGAAATAATTACGCACTAAAGTTATCATTTACCAAAGTAACTCAAGCTACTAGGCTAAAAGTCAAATAAAGTCAAAAAGTATAAAGGAATATCCATCCACATGGGCATATTCCACTAAGCATGTGATTTTATCTCGAGCCAACAACTAAGTCAAGGATTCCTTCACATAGGCTATCCTTGGACTATAGAAGAATCCAAAACAAAAAGGCTTGCGGGCCAAAGAGTTCTTGACTCTTTTCTCAAAGCCAAACACCTAGAAATAATACCAAGTCAACACACTAGATCCAAAATAGAGGTGCTCTTCTTTTCCACTTCCTCTAAAGTAAGGTCTTCTCTATCTTAGCTATGACTAACTTTAGCTAATCATGACTAATGTAGAACTATCCTTTATCTATATAAATAATATCTCTCAAGTACTTGTTATACTAAGCTAAATATCACAATACCACACACGTGCACAAATGGGTGTTACAGATAGGAAAAACTCCCAAACATCTTGTGCCATGTTGGGCCACCACCATTGGTGTTAGAGGGTACCCAAGGTCTTGTCCACCATCATATGACCAGCAATTGGTAAATCATGGGCTTCTTGAAGGTGCACAAGTCAGAGATCACCTTTGGTTGGAACATAGATCTGGTCCTCATGGAATAGAAGACCTTCCTACAAGGAGAAGGTGTTGTACTCCTTGTTGCATTTGTTAGACAACCACCATTTGGAAGAAGAGATCTTGTTGTAGAGCTGACCAAAACTTGTTATGGACCTTGGACTCAATTGACACCGTCATAATTGCCGTCGTGATGAGAGGAAGAGACTTCAAATCAGATCATTGTGATAGATCATCAAGGATGACATGGAGCCAACCTGGTTTGTACTCAAGTTTGATGTCAAAAAATTATAGTTGCTCCTCCTATTGATAATGTCGACTCTTCATGTGTTCCAAGTGTAAGATCTGCAACAATGGTTTGTGATCAGTTTGCCTGATCACTTGTTTTCCCAAGAGATAATGCCTCCATACCTTGGTATCATATACCATTGCAAGTTGTTCCCGATGTCAAGCAGATTAATTTCTTTCAATTGTATTTAGTTAGTGAGACATAAAGGCAATGGGATGTAGTCCATCTGGGAATTTCTATTGCAACATTGCTCCAATTGCAAAGTTAGAAGTAACAAAATTAACCACACAAGGAAGTTGAGGATTATATGGTTGAAGAATGGGTCTTGAAGACACCATTTCAACTTTTGGAATGCTTCTTCATTCTTGGTGGTCCATTGGAAGCTCAAGTTCTTCCCCAAAAGGTCAGTCAATGGTGCAGCCACATGAGCATAATAGTGGATGAACCATTGGTAAAAATTGGCCAATCCATTGAATGCCCGTACCTTTGTAGCATCCTTTGGAGTAGGACAATGGCCTTGATTTTCTCCTCTTCCATCTTGATCCCCTTTGATGAGATCTTGTGACCCAAGAAGGTAACCTCCTTCAACCAAAAGGCACACTTTGACTTCTTGTAGTAAAATTTCCATTGTTGTAGACGTCTTAAGACTTCTTGTAAATGATTCACGTGTTATGCCTTTATCTTGCTATAGATTAAGATATCATCCAAGAACACTACCATGTATCAATCCAATAGTCCATCCAATACTTGATGCATCTGATCCATGAAGACTTTTGGAGCATTAATGAGCCCGAAAGGTAGAACTCTCCACTCAAAATGCCCATACCTTGTCTGAAAGGCAGTCTTTTGCACATCTTCCTTATCAATGAGGATTTGCCAATAGCCATTGTGAAGATCCAACTTGGAAAAGTATTGTGCTCCACTCAATTGATCAAGCAAGTTATTGATCCAAGGTAGGGGATATGCATTCTTCATTTTTTGCTTATTGAGCCCATGGTAATCAATATAGAATGAAGTCCTCCATCCTTCTTCAAAAAGAATAGTACCAGTGCTCCCCAAGGAGAGATACTATGTTGTATGAAGTCCTTCTCCAACAACTCCATAAGTGTTATTCACAACTCCTCCAACTCCTTTGGTGAGAGCCTATAGATTGGTCTACTCACTAGAGTACTCCCTGGCAATAACTCAATCTTAAAAGGTATACCCCAATCGGAAGGTAATCCCTTTGGCAAATCATTTGGAAAAACGTCCACAAACTCTTGACCTATTTGATCAACCATTTGCTTGATGAGGCTCTTGGCCCTCCGTTGATTGTCCTTGTGCAATTGGCTTGATCCACACGCCAAAAACAGACTTATCTTCCTCCAAAGCTTGCTTCACTAACAAACTTCCCATCTAGGGACTCATCTTTCTTCAAAGCGTGCTCCATAGTTGCTTTCTTGGCAAACTTCCCATCTTGGGACTCATCTCCCTTCAAGGTTTGCTCTATTGCTACCTTCTTGACTTCCCATCCTCGGACTGACTATTCTTAGGTGTCTTACTCAGAGGTGCAAGACAACCTAATCGGAAATTTCTACCTTGGTATTGTACTTGAATTTGTTATCGGTTCCAGTCAAATTGAACCTTATGATGTTCAAGTCAAGGTAGTCTGAGAATGACATCATAATGTAGAGGTGCCACTACAAACCTCATACACTCCAAATACTCCTTCCCAATCTTGAAGGTAACAGTTTGCAAGGTACGAAATGCAAAACCCTTTCTACCATCCGCCATCATCAATCTACTTCCAATTACTCACTTGATAAGAATACCCAATTGTTTTGCTACTTGCATAGACATGCAATTCTCTTAACTTCCAAAATCAACCAAAATCCTACAACCTTGATTAGATATCATACCTTGCAAGTGAAGCAAACTTGCAGCGGTCAAGCCTTCAATCCCATTGGAACTAATCAAGCTCCCAATAGGCGACTCAAAATCTCCTATTGGGATTCCTCATTTCCTTGATCATTCTATTCCACAAACTCCATTTGGGCAACTTGTTGAGATTGCACATTCTTAAGTGGATATTCAGCAATGCGATGTCCAACCTGGCAACAATAAAAACAACCACCATTTTTTTGCAATCTTTCTCTATCCGTTGTACTAAGTGGTCTCCGTTGGATAACATCAATCTCCATTGGTACCGATTCCTCCACATATGTGTAATGTATTGGTAGGCTTTGTGTACATCGAGGTCAAGACCAAGGAGTCAAAATGCTTAGCCAATTGCATGTCTTCTTCCACATTTTGTGGTCTCACATGGTCATCTCCAATTTGGTTTGTGACTTCAAGCTCCTCACAAATCGATCTAGAACTTCACCTTCTTGTACATCTGGAATCTGCATGATAATGTTTTGAAATTGCATGATGTAGCTCCTTATAGAGCCAATTTGCTTCAACTTCGCCAATTTATCTTGTGCGGCTTGGGTGGCATTTATAGTTTGAAGTCAACCAAGTATTATATCTTTGAATTCTACACATGTTAAGATTGGTGTAACAATCTGTCGTTCAACTCACTCCACTCGAAATCACCACTAAAGTTTTGCCACACCATCTAGTTGGCTAGAAGCCAAGAGAATCTATTTCCATTCATCTTGAAGATTGGTTGCTTCAAAGTAATGTTTGCAATCAAACAAAAAATTTGCCACTATGCTCGGAAGATTCTTGCCTTCAAATACCTTAGGTTTTGGAAATCAAATTTGATCTTCTCCATCTCAAATTGGTGCTCTCTTTATGTGTTCTTGTCGTTATTGGGCTTGTTCATCCAACAATCAAGTAAGGTGCTCAATTTGTTGTTGCATAACAATGATAATATCTGGTATTGCTGCCATGGCTACTACTCTATCCCACTACTCCCATTTTATCTAATTTATTAACGCATAGATGCAGCATGTCCACCGTTTTCCATAAGTTACAACCAAAAGTATCAAGGGTTCCTCAGACAAGGTGATCATATGTAGAAATCTTGCCCAAAGCATGAGGTGATGAATTGTGTGAACCAATGCTTGGGTAGTACCTGGACATAAAAATCCCAATAGTTTGGCGGAAGTGGATTTGATGGTCCATAAATTCCATCCATCCCATTTCTACTCTAATACCAATGTAAAAGACCAAGACCAAGGAGAGAAATAAGAGAATGGAAACTCACATTGGGACACTTGAATGAGAGAAAACTCCAAATGCCTAGCATGAGCTTTGGCTCTTGTATTTATAGGGAGCATACAAGGCCCTTGAGAAGCTTCTCAAGAAGCTTCCTTGAGCCGCTTTCTTGGAGTGCAAGCCAAGTTAACTAGGAAGCTTCTCAAGAAGCTTCCTTCTAGAAGCCACTTGGCGTGCAAGCTAAGCTAGTTGGAAGCTTCTAGAAGCTTTTTTCCAGAAGTTACTTACTTGGGGTACAAGTTAAGTTAGTTGGGAAGCTTCCTAAGAAGCTTTCTAAATACTTCTAGAATATTCTAGGCTAATTTGTCTTATTTGTTACTTTATTAGCCCTACTAACTTTGTCACTAAACTCCATATTGTTTAAGTACTTGTCCTTGCTTTTGATACAACCATAGCTACTTGGATTCAACATTTGGATAAGAGATTGGCTAGCATGGTGTAATACTCCAAGGACAAGAGAACTCTTCAAGAGGGATACAAGAGAGAAAACATAGATTTCACACTCAATCCTCTAATGCCCTAAAGGAGCACCTTCTCTTTATTATATAGCCAAAGAAGATCTCTTCCAAGGAAGCTCCACCATAAGATTAGGTACATGGATAGGTGACATGTCATCAAGCTCCACCCTTAGATTACTTGCTTGGATGGGTGACATGTCAGTCTTGGTCCCATCTGGTTGGTCAAATAGGCTTTGATCAGAGGGAATCTTCCTATAGGAATCTCAAAATCACATGGGTGAGGTACTATTAGAAAGCTCTCAGTGAGACAAACTAGGGGGAGAGAAGGCTAGCTTTCCTCTATTAGGGGGAGATTTACACATTTTCAAGGCCTAATTCATTTGTTTAGGCGTCTACAATTGCCTCTAAAGTTTTCAGCTCTATTTTGGCTTCTACCCTATTAGTAGAAGTGCTCTTTTGGTGATACTTTTATCTGATCCACATTCTCCATTGTGTGATATCCTTCTAGATGTCACCACCCAAGTTTCATCTCTAGATCATATGCCTATCTATTGATTATAAAGTTTCCAAGCATGTTTTGGTTTCTGGCCTATTAGTAGAAGAAATCTTTTGATGATACCTCTAGCTTATCTACTTAATCTGTCATGTATAACATCCCTCCAAATGTTACCAAACCAAATTTGATCTCTAGATCATCTCTCTAGCTATTGGTATTACACATGGCCATAGCTCAAAGGAGATTAGATTTGAATGTTGAGGCCTCCACCTCTTATGTTGGTGATGAAGATGTCTTGAACTTTATGCACAAAGAAGCACAAGTAGATGCATCTTCCGTAGTGATTAGGAGTGTAGTATGTGCTCCAAAGCCTAGAGGAGTGTTAATGGAGTTGGATCCACTGAGAGGAGAGGTTGGTGGAGTAGTCAAACTTCTCTAGTCTTTCACACACTTTGAGGCACTACATACTACATCCATATCTCCTTGACATCCTAGTGCAAGTATGGTAGGTGGTGATGGAGTGCATGATGGACTAGATGCTAGTCAGCCCTATTACTATATATTTGAGTCTAGCACGACATGGGGATGGCTCAATTGATTATGCACTTTTGTTTGCTCTAAGCCAATGATATGTTTACATTGGAAGTTGATCCAGCTCTAGGGATGATGTGGTTCCTACTTCTAGAGCAAAAGTGGTTGATAGTGGAGCTAACTTGGTTTGAGGAGCATAGGATCCACTCAATGACCAATAGTTTGTGGCAAGCAATAATAGTTAGGTTGGAGGATTTATCAACTAGACTTGCTTTTGAGCAAGCTCGGTTCACACCTAGAGTTGTTATAATACTCCAAAGACAAGAGAACTCTCCAAGAGAGATACAAGAGAGAAAATGCAAGTTTCACACTCAATACTCCAATGCCCCAAAGGAGCACCTTCTCTTTATTACATAGCAAAGAGGATCTTCTCAAAGGAAGTTCCACCCTTGGATCAAATACATGGATTGGTGACATATTAACAAGCTCCATCCTTGGATTAGTTGTTTGAATGGGTGGCATGTCAATCCTTGTCCTATGTAGTTGGTCAAACTAGTTTGACCAAAGGGAATCTTCCTATAGGGAGCTCAAAATCACATGGGTGAGGTACCATTAGAAAGCTCTCAATGAGATGAATCATAAGGGGGAGAAGGCAAGCCTGCTCCTTCCTAGGGGGTGAATCTTTCCATTTTTGAGGCCTAATTCATCCGTTTAGGCCTCTAAAATTGGCTCTAAAGTTTTTAGGCTATTTTTGGCTTTTGCTTTATTAGTAGAAGTACTCTTTTGGTGACACCTCTATATGATCTTCCTTGCACATTCTACACAACATCCTTCTAGACATTACCAAGCCAATTTTCACCTCCAAATAATATATATTGCTACTTGTATTACAAACCTCCCCCCTTTTAAGATGCAATGTCCTATTATGAAGTTGTTGCTCAAAAGATTGAACTAACACTTGTGCATTGGTGAAGTTGGTTGTTGGCTCCCTTGTTGCCTCATATAGTGTGTACCCTTCCAATGAACTAAATATTCCACACGCAAATGGCGAGTACCACAAACACATTTTTGGAGAATGTGTTTGATTTCATACTCCTCCGCCTCATCAACAATTGTTGGACAAGGTCAACTTTCTTGAAGTAGGATGGCCGGTAAGCATATCAACATAATAAGGAAACATGAAACATTAGGTGGGTCTTCATATGTGGTGGTAGCTCAAGGTGATAAGCCAAGGTAACGATGCAACAAAGGATGGAGAAAGGTCCAATGGAACAAGTTCTAAGCTTATGAGGACCAACTAACTTGAGATTGGTGGTTGACAGCCAAACTTGATCTCCCACATTGAACTCCATGTGTTGGAGTTCAATGTGGGAAAATTTCACACCTTCAAGCTTGATGAAGGTCCAACACATGGAGTTCAATGTGGGAGATCATTTGCATAATGCTTCTATCAATTTTGAGCGATTTGCAACCTATGCTTGGCATTCTCTCCATCCTATTGGATTCTAGAAACAAAAGTGTTAACAACGTCAACCTTGGTAGCTACCGGACGGACCTTCATCAAGATTGAAGGTGTGAAAGGATGCTCTCCATACATGAGGAACAATGGTGTGATTTGTGTAGAGACATTCATTAAATTGTTGTAAGAAAATTCCACCAATGGGAGTAAGGTGTCCCAATTCTTTTGCTCATCCAAAGTAAAGCCCCAAAGCATGTCCTCAATAGTGTGATTTGCCCTCTCTGTTTGTCCATCAATCTGTGGATGGTAAGCTATGGACATGGTTTACCATAGACAAATTGTGGACATCAATTTGGTTTTGAAGAAACCAAAGAGTGTTCTCCAAAACAAACTAGTGAATTGAGTGCCTTTATATGTGATGAGCACTCAAGACAAGCCATGATGGGAAAAGACTACATCTAAGTACAATTGTGCTAGTTGTGGGGCAGTCACATCCTTGGTGGTAGGACACACATGAATCATTTTGCTAAGTTGGTCAAAAAAGACTACAATGGAGTCAAACCCAAAGGTGGTCTTGGGTAATTCACAAACCAGATCCATGCTTACCTGTTCCCAATATTGTGTAGGAGTGGGAAGAGGTTATGTGGGAGCTTGAATAGAAGCTTTATTTTGTTGACAAAGTAGGTAGCTCCAAACATATTCCATCACATTGTTGCTCATCTTGGGCCAATAGTAATAACATTTTACCGCATCCAAGGTCTTGTCCACTCCAACATGACCCATAATGGCAAAATCATGACATTATGCTAGGATGGTGGCTCTTAGATCCGTATCATCCGGGATCCATAACTTGCCATCACAAAAGGTGAGTCCTTGGGTGCTAGTGATGCCTTTGGATGATGGAGCACCTACAATTTGTGGATCAATTTTTGGAGCAGCAAGAATCTTGAGCCAAAATTCAAGGTTTATCTTGACTTCTACCACCAAATTGTTTGCCATTGGCATTTGGGTGAATGCATCTGCAAGTTGCTTCTTGCCTTCCATATATCTGATTTTCATGTTGAATTGTTTTTTCCACTCTACCCATCGAATCTATTGAGAAGAAAGATCTTTTTGTGTCTCAAGGTAGACTAGAGGTTTGAGGTCTGTCTCTACCACAAATGCCTCCTCACCCAAATAGTGCTTCCAATGCTTGGTTGCAAGGACAATGGCCAACTCTTCTTGTTTGATGGTGTGATAGTTGCATTCTGCCAATAACAACTTACAAGAGAAAATATGCAATTGGGTGTCATTCTGTTATAAGACTGCTCTTATTGCTACACTGATGCATCTATAGCCATGTTGATTGGACATTTTGGGTCATATTATTGCAAGATTGGTGCTTGTAGTAATGCGTCTTTCAACTCCTGAAAGGCCAATTCTTGTGCGGTTCTCCATATCCACTTCTTCCTCTTGCTCAATATTGTTGTTAGAGGCTGTCCAATCTTAGAGAAGTCCTTGACAAATTGATGATAAAACCCCATCAATCCCAAGAAACTCTTGAGTTGAGTTTGATCTTTTGGAGCACTCCATTTTTGAATAACTTCTATTTATCTATTAATAGTTGGATACCTTTTGCACTTACTCTATGCCTTAAATAGTCAACTTCCAATTTTCCAAACTTGCACTTTGAGATTTTGGCATACAATTGATTTTATCATAGAATTTAGAGGACTTCTCGCAAATATTGCTTATGCTCTATCAATGTCTTACTGTAGACTAAGATGTCATCAAGAAAAATGATAAAAAATGTATCCAAGTATAGACAAAATATGCTATACATCAAATTTATGAAAGTGGGTGGAGAATTGGTGAAGCCAAATGGCATCACCAAGTACTCAAAGTGACCATACCTTGTTCAAAAGGTATGGTCATACCTTGTTGTGTATGTCTTCTTCCGCAATTCTGATTTGGTTGTAACCGCTTCGCAAATCAAGTTTGGTGAAGTGTCTTGTCCCATTTAGTTGATCAAACAAGTCATCCATGCAAGGTAATGGATATTTTCTCTTCATCATTTATTGATTCAATCCTTGGTAGTCAATGCACATGTGTATTGTTCCATCCTTCTTGTTCACAAACAATATAGGAGCCCCATATGGTGATAGTTGGGTTGGATAAACCACTTCTGCAACATATCCTCAATTTGAGCCTTACACTCCTCCAACTCATGAGGTGATAGTCAATATGGGGCCTTACAAGGAAGTGTCTTCCTAGGAAGTATCTCAATTTTATGATCTACTCTCCTTTTTTGTGGTAAACCTACGGGTAATTCATCGGGAAAGACAACTTAGAACTCATTGACCACATCTTTCAATTTCTCAAGAATTTTTTTATTATGTTGGGCACTCTGGAGTTCTCTTATTAAACCCATGAAACACCTATATATTTTACCAATAGATGTGGTCCTTATAACATATACAGGCAACTTTTGCCTTTGTGATCTTCCTTTAACCCCAAAGATCATCCATTGACTAGTTTTCATTACTTTCTTTCTCCAATCCACCGTGGGGTTGTAGTGCTCTATCCACGGTATACCTAAGATTGCATCATAAAAAGCTAGTGGGATCACTTGCCACTCAATTGCCTCTTGATACCTTCCTATAGAGAGTATTACCTTTCTAGGTAATGATTCAATCCTCTTTGTCTGACCATTAGGTAAATCTATTTCTTCCTTCTCATCCTTCTCTAGTTCCATCCCCAACCTTATTGCAATAGAGCAAGACAAGAAATTCTTTGTTACCCTAGGGTCTATCAACACTCTCATCAGATTGCCTTCTAGCATTCCATTTACAACAATTAAATGTATGTTTATCTTCTTCCATATTTGCACACTCATTCTCTCCTTTCCTTTGCTTTTACTCTTCTTCATCAAGCCAATAAGGCCGCAAGGTACATTTATTGGTAATCTTTGTTTTTTGATGTGGTTTCTATATTTTCCTCTACAATTCATCTCTCCATGTGGTTCAAAGGTTGTTTGTATAGAGTCTGAGGGCCTCTAAGATTATGAGCATAACAATTGATGGCTATGAGCCCAATTCGATCACAATTGTAACATCGTTGGTGTTTTGCTCAAGCCTCTTCTCCCGGTGGGATTCCTTCTCTCCTTTCTTTGACTTGTTCCTGTTCTTCTTGGAGAAGTCTTGCTCCTCGGTCTTGGAATTGAATTTTACACAATTCCATAGGAATAGGTCCACCATAATAGTGCGTCTCACCCCAATAGTTTTGTATCAGTGTTATTGCTTCACCTCTTCCAAGCACCCCTGCTATTCTTTGAGCATAAGCTTCAAAGACTATATAAGGATTTTGCACTATTACCTCTTGGCAAATCCGCTCTTTTAATCCTCTCTTGAAATTGTCAAGAGCTTTGGCTGAACTTATATTGGTTATCGCAACCTGTAGATCCAAAAATGCTTCCATGTTCTCTTGTATGCTACTCTTTTGCTTCAACTCCTAAAGCCTGGTTCAAACCGTTTGCATTGAATCCACAAATTGGAAATTCTTGAGCAGCCCTTCTTGCATGGCTGTCCAAGTGAACTCTCTTCCTTCTACCAACAATGATCATTCCCAAGCATCATACCATGTGAGGGTCAAGTACCCACATGCAAACACACAAATGATCAATGATCTTTGTTATGAACAATCAAAGCTATCAATTCATTCATGAAATCCAATTTTCCACTACTCCCATGGCATGTTGTCCCTTGTAAGGCTTGATGTTGCAAGTTTGTTTCCTTTGTAGTAACAGTATAGCTTGGTTTTTGATTGGAATCGGTGTCATTGGCATGCATTACTCTCCAAGTACTTCGATCATTGGTGTTGGTTTTTGAGACAACTCCCCTTCTTGCATTACTTGATAATTTCTTTAAATTTCTTTAAATTTCTTTAAATTAAGCTAATTTCTTAAAATTTACATTATGTGAAGAATTTGAAGTTTTTTGAGTGAATTAAAGTCCTTATATTATTACTTGAATTATACAATTGTATTACAAAGTAGTTATAGAGTATTGCTTTGTTTTGAGTGTTATAGTTTTGGTATTCAAAATTAAGAAATAAAGTATCTCATAGAGTTAATAAGATGTTATTATTGATTGATCCTATAGTGCTCTATTATACATAATTATAATTTTATTGGAGTTCAAATTCAAAGAATATCCAAATACCATCTCAACCACTTGAAAGAAATATCATATAGACAATTATCAAAATTCAAGAAATAGAATCTTTGCATTGTCCTACCACTTACAAATTTAGCGTGTGAAATTGTAAAGTCTTGAAGATCATAGTGGTTAATATTGTTTAGTACCTTGAATTGATCTTCAACTTGTTTATAGATAGAAAATTTTGAAATCCATACATCTTAAGAAATGTGTGAACTTGGTACATGAAGGTAGTATTTTAGTTCCAAATGACATCTTTTTGGTATTGATATTTAGTGCTTCATTTAGTACCTAATTCCTTAAAATGACATCTAGATACTCTTTGAAAAATTTATTGTGAAATGAAAAATAACTGATTTTTCTTGTAGGTATCCAGTTCTACAAGTTTAGAAGCTAAAACCATAAAACTTAAAGACAAAGTTTCCATGTACTTCATATTAGCATTTACCATATATTTATGTTTCATTAAGAAATTTAGCCTTGATATCCTTAAGGATCTCCAAAGGTAGGTTCTTCAAAATTCTCTAACCATAATCACCAACTAATAAATTAAAATAAATAAATTTTATCCCCTAATTTAAGATGTGTTATACTAGCTATTACTTTCTAGTTTATGGTAGCATCTTGTTGATTCATTGTACCTAGTGCTCGGATGTTTACCTTTCCATTTCTTCATCCATTAATATATTTAGACTCCAAAGTAAATGATTATGATGCTTTATATTGATGTCCAAGTTTTCATACTCTAGGATGATAGAATTGTTGACACTCACAAGATAAAAAATTTTCTTTCTCTATTACTACCAAGTATAGACTTAACGTTGCATATTCTAGGCTTCTTAAGATCAGAAAGTCAAATTTCTTCTCCATTTAAAGAAATTTTTTTGAAGAGGATATCATTCAAGAAAGTTCCATTTGTAAGTTGAATCTGTTAATTCATTTACTTGTTCATAAATTTAGAATTCAGAATGGTTTGGAAGTAGACCATTGCTAGAGACTAGAATTTTGGACTCCAAAACTATTGAAGAAAAGACCAAGAAAGCCAAAAAATTTATGCTCTATAAATTCTGAGAAATTACTCTCTATAACTTCTAAGCTTGTACTTAATGTTATACATTCTTGATCTTACTGAATATAAATTAAAGATTTTTAATTTGATTGTATGATTTTTCACCAATACTGGATCTAAATGTTAGAATAGTGTTGTTATGGTTTCAAAATTTAAATATCAACAAAGTTAGCCTAAAAGTTACTGATAACCTGATATGAATTATGAATCTTCTCTAGTTAGATAAAAATAAAAGATTTTTTTATAGATTCATGAATTTGCTTCTTGATCACTTCATCAAAAAATTACAAATCCATTAATTCCTTGGTAGTTAAATTTCCTAGTTTTGATTGCATCTCTTCATATTATATGGTCTCAAGCTACTTGATTTGAATTAAAAAAATGTATATAAGTCTAGAAATTGGAAATCATGTAATAGTTTTAATACATAAAAAGTATTTCTTAGTTCTCTAAAATATTTTGTTGGTACTTGGTAACCTAATCCTTAGTCTCAAACACAACCTCATATATAGATTGAAGTCAAGTTCTTAAAACAATCTTGGAAATTAAATATAATTTTTTGTGTATTATTTGAAAATGGATTGAATAGATTCTTCCTTATTATCTTGAACCTTTAACATTTTATCACCTCATATCTTAGCCAACCAAAACCAGAAAATACTTCAAATAATATGGTACATTGATTAATAATTGTGAGTCTTAAGAAAGAAATTTAGATAGTATGTCTGATCATTACTCCAACCTCATTGCCTATATTATGTTGGAACACTAATAGGCCAAAAATCAAGAAAATACAATAAAAAATGGAACAAGATCAACAAGTAAAGAATATATGGTGTTCAACCACATAAAGTACACTCAACAAGACTAATACTACTACCATTTTGCATTTAACATAATAGGAACATCTATCTACTTCTACACTACTACAATTGATGCCAAGGATATACTTATATAAATATAGGTGCTACTTGACTTAGGTCAACAGTTAAGAGTACACAATTTGACTAAGGAGTTTACTTAAGAACTAAGGTTCTAGGATACAAAACTTCTTACCACTAGATGGCCATTTCTCATTCTCATAGTATTTTTTAAAATTTAGCTATTTATATTTTGACATAACCAAATTTTGAAAAAATGCTATGGGAATGGCTACAATGGCTAATCTTATGCTTGCTAGTCCTTTAAGCATCTCTAGGTTATGATTTCCATTTCTCATTCTCATAGTAGTTTTCAAATTTTTGCTATCTATATTTTGACATAGCCAAAATTTGAAAAAAATACTATAGGAATGGCTAAAATGGCTAAAATGGCTATTCTTATTCTTGCTAGTCCTTTAAGCCTCTCTAGCTTATTAGAAATGACCATCTATATTCTCTCATAGTATATTGTCAAAATTTGGCCATCTATATTTTGAAAAAATACTATGGAATGGACATCTTTATTTTGACTAAATACTATGAGAAATGGCTATGGCTAGTCTCATGCTTGCTAGCCTTATAAGCTTTCTTTTACATCTAACCTTCTCTAGCTTGCTAGTACTTTATTTGCAAGCTAGTCTTTGAAGCCTTTATAGCTTCTCTAGCTTGCTAGCCTTCTAAACTTTCTTTGTAAAAACCTTTGTAGCCTCTCTAGCTTACAAGCCTTCTAAGCTTTCTTTGTCTCAATTTTTCACCTAAATGCTTGCTAGTCTTTTAAGCCTTTGGAGACCCTCTAGCTTCTAGCCTTCTAAGCTTTCTTTGTAAAAACCTTTGTAGCCTCTCTAGCTTCCTTCTAACCTTTCTTTGTCTCAAATTTCTTTATCTCAACTTTTCACCTAATTGCTTGCTAGTCTTTTAAGCATGTGTAGACTCTCTAGCTTGTTAGCCTGCTAAGCTTGCTTTGTCTCAAATTTTTACCTAATTTCTTGCTAGTCTTTTAAACCTTTGTAGCCTCTCTAGCTTGCTAGCCTTCTGAGCTTTTTTTGTTTCAAATTTTAGAACTAGTTTCTCCTGATTACATTCAATCAAGCCAAACTCGCTCTACTACTACATGTAAGCAAACTGCACAGTATAGATAAAGGTAATTGAATTAGCTAATTCAATTCATCTTTAGGTGTTTGCTATTGTCATTTAATTACACATTATTACCCTTTAAATAAGAACTCTTTAAGTTTAAATTGTTTATCTAGTAGGATTTCACACTCACAACTTAGTTATCGAGCTAATCAGACGCAAGCCCCTCCTTAGGGGGATTATCTAGTAGGCTGCAATGCTCGTTATTGCTAGTTGCGATATACTCTTTCACGCTATAATTAGTTGAGTTGGGTTAGTGCAAGAGTTCTACTCTAATATAGTGGAGAATATGTAGAAGAAGATTATGCGCCTTAGAATCTACATAGTGAACTTAACGCTATAGTAGGTTGAAGCGGCAAGCATCAAGTGGAATGTTGGTCGATTCAATCCTTAATCTTGAAGCATTTAATCGAGAGAGAGAGAGAGAGAGAGAGAGAGAGAGAGAGAGAGAGAGAGAGGTTTCCAAAATAAATATCTAGAACTTTTAATATATTCTTGATTCATGGTTCTCCAAACATATTCTCAAAACAAGAAGTGTAAGAAAGGAAACACCCATACTTGGAACTCACTTGTATATTTGGCCTACAGATTAGAAATGTTAAACATGAAGTGTTTCATATCCTAGTTGGAAGGTTGTGATTCCACTTCATTGCAATCACGCCAACATAAGATAATCAACATTCCGATCAAAATTAGAACGTTCCCGTCCGGACTCTCCTGAAACCAGATACAGTGTACACTTCTTCGACAATTATGAATTGGAACCTATATTCAGAATAAAACCACACGAAGAATTAGCTAAAATTGTTTTTCATTCTTGAGTTTAGAGCTGATCTGTGATAAATTTAAGGTTCTTATCCCTTTTATGCCTCAAGATTCAAACACACATGTTTAAAATCGGGTGGACAAAGGAAAGAATTGTCTTCTGTATAGACCAAAGGGCTTCTGACCACACGAAGTTCATTGACCTCAGTCTACGTAATATATTTTGGTTCGATATATACGTATCCAAAATTGTTGAACAAGTGCTTATCTAATGTTTTGTATTCTCTCAGCACTCGATTTAACTTTGGATCGCCCTGCAAATAGGAAAATATGTGCTTACACAATCTTCCCATAGCTGTCCATGTTAGCTGCTCTTAGGTGCTTTTTCTAGTATAGTATTTCTGATGGTCGCTGTAGATGAGATGTAGCGCTCGTTAGAAACATGGTAAGAAGATAAGCAAGGGTAAGATCTATTTACGAGAACATACGGCTAAAATCTCCGACCATGGTCCATCAAGTGCTTTAGAGAAACAATTGGACGACATAAACATTCCAAGAACAGAGAGTAGACAGATGATTCAACACAAACCATCATCTCAGCATCATATCGTTAATGATACTGTTTTGAACTGGACGTTTGCATTCTAGTGTTTGTCTAACAGAAGTTGGAGCATTAGACAGGAGGCAGATTATCCTTCGCTCAACAGGTGTGAAGCTTTTACTAAACATATATACAGCCAACGCCGCCGCCTGCACGCTGACACCAGAAGACGGGAAAACGAGAGAACTCAAAATGATTCTTAGCCTCGGATTTGCAGTTAGCCCAGAGGAACGGCATGAATGGGTTCAGGAGTAGGACGATTACTTTCTATCTGAAGTCTCAGACATGTCGATAGGAACAGTCATTCAAGTGTTGGTCTTAACCTTAAAACTGAAGTAGCGATCCACCACAATCGTTCGCGGGTGAGTAGCCGTACTCCTTTTGTAGCCTTGATTATGACAATGGATGCTTCAGGCTGTCAGGTCATCCAGTAGAGTCAATTCAATTGGTGCAAGTTTAGCTTGCTGTAAATTCTCAACAGCAAAATATATCTGGGCATCTCATAACCTTTTGTCTATAACTCTACTGTCTACCGATGCATATACAAGTAATCCGTTACCGAAAGGATCACCTGAAATGGTTTCGGACAAAATGGCACTCCATCCATAAAGACGGGCATCGCATTGGAGCAAGATTCATGAACTCCACCAAACATTACACCAAGTCGGAGTGGGATCATTGAGACTCACACACAACACAAGGGAAGTCATATTTCACAGCAACGCTCGTGCGAATAGGACGACTGAAAACCTGTAGCTTTTGCTATGTTTAATTGTGGAGCTAAACCACAAACAACAGAAGTCCAACGCACCTAGTCCAAAATCCATCTTCTTGGATTGGAGTAAGAAATTTTCGAAAATTTGACATGCTAGAATGAGCTCTTTCCATTTTACATAATAATATATGCTTTCAGGAGAAGAAACAACATTCCTGCAGAAATCTACAGGTATGCTGAGTGTACATCCTCGTATGCCGGAACATTCTCTCGACATTAACTAAAAAAATTGATTCCGAATAAACGCCTTGGAAGTGTTTCTCGTAAATGCAGTATCCTCCGATACTTCCTGGCAGCAAACCTTTCCGTCTTGGGCCACAATTCCTCCGGGGTTTCAAACCTTGTCCCTTAGCCACTTAAGGGCCCCAGCAGCAGCCGATCTATATGTCCAGTCGAGTTCAATCCAGCACAGATAAATAAACTTTCAGAATTGTGTCAACGCGTTTCGGAGAGGACCCACATATGCATTCCCAGCAAGTGTTACACGTAACCACGTCTTTCGACTCATGAAGCCAGAATCCAGCTCATTATTTAGTGTCTGTAGTGGCGAGACTAAGTTTCTACTACTCTCCATATATCTACAGTGTTTAATAATGTCGATGTCCAGAAGGAGCACAACCAAAATTACATCCAGAGATGAGGAGTACAAAATTTAGACATTGTGGCGACCCGCTACTTGGGACGAGATGATGTCCATCTCACTAAAATCCAGGATAGAAACCTAGGAAGCAGGGGAAAGACAATGTAGAGAACGGCTAGGGACATGGCTAGTACAAAGACAAGCTGAAGTCTAAGAGATGACTTCGTAAGAAAGCCATCAACAGAACGCTGGGGCCACTGAAGCACTGATGATTGTAATGTGGTGCTACTGAACTTGGCACCTGACGATCCTGTGCGCCTGTGAACAAGCCACATAATCCATCCCCCCGACAGCCTGGATCAATGTTGGAACACAGTTCCTCCCAAGGTCAAAACGAGAAAGGATCCTACTAACCAGCTGCTACATTGGCGTCAAAAGGAATCAAGGTCAGATTTGTTCCTTCATCAAAGAACTCAGAGTTGAAATTCTACTCAATTAACTTGGTTAAACCTTGACTAACCCAATCCCACAGATCCACTGGCAGGAGTTGATAAAATGGACTCTTGATGGTCCAAGAGTGGCTGTATGGCATGACTTATGAAGGAAAGAGTGAGACTCTAAAAAAAGAAAGCAATTAACTCACTCCGATCTTTGGTTGCTTGAAAACGGTAAACCAATATCTTCTTAGATCTCTCAGTATTGTACGAAGTGGAACAATTCGCCGTACTTTTAACTTAGAAAGAACAAGGAGTCATACTCGGATGGTCAGGTTGTCAACACGGACAGAGTCTTATGCTACTTAAAAGTGACAAAGAAACGGTATGACTGGTGACAGAAAGTTTCTATACGTTGATAACTGATCGCACAAGATCTGCCTAGGTATAATTTTGAGGTTGGAACAAACGCCTAAGGAGCAACTATTGTTAATATTCAAAGTGATTCTCATTCTTTCTATGCCTTCGCCTTGAAATTCAAGCTCAATCTAGAGAAGGAGGATGGATCATCTACATGCTGTGCTGTGCAATGCGATGAAAATCGCCACAATTCCTATCTTCGGCAATTGTCATCATCAGAATCCACAGAAGTTAGTGTGGTTAAGTATTTGGTGCAATAACAACTTAGAAGTAAAGACATGTATTTGGCCTTACCCAGCAAAGGACTTCAATGCACCCCAAAGTCCTTCATCTTCTGCTTTCTCAATTCCCGTACTCTCAACTTGTGAATCTTTCTCAGGAGATTTGGACGATTTATTCCCCTCTTGTGTACCTGCAAGACAGCAACTTCTATCAAACCCGCCCGGAAAATCAGGTAAGAAACAATCATACTTCAAGTTGGATGTCTCTACTTTAAGAGTTTTATCATATGATCCAATCCTCACTGTCCAAATCTTCGTACAATACCAAAAATGTATTGTTATTCAAGAACTGAGCAGCATTCGATGTATCACATCCCAAGCAGACAAACCCGAAAAGTCCGTAACCAAACACACAGGAGACGCCTTTATTCCATGCATATCGTATCAAAATTCCAATCAGTGTCACAACTCTGTGTTCCTCATCTATTTAAGAGCTTGAACACCTCTCTAAGAGAACTTGCCAGTGACTCAAACGATCTTTCTTCAGGCTCTTGAAATTTCAGATACGCCACTAACAGTTTTCTTGCGGCTTTGCTTCTCTTTACTTCCTTTCTTCTCACTCTTTTCACTCTTCACTTTCTTCTCGTTCTTACGCTGAGGCCTGCTTGGAGATCGCGTCTTTGTGGAACCTCCACGAGACCCTGATTTCGATGTCCTCTGTAGGAGGCTCAGCTCCTCAACTAACTCACGCTCTGCCTCACTGCAACCACAGACAAAGTTCTCAGATTTATTCACTAGAAACATATGCTAAAATGAACCAAAACCTGTTCAGGCGCCAAACGGCTCCCAGTTTAGATACAGTGGCAGGTGATCGAGCGAATGGATTGAGAGAATAGGGTAGCTTCAAACTGGCGCTCGATCAAAAATCCTGCGCCTGCAGGTTAAAAAAAGCGAAATATGACAGACAAAAGCAGAAAGAAAGGAAAAGAAACCTTCCACTCCAGGTCTCTCAGTATCATTGCCTACACCTTACCTTATCCTCGTTGGTATGGTCACTTTAACAGTGAAAAAGTGGTCACCCCTAGCAGAAGGTTTGTTTAGTTTCGGAACCCCCATCTTGGAGAGCACTAGGACATCACCAGGTTGTGTTCCAGCTGGGACTTGCAAGTCTGTGGTACCGTCGACCGTCTTAACCTACAGGAGAAGACCATCATCGCAACTTACAACTCTGACATAATTTTCAAGCCACTACTGTCGAAATCGAGTCCTTCTGAAGGGAATAAAAGCCAGAGTACCAACAACACTCAAGCGATAATTGCAGACGTTTCCTTTACAGCAACTAAAGAATTCACTTTGTCTTAAAAGTGCAGCCACGCTGCAGAATAAACATTAAACATCATAGTTGTTCGAACGGAAACGACCACGTACACGATGAGAAAAGGTCACCAGAGTTTTTTAGTATAAACGCGAACCTGATTGACTGTGCCCAGAATAGCATCAGTATAGCTTATCGTCACATTTGAGTACAAGTTAACGCCGTCTCTTTGGATGCCGTTCACTTCTTTTACATTTAAAAAGACATAAAGATCGCCAGGAGGGCCACTACAATAAAGTCACATGACATTCACATATCAGTAATAGGTGCGAGAGAAATGAGCACCTCACAAACGAGAAAATTTAAAGTAGAGTCCCGAGAAGAAAGTGGTATAACCTCGATTTCGATCCAAGGGAATACGACTCAAGTGACGACTCAACATAAAACCTCTAAAGCTGAAGATGGAGAACGAGATCAAAAATAAGATATCTTTTCGGCCCCGCCATTGTCTGACAAGGACACGAGACCTTCGGGAGACGCACTACGTTGGGATGCCACTAGGGGCCTTCAATCCACAAGCCCTCTTTCTATAGAGTAACCGGATTCGTAGTTGTCTAGTGTCCCCAATTGCTTACTAATATCATCAGTTTACTGCACTTTAAGAAGAACAAAGACTACTTTGCCATCTGTTTATTTTCTATGTATAGAGTGTATGAATGTGGAATTCATACCTACTTTTCATTTTATTTGCATATATAGAGTAATGGAATACAGAACCCGTTGTAAACAACCCAGTTCCATACCCACGTCTGACCGGACTAACTCTGATATTTGACAGTACAAGCACAGTTCCATATTACATAATAGAATACGGAACCCTTTTTGAAAACCCCGGTTCCATGCCCACCACATCTGACCGGATTGTCTCTGACTATTCCATATGATAAACCCGGTCCCATATGTATATATAGGTATACGAGAACAGACCTAAACCCTAAACCCTAAACCCTAAACCCGGTCCCATATGTATATATGGCTAACATAAACAGACAAGATACGTACCCTCTTGGACCTGCATCGCCTTCGCCTCTGACACGTAGGGTACTGCCGCTATTTACACCGGCTGGTATCTTCACCTTCATAGTCTTTTTCAGGCGAATGCGCCCTTCCCCTCCACATTTCCTACAATAATCGGAAATAACCTCGCCTTCGCCTCCACATGTGCTGCAGGAGGAGACCTGCATTTACGTGAATTGTTACTCGAGGGTTGATATTGCCGCAGGACCTTTGTTGATTAACTTTTAACATCAAAATGTTCTCTACTCTCCTGAATCGTCGGAAAGAAGTTCGATCATAAGTTCAGGCGAAGGCCATCAGACTTGTGAGGTAAGGATAGATACTGGATTTTTCTTTTTTTTTCCTAATTTTGTTACTGTAGATGTACGAGCAAATCTGCCGAGAAAATATTTCGAACGTCAAATGCGTTAATCTTGTCAATAAAAGTTCCCTGTCTGTACATATGTTTCCAAGTTTAAATCAACGAACGGGGAAAAGTAAAGACCTGCGAGAAAGTCCCAAATGGGGTCTCTTGTGTCCGCATTACTTGACCCATACCCCCACAAGTTGGGCAGGTCTTACGACTTGTACCGGATTTGGCTCCGCTTCCATCACAAACTCCACATGTTTCCAAATGTACCGCTTCAAACTCTTTCTCTGTTCCAAAAATAGCCTCGGTGAACTCCAAAGTCATGTCATGCCTGTTCCATAACGCGTCTAGCCTCCATCAGACGACTTTAAGTACTGAAAAGACACAGATAATAGACGGGTGAAGCATCAATCTACTTTTGGAGCTGCATAGCCAAGAGTCAAGTTTCACACCGAATATCATCTCCTTGCACAGTCTGGGGACGTCGTCTTGTTCCAAAACCCGTGCCTCCCATTCCGCCCATTCCGCCCATCCCGCCCATTCCGCCCATACTTCCTCCGAAGAAAGACTCAAATAGATCGAAGGGATTTGTCTGCGATTCACACGGAGCTTACTGGTAAGTGAAAGCTGAATAATCACAGTATGTCTAGTGGACTAAACTCCGAGGGAAAAAGCGTAGCGTACATACTGGATGACATACTGAATTGATATGGAAGTCGTAAAGAGGGAGAAGGGCTACCATTTACATCTTCAAAAGTATATTTTGTAAATAGACTGTGTTTCAACTGTACAAAGTAGTAAACTAAACCCCTTAACCTCTTCGCTAGAAAGTAAAAACTTACGGCATAAGCTCCTGCTCCAGCGCCACCAGCCCCACCCTTTACTCCAGCTTCTCCAAATTGATCATAGAGTGGTCGTTTTTCATCGTCTGAGAGAACCTGGCACGAGACTCCCACAGCGATGGTCAGTTTATTCTTCTCGGTATTTTGCACTCTGCTGATAGTTGATAGCTATCATGTCGTTCACGGCCCTCAGGTTGTGACATCTATCAAAGAAGATGCCACAACTTGCTAAGACATTCGTTGATAATAGATCCTATGCAATACATTGCAAGACCTCTGTCAAGGAGGGCGGGCTTCGTGTAACTACTTCTAGTGGGCATATTCACGTGGGGCTCGGAGAGTTGATATTTATTCAGTATCTTGGAACATTAAAGACTGCGTACATGCATCATTTAGAAACACAAAACGTGCCGGAGATACGTAGTAAACCGAGTGGGATGGACGTTAAACAGCTCATCTAATTAACAAGTCCAAAAGTTTGTGTGCAAGTATGTTGATAGCTCAATAGAATAAATTACTCCCAAGTCCCTTCCGCAAGTTTATATCTAGAAATACGTGACAATAATAACCCGTGATGTATGTAAAGGATGTCATCAAAACGAAGTACATAGATGTTCCGCAGATGAAAAGAAAGCTACCTCATACGCATTGCTGATCTCTTTGAACTTATCCTCCGCCCCTGGCTGCTTATTAACATCTGGATGATACTGGTCGCCCGCCGCACAAGACGTTGCCAAGTACGTTAGCCGGCACACAATAATTCATGGAAACGAGAGCGCGGAAACTATAAAGATGATTGCCACCCACGATCATGGCCTTCCACAGATTGGTTTAACCGACAACAGTCTCCTCAAGAACAGAGTCAAAGCTGTGAACTATTTCCACAAGTTTCAGTCTATGCTCCGGAAAAGATGAAAGGACTTATGTAGAAATATATTCTCCCCTACGACTCCTACATCTTCTCTTAGTGCACCATTGATTCTATCTCCTACTGACCAACCTTCAGAGAATGAAATTAGGATGACCCAATGAGAGCAGAAGCATGAGACTGATCACCAGTAGATATTCATCTACATAAAACTGTTCTTGCCTGCTGTTCAATTCCCCACAACTGCCCTGTTGTCTTATGTGTGTCATGCCCTGTTATCAAAAGTAATAATGGAGTACAGTACCCGTTACCTTTAACCCACGTCTGACGGGACTAGACTCTAATATTTGAATGTAATGAAATAAAATTCTATATAACTGTCAGTTACATAGAGGATTAAACGACGGATCCACTATGATTTTGTTTACCTGCAGGCAAGGATTAGTACATGCGTAACCTTGATAAATAAGCGAATCCTAGAATCATGTTGTTCAAGTGTTCTTGCAGGCAAGAATCAGTGCGAGAAAGTGTAACGTCGAGAACCAGCCATTTGGGTCATCATAGTGTTAGTGGTAGGAACCTAAGCACATTATCCTCCACGTAGAGAAAGATCAACGCCCTAGATCCCTGTATGAGGACTGGGAGTAACCTCTGCGTGCTCTATGTCAGCATGAGCTTGTCTACACAATAACACCAAAATGAAGTATGAAGACTTTCATGTTAGGTCTGCTCGTATCGGGTTTCTGTACCGCTCACTGAGTGCCAAAGGAGACTCAGTTACTTCCTGTAAGGGCTACTCATAAAAGAAACCAAGCAGCTAGCATATGGTGGCAGAGGACGTACCTCAGTTACCCCTATATTTAATCCTGCTTTCAAAGCGAAGTGCAGGAAAGCCAAGTGAACTACGGGACTGTGGGGCATACCTCTGAGAAAACGATGTGAGTTATGCAAAGCCTAAAAGCAGGGAGGGAAAATTGAGCTAGTTATGCAGGACAAGCACTGCCAGCCATGAAATCGAAACAAAGAGAGCATCTATCAAAAATCAACAAACCAAAAGACAAAGTTAGTGGACAGGTGTCTGTCTGACACCTGTCCACTAAGTCTGTCTGAATCCCAGTCTGAGTCTGTCATAGTCTGAGACTGAGTCTGAGTCAGACAAGAAATCCTTATGTGAAAACTCGAGACATTTCCGCCAGGCGAGCTGCACTGGACTCACATAATTGTCCGAGTGGAGAGAGATCAATAAAGGTAAGTATTTAAGAAGTACGTATGTATGGTATAAGGACCCACTAGTTACAGGTAGCTGATACCGAATATAATATCTAGTGTCAATGTCTAACATATTCTCCTCTGATATCATATTTGAGAAATA
Source organism: Lunularia cruciata (assembly GCA_948567375.1). NCBI lineage: Eukaryota > Viridiplantae > Streptophyta > Marchantiopsida > Lunulariales > Lunulariaceae > Lunularia > Lunularia cruciata. Next base: position 41,218,514 of record OX419762.1, on the reverse strand, counting down.
GGCGCGCGCAGAAGCCGTTCGAAGAACCGGGGTATCCAGAACCCAAGTAGTAGGGGACTGATAGGACTGAGAACATGCATACGGAAGTAATGAAATGCAAGTATGAACGTATGCAAATTGACTTGAAGGTGATGTAAGCAAGGAAGTCCACAACAGAAGATAAGCGGAATTGATAGAAAACAGGAGCGGAAATTGATACATTTCATAAGTAGCACCTGCAGTGAATTAGTGTGCATCATGTAAGAAGTACGTGATGTGTGGTATAAAGACCACTAGCTACAGGTAGCTGAATACCGAATATAGTATTTAGTTGTCACTATGTAACAGCTTTTTGCCCTATTATCAGAACCTATGGGAATTCGCCAGTACCTCTCGTGCCGAGTTTCTGTCCGAGTGATCATGCGTGCCGAGGGAAACTCCGTTGCTCACCAAAGTGCCACTCAGGTGACGACAGAGGTGAAAGCAGAGAAGACAACAACAAGAGGAGAAAGAAGAGCCAAGAAATAGCATGAGAGGAGTGCAACGTAATATGAGAGAGATCGTTTAAGGGAGAGGGGTAAGTGGGTCAGTAACAAGGGGGTCCCGTGCAAGAAACCGGTAACCTCCGTATTATACAGAATACGCAACACGAAGTACAGTAAAAGTTGAGAAAGAGAACCACACTACAGAAGGGTGTGCCTTCGAGCGCTGTGGCCCTGTTATCGTATTTGTGTAATAATAACCAAAACCCGTTAGCATAGAGCTTTTCTCCCCTGTTCGCAAAATTCTCTTCGCAGGAGTTGTAGGGCCTAGCAGAAGGCCCTGAACCATTTATCACCAGCTCCAGATCCGAATGGTATTATGGAAAGATGGGGTTCCGAAATGAACAATTTTGCACAAAGATGGCTGTTGTCCACGAACTACAAGTGCGACGCTATGCATGCTATGATCGCTGGGTCAAACTGCGCCAGGACGACTGGTGCTCAACAGAATCTACGGGAATTCGTCGCTAAAGCGATGCAGATTTTGGAGCTATATTGTTGAACCCGTAATCCCTCGTTTGCAAGTAGCTCCCATGCGCACGTTAGATTATGTCATACTGCCTACCTTCGTTCGTTCAGCGCAAAATAGTTCGCTCGTCTAAAATTTGTTGAACCTACATATCCATCTCGTGCTGCGCATGAATTCAGATCGTCGCAAATTGTTCAGAAAGGCGCCCCATCTTCTAATAACATGTTCCCGTGCAGAAAATACCCTCGTTCGTACTCATTGCACATTTTGCAGCTACTTCCACAGATTGTTATAAGGAGGTTCGCGTATCCCTACAATAAAGCTATAGATCCAGAAGAACACATTGGTAAAGCCACTTTGCAATATGTTATGTAAGCAAACAAGAAAACTTTAGTAGCAATCAACATCTGTTCAGTACCTGACGTGCAAGCTTGCGATAGGCACTTTTGATCTCCTGTTTCGACGCAGATTTCGGAACTCCAAGCGTGCTGTAATAATCCGCAGCCATAGCAACACATTGCCGCATTCTTCTTCTGCTGATATTACGTTTGACAGCACCTTGATTATGTAATATATGAATCGACGAACCAGAAAAGAACGAGCCTTCAGTACCGAAAGTAAGATCACCACCTCGCCAGTTCAGCGCCCTCGGAATTCCTCCCTGCCAGTTATCTACTTTTGAGCTACTTCTAGTTATCTTCTGCACTCTGTAGACCAACAATCCCTCTTTTTCTCGTCCATCGCGACGAGCTCGTTCCATTCGCTTCCTTCGCGCATGACACGAATACCCGGTGTGATGCGGAGATGACATGGCAAAGACCCCATAATTGAAACACTTGGCAGACGTGCTAACATGAATATTGGAGTGATTGCATGACGAATTTGGTCTACAACTACAAGCAGTGCTCTGAGGGAAATGCACAAAATGCGCAGCAGGGATCGCCATGGCCATTTTAATAGAGCAATTCAAGCCCTCTTCCAATCCGCCAGCCCTCCACAATCCCCTCAGTTCCTTATCCTCGGCCTTTCTCTATTTTCCATTCCTAATTCTTCACCAGTTCACGTGAAAGAGTTCAATCCTTGTCCTCCTCTCGCAGTAAGTAGAGGGAAAAGACTCTTCTAGCTCAATATTTTCACGATTTGTGGCCCCTGAAGCGAACATAACGATGTAAGACGGATGGTCAACTAGGCAGCTTTCGTCTTGCTGAAGATTCATACAGAAATATAAGATTCTGCTTTCAAACCAAAAAGCGATGCACGAACCCTAACTAGACAAAGAATGCCAGTCAGGGTTCTCAACTCCCAAATCTCTGCTTCACCACCCTGAGCTGCAGCGGTAGTTCAGACACGCATACACATATACCTGTGGCAGAGCAGAGGAGCACCAGTGAAATGGATTGGACTCATTCCTCCTCCGCCATACATAGAGAAACCCTTTATCGATCCCACGTCACAGGCGACGCACAATGTAATCAAAACTCTCGAGCTGAGTTGGAGCTTGTTTGTTCCATGTACATTCGAGTCTCGATAAACAGCAAACAGTGCCCCATATATGCACAGTATTCTATACGTGAACAAGCACAATCCAAAGTTCGTCAAAATGTTCTTGTACGACCACGTGCGACGCTACTCAGTCTACTTTCGGAAGAGTATCAATGAAAATGGCGACCGCGTAGGATGCGTAGTGACATCCATGGTAAGTGAGATTCCCGTCATTTTCGGTCGTCCGATATCGGTTCGTAACTGTTTTGTCAGCCCGTCCAAGATCCAATTTCGGTCCCAATATAACAATGTTCTTCTAAGAATCGTTATCGTGTGCGTCTCGTCTGTCATAGAAACTTCAACCAAAGGTTCTATCTACCTTATCCGCTTACAGAAAGAACTTTAACTACTCTGCCTTCCAAATCGCCGGCTAAAGAAAGAAACCAACATATTTGATTGAAGCGCGTAGCATTTTATCTACAGATGGAATTTCTCTTCCATTGATAGTAGGAGAAATTTTCAAATTCAAAATTGTAAATTTTTCCATTTGTCTGTTTATTTACTTACTTAATTTTCTAGAAATGCAATGTGCAATCCATAGGAGAGCATTTACATTAGTTTATATTTCTTAGGATGCTCCACTTGTGTGTAGACAGTACTACTTGCATAGTTCAGATATCTTAGGTGCGATTGTGCAGATTTCTCATATAGACTCTGGTGGGGCTTAGCCCCATTTTACCTTTTTTTTCTCTCCCTTGTAAGGCTTGATGGGGTCTTCTGGTCTTTCGTTTTTTCTAAGTGGTCGCCTTCTTCCCTTTTATTTTCTAGAAATAGGAGAAAATCTCATATACACATAAACATCGCCACGCACATTTACTCTTGCAAATAAAATAAAATTATAATCTGAAAGTGTGGACTTGAGTGAAAAGTAAGGGAAAGATAATCAATTAACTTTTGGAATCTAGAAAAGACAAGCTAATATGAATTCCATACTTAGAGAATTAGGATATTTTCTGAACTATACTATTTAACTTTAACTATTTAACTTACATATGAATGGAATGGAAGAGTGTTAGGGTGAATATTATTGGGATTGAGTATGAGTCGCAAGGATGAGCATTAAACAAAGATAGGTATACAAAGAGTTGGAAAGATTAAAATATAAAAGTAGACCCCTACACCATTGAAGGTTGAATAAAGAATCAATCTCGCTCATCCTTTAGAAATCCTGAAGATAGCTCGATATTGACGAGCTCCCCAATAAGCATTAGCCTTCTCGTTTGCTTATAACAAATAAGGTAATGATAGATTGTAAACGGAAACTTGATTTAAAACTTCACTAACTGATTTTCTTGGACATTATATTCCTGACAAGTACATATCATGAAATAACTTATTGCAATGAACAGTTTACTTTATTGCAATCTATATTCTGGCTTGATAATTAATTTGATATAAATATAAGAATCAAAACTAATTTTATCTATTTTATATGAGGTTGATTACCTAATACTTGGAACCTTCTATCACCCAAAAATAAAGATTAGATTTATAAGCAGAAAGTAATTTGACTCAATGCAAATTTTGTGGGTCAAACTAGAACTATGACATTGATGGTTGTATATTAGTCTTTGATAATATATCTATGTAAAAGACCAAGCCTGAGAAGAGAAATAAGAGAATGGAAGCTCACATTGGAACACATGAATGTGATAAAACTCTGAATGCGTAACATGAGCTTCGGCTTTGGTATTTATAGGTAGCATACAAGGCACTTGAGAAGTTTTTCAAGAAATTTCCTTGAACCGTTTTCTTAGAATGCAAGTCAAGTTAACCAAGAAATTTCTCAAGAAATTTTCTTCTAGAAATTGCCTATTTGACATGCAAGCTAAGCTAGTTGGAAGCTTCTAGAAGTTTCCTGCTTGGGATACAAGTTAAACTAATCTGAAAGCTTCCAAAAAAGTGTCTTAGATATTTTTGGAATATTTTGGGTTAATTTGGCTTATTCTCTACTTCGTTAGCCTTACTAATTACATCGCTAAATTCCATATTGTTACAATCTAGATGTTTGAATTAATTTATATAATAATTTTAATGATAATTAAGTAAGAAGTATTTGTAAGTAATCATTTTAGTTAGTAAGGAGAAGGTATTGATGGTATATAAAGTGGTCTTGATGCATTCTCATTCAAAGATTTTGAATTCGGTTGGTGTTTAGATTTTCGTGTATATAGGTTAAGACCTTGAGGATATATAGGTTCTACTTGAGAGTATCGATATTATGGATATTGATTGTGGAGGAACCTCTAATTCTAGAGGATCTCTATGTGAGGTGAGTGAAGGATGTTCGGATGGTGTTTAGATTTTCGTATATATAGGTTAAGACCTTGAGGATATATAGGTTCTACTTAAGAGTATATCGATATTATGGATATTGATTGTGGAGGAACCTCTAATTCTGGAGGATCTCTATGTTGATATTGGTGAAATCTTGTTTTTTAGTTCTTATGCAAGGATTAAGGTGGTATCTTTGCAGTAACGTGGAAGTTCCACGAATTAGGAGTTGAGTATATTTTCTCTCTCTATTACTACTTCATGAAAAATAGAAGGACTTGTAGGTATATCTAGGGTACAAATCAATTTACATGTAAATAATTCACCTAGAAGCATGGTCATTCCATGACTAAAGTCATTATATGTTATTCTCTTCAATATATTTCATATATCAATTTCTTTTATATTCAAGAATAAGATCATTTTTATTATCTTAGAATGTATATATCAACTTTATAGATTCATGAATTAGATCATTAGATGCGGTTCATCCTTTCTAATTTTCCTATTTATTAGCAAAATATTTGTAATTTTCAAATAACCTTGGTATATACCGATAATCTGATGCTTTCTTAAAGGCAGTATATTAATAAGCGTTGTAATTTTGAATAGTATGAAATTCAAGGTGAGCCCACCCAACACAAACCTGAAGGTAACTCAAAATATGTGAAGTTACTTTTTTTTTATTTTTTATCTAAGACCAAACTGTGTAGGACATCCAATTAAAACACCAGTTGGTTCTTTTATGGTCTTCTCTCGGTCCAAGACCCAGATATTGTTTATAATTTTAAAGAATAAACTTTATCAATTTCTCCCTCTTTTCAGAAGAATTACCTCGTAAGAACTCCACTTTCAAGGATTGAGCTTTATCTCGCATGGACTATCACATCGAGTTTGATTTGGAAACAAACAAACTTCTTCACTTCGGTAACTGCAATTGTTTGCACCAAGGTATGATTTACTCCTCCATCTTATACACTTTATTTTGATAATTTATTTTGGTCATTTATATCATCTATATCAAAAGTAAATATTTAAATGTAATATGGTGGTCGGTGTCATTCGGTCATTCAATTTGCAGTTTAGGGTACAGACGGTGGACATCGTTTCTGGACTCAAGTTGTACGAATGATGACACTACTTTACAACCTTAAAAACCTGAAGTAGAATATGATTCACGGGTTCACAAAGGTTGTAGTGTTTGTGATTTGCAGTCATTGGATCACTCTAGGGTTCAGTAACAGTGGTATTGTTTGTAGCGAATAGTCAAATGTGGATGCACCACTGAAACATCGACTGTGGCACCTCAGTGCGTCGAAGATGTGACTTCTGCGTTGTAAGTTGGTTGTTGAAGTTAGAGCATCTGCATTGGAAAGAAGAGAGCCGCTCCAGCAGATGACTTGATTCTATTTTCCATTGAATACTCACTCCCGTATAGATTCTCCTCTCAGGACTTGTTCGACCGACATCGATTGGGTTGACGTAACAGTAACGTATGTAGCGCAACGTACTCATCACTTCATGGGACGAAGGAAAAGGACATGCCCTGCCCTCTTTGGACCTAGTCCGTGGCGTTTATCCTAAGATTGCGAGAGTTGGCAGTAAGATCCCTATGAAGTTCACTCCCGAAATCGTAATACTCTTGGTGGTGGAACTTGATATACTTTGATCAGTCCGATTCCTCTTTCTGTGCGAAATTTGGATTCTGAGGGAAACGTGGACCGTCGACCACACAGGGAGACAGCGACATAATCGCATGTACGCAGCCGAGTAGTGAGAAATATGGGATTAATTCGCAGCACATTGTCATTTTCCTTGGGAACTGTCTTTGGAGTGTACATAGCCCAAAACTACAGTGTTCCCAACATTCAGTCGCTGATCAACACCGGTCTTGTTATTGCGAAGCACATGGAGGAGCAGTATCGAAAACCAGGGTCTCGGAAAGGAGACGATGAATCGAGCTCCTAGTTACACATTTCCAAATTCGTAAGTGCTGTTACTTATGAGTTGAACAAGAGTAGGGTTTGCTATCTGTATTGCTTCAAGTTTCTCCGTCTTCTCGTCTTTTCAGATGCCCACAGTGATCTCTTAAAATAGCGGGTTGAATCTGGTCGTTATGTCGGGTTGTGGTGATTTGTGCTCAGAATCAAGGCAATCAAGAGACTATATCGCACAAAATGAAGTGAAAAGGTGAAGGACGCAGATGAAAATGGTTTGTTGGGATGGGCCAGTTGACGAATTTGCCGGTAATTGCACCCTCCACCTCCTCTTCCCATCCGATAATTATGTCGTTGTTCTATTCAACGTCCCCGCGATGATGTACAGTATTTTTTCCCCACTCTTTAGTTTCAGACTCCTTACTCGTAGTTACAGTCTTCCAGCCCTTCCGATTAAGCTCTTTGGTCAAATGTGTTCAACGAAGGCTTAGATGATTGGCACCTTATTCTAAATAGAGCCCAAGCTGTGGGACTTGTAAACGCCTACCGACGTTCCTGCGTTCCTGGCATCTATCAAAGAAACCAGTTTTGTTCTGTATCATTTCTGTTCATGGACAGTGAGTTGGCTTGCTTCTAGTGAATTTGCGATTATCTTATTCTCTTCGGTAAACATCAATATGGTGAAGATGGTTACGACTTCACCATCACTTGGAGGTGCTTTTTAAGATAACTCGCTCAGAGATTGGCTTACTACAAGTTCCTATCTGAAGAGTTTTGCTATCAATGTCGTTGCTGAACGTGTTAACTTCATTCACAGTTCACGGAAACTTTGAACTAGTTTAGAACAAGTTTCACAACGGCCCTTGAACTTCATGAATCGTTAGCAGGTTGGAGCAAAAGGACTGGTGCTGACCAGTATAAAAGAGAAGTTTGTGCTTACCTAAGGGTCAACACGTTATGGAACATAGATTGGTCCACCGCAACTTCGAGCACTGTCCACTGCTGTCTTAGGATGGAGCAAAAGGCTCCGTTAGTATAGTGCTGAGAAGACAAGCGAGTATTCTGGCCGGATCCTGACTCTAGTTAATCGTATGGAGAACCTGCTGAATTGGGCTTCATATGATACGAATGAGGGGTACTGGTGCTTGATTTTTAGTATGATTGTCTGTGCAGGATGCCATATTTCACGCATCCGTGCATTGCAATCTGTGTTTTTGCGACCAAAAGTATGTCGTAAATCAAGCATTCAAAGCAGCGGAGGACGTCCTGGGCCTGTAAGCGCACTCGTGGGAAAGTTTTACGTACACCTGTTTTCCTTTCAGTTAGCTACCCGTTTTAATCAGTATCTCGTACTAACACAACATACCAGATAGTGATGATGGCTTGAAACCTCAAGCAGGCAGCGACAAAGACAATTGCTCTAGCACTTTCATCTGATGAGTTTTATGAGTCTCAGGAATTACTCTTAAAATTAGTTCACAGAACGAGAGGTTGGCCGCAATGGACGATTGTTGAGAAGTGGACTAGGGAAGTCTTCTCAGATCTCTAGTCAGAACTCAAGATCGGAGTTGCATTACATATCATGAACCTTGTCTGTGGGTCAAGCACTTGATAGCTTTTTATGCAGTAAATTTAGAAGACTTGATGGATGACTCAAAAGTAAACATAAGTAATACGAGTAAATTACAAAGAGCTAGAACTTATAATTAGCAGTTACAAAAAGTCGGCCAACGTTGGGTAATGTGGTGTACTCTGATGATAAACCGCGCTAATCATAGCAGCTTCTAAGAATGAAAACGAAGTAGTTGGAGAAGTTTATGGAAAATTGAAAGTACCAAAAGTTGAATAAAACATAAATATTAAAGTGTGTTTACATAAGAAGTAAAACAAACATGAACAACAAAGGTCCTACACTGAAATTCAAGATTCCTGAATGACTCAAATTAGATATTAGCCATACTTGTTTGTAAGAAGTTTCATCTTTGGACTTCTACGGAGTTATTTTTTGAAACTCTATGAGATAGAAAGTGATAAGATTCCAAACTTTAATTGGAAACTAAATATATTTATTCGGAAATTTTAGTATTTCCACCTCATTCTGTATCATCCCTATCAAATAAAACGTTCTTTATAGAGATCAGACCACCCCATTAGCTACATATACATCTCACTTTTAAATTGAATTTATAGATACTAGCCAAAAACCTAACATAAATGTGAGTTTGCTCTATGAGGCATAATACTTTAACTGTTTTCATAACAAACTCATGACCCCACCCGTAGATTCGGGTGTAGGAATGCACTTAAGACTTGTACCATTTTCGGATCCGTTTTTGAGGGAGTTCTAGGACGAATTTTCAAAATTTTTAACAAAAAATCCTTAGCCTTTTATTATATAAGATAATTTGAAATCATGTACACGTGTAAGTTTGACAAATAAGATTTCAGAAACAAATAAAATATTTCTATGGCAAAACTACTAATTAGTGATCCCTTCATTGTAATATCATTTAAAAATTAAAATGCTTTTACATACTGCTTCTGAAAAAACTAAATTATTGTTCATTATTGTAATATGTCTAAATTCTTTTTCTGTTTGAGAACATTATTAAGTAGATGAAGTAAGGATGTTTTACAATGAATTGCTTTCCAAATAAAGGAATGAAGATAATTCAACTCATGATGAAAATATGCACAAAATTCTGATAGAATTGACACCCTACTGTTGAGTTATATAAAAGGGAAATGACTTTCTAATGAAAAATCTAAGTAAGGTGATTTTCATGGAAGATAATGTGAAAAAAAAAAAAAAACGAAGAGCCTAATAATCTTACCAAATATATTATTAAGGAGCAGGATGAAATTATGAATACTAATATATATATGAATAAAATGAAACCTTTATATCCAAATGGGTGTTGTACATTAGATATATCTCAATTCATTTGTTAAAACCTCATCATTGTTGAACTGGTGTGCAATTGACCAAGCTATATGGTGGACAAAGCCTTCATTCAAAGATCATTGGAATATAACTCTCCCTGTTAAAGATCACTAAAATAATAATCATATAATAACAGGAAGAAGACCAACTCCGACATATTGGAGAAAAGTGCCGATGGTGAGCAAATCTTATATGAGAGCATGTATTACGTAAATGAGTAACATGAGCAAAGTACTATGATCAAAGATTCAAAGGCATATTCCCTTGATTCTAGATTGAATCCCTCTAATAGTACAAAGGCAGATGATGAAGCAAACCTTAAACTTTGAGGGCTGAGCTCTTGAATTTTGAGAACTTGTCAGATAAGTGCTTCCTCAGTTTCAACAGATAGATTTCTTCCATTCTTCTTTGTTATCCTATAGGGTCCCTTTTCATTCACATAAACATTCATGTTACATATTCAAGATTCAAGGAGCAACTATATTTTTTGAATAAATGCATTTGAATAATGATTGGTGGCCGACTAGAACCTACTTACCGTTCTCCTCTCAAATAAAATAAACAAAAACCAAACACCATTCTAATGATAGAAATTCTAGGAAGTGATTTATTTTCACTCAAGCACAAGAGAAGGAATTTGATAGTGAAATCTGAATCTTCAACTTTAAAATTGAATGTTTAAATCTCTAGATCTATCAATGTCATGCCTGATTGGAGATTTAAAAGAATCCTACAAAGATCTAACCATACTTATCATTTTCTAATACTTGAAATTGATAAGGACATACTTGATAGTGCAAATCGGTCTTCAATGTCTGGTCAAATGAACAAGCTTATTATATTACCGGACTCTGTAGAGGTAGATACTCCATTCACATTCATCACCTTCCCCCATTCTCACCACTTGCATAGAATGTGTAAATCGACGAGTTCAATCAGGTTTTTTTAATTGAAGATAGAGATAAAAGGAAAAGAAATAGAATGCTGTCTAGTGATGTGTTTGTCATTTTGATACGCTTATCTGAACATCTTTTCATGATTTGCAAGAGATGTGGTTGTTAACAGTGTCAACTTGAAAGAACCTAATTCTATTTTCATTAATGTGAAGAGCCATCATATATTAATTTCTCTTGTCAAGATTTGCAAGCACGACAGTAGACTTTTCTCAATCATAATTTCACATCTAAAATCTTCTCGTCAATTATCTCGTAAACTCGCATCGAATATCTTCTTAAGTTGACATTATAGATCTAAAATTGTAAAGATAAAGGTTATGCAATTTGTAGAAACAAATTCAGATAATGTAACCCACTATAGCTCGCTACACATCATGATATCCCCTAGAAATATATTTAATGGTAACTAAGTTTTTACTATAATCATTTGCTTGAGCAAGTGTTCCCATTCTCCATAAGAACATCACATGAAGAGTTAGCAAGGCAGTATGTAAACTAAATACCATCTAAAGGAGCAGGTCATGGTAAAGATATAGAATCAATCATGCGAAGTTTTCAACACTCCTTAAGAGCAAAAGAAATTCTGAAGTATGATCTCATCTCATTGGACAACTTTACTCACTGAAGGATGTTTTATGGAGCAAGAGAAACATTGTGATTTAGCTGATTTGGTAATCTTCATCGACACTGCTATTCCAGTGACTCGTCAACATACAGTTTTCTTAGAATACGAAATTTGGTCCGCCAAGATAGTGGGCCCGGTACATATAATAATGCTTAATCTTCGCTTGGTGTGTACATAGAGCTAAAGGACCGTGATGACTCGAAATCAAATTCCGTGGAAAATATGTGTCGAATACTCAATAAGCTCGGAAGAACGGCAGAAATCTGGACGACTGGATAGAAAATGATACAATTCCAGAACTTGATCATCTTCAGAGCATGTATGGCCAGTTGATCATCTAAAGCACCTGTGGTTTCTGAAAGACATGACCTTCATGCTCAAGTCTAAACTTATTTAAATGATCCAGAACAATCTACGGACCCTGCGCAATTGGGTCCTCTTATGCAATCGATGAATACGGTAAAGCACGATCACCAGAAGCTTAGCGTCTTGCTGCATAGCATATGTTCATCATCGAGGAACTTGCTTCCGTCCTAGAAAATATCTAGCACCATTACCATCAAGCAGCTGACAATGGCGAGACTCGACAAACTGAATGTGTCGAAAACTTTTCCGAAATTTAATAGACGGAACATTCACCTGGACTATCCCAACTACTGATGACCAGGCTGATGTCCTTTTGCCCCATCCTTCACTTCAGTAGCTTGTCGTTCTCTCTCCTTGTTAATGGCGTTGATTCGTGAGTACTGCAATGCATGCGTAGTCACTCAATTACACTGAAGGGTATTGAAGCCTGCCAATACTAACCGTAAACTAATCAAGCTGAAAATCCTCGATGCGATTTACGGCTTAGACATTGAACCAGAATTTCACTGCTGCCTACGACCACTCCAACTAAACCTCTAAATTACACTCCGACCATTCATGGAGCCAAAAGACAGAAACCCTAAAGTACTCCAGCTGGAAATCCTCGTTGCGATTCACAGCTTAGGCACTGAGCCAAGTTCCTAACGCTGTCCACGAAATTAACCCTAAGAAATCAACCGGAACATGCGATTGCAAAGTTCATGGTCCATGGAGAGAAATATTGAAGAAAGAACATCGATCCACGATTCATACCTCTTTACGATGGTGCAAGCACTCGAAATAGTCATCTCTCAGTGCTGCACAATCAGCGGGAACCGCACATCGCGACATACATTCACTGAAGTCCATCCAGGTGTCGTAGCACCTGCCCTTTCCACCATGAATTCCGAAACCGGACGCCATCGTTCCTCCTTCTCTGTCTTCCCCCTCCCAATTCTGCACAATTCCTAGCGAAAGTGGATCTAAAGTCCCACTTCTGCAATATTTTACGAGAAACTGGATCTAAGCTTTCATGACAGAACAAGAGCGAGTACTGTACCCCCACCGCAAAGCTGTGTACAGTTTTCTGCCAGAAATACTACACGTCCGTTCCGGAGGTTTCGCCATTTTCAGGTTTCCGGCCGGCCCACTTCCTCTATTCTGTTCTCCATATATCATATGAGAATATCATATATTTTTTGGAAAATGCGACAGCGTAGAAAATAGCAAGACCCCATCAAGCCGCGCGCACAAGGGAGAGACACAAAAAAAAGAAAAAAAAAGAAAGCAAAATGGGGTTAAATCCCAATAGAGTTTATATGAAAAATTTGACTTATTGCGCTAAGATATCCTAGCTTTGCAAGTTAGTATGGTCTACACACAATTAGAACTTCCGCATATATATCATTTAATGTGATTGTTCTGCTCTGGATTGTAAAATAATGAACACAAGCAGTCTAAAATATCATATATACAGACCTTTACATTCAATTTCATATTCTATATGTATCTTTCCATTCAACTTACATTTCTAGTCATATGAAAAAGTCAAATGAAAGACTATGATCTTAGCTATTAATAATGGACGCGAGTATATTGCACATGACTTCTTAAGAAATAAATAATTTTATCGGTGACTTATTGTGCGTTAACTTACTTTAAGGAATTATCCAATTAATATCAATATTATGAGAGATATAATTAGATTAACGTTATGCTAAAAAAGCTAAGAGAGGAATCAAAGTGATCACACCAATAAGTACACAAAGCCAAATTCTCATATTCATAATAACGTTATGCTAAAAAAGCTAAGAGAGGAATCAAAGTGATCACACCAATAAGTGCACAAAGCCAAATTTTCATATTCATAATAACGTTATGCTAAAAAAGCTAAGAGAGGAATCAGAGTGATCACACCAATAAGTGCACAAAGCCAAATTTTGATATTCATAATAACATGCTTAATCACACCACAACTAACACAAGATGCATTATGGTCTTTTTAATAGTATTATCAATGAAAATTTAATGGTATAACTTGACTGCAGCAAAAAAGATAAAAGTTACGCTTTCATGCTCTTGTCTCATTTAACGTTGTTGAAAGGCAATCATAGGAAGTTAAGTATTAAAAAAAGCCTTGCTTCCAAGCACTTTGATGGCCTCAAAATTCCCCAAGAATCCCAAACCCATCGAGCGAGGACATTGGTTTGACACAATACTTTGCCACAGTGCATTTCCCTTTTCGAACTGAATAGAACTAATAGGGTACCCATGCCATGGATAGAGAAATGACTAGAGTACTTCAAAATCTAGGATAACGTGAAAAGCGAGTTACTTGAGTAAGATTGTTAAAATTTCCACTAATACTTGCTAATCATTTATCAATTCACCAGATTCATAAGTGTTTGTGGTGATGAGGATTTTGAACTCTTTTTCTTTTTTTTTAGGTTTAGTGGAAATTGTCCGGAAGAGGTGATATTTTACCTCATTGAAATAAAAGGCGACCACATAGGAAAAACGAAGGATGGGAAGACCCCATCAAGCCGTACAAGGGAGAGACAAAAAAGGTAACATTGGGCTAAGCCCCAATAGAGTATGTATGAGAAATCTGCCCTACCGCACCTAAGATATCCAAGCTATGCAAGTCGTACGGTCTACACACAACTGGAGCATCCGAAGAAACATCACCTAATGTGATTGCTCTCCTCTCGATTGCACTAGCCACTGCCCTCTGTAGAGCAATGGACACACGCTGTCTAAAATATGCTACAAAGTATGAGAGTGAGAGTGGTACACCTTGATGCCTAATATGATAAGCTCTCGCGCACTCCTTGACAAATGTGTCAAATGCCGTGTCCATCACTCCATATAACTCCAAGGTTAGAGGAACAAAGAGGTGACCTTGCTGCATGCCCCTATACTTGGGAGACCTTGCGACCTGCTGCTGCACTTGCCGCCCATCCAGGGGGATGGGTAATCACTTCCTCCAAAACTGTATCCAGCGTAGGGTCCGTGACCACGACATCCACTATAGTCACCTGATCATCTCGGACCAAGTATAAGTATGCCCTGACACGTGTTGTCTGCAAAGCATACGAACGCTCCATCCAAGCCAAGTATCCACTCTCTCGTGCCATAACAAACACTATGTCTCTAATGGCATCATGGGTAGCTATCCTCTGTCCTCCAAAAGGACACCGTGTCATGTGGACCGCCGCTGCATCTAGTGTAGAACCACACTCACAAGTGAGTAGTGAAGATGCAGATGAGTGGACCAAACCTAGGCAAAACCTCATTGCTGTAGAGAAAGTAGCCGGTGCGAGTCGGAAAGCCCTAATGTACAGTCGAGCTAGGATCCACGAGCCTGCACCCTTGCCGGAGCAAGAGCGTAGACGTGCTCTAGTAGCCTGAGGAATGGATGAGTCAACTAAGAAAGAATGTAGCGTATGCTCACACTGTCGCTCCATCAAGGAAGACTGTAAACCTCTAGTCCAATCTGACAATAGTGAAGAAAACGGTGGAAAACCCTCTCATGCTCGTGGGGATAGACTATCTCTCATCTGCCGCAATAACACCTAGAGAGAAAAGGATCCTTCCTCCACTTCTGTCACATAAGTCTCCAAAACCGGCCTATCAGCAACTACAAAATGAGAGGAAAGTAGGGGTGCCGAGAGAGCCCAACTACCCAAAAATGCTATAGGTGCCATCTCCTCCATAGAAAGCAAGCCAACCCCACCACATGAGATTGGCAGAGCTGTCTGTCTATGTGCCAAATCCCCTATCATATACTCAAAGTCCTTGGTCCAATAATATCACCAAAGACTTCTATAATCCTCCTATCAAATGCTCTTAGATGTGATAGGAAGGACGGTGAGGGAGGAACTGTATGGATGAGGTAGGATGGTCGACAAGCAATACTGGAAGAGAGTATACCAAATGCCACATGCGGATCTCCTAGTAATGGAAGGTCATCCACATGGAGAACATCCTCTGCAAGGGCAACATCCAAGAAGTGTGTGACAAAATCCTCCGATCCTACTGGCACTCCAAGAACACAAAGTCCATCTGTGGATGTGATACACCCTTTGGAAGCTCAAGGTGGGGAGGGATACCTAAAGGGGACCATGCCCTACACTTTGACACCTTGACTCTCAAGCCTACTAGATGTAGCTCAGTAGTCAAATAGTCAAAGGCCTGCCTAATCTGATCTACAAGGCCTACGATGTGTGTATCATCTACCAAGGAGGGAAATACACAACATGGCATGGCCAAAGTAGTAGATAGGAGAGCTTTAAAGTGAGCCATGGAAAATAAGGCCCTCCCCCAAAGGATCTCTTTGACGGTGTACCAACAGCTGACTCCAAGACGGTGACTCTCTCCTATGAACCACCATGCTGGTAGTAAAGGGAAGCAGGAGAGCCATAAAAAGACCGCACAAAAGGAATGAGACTCGCCAAGGATCCACCAGCCTCCCTAAGCTCTTTAAAGATGGATGCACATGAGATGCTATTAAAAGCATTCTCAACATCCACCTGTAGGAGGACCCACTCCGGATGGATATCTAGGAGTGCTCTAATGCCTAGAGATATAGCCTCACATCCTCCAGGTGTAGCTACTCCCAACTAATGTGGACTAAGGTGATGTTGAAAGTGAGAATGATGTTGAAGGACAATGGTACGACTGACCAAATGCAAAAAGATCTCTCCAATAGCAATCGGTCTAATGCCTCCCGTGTCTTTCTCCATTGCGAGAAGTAGACTAGCACCTAACACCCAACTAACAGACATATGAATGTCTCCTCTTGCTATTGCTATAGCCACCTGAAACAACTCGGTTAAACCACTAGAAGGATCATCTACTTGGAAGCAATCTCTAAGGTGCTCATAAACCATCCCTGACAAGCCTCCAGAGGAAAGGTGAGGGGCAGTGCACAATGCTTGTGCAAATAGCGACCTATCAAGACATAAAGGCTACTCAGGCTGATAATCTTAGACCTCTAGTGGTAGTCCCTCTACTGCTATAGGATGCAATGAGCATAGAGAAGAGATGGTCTCATCAATAGGACTCGCTATAGACAAAGGGTGTAGTGCTCGTGTTGCTCTACTAAACTCTCCTGCCTGACCCAATGTCCTACATCATCGTAATTGAGTGGAATTTGTGGTATCCTGTGGCGATGCCTGTCTCCTAAATCATGTAGCCCTAACAGAACCCTCCTGAAGGGCTGCCCAATCCCCCACTCGGAATTGATGAAATCTAGCCGCCACCTCTCTATGCCCCGCACGTCCCCCTCTAGCATAACAAAGACACCATCAAGGAAGTAGGAGGAGTAGGAACCATGCTAACTCGTCCAAGGGATCACGTGCCAAACGATCCAATGGTAGGCAAAAAGCCTGTCTAGCCTTATCATGGAGTGTGCGGGGTAGCTTATGGAATAGACGTGGACATGGAAAACTAGTCTCAAATAACCCCAAAATATAACACGCTTGAGAAGCTAACCACTCCCACGACTCGATCGGTATCCTTGGAACAATCAATGAAGGTATAGAAGAAGCGTACGCAATCTCAAGTGTCACTGCTGTCGATGTGGTTGCTCGTCTCACGTGGGCATTCCAAGTGGTCCAATCATAGTCCTTGTGCATCCTTCCCACATGGGTCTTTACCCCTTGCAAGGTAAAGCGTCAGTGACACACCGGGCATGGTGTATCCCGACCCGCTCTAGGCGACCCCACATAGGAAGGTGTAGCCATGGCTAGCACAAGAATAGTGATAGTAACACATGCTGCTCCTCTCCATATCTCCCCATATCTGCAAAACCACAACCCCTCACATCACAACTCACATAAGAAAACAATCTCTCCAAACCCTAAAATCTATAAGCTCTCATAACTTTCAATTTCCATCTCCAAAATTTTGAAACTAAATTCCCATGGAACTTAATCATGAAAACCAAGTGTCACACCATTTGTAGTGCCGCATCTAGATGCTCAGACACTAGAGTTCCAATGAAAGTAGTTAGAGTTATTTCAGCAGTTTCTTAGAGACTACTTTCCGACAATCAGATTTGGTGTTCGGAGTATTGACTTCACGATGGAGCCCACCGTCACTTTGCACCATTTGCACCGTTGAGTGTGCCGTCAAGGTGACCGTTAGGGTTTCAGAGCTAGCTCGAGTCTAGGGGGTATAGTTTTGAAGTGAGCTCCAAAGAGCTCACTTCTTTGATATTGAGCCTTTGAGTTCCTGGCTATGGTGGACAGAGGCCGGCGAGCGTCACTTGGATTCTCTATGCTTGAGTGGGTGTGGCTTGATTGTAATCAGTGCCTAGTTGTTGGCAGTTTATAGAGTGACAGATCAAGTACTGATCTGAGTTGAGTTGAGTTGAGAGTGGTAAACAATCTGATTATATTAGAGAAGTGAAGTCAGGGGGAAATCGGGTGCAAGAACTTTGAGTGTTGGTGGTATTTCCAAGCTCGGTGGATCGTTGGTAGCTCGATTCAAGTTTAGTGTTTCCCTAGGGTGCAAAAGCTCAATCGATTGATGCAGATTTGGCAGTAAGGCAGACGGTGTGCAGAAGCGCTGGCTAAAATTTTGAGCAAAGAAGGAGCAAATTTCAAGCAGTGGTTGTGATTTTGAGCTCAAGAGGTGAAGGTAGGACCAATTTGCTGCGAGTTGGGCTCAGAAAGTCAAATTGAAGGTGGAGTTGGGAAGCTATTCTCATGAATTTGTGATTTGGAAAAACCCGTGTTGTCAATTTGGCTCGAGTGGAAAGTTAGCAAGGGATTTGGCGAACAATCAACTTTAGGGTTTACGTCAAATTTTACGTCTGATTTTGGTTGGGATTTACGTCAGATTTTGGCCAGATTTGGAGGAGTTTTTGCTGTTTGGCCAGATTTGGAGGAGGTTTGCTAGTTTGGAGGACTTTCATAGATTTGGAGAAGTATCGCCAATTTTGGAGGAGGTTCGAAGTGGCAGACGGTGTGCGGAAGCGCTGGCCAAATTTTGAGCAAAGAAGAAGCAAATTTTGAGTAGTGGTTGTGATTTTGAGATCAGGAAGTGAAGGCAGGACCAACTTGCTATGAGTTGGGCTCAAAAAGTCAAATTGAAGGTGGAGTTGGGAAGCTATTCTCATGAATTTGTGATTTGGAAAAACCCGTGTTGTCAATTTGGCTCAAGTGGAAAGTTAGCGAGGGATTTGGCGGACAACCAACTTTAGGGTTTACATCAAATTTTACGTCAGATTTTGGTTGGGATTTACATCAAATTTTGGCCAGATTTTGAGGAGTTTTTGCTATTTGGCCAGATTTGGCAGAGTTTCGCTAGTTTGGAGGACTTTTGCAGATTTGGAGAAGTTTCGCTTATTTTGGAGGAGGTTCGAAGTGGCAACAAGAAAGGCTTCATTTGAATTTTGGCATTTTGAGGCTTTGAGGCATAGGGCTGTGGGCTATGAAGGCCTAGAAGGGCCAACAAGCCAACTTGCTGGTGTGAGTCTAGCTAGTTTAGAGTAGATCTTGGTCATTGGTTGACAAAATCTATCTTTCTTGCTAGATTGTGCGCGATAGGGTTTGACCCCTAGATCTCTTGTTCCTAGACTGGTGCTCTAGCCACCTGGTCCACCTTCATTTGTTGTCATAGTGACTGTGCCACTGTTATCTATACACATGTAGCTTTGGCTAGGAGAGGCAATTTGATCCCATTCTTGATGATCATGGTAGCTTAGGACTTAGATACAAACTTCTCTTATGTCAAATGCCAAATGGTGGCAGAGTCAGTCCCGTGTTATGTTATGAGATGGATGGTTTTTGTTTAGATTTCTTGTGATTGGATCCCCTCCATTTTCTGCTTCCTGTTTGTGTACCACGTGTGTGTGAGGTGCATTGACTTTTGAACATTGGTGCTTTGGTGTGCTCTTGGTGGTGAGGCTAGAGTGATGACCAGTCAGACTACCTTTGTTTCTCTCCGGTGAGGCAGGAAGTGATGACATGCATACTGTGAAAGTGCGTGTTATGATGGCAGGTTATAGGTTGCCTTTTCCCATAGTGTAGTTATATCGGTTAGAGTTACATTAGTGGGTGGTGCTTAGTTGGTATTGGCACTTAGTGGTGTTGGCACATGGTGGTGTTGGCACTTGGTGGGAGCACTTGCGGTTGCAGTTGGTCGTTTGGGTTTGCTATTGTGGTTACTTTGTCACGACGGAGTTCTTTGGAGATTCCAAAGGAGTAGCCCTGCAATACGCAGTGGGTTTACTTGGAGTGGTGCTCGGTATCAGCCTGTATCTCAAGTCCCAATGAGGGAGGAGATTGACTCTGAGTTGGAGTTTGACACAGGAGCTGATTCATTTGAGAGTGCACTTGGTGTGTCCGCACCGTTGTTGTGGGACATGGATGAGATTTATGGGGCCTCCAAAGGCCCTAGGCGTTACTCTGGTACAGTGGGTACCACTGAGTTGGATGACTTCATTCAGGAGTTTGATAGTTGGTGTGATCTGCAGCAAATGCAGAACCCGACTTTGTTCACACCCTTCATGGCATGGAAGGGGTTGTTTTAGCATCTAGAGGGTCCGCTTATGGATGACTACCAGGAGTTTAGGAGAGCTCATTTGGAGGAGATCAAGTTATGGAGACAGTATTGGTCTTCGAACTATGTCTCTATCACTTCAGGCTCGGTGGCTAGGAGTAGATCGGTTGTACCTACGAGTTCTAGCTCGAGTAGTGTGGGTGGAGCTAGTGGAGGTGCACTAGTTGGAGATAGTGCTACTACGAGTGGAGGTACCGTTGTAGGAGGTGGTGTGGTACTGGGGTTTTAACCCCATAGTGGAGTTCTTCTTGTGTTTGAGGCAGAACTACCAGGGAGTGCGGACTGACAAGCTGAGGAGCTTGCAAGAGTTCCAGCGGAAGGCTAGAGAGAGCCTACGCGAGGCATACACTCGCATGAGGCGGCTGATCAATTTCACTTAGGGAGTTACTGAGGCCCATGCAGTCCAGTTTTGGTATGGGATACTGGATAGGGAGTTACGACGTAGAGTTTGTGATGCTACGTTGTTGCAGGCTACTTCACCCACTTTTGCGATAGTCTTTGGTTTGGCTGAGCGTATTGAGCTCAACATGGTGGAGGAGAGAGTGGTGACATTTGGATTTGGTAGGGAGACCTTATCCACGGCTGTGACTTCTTCTAGAGTGCAGCAAAGTGCACCACGCCCAATTGGTTTTTGAGGATAGGGTGGATAGCTTAGATCCTATGGAGCGAGTAGAGGGCCTAGTGGAGTTAGACCCTTACCCTCATTTTTGGGTCAGCAGCAGCCAGTGAGTGGTAGTGTTGCTTGTTGGACTTGTGGTGGACCTCACCATCGGAGAGAGTGTACTCAAGGCAATGGACCTGATACCTCGGGTGCATCACAGCCAGCACAAAGGCATTGTGAGCATTGCCACAGATTTGGTCACACTAGTGACCGGTGTTTTGACCTACACCTGGAGTTACGGAGTGGTAGGGCTGCTATGGAAGGTAGTAGAGGAGCTCCAGTTCATGGAGGATGAGGTGGTAGAGGTGGTGGTAGAGGATCTACACCTAGTAGGGGTGCAGTACCTGCCCTTACTTTTGACACAACTATGGCTACTCGGATTGAGCAGTTGGAGCAGAGATTGGCTAGTATGGCTATTGCTCAAAGGAGATCAGATTCGGGTGTTGAGGCTTCTACCTCATATGTTGATGATAGAGATGCTTTGGACTTCATGTGCGGAGCAGTATAGGTGGATGCATCTGCAGCAATGACTAGGAGTGCAGTATGTGCTCCAGAGCCTAGAGAAGCATCAGTGGAGTTGGACCCACAGAGAGGAGAGGTTGGGAGACAGGTCAAACTTCCCCAATCTTTCACACTATCTGAGGCATTACAGACAACATCCATGGTTCTTAGACGTCCCAATGCAGGTGTGGTAGGTGGTGATGGAGTGCATGATGGACTACTTGCTAGTCAACCACCTGCTACTACACAGACTGAGTCTAGCATGATGTTGGGGGCGGCTCAGCTGATTATGCGGCGTCCTTTGTTTTCAGCCAATGACATGTTTACATTGGGAGTTGACCCAGCCCCAATGTTCCGATTGGCTGCTATGTTGTGTGAGAGTACGGATGGTGCAGTTCCTACTACTAGAGCAGAGGTGGTTGATAGTAGAGTTGACTTGGTTGAGGAGCATGGGATCCATTTAGCAACTAGTGGTTTATGGCAGGCAGCAACGACTAGATTGGAGGAGTTGCCAACTAGACTGGCATTTGAGAGAGTGCGGTTCACACCTGGGGTTGTCCTATTGGATAACCAGAGGGGGATTTTCCGTTTAGTGGGACCTTTAGGGAAGGTCTATACACCACAAAGAGTCTTGTTAGACTCTAGTGCGCAACCCCTTATGTTGGGGAAGGCGATAGTGGTTGGTCTGGAGTTACGAAAGACCGATGTGGAGAGGTGTCTATTTCAGATCCAGATATCTCTAGGTGGTGGTTTGACACAGTACATCACACGTGGAGAGCTTGTTGTCCAGGTTTAGCCTAGTCATCCAATTGATAGCTTGGTGGTGAGAGCTCAGGCTATTGCGACGATAGCTGAGTCATAAGATGTGCTAGTTGGGGAAGTAGTGTTATACCCCATGGGTTTTAGCATTGACTATTGGGAGGAGACAACCTCTTATAGACCTGGTTGGCAGTTTGGTGAGGGACGGGTATGTTGCCTACTAGTACGCTTCAGTAGTGGCAGTCTTGGCTCACTACAGTCCGGGACCATGGCAACATCAGTTTTAGCTTTCAATGGTGCAGTTACTTGGCTTGGTGACTTGTTGGAGGGGAACGCCCATGCAGAAGATACTCCAGTACCAGAGGAGATCACTCAGCTTTGGAGTACAAGTGGGATTGTTCCATCCACCTTGGATGTTCCATTGTGGAGTTCAGAGGAGGCATTGCAGTAGCATGCAGATCAGTTGGTGCAGTAGGCTTGGAGTGGAGCCTTCGTACCATCAGGAGATAAGTGTGAGGATGAGCCTCCAGAGGCGATTGCTTTGACACCTTTGGATACCACACTCATTGCTTGGCAATATGCAGTAGAGGGGATATGCATATTGGAGTTGCTGGGTGGGATTAGCACCGGACTAGCTGCGGTGTTACAGGCGAGTATACAAGTACAGAGGTACTTGTATGTAGAGATAGACGAGATTGCTAGGCGAGTCTCTCTACATCATGTGGCACACTTGGCCTATCGGTATTCGGAGTTATTACCGATGTCAGCAGTTAGAAGTTACCAGAAGGCCCTACCAGGAGACATTTCCTTACTAGGGGCGCATGACCTAGAGAGACATAGGCCTATTCACTTGGTGATTTCTGGATGGCCATGTCAGGGACATACACGTGCTGGTAGAGGATTGGGTCTTCAAGATCCTCGTTTTGGTGTGTTTTGGGAGATGTTACGGATGCTACGACATCTCCAAGTTCATCAGTTTGTTTCTCCAGCTTACCTTTTGGAGAACATTCCTTTGATGGGTGATTCTTGCACCAGAATGGTGGCAAGTACACATCAGGTCCATTCTTGGATGGGACCTACTATATTGTTAGATGCAGCCAGAGTGGGATCACGGGCTCATCGTCTTCGTCTTTGGTGGATGAACCTCTTACCTAGAGAGGTACTACAGCGTGCTTATGATGGGATTCAATGATTGGACCACATTCTTGTTGATGATATCTTGGATGTTGGACGTCAGTCTCAAACAGTGGTAGTGGTTGATAGGTCACCTATGGCAGTGGTGAACCTAGTTGGACAGCCTAGAGCCATATTTCCCACACTCATGAGTTTCCCAGGCTCTCATGCTTTTTGAGACGGAGGACCTGGACTTGTTTGGAACTCACAGTTACAGCAATTGGTAGAACCCAATGCTGATGAGAGAGAGCGGGCAATGGGATTTTGCACTGGTATTACTGCTGTTCTAGCAGTGTCAGAGGCATCCAGGCGTCAGGTGTTAGGTCAGGCTATGGATCTAAACAGTTTGACTTGGATTATGAGCCTTGGCTTGGCAGAGCAGCATAGGATGCGCTTGATAGGCATCACCACTTAGACACTTGTGAGCCTTATGCCTATCAAGACGATTCAGGCACATGTTGGGGGCGATGGACCGAGTGGACATGGTATTCTTGGGACACATCCAGTAGCTACTAGGGAGAGTGGTCTACTTGGAGTCCATCCAGGTGAGCGTGGGCTACTTGGATTACATCCTTGGTCCACATGGGATGCAGCTAGAGGACATGTGGAGCTTGCAGCCAGAGTGGAGAGAGTTTTTCACACAGAGGTTGGGACCTCTAGTGGTCGAGAGCATGACACTATTGCTCCCAAGGGCCCAGTGTAGCAGCCAATCAATACGTCTTCCACTCCTACTACAGTTACAAAGGATACTTGGGAGCTAGATCTTGGACCCAAGCTTACTAGAGAGGAAAGACCAAGGGTCTGGAGGTTCTTGAGGAGTCGCACGAGTTGTTTTGCCTTCAATATGAAGGATTTGGGTGCTCTAAAGGGACATGGTATACGGATTGAGCTGACTAGCGACACACCAGTTTTATGACATCCTTATCGATATAGTGAGATGGAGAGGACATTGATTCAGAGCCGGAGTAGTGACCTTTTTGAGGCTGGTTTGGTGGAGATTTCACATGGAGAGTATGCATTAGCAACAGTGATGCCAACCAAGAAGGATATGCATGGCAACTACACAGATAGGCGGATGTGTGGAGATTACGGTCCTATCAACCGACAGACCAGGGCTGATTGGTATGCCATGCCTACACCAAAGGAGATTTTTGATGCGATTAGGCATGCAAAGATCTTCAGTACTTTGGATCGTTGAGTGGGATATCACCAGTTGCCGATCAGGGAGGAGGATAAGTCCAAGACAACATTTTGGGCTATTTATCCTCACAGCAAGGATGTGTGATATCAGTGGGGATTCTTACTATTTGGGTTAAAGAACGCTCTTGCTGAGTTCTAGAGGGTCATGGATAAGATCCTAGCTGGATTGGATTTTGCTCGGTGCTATATTGATGACATTTTAGTTTATAGCACTAATATGGAGGAGCATGAGAGACAGTTGTTGGAGGTGTTTGAGAGGTTGAGATCTCATGGACTCAAATTACATCCTGGGAAGTGTAGGTTCTTCCACAAGCAGGTTGAGTATTTGGATCACACTATCTACCCCGGAGGACTTGGTGTTCAACAGACCAAGGTGGAGGCTATTGTACGTATTCCTCGACCTACGGATGTGAGCAGAATGCGAGCATTCCTTGGGTTGGTGAAATTTTATCGCCGCTATGTTATAGGATTTAGTGCCATTGCCAAGGCCTTGACGAAGCTGACCAAGCTTACATAGGAGTGGTGTTGGGGAGATGAGCAGGAGAGAGCTTTTGTAGAGCTCAAGGAGAGGATTTTGCTCCTATTTTGAGAAGACCAATCAAGGGATGACTATTTCAGGTTCATACTGATTGGAGTATGTTGGGGCTTGGAGCGGTGCTCACCCAACATGATGATGAGGAGAAGGAGTTTGTGGTGGCCTATGCTAGTCGCTCCAACAATTCAGCGGAGGCGAAGTATAGTTCATATGAGGGAGAGTGCTTGGCAGCAGTTTGGGCAGTAGCACAGTTCCGATGTTACCTATTTGGTAACCCCTTCACTCTCATCACTGATCATCAGCCATTGAAGTGGTTGATGGAGTCCGACAAGCTTTCAGGGAAGCTTGCACGATGGGCTCTGATTTTACAGGAGTATGATTTCACAGTTGTTCACAGACTTGGAGTGGTGAACCATGATGCAGATGGGTTGAGTAGGAACCCATGTCCCAGCCAGTAGGATCAGACCGGAACACGTTGGCATGGTGAGCCAGATGAAGAGATGGTGCCAGGTTGGCATGCATCGGCCTTTTTGTGTATATTTGCAGAGGCTTTGGTGGTATCTCTCTCAGCGCATACAGGAAGAGTTATTGAGGTCACAGATCTAGAGAGTGAAGATATTGGTACAATTCAGTGAGACATTCATGATGATATCTTAGTGATGGACTATCTTCACACTGGTGTTGTGGGTGGCACAATTGGGGCCAAGGTGAGAGACCGTGTTCTTCAGTGAGCTAGACGGTTCAGATTGGATGGTAGACACCTTTTGCGTGTATGGGAGGATGGTAGAGTGCAAGTAGTACCACTTCCATCCCAGAGACCATAGTTGGTCTGTCATGCTCATGAGGAGCTAGGACATTTTGGAGTAAAGCGTATGTATAGCTTACTCCAAAGTCATTATTGGTGGTGCGGTATGCAGACCGAGGTCGAATAGTTTGTTGCCAGATGTGTGGTTTATGACCAAGTTAGAGCATCATTCAATGCTTCTACGCCATAGTTATACCCATTACCTATAATGGATTGGGTTAACGTTGGAGTTTGGACTTTGCCAGACCTTTACCGCTGACTATGAGACATCATCGGTATGTTTTGGTGATGGTGGAGCACTTCTCCAAGTGGATTGAGTTGGTGGCACTTCCTGACAAGTCTAGTGAAGGGACAACTTACTTGTTCCTGGATCGAGTTCTTAGTCATTTTGGTGCACCAGCTGAGGTTTTGACTGATTAGGGTACAGAGTTCTTGGGGGAGTTTCAAGTCTTGTGTGACAAGGCTTTGATTGATCATCGTACTACATCTTGAGATCACCCTGAGGCAAATGGCTTAGCAAAGAGAGTGGTTCAGACGATGAAGAGAGGATTGCAAAAGTACAGTTTGCAGAGAGGCCACTTGGGAGATTGGGATCTCCAATTACCTTGGTTGGCCAAGGGCTATCGGTTCAGCCGGCAGGCCTCCTTAGCATCCTTCTCTCCATACTTTCTACTCTATGGACGAGATCCAGATTTACCTATAGCCATTTATCAAGATGCTATTTTAGTTTTGGACTTGGATGACCCTGATGTATGGATGAGCGCATGTTCTCAACAGGCAGAGATCTTTTGGAGAGTGATGCCGATGGCCTTTGAGAACTTGGGGATTGTTTAGCATAGAGGTACTTTACGCTATGCTATCATTCGAGGAGGAGGTTATAGACCCTCAATCCATCAATTTCATCCAAGCGACTATGTATATCTACAGCAGACAGCACCGATGACACTTGATGTTTCTACAGGCCGCACTATCTTGAGAGTGCATGAGGTTTTGCCATCTGGAGTCCTTGTGTTAGAAGGATGTGATGGTGTTGTTTGGAAGGATCATGTGCGCAATTGTGCACCATGCCACCTCCCAAACATTGATGGTACTATGGACCCAAGCTTGGCACTTGTACGTGCAGGCTTGAGGTGTATGTTATGTGGCTCTTTTGGTGGAGCTGCTACTATGTTAGTGTGTGATAGCTGTTCGAGAGGATGGCATATGGCATGTATGACTCCTCCCCTCACGGTGGTTCCTCAAGGACAATGGTTATGTCCCAAATATACTTGACCAATAGCTAATTCATTCTTTATATGGTATAGATTGTAGGCAAGCAACTAACGATGGGGCTCCATAGCACCGGCCTCCTAATCTTTGCCTATTAGAGGGTATACCATATACTTAGAGTAGATGGCTATATGGAGTTAGAGGGACCTAACCGCCAACTAGGGGGGCAATTGTGGCACTTTAGAGTCTATGTATGACTTATGTGTGAGTTGTGCTTCTATAGTGTATGATGTTGATAGCAATGTATGTTGTGTAGCGATGTATATACGCACGACAACTGTCATGCCATTCGTAGTGCTGCATCTAGATGCTCGGACTCTAGAGTTCCAATGATAGTAGTTAGAGTTATTTCAGCAGTTTCTTAGAGACTACTTTCCGACAGTCAGATTTCGTGTTTGGTGTACTAACTTCATGGGGGGCCTACCGTCACTTTGCACCGTTTGCACCATTGAGTGTGCAGTCAGTGGGACCGTTAGGGTTTTAGAGCTAGCTTGAGTCCAGGGGGTATAGTTTCAAAGTGAGCTCTAGAGAGCTCACTTCTCTGATATTGAGCCTTCGAGTTCCTGGCTATGGTGGACAGAGACCGGTGAGCATCACCTGGATTCTCTATGCTTGAGTGGGTGTGGCTTGACTATAATCAGTGCCTAGTTGTTGGCAGTTTATAGAGTGACAGATCAAGTACTGATCTGAGTTGAGTTGAGTTAAGAGTGGTAAGCAATCTGATTATTGTGGCACTTTAGAGTCTATGTATGACTTATGTGTGAGTTGTGCTTCTATAGTGTATGATGTTGACAGCGATGTATGTTGTGTAGCAATGTATATACGCACAACACAAGAGATTGGAAATGAAAATTCCAAATGGGTCTGGAATTTTCATTTCCAATCACTCATCAACCCATCACTCTCAATGTATAATGATCACTCTAAACCCTAAAAAAACTAAAAATCTTCATAACTTTCTATTCTATTCTTCATAGTCTTCAATCTAGGTGCCAATGGAACTGAAATTGAAAAATGAAGAGAATCAACTATTCACTCGAATGCTACATGCTAGAGAGCCCTCAGAAATTATAGAAATTGTCTCACATCTCTCCCTCTCCTCTCCCATCTCCACACTCTCCCGCGGCTCCCCGTAGCCCCCATCGTACCGTCATTGAAAAAAAATCATTGAAGGAGAATGCCTCTTTATGGGGAACTGTTGAAGTTCTGCCTTCACCTTCGGGTAAGAAGGAGGAGATCCAAAAGATGAGGGAGTACTGGTCCAAAGCGTAGCAGAAGGTGAGGAAGGTACACTTTCATACAAAGAACATTCGGCCAAAGACCGGATTCATGTTTAAATAACGCCACCACCCAAAGAATTGTCGGAGAGGGATGTTATTGACACCCGCCAAAGTTCTCAAATGAGGATGGGATACATTACCCACTACCACTGAAGGTCAACAAAGAGAATTTCTGTAAAATTTACAAGGGTTTTGAGCTTGATTTCAATGCACCCTACTTTGTGTGAAAACAAGTTAAGAATTGAGAATTGAAGAATTAGAATAATCTCATGCACTTGCATTTTTTTTTAGCAATTCATGAAGTCTATTCTAGAAAATCTAAGTGATAATGGCAAAGAAAGAGGGAGGATGCTCAAAGTTGATGGGTGTATAATTTGTACCCCGTAGATTGAAAATGCAAAAGATAGAAGAGAGAATATGAGAATAGAAGATCATAGTAGAAGATTATACTAAAACTCTCAAGTGAGTGAAAGTCCAAATGCCTAGCTTGAGCTTGCTCTTTGGTATTTATAGGCAATTTAGGTACAAGGTCCCAAGAAGTTTCCAAGTAAGGTTACTTCTCAAAGTTACTTTACTTGGAATGCAAGCTAAGTTAGACGTTTACTTGGCATGCAAACTAAGCTAGTCATTACTTGGCATACAAGCTAAGCTAGACGTTTACTTGGCATGTGAACTAAGTAAGTAGTTACTTGGCATGCAAACTAAGCTAGTAGTTACTTGGCATACAAGCTAAGCTAAGCTAGCCGCTAACTTGGCATACAAGTGCAATGTTCCGAGGATAGGAAAACCCCAAGAGAAAACCCTGAAGAAGGAACACAAGATTTCACACTTCAAAACTCCTATGCCCAAAAGAGCACATTGTCTTTATTATATAGCAAAGAGTATTCACTCAAAGGAAGCTCCATCCTTGGATCAGATATATGGATTAGTGACATGTCAAAAAGCTCTACCCTTAGATTAGTTGTATGCATGGGTGACATGTTGGTTTTGGTCCTATTGGGTTGGTCAAACCAACTTTGATCAAAGGGAATCTTTAGGGAATCTTCATGTAGGAATCTCCAAATTGCATGGGAGAGATATCATTGGAAAGTTCTTAATGAGACAAATAGGGAGGAAGGAAGGCCAATCTTTTACTTTTGAAGGGATATCAATACATTTTGAGGTCTAATTCATACGTTTAGGCCTCTAAAATTGACTTTGAAGTTTTTAGGCTATTTTTGACTCTTGCTCTATTAGTAGAAGTACTATTTTGGTAATACCTCTATTTGATCTACTTAGTCCATCATATATAACATCCTTCTAGATGTTACCAAGCCAATTTTCACCTCTAGATAATATGTCGTTATTGGTATTACAAACATCACCCTTTTAAGACGTAATGTCCTTGTTGCAAAGCTGTTGCTCAAAATATTTCACTAACAAAGGTGCATCGGTCAAGTTGGCTGTTGGCTCCCATGTCACCCCATGCAATGGGTACCCTTTCCACTATACAAGGTATTCCACATATGGATGGCAAGTACCATGGATGCATTTCTAGAGAATGTGTTCGTATTCCTCCACGCCATCAATGAGTGTTGAACAAGGGTAGAATTTCTTGTATGGAAGGAAAGTGAGGCGGTCGAAAGGCATATTTGCATAGTAAGGAAACATGGAATAATGGATGGATCTTGATGTGGCGGGAGCTCAAGGTGATAGGCCACTTCGTTGATTTGATGAAGAAAAGGCCCAAGAAAATGAGGTTTGAGCTTATGAGGGCCAACTAATGTGAGGTTGGTTGTTGACATCCAGACTCAATCTCCAACATTGAACTCCATGTGCAAGCAATGTGAATTTGCATATTTCTTTTGTCAATTTTGGGTGATCTGCAACCTGTGCTTGGCATTCTCCACACCATATTGGATTTTAAAAACAAAAGTGTTGATAGCATCAACCTTGGTAGCCATTGGACACATCTTCATCAAGATCAAAGGTGTGAAAGGCTACTCTTTATACATTGAAGAATAATGGTACAACTTGTGTGGATGCATTCACTGAATTGTTGTAAGAAAATTCCACCAATGGAAGTAAGCTGTCCCACCTCTCTTGCTCATCTAAGGTGAAGCCGTTGAGCATATTGTCAATAGTGCAATAAGCCCGATCTATTGTTTGTCCATCAATATGTGGATGGTAAGCTTTGGACATGGCCAATTTGGTTTTGAAGAAACTAAAGAATGTTCTCCAAAACAAACTAGTGAATATAGTGCCTCTAGCAATGATGAGCACTCGACACAAGCCATGGTGAGAAAAGATTGCATCTTAATACAATTAAGCTAGTTGTGGAGCAACCGAGTTCTTGGTGGTAGGACACACATAAATCATTTTTTTGAGTCGATTGACAAAGACTACTATGGAGTCAAACCTTGAGTTGGTCTTGGGTAATTCACAAACCATATCCATGCTTACTTGTTCCCAACATTGTGTAGGAGTGGGGAGGGGTTGAAGGAGTCCTATGAGAGCTTGATTAGAAGCTTTATTGTGTTGATAGAGTAGCTAGCTCCAAACATATTCCATCACATTTTTGCTCATCTTGGGCCAATAGTCATGGCATTTGACTACATCCAAGTTCTTGTCCACTCCAACATGACATGTGATGGAAAAATCATGACATTTTGCTAGGATGGTTGTTCTTATGTCCATGGAATTTGGGATCCATAACCTACCATCATGAAAAGTGAGTCCTTAGGTGCTAGTGATACCTTTGGATGATTGAGCTCTTGCAATTTGTGATCAATTTTTATAGCAACAAGTATCCTTGGCCAAAATTTAGGGTGCATCTTGACCACTACCACTAGATTGTTTGCCATTGGCATTCATGTGAATGCATCTGCAAGTTGCTTCTTGCCTTCTTGCCATATATGATTGTCATGTTGAACCATTGTCTCTACTTTGCTCATCAAATCTATCGACAAGATAGATCTTTTTGTGTCTCGAGGTAGACTAGAGGTTTGTTGTCTATCTCTACTACAAATGCCTTCTTACTAAGATAGTGCTTCCAATGCTTGGTTGCAAGGACAATGAATAGCTCTTCTTGTTTGATGATTTGACAATTTCATTTTGTCAATAACAACTTTTGAGAGAAATAGGCAATTGGGTGCCATCCGTCATGCTACTCTTGTTGTAAGATTGCTCCTATTGCTACACTTGATGCATCTACAATCAACTTGATTGGACGTTTTGAGTCATACAATTTCAAGATTGGTGCATGTAGTAATACGTCTTTCAATTCTTGAAAGGCCAATTCTTGTGCAATTCCACACAACCATTTATTCCCCTTGCCCAATAGTGTTGTTAGAGACTGTGCAACCTTGGAGAAGTCTTTGAAAAATTGATGATGGAACCTTGTCAATCCCAATAAGGTCTTGAGTTGAGTCTTATCTTTTGAAGCACTCCATTTCTGAATGACCTCCATTTTATATGTTAACACTTAGATACCTTCTGCACTTACTCTATACCCCAAGTAGTCTACTTCCAACTTGCCAAACTTGCATTTTGAGATTTTGGTATACAATTGATTTTGTGATAGAATTTGGAGGACTTCTCATAGATGTTGCTCATCATCGTCCTATTATAGACTAACATGTCCTTTAGGAATATGTAATAACAAGAGCTAGCCATATGATCTAGATGTGAAATTTGGTTTGGTAACATTTGGAATGAAGTTATACATGATGGTCAAAATAGATCAGATAGAAGTATCACCAAAAGGGTACTTCTACTAATAGTGCAAAAACCAAAATAGACTTGAAAACTTAGAACCAATAGCTAGACATATGATTTAAAGGTGAGAATTGGGTTGGTAACATTTGGAAGAATGTTACACATGATGGATTGAATAGATCAGAAAGAGGTATCACCAAAAGGGGACTTATACTAATAGAGTAGGAACCAAAATATGCTTGAAATCTTTGAAGGCAATTTCGAAGGCCTAAACGGATGAATTAGGCCTTGAAAATGTACACATTCTTCCCCAAACAAAGAAAAGGCTGGCCTTCCCTCCCCTTGCTTTGTCTTGTTGAGAGTTTTCCAACGGTACCTCACCCACATGATTATGAGATTCCTATAGGAAGATTCCCTAAAAGATTCCCTTTGGTCAAAGCTTGTTTGACCAACCAGATAGGACCAGGACCAACATGTCACCCATCCAAGTAAGTAATCCAGGGTGGAGCTTGCTGACATATCACCTATCTGTGTGCCTAATCCTAGGGTGGAGCTTCCTTGGAGGAGATACTCTTTGTCTATATAATAAAGAGAAGGTACTCCTTTGGGGCATCAGAGGTTTGAGTGTGAAATCATGTGTTTCTCATGGTATGTTTCTTCTCAGGTCTCATATACTTGGAGTATTACAGAACATGATAATAGATTTATCCAAGTATGGACAAAATATTCATCAATTCTATTCATCAAACTCATGAAAGTGGATGGTGCATTGGTGAGGCCAAAATCAGGTGGTACTCAAGTGGCCATACCTTGTTCAAAAAGTAGTTTTATGTATGTCCTCCTCTGCAATCCAGATTTAGTTGTAACTTCTCCGTAGATCAAGTTTGGTGAAGTGTTTTGTCCCATTGAGTTGATCAAAAAAGTCATCCATCTGGGGTAAGGGGTGTTTTTTCTTCACCATTTGTTGATTTAGGCACTAATAATCAATGCACATATGCATAGATCCTTCTTCACAAACAAGATAGGAGCCCTATATGGTGATAATTTGGGTCTGATAAACCCTTTCTATAACATATCCTCAATTTGAGCCTTACATTCCTCCAACTCATGAGGTGATAGATGATATGGGGCCTTACAAGGAGGTATCTTTCTTGGAAGTATCTCAATTTATGATCTACTCTCCTTTTTTTCAGTAATCTTAAGGGTAGATCATCCAAGAAGACATCTTGAAACTCATTGACCACATCTTTTATTTTTTCGGAACTTATCCATTGAGTTGTGCACTCTCAACTTCTCTTCTTAGACCCATGAAACTTCTATCTGTCTTATAGATAACTGATGTCCCTATGACATAGAGAGGCAATTCTTGCTTGTGTGATCTTTCTTTAACCCCAATGATCTTTCATTGGTGAGTTTTCACTACTTTCTTCCTCCAATCAACCATAAGGTTGTAATGCTCCATCCACAACATGCCTAAAGATTGCATCATAACAAGCTAACCGTATCACTCAATTGCTTCTTGATACTCTCCTATAGAGAGTACTACCTTTCTAGGTAATGACTCAATTCTCTCTATTTGCCCATTAGGTAGCTCTACTTCTACATTCTCATCCTTCTTAAGATCCATCCCCAATCTTATTGCAACAAGGTGAGACAAGAAATTCTCTATCGCTCAAGGGTCTATTAATATTCTCACTTCTAAGACTCTGTTCACAACAATCAATTGTGAGTTTATCTTCCTTGATCTATGTGCACTCTTCCTCTTCTTCTTCTCACTTTTTTTGCTTCTCCATTGAGCCAATAAGGTTGAGGTACATTTATTGGCAATCTTTGTTTTCCAATGTGATTTTTGCATCCTCTTCTTTAATTCATCTCTCCATGTTGTTTAAAGATTGCTTGTATGCAGGCCGAGGGCCTCTAGGGAGACAAGCACTGTAGTTGATGGTTATGTGCCCAACTCGGATGTAATTGTAACAAAAATATTATTTTGCTTGAGTCTCTTCTCCTTGTTGGACTCTATCTCTCCTCTCTTCTTCCCATCGCCAGTCTTGTTGGAGCGGTCATGCTCCTCGGTCTTGAAATCAAATGTTGCCTAATTCTATAGGAATTGGTCCACCAAAGTGATGTGTTTCAAGCCAATAATATTGATTGTAGACTACCCTTTCATCTCCTCCAAGTGCCCCTACTATTCTTTGAGTGAGAGCAATGGCTTCAAAAATAGTGTGAGGATTTTGTCCCATTACTTCTTGGTAAATTTGCTCTTTTAACCCTTGTTTGAAATTATCCAAAGCTTTTGCTAAACTCATGTCGGTTATTGCAACTTGTAGATCAAGAAATACCTCAATGTACTCTTGTATGTTGTTCTTTTGCTTCAACTTCTTGTAATACTCTGAGGACAAGAGAAATCTTCAAGAGAGATACAAGAGAGAAAACACAAATTTCACCCTCAATCCTCCGATGCCCCAAAGGAGCACCTTCTCTTTATTATATAGCCAAGGAAGATCTCCTCCAAGGAAGCTCCACCATAGGATTAGGTACATGGATAAGTGACCTTTCATCAAGCTCCACCCTTAGATTACTTGCTTGGATGGATGACATGTCGGTATTGGTTCCATCTGGTTGGTCAAGAGGGAATCTTCAAGGGAATCTTTTTGTAGGAATCTCAAAATCACATGGATGAGGTACTATTGGGAAGCTCTTGGTGAGAAAAACCAGGAGGAGGGAAGTCTTACCTCTTCTCTGTTGGGGTGGAGGGAATCTAGACATTTTCAAGGCCTAATTTGTCCATTTAGGCCTCCAAAATTACCTCTAAAGTTCAGGCCTATTTTGGCTTCTGCACTATTAGTAGAAGTGCTCCTTTGGTGATACCCCTAACTGATCTATGTTCTCCATTATGTGTAACATCCTTCTAGATGTTACCACACCAAGTTTCACCTGTAGATCATATGCCTAGCTATTGATTCTAAAGTTTTTAAGCTTGTTTTGATTTTTGGCCTATTAGTAGAAGTACTCTTTTGGTGATACATCTAGCTTATCTACTTAGTTCATCATGTATAAAATCCTTCCAGATGTTACCATACCAAATTTCATCTCTAGATCATCTATCTAACTATTGGTATTACACCCCCATAGTCGATTTTGGGCCATTTGCATGGAATCCACAGATTGGAAGTTCTTAGCCCTTCTTGCATTGCTGTCCAAGTGACCTCTCTTCCTTTTGCCAACATTGCTTGTTCCTAAGCATTATACTATATGAGGGCTTAATCAGTCAAATACCCACATGCAAACATGCATGCGAAATGATCAATGATCTCCATTGTGAATAATAAGAAGTATCAATTCATTCTTGAAATTTAGTTCTCCACTACTCCCATGGAATGTTGCCGCTTGTAAGGCTCAATATTGCATGTCTTCTTCATCCATAGTAACAATGTGGCTTCATTGTTGATTGTGATTGGTGTCATTAGCATGAATGACTCTCTAGGTACTTCAGCCGCTGGTGTTGGGTTTTGAGACGGTTCCTCTTCTTGCATTGCTTGATCTTTTCCTAAATGTACATACTTGACTTTGCAATACCTCCATGGTCATCTTGATCTCTCAAAACTTGTTCAACGTCCCTTGCATTCCTTGCATCAAATCATGTAACTATGGCTCCATGATTCCTACACATGACAATGCTCAAATGCTACTTACTACTTCAATAGAGAGTTAATATGAGCACTAGGGAGGGAGTATGGACTATTTGGAATTCAAAGGCTATCACTTGTTGTTAATATTCTTCACCAAAATTGTGGACTATGATATCCCTAAATAACACTTTTGGTCTAACCACATAATTAATTTCTACTTGAGTGTTGAAAGGGAGATGTTTTGGTACATTTAGATCCATCACAACCAAATCTAGGTTATCAAATCCTACTCTCTATAGTAGACCTATAGATCAATACAAGTAGAATCATTGAGTTTGGTGAATTCATCACTATATCCATGAACTTTGCTCCAAAATGGTAAACCTGATATACTCTCACTTGCTCTCACTAGATATACATAATCTTGATTTGGAAAAGATTCAAGAACAAAAATCAGGGTGCAAAAAGTTATCCTCTAGGATTCTCTATCCCATCCTCTCTCCAAAACACTTCTAGTTTATTGATTTCACTTTGGTTTCTCTCCTTGAAATTACTCAATATCAGTAGGCCAAGTTCCTCCAAGAGGGGTGATCCACTGTCTTGGATTAAAACACCTGCTCTGATATCATTATAATGCTCTGAGGATAGGAGAACCTCCAAGAGAAAACCAAGAAGAAGAAACACAACATTTACACTTCAAAACTATGATGCACCAAAGGAGCACCTTGTCTTTTTATATAACAAAGAGGATTCCCTCAAAGGAAGCTCCACCCTTGGATCAAATACATGGATTAGTGATATGTTAATTCGCTCTACCCTTAGATCAGTTGCATGCATGGGTGACATGTTGGTCTTGGTCCTATCTGGTTGGTCAAACCAGCTTCAACCAAAGGGAATCTTTAAGGAATCTTCATGTAGGAATCTTTGAATTGCATAGGAGAGGTATCGTTAGAAAACTCTCAATGAGACAAAAAAGGAATGGAGGGAAGGCCAACCTTTTTGTCCTTGAGGAAAAAATTGCACATTTTTGAGGCCTAATTCATTTGTTTAGGCATCCAAAATTGACTTTGAAATTTTTTGGCTATTTTCAACTCCTAATCTATTGATAAAAGTACTCTTTTGGTAATACCTCTATCTTGTCTACTTAGTCCATCATATATAACATACTTCCAGATGTTATCAGGCCAATTTTCACCTCTAGATAATATATCTAACTATTGGTATTACAACAAGTTACTCAACCCTTGAAAATTTCATAGAAAGTTTTGGATGCCTCTAAAACATTCTTAAAGTTACCTAACTATATGTCAATTCTATGATCTATGAGCTATATTTAGCTTTTGCTAACTTTGTATTATTATAGAAAAGTGGGAATTAGAAGCTTGAATAGAGAAATTGGTGAGCATACTTTTATCTATTTGGATATGGAATTGGGATATTAGATACAAACAATTCTACACGAGATGATTGATGGGAAGTCAAAGGATGGGAAGTCTCAATGATGCATTGGACTACGCTGGATTTAGTTGGGTTGAGCTTGAATGCAATGAATGTGTTTGGCTGCACTTTGGACTATGCTCCCATGAGTGTTGTGCACCACTGGTGTGTAAAAAAATACTATGTTTTGTGATATTCTTGGTTGGTCTCTATCATGACTAAAGAATTCTGATATTCTTGGTTAGTCTCTATCATGACTACTAAATTCTGCTCCGTTCTTCATATATTCAAGTGAACTTAAGGTATAGAACCAAATATGAGTTTAATCCCAAGTCCCAACATTACTTGCACTCAGTCTATTTGGTCATCCTTGTCATTTATGCTATTCCTCTTGGATGATTGATCGCTAATTAGAACAAGAGGATAAATCTTCTCCAAAGTTACAATGGCTTGTGAAATCT
Organism: Lunularia cruciata; assembly: GCA_948567375.1. NCBI lineage: Eukaryota > Viridiplantae > Streptophyta > Marchantiopsida > Lunulariales > Lunulariaceae > Lunularia > Lunularia cruciata. Next base: position 41,180,924 of record OX419762.1, on the reverse strand, counting down.
CTATCAAAAGACTTCAGTGGATTCCCTAAACCCTCCTCTGAATTAGTTTGCTGCAATTGTCCCATTATTCTGCAAGAAGTGCTCCAGATCTTCTAAATAATAAAGAATCTGCATATAATGATGAGATATTATCCGGAAGCTTTCCTCCTCAAATTTCACTTTGGTAGAAGTTGGTAGAAGGCGCTCACAAGATATCTTGAATAGTTCTTTGAATGTGCTGCTTGGAGATACAAAGTGATTGGAATTAGAATCAACACAAGGATAGACATAAGAAATAAGGGGAATGGGAAGAAGAATTGCGGAGTGTGAGTTAGTCCTCCATGTTGTTTACCTTTACAATTTCATAACACCAACACACAAAGTACTATAATCCAATTTCACAAAGTCAGGGGGGCTCAAAGTTTGTACATCTCAATGATGCGTATAAATCTCATATGTCAATTTTGGTTTGATTAGGTCGAGAAGGACAGAGACGTTTCATCGACGACAAGATGGGGACGCTGTTAAATTATCTCAATTGGATTTATTCGCAAACGGATGCAAGAATAACTACGATTTCATACAATTCCGAGAAAGATGATATTCAAATATTTCAAGTGTTCGTTTTGCTTGTTACGGTTTGGACTAACTCAATCCCTGACATACCCCAGATATTATAATTATTTTGTCATATACTTCAATTAATTCAACCAATAACCTTATTCTAACCCTACTCGTAAACAACTGGAAATGCAAAAAATAAAACCACCTAAGTCTCCAAACAAAATTTTATCACCCAAAAAATCTTATATATGTAAAGGGCAACGTTCAGTATTAGCATTTTCATTTTATGAGTACCGGTAAACCTTTTCAACGAAGTTCACCCCTCTACCTATGTGAAACTTAATATTGAAACCCCCATTGTGTTCCAAAGTGAATTTGGACTAACTAGCAAGAAGGTATGGGATAGATCCCACCTCCTCTGCCATCCTTATGCATGAGGTCCTTAAAGGAGCCTACTACTAAAAGGTCTCCGAACGTATCTCCGAACTTGGGACAGATGGCTCCGAAGTCCAGGTCATTAGCAACAAGTAATCTGCGAGTGAAATCAAGTTCGTAGGCGGTGAAGAGGTATAGATTAGGTGCAGACCGCATAAGGTGTACCCAAAGGAATCCCAATATGTTGACGGAAAAACTGATTTCCGAAGGTGATGCAGAGATTGTGAAATAAGAACAGCATCCCACAGATAAGAATCTAAACATCAGTATATATGTTGACGGAAAAACTGATTTCCGAAGGTGATGGAGAGGTTGTGAAATAAGAACAGCATCCAACATATAAGAATGTAAACATCAGTATATATGAACTTGAGGTGTTCGCTGACGGAGAAATGGTATGTTTGCTTTTGATCCATCTATATTTGAAGTCCAAGGCCGAAGTCTCGAGTACAAACACTGACTCCATGTTTAGATTGAACCTATATTGAAAAGTGGATCGGATGAGAATAGCCAACCTTGTTTTGAGGTCATCAAGAATGAATCTTTGTATACAATGTGATAAAAAGAAAACTCTAAACAATTAATTTTTCTAGGGTGGCAGGAGTCTTCAATGAATCATTCTCGCAAGTAATAGTGTACAGTGGTTAGCGTAGTCTTTGCACGTTCTCGAGTAGAATAGAACTCTCGAAGAGTCGTCTAAAGAATTCAAATGTATTTCACATTCCTCGGGTTTTCACATCATTGTTAAATCAAGAGAAAAGGGATTCGAACCCTTAACTTTTGGTTTGGAGACCATTGTTCCACCATTGGAACTATTCTTCTTCTAATAAGGGGTTCTTGGTTTACGGAATTTGGAATTATCTTTGTCTCTTTAGTAATCTCTACTTGCATAGCTCGGATATCTTAGGTGCGGTAGGGCATATTTCTCATATATTTTTGTCTCTCCCTTGTACGGCATGATGGGGTCACCCCTCCTTCGTTTTTCCTACGCGGTCGCATTTCTTTTTAGTAATCAGTTTGCTACTTTCTTTGATCTTAATTGGTGTTTCAATTTCATTTGCTTCTTCTTCCAGTTTGGCTTGTCCAGAGAAATTTTCAGCTTACGAATGTGGTTTGGAGGGCGGCCGTTAAGTCATCTACAGTCATAAACGTGTATGTCTACAAACGAACACACAAATGTTTGGACTCTTGTCCATATAAATATATTCAGACATAGAGAATTGAAACGTTACTGTGAAGATTTGCTTGTTACTAATAAGGGGGATTAAGTAGAGAAACCGGAGAAAACCTCAGTACTAGAGATCTATTAGAACTCTTATAAAGCAGAGTTGTGATTGACTGACGAGACTGGAGTTCCCTACAATGCTACCAGGGGTTGAGTGACAGATTGATTGTTGATTTCAATCCACAAATTGTCATATCTTCACACGGCGAAACGTGAAGTCACTCCACTGTTACCAGCATCACTTGAGGGAGAGCTTGTTTTTGGTTCCTCTTCAATGAGTGTTGCAATACACATCCGTACGAGTCTTTTTCCAAGTTCGCTCTCGATAAAGCTCGATCTCTGCATGCTTTAAGTTTTAATTTCCGATCATCACCTGAGAAAGTTTGCTCGTATCTTGCCTGATTCTGCCCCCGCATTAAGCATGTTTAGCACATAAACATGTTCGTCTCCTGAAGCTACAATCTTTTAAGGCAATCAAGCGTAGCCGTGGAAAGCTTGCATCTGTATACTTCTAACCAGTCACGAGACAGCAGTTTCGTCAAGTAAAAAGAAACAGGGAAGCGTTCACTTGATGTTGTTGTACAGACCATTAAGCACCCAGTATCAAACATCCCATTGTGTCCCAGCAACCAAGAAATAACAGCTAACACAGCAAGTTCTCGTAAGTTGCTATTACATCCTGACAGGGCCTAAAATTATCAGAGCACCCAACTGTGCTTCGATCAGGAGATAACTCGGTGGATCTTTAACATTTCGGATTGACTATACCCGTCTAATGGAGCAGAGTAAGAGTGGCACGATAGCATCAGTGAAAGTACTGAAGTTTCAAGCAGGTTGTTCTAGTTGTCAAATTGGAAGTTAATACCTACATACACATCTCCAGAATGGACATCCTCAATTCGTGAGGATCAGCCTCTGAAAGAACAACATTTCGAACCCACCATTTCCTCCACCAGATTTGCTCATCTCAGATTACTGAGCTTGGGTTATCATGGAGATGCCTAGGTCATACAATCCCGGACGACTTGCTGTCTTATAGCTCGGGCGTTTCACTATTTGCGTACACACAGGAAAACAAATATGGATATGGGAAACTCATTGCATAGACTTGAGAATAAACGATGCATAAATCCTTGGAGCCTCTTCACGTTTATCAGCCCAAAGAAGGAACGAATTCTAGACACATATCCCACTTCCCTTCATTCTTCATCAGACATTATCGGATTTCTCACCATCGGGGAATGCCTGATCTGCAAGTGCTGATGAAGAAATGTAGAGTTTACGATCCCGACTATCTTAATTTCAGAGGAATATGATCCACCACCGGGAGATAGACTATTTCTTGACCGCAGATTTTGCTTGATTGACTGATTGTAAGTACCCTTTCGTTGCAGCTCTTACATCCTCTAGCGAGCTGAACCCTGACGAAGGCACAGATGGAGGGGCAGTAGAGGAAGGCACTCTTTCTGTAGGTGGAGTACCGTTGTTTACTGAAGTTCCAGGAGCCAACTCCTGGTCACCTAGAAATCCTGCACAAAGATATACCTTACTTAGATGAATTGATGGTTGAACTGCAGATTAATGCGCTGGCACAACGTTTCCGGTGAATCAACAAAACCATCAGAAGGATCGTGCAATTCAAGCTGACCTGTTTTTAGGTATAGGCTAGCAGGGGTTGTGTCTGCAGGAGGTGGTTTTGCTTTCCTTATACACTTCATGTATAGGAAACAAATCAAAATCCCTAATCCGACAACGCCACCTACAACACCACCAACAATTCCCGCTGTGCTCGAAGAACCATTCCCCCCGTCCGATTCTGGAACTTGTGCTGTCTGGCCAGCAACGCCTAGAAGAGCCACAGCCGTAGCCGCAATCACGGACAAAGGAACCGTAATAGGCAACCGATGTCTGCCTGCCACAGCTTCATGTCTTCGAAATCTCGTGTTAGCTAGTAGTTCAGAGGTAGCAAACATCCCCGCCTCAGAATTTCACAATCGGTATGGTTCAATTTCGATCAACGAATCTTTCCTGCTTGGTGAGTAAAGTCAGAGCGTGAAGATACTTCGGATTACCAGTGAGAAATTCATCCACACCCACCGCAAAACATAATAAACAATGGAATAGTTCGCCGCACAAGGAAACAGCTCTGGAAACAATACAACGTCGCTGTTACAGTGTTTGACACCAAGCATCGCCCAAAAATTCGGCAGTTGTGTCGGACAAGCTGTAGTTGTGGACAATCCCACTTCTATAGATATTTTTTGAGGAGCTCGTCGCTTCCCCGAAAGAGACATCCACTTTACTTGCAGTTTTGGTAAGAGTTCAGTACATAGCATGGTGTTCCAATACGTTGCTGCACGCCGCTATCTCACGAAGTTGTGTACCCAAACTTCTCTTCCAATCCCTAAAATGGAGGTGGGATATTGACTAGCATTGTTTTCAGACGAATATTGCTTGAGATGCAAGGGTACTCGATTCATCATGGGAAACGTGTTTGGAAATGGTGACAGCGGGCTAGCAAGAGTTAGAGAAGTTAGCCCAAAGAGAAAATGGACTTCAAATTCCCATGATTGGAATACGTCCAATGTTGTTCAAGTCAAGAAGAGCTAGCCATGTTTTCAGAGACAAAGTGCCTTCAGGTAAGTACACAATGTGAACAATGGAAGTAAAGAGATAAATCAACTATCCAATGCCCGACTACCAATTTTTGTTTATGCAGAATAACGGAGTGGAAGTCCTTTCATCGTCGTACACGAAAAGACTTGACATTTAGAGGCTTTGGGGTTAATGCATTAAAGGCTGTACAGTAGTCTGCTTCCGAAGGACTTCACATGAGCGAAACTGGCTTTTTAACGGATTTCATTTCTCCAAACCTGAACGTTTTATGTGAAGTATTTAAGACAAACCAATCTCCGGCAATACTTGCCAAACGCTCTTATTAGTCAACCACGGTAGAGAATTAGAGGTCGCTGCAAATGGATATCTATTACAGAAGTGCGAGGCGAGAATAGCTTGGACTTTTGAATCTGGATACGCGGGATATCGATCCCCGTACCTTTCATATGCTAAGCGAGCGCTCAACCATCTGAGCTACAACCCCTTGGCCTTATCTTGCCTAAAAGTTTAAGTAATTTTCCAGTCTAAATGCAAAAAAAGTTTGTCACTAAGTGTATAATAATATGAATCAAGCACTGGGGAAAATTGTCATTAAAGCTCTTTGTTTATTCATGCCATTCTATTGCACATGCTCGCTGAAGGAATCCTTTGGTCCAGAGTAACATATTCAGACTGGAGCTGGTCTGTTTGTCTCGAGACTGCCGGACTTATTTCCACTTCTAATCCACAGACAACACAGAATTTTCCTGGTTGAAGTGACCATCTACCCTAGTGCAGTAGCAGCTCAGTTGGTAACTGTATGAATGTGATAACAGTTACCAAGTGGTTTATGATTCAATCCTTCTAAGTATCTATGAAGTGACTCTGAAGCAGTACGCGCTATGAGCTCGGCTACGCGTGGTGCCCAGCGGTTGTGGTGCAGGTCGCCATGGAGAAAATTGGGGTGATTGTTGTGGCTTCGTTGGCTTGTAACTTCACACATTTGTGTCTCTTAGCACCAGAGCTAAATTTCGAAATCCTGAGAGTGGGAACACAACTGAAAAGAAGTCAAGATCATGTATCACTCAGATGTTCCGTAACCATTCTACAGCACCTTGTAACTTGACAGTTTTAGCGATCTGAATTGGACGAGATGGGCAATTCAAGGCCAGTCAGACCGAGAGCCAAAAACTTATAACAGGTTTTATTTGCTGCAAAAACTCTGAAGCGATTTCCGTACCTTGATGAACGTGACTATCTGTGGGGAAGGCCAGGTGGTCCATTCTGACCACTCAAAAGACCCGTTGGATTGGGCCGGATATTGAATGTGGGTGGACTCCTGGGTTTCAGAAGATTGATAATTGGAGTGAATGTAACTTGAGCGCGAGCAGGAGTTACGGGAGCTCTTTGCACAGGGGTGGGAGTTGGCGTGGATCTTGGAGGAGGTGGTGATGGTGAAGCAACGGGCCTAGGTGGGGGTGGGGAAGCAGTAGGAGGTGGAGCTGACGCAACTGGTGTTGGGGGAGGTGGAGAAGCTACAGGTGCAGGTGGTGGCGGGGAAGGAGTGGGAGGTGGTGAAGCAATACGTGGGGTAGGGGAAGATTCAGGAGTTCTGCTGGCCGCTGGGGAGTCTTCACGAGGGGAGAGAACAGCATCAGAGGAACCTGAAGGTGACCTGCTGGGACTTGGGGAGTCTTTAGTAGCAGAAGGAGCAGCATCACGGTTACCAGCTGTGGGCGTCTTGTGGGGAGGTGATGGGGCTTCCGGAAGAGGAGGCAAAACAACTGGGGTCTGACGAATTCCAGGAAATTGAGGGAGAGTAGGCAAAGAAATTGGGGTCTCAGCATTACCGAACGGAATTCGAGGCAACCGGGGAAGAGGAGGCAAAGAAATTGGGGTTTTACTAATTGGGGTGTTAGTAACCGGCAATTGAGGAAGAGGTGGGGAAGAAATAGGTCTCTCAGGAATGCCTATTGGAATACCAGAGAACTGAGGAAGACGAAGAGGCGGCAAAGAGATTGGAGTGGTAGGAAATGGAATGCTGGTGGGAATACCAGGAATTGAGGGAAATGACACCTTCGGAGAATCAGAGTTCGATCCAGCAGGAGACTGTTCATCCGCAGTATATATGGTGAAAGTATATGTAGCTGTAGGGAGTCCCTTAACGTTTACGCTGATGGTCTCTGTAAGACCCTTCTTACCGTTGTCAGCATTGAACGGTGTTACGAGCCATCTGAGTGGTGGCAGGCCGGATGGAAAACTGGGAAACGAAGGAAGTTTGATTTCCCCCATTGAAGGAAGTTTGAATTGTCCATCTGTCGGGGGAAGTCGTGCAGTCACACATGGCACAAGAGTTAGAGTCTGCGCCAGAAGCAGAAGTAGAAAGCCCGTCCACTTCGCGTTGATCGCCATCGACCTCGTCCTCTATTCTGCAACACCAAAGAAGTGTTTAAATATTAAAGTTCGGAAAGTCAACGGAACCACAGCTGCACCTCTCCACTTTTCCTTTTCCAGCAACCTCAGCTTCAATGGATCCTGAGCACCACTGTGCTCTACGTGATCAGAACTGGTTGTTATAATAATGCTAGGGACTACCTTTATATGCAAGTTTCCTAGACGCGAACATCCGTAGGGTCCAGTCTACGAACTCTTGAGGTCTATTTTAAGGTTTATTGATGAGTCTTCGTAATCAGACTCCAGATAAAGTGGAGAAATACAAAGAGCTCATATGGAAGAGTTGAACAAAAGGAGTTCAGCAGCCAAAAAGGAAGTCCTTCGAACACTTTTATTAGCGGAAATGGACCAAACAACATGAACAGGGAGACTAGAGGCTGTAGGAATGTGCACAGAGACTGCCTACTGATTCAGGATTGCAGTGTACAAAGGAAGTTTGGGGAGTGAGCTATTTCCGTCTGCGAAATCCTCAACCCTGAGAAAAGCCACGAGAGATTACACGTAGGAGAATCTGACATGCCATTGGTAGGTTGTACCAATAAAACTAATAATTTCCCGCTCAACCCCTCAGTCAAACTATGTACTGTACCTATGACCACTTAGAAAATGATTGACCCGAGGCCTCTCTCGAGTTATCACATTGGACTAAACATTCCTTGACCGGAGGTTTGGGCATGTTTCATACATCTACGATGTATTAAACATGCCCGAACCAATATTCATACCAGAACGATTTGAACCCGCCATATCTGGATGTCTCCAAATTGTCCTCAATCAGATGTCGGAGTATCATGTCTGGACGCTAAAGAGACAATTATCACAGTTATCTGGCCATTTGCATTATGGTATTGGAAGGAGATGAAAACCTTTGCCCTTCTCAATGTAAACTAAGTCTTGTGAGCATTCGTTTAGCCGTCCACTGTTTGCAGACAATAATTCAACGGTTGCTACTTACTAATTTATGGCTTTTTGCGCCATGCAAGCCCAGGAGGTTGGTGCCCAAGAGTTGCTAGAATTAACCTTATACATAATTGGAAACACACTATAGTTGGACGCATACTTCTGGAATTCCGGATCCCAAGTCGATGAAGAACGACTATCCTGTTTAACAGAAGAGTCAACCATATGAACGCTTGTCATTATTTGAGTTGTTAACCAGGAAGCCCCAAATCAGGGTCCATCGTCGTTGACACAGACAAATCAATCAGAGAAAGATGGTGGCAAATGTCTGCAAAGAGCGAGTCAGTATCCCCTTGGAATGTGTTCACATTCCAAGGGGATACTTTTCGCAGTTGGCTGACACATGGTCGTTAGTGTTCAGCGCGTGTTCACCAAAGCATTTGCCAGTGAGGTACCAGTCAAACAGCAGATCCACTCCTGCCCTTTAGATTTCAGTTTAGCTTGACTCCGGGTTGGTTGAAGCACTGATACTTAGTAATCAGTGCTCACAATTCCTGTCTCTAAAGTGTTAGCAAGGTCAGTCACACAACAAATCTGCAGCTCCCAATCGAGTGGCGCGACCGTAAGTCCGAGCAATCACCTCCCGCGTACACTCCGAAGATGAATGGATAGTTCTTGCCTGGCTTCGCATCGCTCTCGATCCACAAGTATACAATGGAACTAAAGCTATTAAAGGAGTTCATCCTCAGCGACATTAAAGATATACGAAAACACAAGAGAATCTCAACCTCTTGCCCAATTCCAAGGATGAACAGGCGATAGTCGCATCCACAGAGCAATCTTATTGCTAATCTAGATCGAGAGAGAGAGAGAGAGAGAGAGAGAGAGAGAGAGAGAGAGAGAGAGAGAGAGAGAGAGAGAGAGAGAGAGTAGATTCTACCGAATATGAAGACTACAGAAAAGCAAGTGTAATGTATGCGAAGTTGTAGTCCAAGAGTACGTGATCGATCTCAAAAGGAGAACCTACTTACAAACACATGTTAAACAGGAATTTCATCGAAGTGAGGTCAAACTCCCAGAATTGAATCTTCCGCTTCCACAACTATCATCGATACTATCATGCGCAGATGTGTATAGATGATACAAATGCATGATGATCGATATATTTCGGAATGTTATCGAAGATGATCCAGAAACACCCGATACATTTGAAGGGTACTACACACATAATTTGTGCGATTTCATTATGGAATTCCATAGCGTACTACATGCCTCTCAAGCATTACTTATATACATAATAGTCTCCCCTATCGTGTACATGAGTAATGCTTGAGAGGCAACTTTTCCATGGTATGATAACAGACTAAAATCTCGTTATACGGGCTCGCCCAAATCGCATAGATTTCTGCCATATCTCATCAGTAGGACGCACGATGATGGACTCGCTGCCAGCGATATTTACACCGTGTTATGCACAGCAAAATCTCTGTTCTGATGATATCCATGATACAGATGCACCTGGTGGAACTCCATGCACCATCAGTACCAATTTATACTCAAAGACTAGTCGTTTATGATCACAGGCTAAGTGTTCCGACGTTGTTCCCCGCGTCCTTCAGGACGACAACATAAGGACACGGACTCCAAATTTCCAGGATCTATTGAATGCCCAACAATCCTTCATGGTGCTAATAATGTAATGGCGGCTCAATTGAGATCCAGGGTGTGCAACTATCAAAATTGGGCGAGGAGTGATTCCTCTGGCTCAGATCTCAGTCCTTGTGCAGATCCCAACCTATCGTTATAGGTCGGAAGCCAATCGCTGTCCTTCGCAGCTTAGCAAGTCCAAGTTACTCTTGTATCTTTAAAGCAGCATGATCGTTTCATTAGAATGGGAGGCGTGTCTCTATCTACAGTGAATGATATCGTCCAGGACTGTAAAAACAGCTTATGGACACGGTTTATTTCCAATCGATCCTCAGTAGCCGCCGTTGGATGATGGGCCATTGGTACACCAATAACCATGCCCAACGCCCGCCCGAGGACGAGTGGATTCTTATCCTATCCATGTACTCTTATTCGAATTTGAAGTTGCTGGGTGAACACAGTTACATTGGTCTGACTTCACTGAGGGAGCGCTGCTTCCTCAGCAAAGTGAGGAACCTCAAGTATAGAATCTACATTCCACTGCCAGAACAATGTGAAATTCCTACTGCTGACCACGCTTGGTATTTGGTAATGGGAATCTTCGGGGTCATGGGCACCAGCGGATTTGATATGAGCAGAACCGCTGGATTCAGGAGGTGGAGAATCTTGAATGACACGCACAATCGACAGAAATGAAAATACAGATCTGAGGAAAGAACGCAAAGAGGAAGAGAGACTGTCAGGATTGTGGGCAGTTTGAAGCTGAAAGTAGGGGAACTCTGGTCGTGACTAACAATCTTAAGTGACCAAGTGCATAATTATCCAGTGTAAGTCTTAGTGGTATTGTATCCCTGGACTGTAATTTCCTCCTGATGAAGCAGCGACGGTCGAGGAAGTTCAGGGAGGCTCCTCAAGCTTCTTGCCGAAGCAGGTGCTGTAAGAGTTGTGTCTGTGCGAAGACCAGTACAAACGAACCCATAACCACCGGTCTGGCGGCAAATAGGTCTCTAGCTCTCCATTCTACATTAAGGTCGAAGGCACCTGGATGGGATCGAAGTAATTGTTCTCTCTCAACAAACTGGAGCTGAACTCTCAGCCTGCTGCAATGCCATATTCCTGATCTCCAATCATTGCATCCCAAGTTTAGGTCCTGCTGTATGTTTTCAAATCACAGTAGAACATGCTCTGAATAGTATTGGACTCCCCTTATAGCATGCATTCATCCACTGGACAATGCTAATGGTCACATCAGAAGTCATGCTTGCTTGATTTTGTTCACCAACTCGGGTGAAATATCTCACCCTGAAGATTTCATATTTCATACAGCTCGTATATGCCAATGGATAGAAGATATAAAGTGTCTAGTCAATTATGTCTTACCATTCAGCAAGGAACTTTGAAACGATAGGATATTTGCGATCGTCGAGAGCTTTCCGGCAGATCTCCAACCTTCAGAAAGTCAAGACGCCATCAAATTCTTTACAGTGAAGAGGCTACGAGTTAGGTGGACATCTGCGTAATCCATATAATCTAAGCTGAAGTGCAGGATATTTATGTTCATGGCCAGAACTCAGTCTCGATAATTGTACTATCAAGTTGGTTGCATGTGGAACAAGTCTGGATATCACAAACAGATTGGATGACGAAGAAGTAACACAAGCGGCACCACCCGCTCGTTCTGTCCAAAGTGGGAAGGTGGAAGTTGGCAGTTGGAAAGCATCTTTGATTCGTAATCACGTCGCCACGAACTACAGAACTTGGACGGTCAGGTATGGGACGATGTACAAGTCGTCCATGATGACACAGAACACCATTGGAGGAATTATTTGACTGTAACGCAGGATGTTTGCACATAGAGCTTAGGCACCGGGGAAGGAGTTTATCAAAATTGAGACCATCAATACCGAGAAGATGTGGATTGACACTTCATATATAGATAAATTAAAACACAGTGGCTGGAACAGTGCTTATCGTGATTGTAATGTCATTAAGAAGTTTGTGCGGGAGTTAACTTGGAGTAAGAATTGCCACGAAATTAAAGTCTGTGATATGAATCTTGGCATGATGGAAGTTTTACATGATTCTCACGGGAACATTTTGACCGTACGACAGATGATTGGGACGATCGATAAAAGAGTTAGCGGAATCACCAAAATTGAGCACCACGGTATTTTGAAAATGAAATTTTACACCCTGGTCTCTCCGTATGGTGTTTGGAGAGATTTTTGAGAGAAAATTGTTTTCACGAGGAGCCCAGATCACACTTGACACGGAGTCCACGGCGATTTGGTCTCACCTGAATTGCATACAAAATCCTGAAGGTTACAATTGCAAGACTTCAGGACTTTATCAATCTTGTGTGAAAGTCTGACTCCAATCCTGTAACCTGGAACTAACTGCAGTAAGTCTAGATCTAGCAGTGGCAGGTACATATGTAAGATTCTACGGGATATAAGGTCACTCTTGAATTTGAACCACAAATACCTCCAAAGATTTCACACGGCACTAAGCGTACAAGGATGAAACATAAAGGCATGAAATCTCCGGTAAATTAGATGGAGAAAGACGGTATCGGAATGTACAAATCAGTGGGTAGGAATATAATCGAATATGATGTTTGCAGGTAGGACTCAAGTCCCTTCATCAAGTTTTGCAGGAAGTATCGATAACGGATCGTCTGTCCGCTCGAAATAGATGCAACCGGTATGGTTTAGTTTTAAGATGTCTGCGTACTCCTGTTCCAACAGCTGAAAATGGAATCTTGAAAGCAGAAAAATTCAATAGGGCCATCAGTATAGCTGGATAGAGTGCAATCAGTGCAGTGCAATTCAAGACTCACGACCCGAACTAAAACTTTCACGTCAATCCGAGTCTTGGGATGAGAATTAAAATTTTCTCCAATGAGAAGTAACAACTTAAATATATTACATATCACACTGCACCTAGTATACATTTAGGTGCCACATCTTATTGCCATGGCCACCTAGAACTGGTAGATCGGCTAATTATCACACTATCTCTACAAGGCGTCTTCAGGCTATGTCAATTTCTGGTTTAAAATCTTCAGCACAGCTTCCCAAAGTTAAGGCAATGGTCCTCTGAACGCACTTCTGGTAATTGAATCAGACGACGATATCGTTGAATACAACTTCTTTCTCATCCTCAATCCTCTGTACTCATCAGGCGATCAATAGACGTGTGGCTGATGAAATTGAGGGCGAAAGATTGCGCAAGATCACTCTGCGGACGTCAGAATTCACATCTTTGTAGCACAGGTCCTCCGGCACTTTGCGCTGACTACGTGCGTTGGTGTAAGAATGGAATCAAAAAGAGGATTCCTTCAGTCCTGTTGAACACAGCACAATGTAAGGATCAAGCTCAGTCAGAGTGCCTAAAATGCTTGAAAGAGCTGATGATCAGTGATGTAAACTCAGTGGTTCTGATTTCAAAGCAAAATACACAAATTACACAATCAACCATAACAATTGCAGAGTTGCTAGAAGCTGATAGAGCCTGCTCTGTCTGTACAAACATAGTCAGAATTACTTCCGGTACGCGAACTCATCTGTGAAGAATTGACCTGCTTACCAGGATTGCGGTTGAAGTATCGGAAAGCTTCCCTTTAAGGAAAAGCAGCAGAATTTGGCCGATTGAAGGTGCTTTGAAGCGGAGATGTTGTCTGCGGTGACGGCATAAAAAGGAAGAGGAACCTGAAAGTATCTTGTAAAGATGTGATGGTTAGAGGCCTAGGACGAGGGGGAGCTCGAGACGTAACTGGAACTGAGAACAGAGGAGAATAAGAGGTTGGCGGTGATGGAGGAAGTGATGGAGGATGTGCAAGAGGAGATGTTTTTACGTATGAGGACGGAACGGGGACGAAGTCTTTGAATGCACCTTGTAAAGATGTTATTATTGGAAGCTGAGCAGGAGGTGGAGAAGACGTTGTTCGAGTTTTTGACGAAAGTACTGGCAGAAGAGAAAAAGTTGTAGGAGCTGATGCAACAAAAGGAAGTCCCGGAGGAAGCTTTGTTGGAGGTGGAGAATGAGGGCGAGGAGGAGGGGATGGTGCCCGTAATGTCGTAAAGGGGTTTGCGACATTCAGGGCACCTCTTGAAGGCATGACAGGAGGAACAGATATTACTGAAGGTGACTGAGTAGGCGGAGCAGATGTTATTGGAGTTGACGGTTGATTAGGAAGGAACGTAAATGTATCTTGTAAAGATGTGGTGACCGGTGAACTAGCAAGAGGAGGTGATGCTAATGGAGGTGATTGAGGAGGAAGAGGAAGAGATGTTGTTGCCTGTAATGCCGTCAATGGGGCGGCGACATTCAGGGCACCTCTTGAAGGCATGACAGGAGGAACAGATATTAATGAAGGTGAGTGAGGAGGCGGAGCAGATGTTGTTGGAAATGACGGTAGATTAGGAAGAAACTTAAAAGTATCTTGTGGACTTAAGGTGATCGGTGAACTAGCAAGAGGAGGAGATGCTAATGGAGGTGATTGGGGAGGAAGAGGAGGAGCAGATGATTTCAAAGGTGATGGTAGGAGCTGGAAGAAAACCTCAAGACGATCTGGCGAAGATGTGCTGGGTGGAGGAGGAATAATATATGCTGTCTGAGGTGATGGAACAAAGGAGAAAAAAAAATAAAGAGGATCTTGTAAAGGTGAGGTGGTTGCAGACCCAGGAGTAGGAGCAGATATTGGAATTGACGTTAGAAAGGGCAAGAATGACTGGAGAGCATCTTGTAAGGATTTTCCTGTTGGAAAACTAGGAGGAGAAGGAGGAGAGGCAGATGCTGGTGGAGGCCAGGATAGAAATGGGAAAAAGAACCGGAGAGTATCTTGTAGAAAAGTAATAGGCTGTGGAACAGATACATCGAACAGATTAGGAAAAGTGGGCAGTTTGGGGAAAAGATTGAGATTTGGGAAACGAGGAAGAACGGTAGATACGGTCATCGTTGTCTTCCCCAAACTTGTGTCACTAATGGTGAAGCTAACACTTGCACTTCTGACCGAAGGAGGATATTTTGAAGTCTGAGAACCGGAAGGTAGTGATTCAATGAACAACAAGCTTCGTCCAGCTGATACGATTGGCACATAGAACGTCAAAGTTTGTGCGAGAAGTAAGATACACAGCCATACGGAAGCTGACTTTACAAGCCTGTCAGCCATTTGGACGTTCACTTCACTCTCCACGTGAGAATGGGATCATAGCCTCTACTTCGACGAGATTAAACAAAGCATACTGCCTTGGCTTTCATGAACAGATTCGGTGTGGTGGGGATCAAACTCCAGGTCCACGGATCACTCAGACGATTCAAAATCCTTGTTGCCTTTGCACCGTATGCGATGAGCTTCTTATAAATACTGCAATTTGGGCTCAGCTCCCAAGACACTGAGTCATACTTAATTATAGCTCCTGCTAGGAAAGACCAGCTACTTTTGCCATTGTGCTTTCGATAAACTTAAAGTCCGATCTTTAAGTTCCCGTTTCAGCTACCCACTAAGCCGGAAGCTCAATAGGTCAAGGCTATCATACCGCTTGCGGTCTTATAGTTGATGGTTGTTTTGCTTGAGTACTAGGCGTCAAGGTACCCCGGTCAGAGTTGACCGGCAGGTCTATCATCAGAGTTCCGCTGGTGCGTGGGATACATTATTGTTCAAATCTATGAACTTCTTTCTTAGAAGCCCCTAGCATGCGCCGTAGTATCAGTGTATACACTGAAACACTGAACTCATTGCTGTATCTCTTACCAATGATGAAAAAAGACCAGGATTATTTCCGTACTATGTACTATCCAAAACATAATCGACCACATGTTCGTTATCAGGTATATTTTACATATGTTGCATCACATTTGCACTCAGTTCTGGATAGCCGGTTCACTGAACGGCTTCTGTACTCATTTCACTATATCCAAAGCATAACGTTATAGAGAATTGTTTGTGGCTGAAAGTGACGCATCGTTGATGAGGAGAAAACCTTGATTTTATATCGTATCCTCGCGACCTAGGCTCGAAACTCTTCGCTCTAATCCCAGACGCGGATGGTATATGCCCAATTGATTTAGCAAACGTCGAAGAGGAGGAAGCAAAACCGGTGACCTAACCTCGAAACTCTTCGGTCCAATCGCAGACTCGGATAAGATATGCGCATTATTGAGCGACGTTTGAAAAGGAAGCAAAACCGACAATTTGTCTAACTAGAAGGATGGCGTGATCTTATCAAGAAAAACAAGGATAAAATCTAGGGGTGAAGTATGCGAAGTTCTAATACATCCGACTGAGAACTCTATCTTGATGCGGTTGGAATGTCAAAGTTATCATAAGGAAATCGTCAAAGCTGTGTAAATCAAAAGGTTTTAATATCACTGGGGCATTATTTTAAGAAACATCACCTAGAGGTCTCCTCTGGATTGCACTAGCCTATGTTCTATGTAAAGATAATGTACTTTACCTAGTCTAATTACACAAGCCAGTACTTATGTGAACAATGTACATTTGCTCTCTAAAGTAAACTACAAAATAGATATATTTTGTATCCTCTATCATCTAGCATGGTAACTTCTTATGTAATCCTTAATGTGGATAAATGGTTTAACCACAACATCCACTTTGTCACCTAATTCTCTTGGACCATGTATCAATTTCACCTAACTTACCTGATCTGCAATGCTTACTAATGCTCTCTCCAAAGTGAAATATTCATTCTCTTGTCATTGCAAACACTGTCTTGCATAGCTATCTTCTATCTTCCACAACAAAATAGAGTAATAAGACTTTTACATTCAATGTAGTACCACATCTAAAAGGGGGAAAGGTGACCGCGTAGCAAACACAAAGGATGGGAAGACCCCATCAAGCTGTACAAGGGAAAGATAAAAGAGGTAAGATGGGGCTAGGCCCCATAGTGTCAATATGAGAAATCTGCCCTACTGCACCTAAGATATCAGAGCTATGCAAGTCATAATGTCTACAAACTACCAGAGCATCCAAAGAAGCATCACCTAGTATGATTAGTCTCCTATGGATTGCACCATCCAATGATCTCTGTAGAGCAACGAACACATGCTGTCTAAAGTATGTTACAAAATGTAACTCCAAAGCTAGACTAACAAAGAGGTGACTTCGCTGCATACCCCTATACTTAGAGACTTTGCATGCTGCTGCTTTGCTTGCCACCCATCTAGAGGGATGAGTAATTACTTCCTGCAAAACTGCATCACGAGTAGGATCTGTAACCACAACATCTGCCACAGTCACCTGATTATCTTCAGACCAAGTATAATTCTGCTCTGATGTGTGTTTTCTGCAAATCATCAAATCCAAAAGAGGGTTATGAATATGAAAATGGTAGACTAAACCTAATTAAAACCTCATTGCTATAGAAAAAGTAGCTGGTGCAAGTCGGAATACCTTAATACAAAGTCAGGCTAGGATCCAAGAGCCTACACCCTTGTATGAATATGTAGTACCACATTCAAAAGAGAGTTATAAAGATGCAAGTGATAGACTAACCAAAGTCAAACCTCATTACTATAGAAAAAGTAGCTAGTGCAAGTCAGAATGCACTAATACAAGGTTAAGCTAGGATCCAAGTACTTACCCTTGTTGGATTTAGAGCAAAGATATGCTCTTGTAGGACAAGTAATAGATGTGTTAACTAGAAGATAATATAGAGCCTACTTAATTAATCAGTTCCTCAAAGAAACTACAAATCTATGGTTTAATTAGAAAGCAAAGAAGCAAAAAATGGAGGATTATCTTGTGCTTGAGTGGACAAACCATTTCTCATATGTTGGAGTAGTACTTAGACATAAAGATCTCTCTCCTACCTCAGTCATATACATCTCAAATATTGACCAAATAATAACTACAAAATAAGAGGGAAAGAAGGTGCCAAGAATTCCTAACTACAAAAAAATGCTACAAATGCCATATCTTCCATTGATAATTGACCCATCCATACACACAACATTGTTAAAGATTTTTTTGTGTAAACAAAGGCTCCCAAAAACACACTTAAAAGCTTTTAGTTCAATGATATCACCAAAGAATTCCATGATCCTCTTATCAAAAGCACTCAAATGAAATAAGAAAACCATAGAAGGTGAATTGTGCAAAGTAGATTGGTTGGTTGACAAGCATTCTAGAGAAGAGTATACCAAATACTACCTATGGATTCCTCCATGAAGGATATCTACAACAGGGTAATTTCCAAAAAGCATGTGACAAAATCCTTAGACCCTATTGGTACTTCAAGAATACATAAGCAATCTATAGATGTAGTACCTCCCTTCAAAGTTGGAGGTGAGGAGGAATGACTAAAGGAAACCATGCAATACATTTTGACACTTTGATTCTCAAACCTACACGACAAAGCTCAATAGTCAAAAGACTATCTAAACTGGTCTACACAGCTCATAATTTATGTATCATCCAACAAAGAGTGAAAGATACACCCTAGTATGGCCAAAGTAGCATACAAAAAAGCTCAATAATGAGCCATGGTAAATAAAATTTTCTTTAGGATCTCCTTGTTATCATGTACTGGTTTAATAAGAGTTTATTAAGAGTTGAACGCGAAAACGCCAGATCCTTGCGAGGTTACCTGGTAGATCAAAACAATTACTTCTGTAAGTAACTGATGTCACCGGTACGGTAAAGAAAACTTTATGGTTAAAGTTTCAGCTAAAGAATTCTACAAAGATTGACTAAACATTGCATGGTACTTGAGTGAATCTAAAATATCTAGTGCTTCAATTTGGCGCCCCTTGAAGATTTCTCTTGAGAATTGATGGTTAGAGTCGGAATTATTGTCAACGTAAGTGCAGGGAAATTTATAAAGATCATGCTTACTGTATCCTCTTAGTCTAGAGTAATCGAGGATTGTAATCGTCAACCCATCGATTGACACTTCGGGAGGAACTTCAGGGCAATCCACCTTTGATCTTCTCTTTTTTATCATATTCACTATGACTACATGGCTGGTTTGCAATTATACATTGTTATCAGTCTTCCTCTTCTTTTAGATCTGACAATGACATGCCTTCCACCAGCCCTCTACTCTACACCGTAGTAACTCCATATCCGAGTTGCTTGCCAGTCCAAACGTCAGACTTGCCAATTCATGCAATTCGTTACGTAACCAGGAAGTAGCTATAGAGCATACAACTTGAAGACGAGTTTTAGTTCATTTCGCAAAATTGCAGTGGACCTTTTGAGTTAGAAGTTCTGAAAGTCCCTGAATTCTCTACTTAAAAGCTTCACTTACTCTGTGTTCAAATAGCATCGGACAATATGGATGCATTATTCCAAAGCATGCCCCAGGAAACACCCCTGTAAACTTTTGCATGTGATCTTGTTCACATCTCATATGGCTATTACTCTGTTTCATCTGCAAAAATATGGTTAGATTAAACTATGTATACCAATTGTTTCTGAAAAGAGCATCGAGAGGTTCAATTCGCCAAGCGATGCTCCAAGAGAGTAGTTCTACAAAGTGATGCTCTTACGGATCGTCGAGTAAGTTGTATGCCATATTCTTTTACAGATGGTCGAGAGAGTGACAAGCCATATGCTTTATCTCGTCTCCATAACTTAGATGAGTTCTAAGCCACATGACTTGACTCATTTTCATATCCTACATGCGACAAGACAAATCAATCTGTGCGATTCTCTGGAGACTTAACCTCATTTGGTATCCTGTGAATTGTCTCTGTAAGTCCTGATGGAGTCTTCCATCCTGTTTGCTCCAATGCGCATCCTTTCCTGTTTGGTCCCGGGAACAGGCACGCTAGGGAAGTACTAGGCAGATTTGACTTTACCTTTACATGGAAGTAACGCCTGTCCCTCTGTCTTGAGAATGTTAAAAAAAATCATCACCTGCATGTGCAGATTATGAATGAAATACTCAATGAATGCTCAATTCACCTCATTGATTGCTCATAGAAATAGGAGAACGGTACATCTTGTGCATTCAGCAAGCGACGGTGAGAATGGAGGAGGTGCTCCCGCAGACACGTTCCAAATTTCACCGACCGTGATGTACAGTAATCATTTATTTAGACTAGAGACAAGTTCCTATGAAGTTTAGATCCTTGGACTGTGAAGGCGCTCCGGCTTCAGGAGACCAAATTTCTTGATTAGTAGATTTAATATCAGGGTACCGAAGCAGACCAGAAGAGCGAAGGTTTCTAGTCTCAGCTAGACCTCAGAATGTCGGATTTCTCCCCGCTGAGCTCTACTTCCCCGCTGTGAGTCAGGAGGATTTGGAAACTCACGATGGCGTCCGTAAGGGGAAGCATGCTATTGGACTGGGACAGAACAGTCTTTTTTTCTGTACAGACTCGGAAGATGTGATATATATGAGTATGACGGTAGCGAAAAGTCTTCTGGAGAAGTTTGCAGCGTCCCCAAATATGAAAGGTCGACTTGAGGTTCGCAGCGAGACAGTAATCGACAATAGCAAGTCCATTAAATCCAATCTCATGTAACACGTTGAGAACAACAGAAATATCGAAGGAGTGAATTCAACTAACGCTTGTTATGGTGGTACTGCTGCGCTGCTGAATTGCATGAACTGGGTGGAAGGCACTGCATGGGATGGGCGATTTGCGGTGTTGTTGTAGCTGCTGATGTATCAAGTTATGCAGAGGGCTCAGCACGACTTAATAGTGGTGCCGGAGCGGTTGCGATGTTGATCGGGCCAAATGCACGCAACATATTGTAGCGCAGCTTTACCTCAAGCTACATGGAACATGTGTACGATTTTTATACAAGCCAGAGCTTGCTAGTGAATATCCTATCGTGGATAGGAAGCTTTCTCTGACCATCCACGATATCTGCTAGCATGGACCTGTGCTACTGGAAAGCGCTGGACCTGTGCTACAGAAAGTTTCGCGCTAGATACCAACAGAAGGAGCATAAACCATTCTCCTTGGTAGATGCAGATTTTGTCGTGTGTCATTCCACATACAACAAGCTTGTCCAGAAGAGTTTTGCTCGACTTGTTTAAAACGACTTTCTTCAATCCCCCACTCTGGTAGGCGAGCAAAAA
Source organism: Lunularia cruciata (assembly GCA_948567375.1). Classification (NCBI taxonomy): domain Eukaryota; kingdom Viridiplantae; phylum Streptophyta; class Marchantiopsida; order Lunulariales; family Lunulariaceae; genus Lunularia; species Lunularia cruciata. The sequence continues at coordinate 41,160,065 of OX419762.1, read as the reverse complement.
CCTGCTAAGTTCCAGCCCTCTGCTGAACTCTTGCATGAGGATAGCCTTGTCGACCGGGACCTCGAGAAGGTAGCCATCCAAGTATCTAAGAAACAATATGATGTAATGGTGGAACCAGCAGCAAATTTGCTCAAGGAAATTGGCAACATGTACTGTGCATCAGCGTGGGCAGCTCTGTGTTCCATGAAAGCCGACGCCCCGGTTGGAAAGAGAGTACTCTTTTTCTCTTACGGAAGCGGGCTCGCATCAAGTTTGATGTCGTTCAGAGTGCAACAACTGTTATGTTAGGCTTGTTATCAGTGATGACTTGTCAAGGGCAAGAGCAAAGGTAACTGATGATTGTTGCTTGTCACTTGTCTAGAAGTTCAAGTGGACGGTTACTTGTCTAGAAGTTCAAGCGGATTAACCTGTGTATATATATATATATGCAGAGAATAATAAAGCATCAAAGGCTATTGCGAGCCCGTTTTAGCAGAGGAGGTAGCTTCCCGGACAGGAAGTGGACCATGTTATCTCCTGTTGTCCTCTGATTAGTGTGATTAGTGATGTGCTATTGTGAGAGGTCCTAGGGACTTTGTTTCTCTAACAATTGGTATCAGAGCAAGAGGGACTTGAGATCTGAGGGTGCAGTGAAGAGGGTCAAGAAGCAAGTCCACAGCAAAGCAATGGCAGGGGTGATATCCATACCGAATGCTAAATTTGCAGTGGAGAAGTTTGATGGGAAAAACAATTTTGGACTTTGGCAACTGAATATGAAGGACCTTCTTGTCCTGCAAGGACTGCATAGAGCACTGAAGAAAAAAAGGAGGACAAAAGTAATGAGGATGAGGAAGATGAAGATGCATATCTCAAAGCTATTAGCACTATTAGGTTGAACCTTGTTGATGAAGTGCTATACACTGCTATGAATGAGGACTCTGTACCAAAACTCTGGGCCAAACTGGAGAATCTTTATATGACCAAGTCATTGACAAATAGACTGTATCTTAAACAGAAGTTGTATATGTTGCGGATGAAGGAAGGCCAAAGTATTATGGAGCACCTCAATGCTTTCAACAAAATCATGTGTGAGTTGATGAGCATAGAGGTCAAGTTGGACGAGGAGGATAAGGCATTGCTGTTACTGACTTCACTTTCTCCTTCATATGAGCATCTGGTCACAACTCTTCTATATGGGAAGGATGATATAAACTGTGAGGAGGTTACTTCAGCATTATTGTCCAATGAGATGTGAAAAAGACCCAACCAAGGAAAGACAAATCTAGAGTCTCTATTTATCAGAGGAAGGACAAGCGAGAGAGGTCAGATCAGAAGTAAATCAAGATCCAAGTCTAGAGCTGGAGGTTTCAAAGGCAAGTGCTGGATCTGTGGGAAGGTTGGACATTCCAAGAAGGATTGTAACAACAGGAGGCTTGAGTCCAATAAGGATAAAGGTCAACTTTCAGATCAAGCAAGTATTGCTGAGTCATATGGTGTTGTGGATGATGTTCTATGTGGTACCCAAGACAAAGATAAATTTGAGGAGTCATGGATATTAGACTCAGGTTGCTCTTACCATATGTGTCCAAATAAGGAGTGGTTTCATGAGTACAAACCATTCAATGGAGGATCTGTAATAATGGAGAACAACATGGCTTGCAAAGCTATAGGCATTGGCAAGTGTTAATATGTTTAATGGTATTGTGCGGACTCTTGCTGATGTGAGGCATGTTCCTGAGTAAAGGAAGAATTTGATATCACTAGGCACTTTGGACCCAAATGGTTGGAGGTGGGGAGCAGAAAATGGATCACTCAAGGTATCAAAAGGAGCATTGGTTGTAATGAAGAGCAAGAAGATAAGAAATCTTTATGAGCTTGTTGGAGAGACCATGAATGGAGGAGTGGCAAGTACTATTTCAGAAAATGAAGATCCCAAAGATGTTACTCAGTTATGGCACCTATGTTTGGGTCATATTAGTGAAAGAGGTCAAAGTGAATTGTCCAAGCAACAACTTTTGAAGGGCCTTAAAAGCTGTAATTTAAAATTCTATGAGCATTGTGTAATAGGAAAGCAACAGAGGGTAAGCTTTTCCACAGGAGTTAATTGCACAAAGTGAATTTTAGACTATGTGCATTTTGATGTTTGGGCCCTGCACCTGTAGCTTCAAAATCTGTAGCACTATATTTTGTGTCTTGGTTGATGATTACTCTAGAAGAGTATGGATCTACACTATGAAGCAAAAATCAGAGGTCTTCTCTATCTTTAAACAATGGAAGGTGATAATGGAGAAACAAATTGGAAGGAAAGTGAAGTGTTTGAGATTTGATAATGGTTGGGAATACAAATCTGGAGAGTTTGATAGATATTGTAAGAGTGAAGGGATAATTTGTTACTTTACCATTCCGGGTACTCCTCAACAAAATGGTGTGGTAAAGCAGATAAATTGTACACTCTTGGAGAAAGCAAGAAGTATATTAAGCAATGCCAGATTGGAGAAGAGTTTTTGGACAAACGCTGTAAATACAACTTGTCATTTGGTAAACATTTCTCCCTCTACTGCTATTGAATGTAAGATACCTATGAAAAAATTTACAGGTTGGCATGTTGATTACTCTTCACTTAGAGTGTTTGGACGCATTGCTTATTTTCATATTCAACAAGAACAATGGACAAAGTTAGATTCCAAATCTAGAAAATATATATTCTTGGGATATGAGAAGGATACAAAGGGATATAGATTATGGGATCCAGAAAGGTGTTTTCTTGTTATGAGTAGGGATGTAGTGTTTGATGAGATGAGTACACTAGCGACTATTATTAGAGAAAAAGGAAAAAAAATAAAAATTTCAGTCTGATTTTGTTAAGATAGATATTGATCTTGAAAATGAAGACATCTCACCTCTTGTAGATCTACCAAATTAACCATTAGAAGAGCAAAGTCCAGAATTGATTTGTGAATGTAGGTATCCAAATAGGGATAGAAGGCCTCTAAAGAGATTTGATGATTCATTTATAGCTTATGCTCTTCTTATGGAGAATGGTGAGCCTTCTTTATATGAAGAGGCAAGGGAAGATCAAGAGTGTCAAAAGTGGCATTGTGCAATGGAAGAGGAGATGAAGTCTTTGGCCAAAAACGAAACTTAGAGACTTGAAAAATTGCCTATGGGAAAGAAGGCAATTGGTTTCAGGTGGATATTTCTAAAGAAGGAAGGACTTCTAAAATCAGGTGGAGATTGATACAAAGCAAGGCTTGTAGCGAAGGGTTATCACCAAAAAGAAGGTATTGACTTCAATGAGATTTTTTCACCAATGGTAAAAATCTCTTCAATTTGTGCACTATTGGCAATAGTTGCATTGCATAACTTGGAGTTGGAGTAACTTTACATGGAGAATTGGGGAGGGGATTTACATGCATCAACCTGAAAGTTTTGTGGTACCAAGGAACCAGAACCTGGTTTGCAAGTTACAAAAGTCTTTATATGGACTAAATCAAAGTCCAAGACTTTGGTACATGAAATTTGATGCTTTCATGTTGAAGCATGGATATAAAAAAAGTGAATCAGATTTTTGTGTGTATCTCAAGAAGCTACATGGACCTAGAGTATTTGATTTGATCATCTTGGTACTATATGTGGATGATATGTTGATTGTTGCGGAGGATATGGTTGAGGTGGAGAAATTGAAAGCACAACTTGGTAAGGAGTTTGATATGAAAGACTTTGGTTCTTCAAAGAGCGTGCTTGGGATTGAAATCCACTGGGACAAGAGCAAGGGAAATTTATGGATATCTCAAAGGAGATATTCGGCAAAATTACTTGCTCAGTTTGGCATAGAGAATGCAAAACCAGTGAGCACTCCAATGGCAAGTCATTTCAGGATATCATTGGAGCAGTGTCCATCAAATGAGGAGGAGAGAAAAGTAATGTCAAATATTCCTTATGCTAGTGCTGTTGGGAGTTTAATGAATGTTATGGTCTGCACTAGACCAGACATCTCATATGCTATGAGTATGGTAAGTAAATACATGGCAAATCCAAGGAAACAACATTGGGAAGTTGTGAAGTGGATACTTCTTTACTTGAAAGGGACTATAAATATGGACATTATCTTTGATGTGGAGAAGGACCAAGAAGGAGGAATTACAGGGTTTGCAGATTTTGATTTGGCCGGAGACTTGGATAAGAGAAAGTCTACAACAAGATTTTTTTTAACATTTGTTGGTGGTGCAGTAAGTTGGAAGCCTACTCTCCAATCTACTATTGCTCTTTCTACTACAGAGGCTGAATATATGGCAACAACTGAGGCTGCCAAAGAGGCAATATGGCTACAAAGATTAGCCAAGGATATTGGACTCCCTAACATGAAGTCCACACATTCTTGTGATAGCCAAAGCGCTATTCACTTGGCCAAAAAACAAGTATATTTTCAAGGACAAAGCATATTGATGTGAGACATTATTTTATCAGGGAAACTGTGATAAATGGTGAGATCAATCTGCAGATTGGCACAGAGGTAAAAGCAGCTGATATTCTGACTAAACCTGTTCCTATTGAGAAGTTCAAGTTATGCATGAACTTGTTCAACGTTCAATGTTGCTCTTTGGAATGATATGATAGATACAAGCAAAAGGTGGAGATTGTTATGTTTTGCTTGTTAGCAAGAGCAAACTTAACTGATGATAATTGTTTGTCACTTGTCTAGAAGTTCAAACAGATGACAGTGATGGACCTTTTATATATATATATATATATATATATATATATATATATATATATATATATATATATAATAAAACTTGCAAGCCCGTTTCAGCAATGGAGGTAGTTTCCGGGACAGGAAGTGAACCATGTTATCTCCTGTTGTACTCTGATTAATGTGATTAGTGATATGCTATTGTGAGAGGTACTACGTTATCTCCTGTTGTACTCTGATTAATGTGATTAGTGATATGCTATTGTGAGAGGTACTACGGACTGTGTTTTTCTAACAACAACTTGGTCAGATGCCTTTCAGCCTTAAGGGAATGAAAGAAGCGATAGACTTGAAGGGAAAACTCTTATCAAGAATCAAGATTACTCCCATTAAGTTCGTGGAGTTCATGGATCTACCAAAAACTCGACACGGCGCGAAGAACTTTATTCCTAGCAGCAGTACTAATGGACTCCGACCTGGCACGTATTACCTCACTAAGGTAGTTGACAAGTACGGAAGATTCTACAACAGAAAGCCGACTTTAAACACATTCCCTGCTTGGAACAATTAAGTTTCAACTGGGAAAAGTTGAGGTTGTCTACAGTCCTTTTCCAAGGAAAAAAGGCGACCGCGTAGGAAAAATGAAGGATGGGAAGACCCCATCAAGCCGTACAAGGGAGAGACAAAAAAGGTAACATGGGGCTAAGCCCCAATAGAGTCTGTATGAGAAATCTGCCCTACCGCACCTAAGATATCCGAGCTATGCAAGTCGTACGGTCTACACACAACTGGAGCATCCGAAGAAACATCACCTAATGTGATTGCTCTCCTATGGATTGCACCAGCCACTGCCCTCTGTAGAGCAATGGATACACGCTGTCTAAAGTAAGCTACAAAGTATGAGAGTGAGAGTGGTACCCCCTGCCGCCTAACATGATAAGCCCTCGCGCACTCCCTGACAAATGTGTCAAATGCCGTGTCCATCGCTCCATATAACTCCAAGGCTAGAGGAACAAAGAGGTGACCTCGCTGCATGCCCCTGTACTTGGAGACCTTGCGACCTGCTGCTGCACTCGCCGCCCATCCAGGGGGATGGGTAATCACTCCCTCCGAAACTGTATCTCGCGTAGGGTCCGTCACCACGACATCCGCTACTGTCACCTGATCATCTCGGACCAAGTATAAGTCTGCCCTGACACGTGTCGTCTGCAATGCATACGAACGCTCCCTCCAAGCCAAGTATCCACTCTCTCGTGCCATAGCAAACACTATGTCTCTAATGGCATCATGGGTAGCTATCCTCTGTCCTCCAAAAGGACACCGTGTCATGTGGACCGCCGCTGCATCTAGTGTAGAACCACACTCACAAGTGAGTAGTGAAGATGCAGATGGGTGGACCAAACCTAGGCGAAACCTCATCGCTGTAGAGAAAGTAGCCGGTGCGAGTCTGAAAGCCCTAATGCATGGTCTGTGAGCCGGCCTGTCTCTCACTCAGGATGAACCTCTGATGGCTATTATGGTAGCGCACCATGGACTAAGAAGGCAAGGAACCCCAACTCCATCATACTCCTCCAAGGCTAACACTCCAAGACTCAAGACATTGCTCACTAGAGAACTCAATGAGAGAGAGATAGTTGCAAATGAAAGGATGATGAGTACCTCCTCACCCCTTGCTTATATACTTGTGAAATAGTTACGTACCAAAGTTACTAATTACCGTAGTAACTCAAGTTACTAGACTAAAAGTCAAGTAAAGTCAAAAAGTAGAAAGGAATATCCATTCACATGGGCATATTCCCCTTATCTTGACCCAACCACTAAAGCAAGGATTCCTTCACATGGGCTATCCTTGGACTAAAGAAGAATCCAAAACAAAAAGGCTTGCGGGCCCAAGAGTTCTCAACTCTTTCCCCAAAGCCAAACACCTAGGAATAATACCAAGTCAACACACTAAAATCCAAAATAGTGGTGCTCATCTTTTCTACTTCCTCTAAAGTAAGGTCCCATCTATCTTAGCTATGACTAACTTTAGCTAACCATGACTAATATAGAACCATCCTTTATCTCTATATAAATAATATCTCTTAAGTACTTGTAATACCAAGCTAAATATCACAATACCACACACATGCACAAATGGGTGTTACATTTACCCCCGGACTAAGTTTTCACTTTGTCCTCAAAGTGAAGGTCTCTCTACCTTCTATGGTACATCTTCAACTTATCATGGTTAATCCTATCAAAGTGTCTTCCTCCAAACTCCTTGAGATCATAGGTGTAATTGCCCCACACCTTCTCTACTATGAAAGGTCCAAAGTACTTAGGCAAAAACTTCTTTTGCACTCTCTTGAATCGAATGGAATCAAACAACATTACCCAATCACCTTCTTTGAAAGGCTCCACCTTCTTCTTGCCTTGCCTCTTGTCATAGCTCTCCTTTTGTTTCCTTTGGGCTTGCTCCACTCGAACCATAGCAACTGCTCTTGCCTCTTCCAACTCCATGAGTTGATCCTTCCTTGACTTCCCTGCATCACTTCCTTGTGCTTTCTTCAATCTCCTATGAATGCTTTGGAAGGTAGGAAGATCAAAGTGAATAGGTAAGGTAGACTCAATACCATACACCAATTGGAATGGAGAATATCCAGTGGAAGTCTTCATGGTTGTCCTATACTCCCACAAAACTGCATGAATCCTCTTGTCCCAATGATGTTTAGCCCCCTCCATTTCTGCATCTTTGGCCAACATCATGCACAAGGTCTGATTGGTTCTCTCTGCCAAGCCATTGGAATTTGGCTTATAGGATGTAGTTACTCTATGTGTGATAGAGAAATGTCGTAGCATGGCTGTAGTAATGCTTCCTGTAAACTCTCCTCCTCTATCAGAAACCAACTCCAAAGGGCATCCAAACCTAGTGATAATGCGTTCATAAAGAAATCTACCCACTTCATCTTCATTCTTGTCCCTCAATGGTCTAGCCTCAACCCACTTGGTAAGGTAATCAGTAACTACCACAATGTACCGATTGTTCCTTGGGGTTCTATTAAGAGGTCCTACAAAATCAATTCCCCACTTCTCAAAAGGTCATAGCAATGGAATTGATCTAAGTGGTGGAGTGGATGTAGACTTTCTAGCAAAAGCTTGACAAACATGACAAGTTTTGCAATAATCAAGACAATCCTTGAAAATCCCTCTCCAATGGTAACCTGCATCTAGAATCTTGAAAGCAGTCACCTTTCCTGCAAAGTGTCCTCCACATACTAAACCTTCATGAAACTCCTTTATGAGTAGGATAGACTCTTCCTTACCCACTGCTCTTCGAAGTAGACCATCTGCTCCTTGGTGAAAAAGAATATCCTCCACCATTGTGTAAGGTCTAGATCTTGCTGCAAGGGCCTTCCTCTCCCTAGCATGCATCCCTTCTGGATAGTTACCTCTTGTCACAAAATCCACAATCTCCTTGTACTCCATTGGAATCTCTTGAGTGACTGAGATTGTCATGAGCTCCTCATCCGGGAAGGAATCATCTACTGGCTCATCTCCATCATGATCATAGGCTCTAGATAACAAATCAGCATTTGCATGTTTCTTTCCTGGCCTATCCTCAATTGTGTAGTCATACTCAGACAAGAGTATCATCCACCTTGCTAGTCTCCCTTCAACATTAGGCTTGTTGAAGATGTACTTCAAAGCCTTGTGATCCGTGACAATTGTGGCTTTCCCTCCAATCAAGTAGTGTCTAAACTTCTTGAGACCAAAGATCACTGCCAACCCTTCTCTCTCTGTGACAGAGTAGTTCTTCTCTGCTGAAACCATCTGCCTACTAGCATAAGCTATTGGATGATCATGCCCATCTTGGTCTAATTGACTAAGAGTGCATCCTATAGCTACATTAGAAGCATCAGTGTAGAGGATGAAAGGCTTACTCCAATCAGGTTTAGCAAGAATTGGAGCTACAACAAGGGATTGCTTGAGCTCCTCAAAAGCTTTGAGAGCCTCCTTGTCTTCCAAAATCACCATGTAATCTACACCCTTCTTCATGTAGATGGTCAATGCATAAGCCTTGTTGGAAAATGAGAAGATGAACCTCCTATAGTACCCAACCATTCCCAAGAATTGGCGTAACTTTGTCAAGCTTGAAGGGAATGGAAGGTCTGAGATTTTCCTCACCTTCTCAGGATCAACTGCTATTCCATCCTTGGAGATGATGTGCCCCAAAAGTAGACCTTCTTCACATCCAAAAATGCACTTCTCAGGGTTGAGTGATGCATTTGCCTCATCCAAGCGTTGCAAGACTTTGATTAGGTGCTCAAAGTGCTCCTCCTTGCTCCCATAGACACAAAAGTCATCAATGAAATCTCTCACAAATTTCCCAATGAAAGGTTCAAATACCTTGTTCATGAACCGTTGGAATGTGGCTGGAGCATTGCAAAGCCCAAAAGGCATGACCTTGAAAGCGTAAGTTCCCCAAGGTGTGGTGAATGTGGTGAGTTGTTGATGCTCTGGTGCAATCTTTATTTGGTTATATCCACTATAACCATCTCCAAAACTGTACCTCTCATGACCTGCAACCTCCTCCAAGATCTCATCAATGAATGGCAATGGGTAGTAGTCCTTCTTGGTAACAGCATTAAGCTTCTTGTAATTCACACATACCCGAAGCTTGCCATTCTTTTTCTTCACAATGACAATTGGAGACACCCATTCTGAATTCTCCACCTCAAAGATAAATCCAGCCTCCTTGAGCTTATCAATCTCCTCCTTCACAACCAAAGATATTGGTGGGCTAATGCGACGTTGCTTTTGGCGGATTGGTCTTGCATGTGACTCCACCTCTATCTTGTGCTCCTCCAAGGTGACTTCCTTCAAATCCTTGTAACTAAAAGCAAACACATGGATGAACTTGCGGAAAATCTCCTCAAATCTCACCTTCTCCTCCTTGGTAACATTTGGGCCATACTTGAGGGTAGATAACCTTCTCTCTACCTCCTCAAGTGTCAATGGTGATTTATCTGGGTCCTTCAAAACCTCTGGCTTAGGTGCAAAATCCATAGCACACAAGGGATACACATCTGAATCAGATTCAGATTCATCTTCCTCCGTGGAAGTCTCCTCTTCCATGCTTGTGTCCACACCTGAAGCTCCTTCTTCAGAATCTGATTCCCAATAATTAGAAGATGGGGTATCTGAATGTGAAGTGTTGGTGGTGTTAGTCACAGGAACAGTGACTCTATGGTTTGATGGCCCAATCCTCAAGTACCCTTTGTGCCATCGATCAGTTGTGCGTGCTGCTCTCAACCATGGCCTCCCAAGAAGTAAGTCATAGCTTGAATCCTTCAAGACTTGGAAAGTCATGAGATTTTGAACTCCCATAACTGAAACTACCACCTTATCCATCACCCCTACTGGTCGAACTTGTTGCTTGTTTGCCATGCTCACCACAAATGTTGAAGGTCTTGAGGGTATCATACCCAACTTCTTCATCAACCTTTCTGACATGGCATTCACTGCTGATCCTCCATCAACCAATGCATCCTTGATGTTGTGACCATTCACTCTCACATCAATCTTGGAGGCATATTCACAAGCCTCCCATGGTGCTGGCTTGGCATCCACCACCCCCATTGATATTGGAACTTTTGCCTTCTTCTTCTTTTTGCTCCTTGTAGAACTCAAACCACCTCTAAGCTCCTTTCTCAAGGTAGGGTTCAAAGCAATTAATTGGCCCACTGTGATGTTAGCCTTGTGACTACCAACATCCTCCAACACATTGTAGTTCCATTGTTGCTTTGAGATCAAGAAGTCCTCCATCCCCAACTTCTTCCTTGGAGTCTTTGTTGTTGATGGTGTTGAGGTGCGAGTGCTCCTAGTAGACATAGGAGTATCCTTGCTTGAAGTAAATCCTTGAGAAGAGTGAACATCCTCTGCAAAACGAGCTCTCTTCTTCTCTTGTGCCAAAAGCTCCAAATTAAGACCCTTGGAGTTTGAGCACTCTCCCTTCTCATACTTGCTCTCAACCACATCTATGGATGCTATCCCCTTACCTTTGTTGGGATTAGGAGCCACTTGGGTTTCACTACCTCCCTCTTTCCCTCTATTGGCTCCCTCATAACCCCTTCCTCCATGGTAAGTGGAATTTGGGCAATTCCTTTGGATATGGCCTCTTCCTCCACAACCAAAACAATTTCTATCATTGAAATTGTTGGCTGGTTGGCCTCCTCTATATGGATAGTTTCCATAACTCCTAGGTCCTCTCCCTACATTCTGATCCACCTCTCTCTTCTCCCATAGTTGCACCACATTGATCTTGAGATCCGCAAGTTGTTCTGTGATGGTTTGGAGTGGATCTTTTGGTGGAGGTGCAAGAATTGGAGCAACTACTACTTGTGGTGCAACCCTTGTCACCAAAGTATCAGAAGTTCCACCATACTTGTAGCCTTGAGGAGGATGCACAACCTCCTTCACCACCAAATCACTCTCATCCCCTTCCAAACTCTCCTCCATACGAATTGCGATCTTGATAGCTTCAACCTTGGAAGAAGGTTTCTCATATCTCACCTTGCTTCTAATTTGTGGTCTCAATCCTCCCACAAAATTCTTGGTGAGCATGGCCCCTATGCCAATCATTGTAGTCTCCACATCATCCCCACCCTTCCTCAACACTATGCGAAATCTGGACTCCAACTTTTCCACTCTTTCCACATAGACCCTCACTTTCTCTCCATCTCCTTGCTTGAGAAATGTAACCTCACTCATCAATCTCTCATAACTCTCATCAGGAAGAAAGTTCTCAATGAGTGCTGAAGTCAAAGTCTGCCAAGACTCCTCTTCCCCCTCTCTCCTCTCTCTCTTTTGGTATTCTGACTCATACCATGTAAGTGCTGCATCCTCAAAGAAATCTGGTAATAATGAGGCCCACTCATTCTTCCTCCTCTCATTGTTTCCTATGCAAGCTCTCTTGAAGTCTCTCACAAAGGCCTCCACATCTTCTCCATCCTTGCCAAAGAAAACCGGAAGTTTCCCCATCTTAACCCCTCACTATCTTTCTTTTCTCTTAATTTTTTTTTCTCTTTTCTTTTCTCTCACTCTATTACTAATAGAGTATATACATGACTAACACCATCTGAGAATAATCCACTCTAGGGAACACAAAAGGTTCAGGTTGCTCCAAGATTTCTATAGCAACTTCAAATCCTAGAGTGCATATTAATCTAACTCTCATGGATAGTTTATCCATAAGTTGAAAGATTATCTCCATCACTAATCTTGAGAACTAGCTGATGAAGGTGGTAGTATTTCTGTAGCTGTACTAAGACTCTCTCCAAGATCCTTCACCAAAGTTTCCAAAAGTGCTTTTACTCCACTACACTCATGTCCTTTTGGAAGTCCTTCAACTCCACAAACCTCACACAACTCCTTGGTCTTAGATCTTCTCCCTCCCAATCTTGGTGAAGAAGGTCCAACATGCAAACCCAAGTCAAGTAAGCCTCTCCTTTCCCTCAATCTCTTGCTCTCAAAGGTTAATGGACATGAACTTGCCTTATGTCCCTTCTCTCCACATAGAAAGCACTTAGACTCACTCTTTCCTCCAAGTGGTGTAGGTTTTTGGATCCTCTCAACACTCTCTTCAAATTCTATTGTAAACTCTCTTTTCCTCAAATCCACCCCTACAATCACCTCAAACCCTTGGGGAACCTTGCATAATCTCAATTTCCACTCTTGATGACCCTCCATGTTCCCAAAGATGAATCTAAACACTCAAACATGCTTTTTGTTGATCTCAAACTTCTCATGCATGAGATCTCCACTCTGCAGAATTGACCCTTCCTCACAATGTCACTCAAATCTCCCAACCAATATGTCACAGTCCTCTGAAATTTTCCACACTTGATCACAACTCTAGGGCGTCCCTCCCTGCAAAATTTTAGATCTTTTCATCAAGCCATTTGGCCTAGACACCTTTCTATTCAGCACCCATATTTCAGATTTGGTCTGAAAACCACCCCCCTCACTTCAAAAACTCATAACGCACTGCGCAAAAATGATCTCTCTCTAATTTTTGTGGCACCAGGTAGGATACAATGCACTGAATTTTCTTGGAAATTTTCAGGACAATTCACTAAAAATTGAAGAAATGGAAGACTCTGTACAATTTTCCAGAGAGCATGCAGTTGCGGGAGCACTTTACCCTATCAACTTTCAAAAATTCTAGCCCAGTGCGCATAGAAGCTCTCTAAATAATTTCAAGTGTGCTAACTGAAAGATAACCCAAGCTATCATGTGTAGAAATCTCAAGTCCAGATCTCAAACTTGAGATTTTGCCCAAAATCACCTTAATCCCCAAAATCTGCAATCCACCTCACACAATCTCTCCAATTCCTCTCATGTGTACAAGATGTACAAAATCACCTCAAAGACATCATAATGAACTACAGGGTATACAAATGGATCTTGGTTCTCTAACATAAGTTCAGCCCTCTCCTCTCCTAATGTTCTCTCCAAGTGAGCTCTCATAGCCTCCTTCTGCCTAATGTAGAATTGGACGCGGAACATTATCTTGCCTTCTAGAGAGGTCACGGCAACGGAACCAAAAATGTGAGCCGGCCTGTCTCTCACTCAGGATGAACCTCTGATGGCTATTATGGTAGCGCACCATGGACTAAGAAGGCAAGGAACCCCAACTCCATCATACTCCTCCAAGGCTAACACTCCAAGACTCAAGACATTGCTCACTAGAGAACTCAATGAGAGAGAGATAGTTGCAAATGAAAGGATGATGAGTACCTCCTCACCCCTTGCTTATATACTTGTGAAATAGTTACGTACCAAAGTTACTAATTACCGTAGTAACTCAAGTTACTAGACTAAAAGTCAAGTAAAGTCAAAAAGTAGAAAGGAATATCCATTCACATGGGCATATTCCCCTTATCTTGACCCAACCACTAAAGCAAGGATTCCTTCACATGGGCTATCCTTGGACTAAAGAAGAATCCAAAACAAAAAGGCTTGCGGGCCCAAGAGTTCTCAACTCTTTCCCCAAAGCCAAACACCTAGGAATAATACCAAGTCAACACACTAAAATCCAAAATAGTGGTGCTCATCTTTTCTACTTCCTCTAAAGTAAGGTCCCATCTATCTTAGCTATGACTAACTTTAGCTAACCATGACTAATATAGAACCATCCTTTATCTCTATATAAATAATATCTCTTAAGTACTTGTAATACCAAGCTAAATATCACAATACCACACACATGCACAAATGGGTGTTACAGGTCGAGCTAGGATCCACGAGCCTGCACCCTTGCCGGAGCAAGAGCGTAGACGTGCTCTAGTAGCCTGAGGAATGGACGAGTCAACTAAGAGAGAATGTAGCGTATGCTCACACTGTCGCTCCATCAAGGAAGACTGTAGACCTCTAGTCCAATCTGACGATAGTGAAGCAAACGGTGGAAAACCCTCTCGTGCTCGTGAAGATAGACTATCTCTCGTCTGCCGCAATAACACCTGGAGAGAAAATGATCCTCCCTCCACCTCTGTCACATAAGTCTCCAAAACCGGCCTATCAGCAACCACAAAACGAGATGCAAGTAGGGGTGCCGAGAGAGCCCAACTACCCAAAAACGCTATCGGTGCCATCTCCTCCATAGAAAGCAAGCCAACCCCACCACATGAGATCGGTAGAGCCGTCTGTCTACGTGCCAAATCCCCTGTCACACACTCAAAAGTCCCTGGTCCAATAATATCACCAAAGACTCCCATAATCCTCCTATCAAATGCTCTCAGACGTGATAGGAAGGACGGTGAGGGGGGAACTGTACGGATGAGGTAGGATGGTCGACGAGCAATACTGGAAGAGAGTATATCAAATGCCACTTGCGGATCTCCTAGTAATGGAAGGTCATCCACATGGAGAACATCCTCTGCAAGCGCAGCGTCCAAGGAGCGTGTGACAAAATCCTCCGATCCTACTGGCACTCCAAGAACACGAAGTCCCTCTGTGGATGTGATACACCCCTCTGGAAGCTCAAGGTGGGGAGGGATACCTAAAGGGGACCATGCCCTACACTTTGACACCTTGACTCTCAAGCCTACTAGATGTAGCTCGGTAGTCAAGTAGTCAAAGGCCTGCCTAATCTGATCTATAGGGCCTACGATGTGTGTATCATCTGCCAAGGATGGAAATACACAACCTGGCATGGCCAAAGTAGTAGACAGGAGAGCTCTAAAGTGAGCCATGGCAAATAAGGGCCCCCCCAAAGGATCTCCCTGACGTGTACCAACAGCTGACTCCAAGACGGTGACTCCCTCCTGTGAACCACCATGCTGGTAGTAAAGGGAAGCAGGAGAGCCATAAAAAGACCGCACAAAAGGAATGAGACTCGCCAAGGATCCACTAGCCTCCCTAAGCTCTCTAAAGATGGATGCACGTGAGACGCTATTAAAAGTGTTCTCAACGTCCACCTGTAGGACGACCCACTCCGGATGGATATCTAGGAGTGCTCTAATGCCTAGAGATATAGCCTCACATCCTCCAGGTGTAGCTACTCCAAACTGATGTGGACTAAGGTGCTGTCGAAAGTGAGAACGATGCTGAAGGACAATGGTATGACTGACCAAACGCAAAAAGATCTCTCCAATAGCGATCGGTCTAATGCCTCCCGTGTCCTTCTCGATCGCGAGAAGTCGACTAGCACCTAAGACCCGACTAACAGACATAGGAATATCTCCTCTCGCTACTGCTGCAGCCACCTGAAACAACTCGGTAAAACCACTAGAAGGATCATCTGCCTGGAAGCAATCTCTAAGGTGCTCATAAACCATCCCTGACAAGCCTCCTGAGGAAAGGCGAGGGGCAGTGCAAAATGCTTGTGCAAATAGCAACCTATCAAGACATAAAGGCTGCTCAGGCTGATAATCTAAGACCTCTAGTGGTAGTCCCTCTACTGCTATAGGATGCAATGAGCGTAGGGAAGAGATGGTCTCATCAGTAGGACTCGCTATAGACAGAGGGTCTAGCACTCGTGCTGCTCTACTAAACTCTCCCGCCTGACCCAATGTCCTACATCGTCGTAATCGAGTGGAATCTATGGTATCCTGTGGCGATGTCTGTCTCCTAAATCGTGTAGCCCTAACAGACTCCTCCTGAAGGGCTGCCCAATCCCCCGCTCGGAATCGACGAAATCTAGCCACCACCTCTCTATGCCCCGCACGTCCCCCTCTAGCATAACGAAGACACCATCGAGGGAGTAGGAGGAATAGGAACCACGCTAACTCGTCCAAGGGATCACGTGCCAAACGATCCAATGGTAGGCAAAAAGCCTGTCTAGCCTCATCATGGAGTGTGCGGGGTAGCCTATGGAATAGACGTGGACATGGAAAACTAGTCTCAAATAACCCCAAAATGCAACCCGCCTGAGAAGCTAACCACTCCCACGACTCGATCGGTATCCCTAGAACGATCAACGAAGGTATAGAAGAAGCGTGCGTAATCCCGAGTGTCACTGCTGTCGATGTGGTCGCTTGTCTCACGTGGACATCCCAAGTGGTCCAATCATAGTCCTTGTGCATCCTTCCCACATGGGTCTTTACCCCTTGCGAGGTAAAGCGTCGGTGACACACCGGGCATGGTGTATCCCGACCCGCTCTAGGCGACCCCACATGGGAAGGTGTAGCCATGGCTAGCACAAGAATAATGATAGTAACACATGATACTCCTCTCCATATCTCCCCATATCTGCAAAACCACAACCCCTCACATCCCAACTCACATAAGAAAACAATCTCTCTCACAACCCTAAAATCTATAAACTTTCATAACTTTCAATTTCCGTCTCCAAAATTTTCAAATTAAATTCCCATGGAACTTAATCATGAAAACCCAGAGATTAGAAATGAAAATTCACAACCCATCACTCTCAATGTATAATAATCACTCTCAACCCTAAAAAAACTAAAAAACTTCATAACTTTCTACTTCATTCTCCATAGTCTTCAATCTAGGTGCCAATGGAACCGGAATTGAAAAACGAAGAGAATAGTCTATTCACTCGAAGGCTACATGCTAGAGAGCACTCAGATTTTATCAAAATCGTCTCACGTCTCTCCCTCTCCTCTCTCGTCTCCACACTCTCCCCGCAGCTCCTCCCGCAGCTCCTCCTCTACTTTCTCCCTCTCCCAAGGAGAGGGAGAAAGTAGAAACTCAAGGCTAGAGCAAAATCCGTAGGCTGGTGATAAAATTGAACGAGAGAGCCCTATAAGGTGTTACGTGGGCAGCTTGAAGGCTGCGAC
The DNA here is from genome assembly GCA_948567375.1 of Lunularia cruciata. NCBI lineage: Eukaryota > Viridiplantae > Streptophyta > Marchantiopsida > Lunulariales > Lunulariaceae > Lunularia > Lunularia cruciata. The sequence goes on along the minus strand of OX419762.1, from coordinate 41,143,106 downwards.
TCTAGCGAAAGGGTGAGAGTCCTAAACGTCACACTTAGTTTAATGACTGGGTATACTATGTTACCAGGTATACATTTGTTTAGTCCTTTATCACTGATATCTGCTCTACAAAGACCTCTAAGTGATAGCGACTTACACTCCCTCTCAAGTGTTTGACTGGTATACTTACTGTACTCTACAAATAACCCTAACATTGGCAAGTGGAAGGCTAATTTCGGCCCAGACAAGAGCCTAGTGAGTATATCAGCTGATATACTCTCTGTTGGACAATATGTAAAGCATAATGAAGCATCCACAACTAGTTGTTCAACGAAGTGATAACGGACTTCTATGTGCTTAGTCTTATCTATGCGTGCTAGTGCACTCTAATTGTCACAATATACGTGTGTACAAGTCTTCAGTTCCAGCTTGATGCTAGCCGTAGCCAAATTGCTTCAGATGAGGCAGTTGCCAATGCAATGTACTTCGATTTGGTGCTACTCAGGGCAGAAGACTTTTGTCTTGATGATCCTCAACTGATAGTGCCGTTGCAGAGAACGAACATGTAAGCGGATGTCTAGCGGTGTTGATCCTTATCCCCTGCCCAATCAGCATCACTGAATCCATACAGAGATTATGGACCAGGACTATTATCAACTGTATTTGCAATGCAAAATTTGCATTTGTCTTTAAACGCTCAAATGTGAGCTTGTCCTGGATTGAACATATACCGGGCCAAAACTCTGGTAGCGTAGGATAGATCCGGTCTGGAGCTGCTTGTAGCCCACAGAATAGAACAGACTGAGCTCGAGTATGGGAATTGTGCACACTTAGCCTTGTCCACGGTCTGTGGTAGGGCAATCCTTAGCGGTTAGTGGAAGACCCGGCGCCATGGGAGAAGGGACTGCACGAGAGTCTTGAAATCTAAACTCTTGCAGCAAAAGTTGCAACTTTTGCTGGATAGACAATGTCTGGGAAATGCAAATCCAGCCCTCTAACCAAGAACGGGTTATTTCAATACTTTCAAGGTTTCAAAGTTATTTCAAACTGTGGTGAACAATCACCAAAATCTGTCATTTTAAACTGAACACACAATTGTGCCTTAAGGCATTTAGGCATATCAAGGTTAGAACGGGCAATCAGGCAATGATCAACATATAAGGCAAGGAGTGAAAAATAGGTATGCTGGGACATGTAGTACAAGTTGTCATCGGGTTGCAGACTTAGAAAATCCCAAGGAGCAAAATATATTTTTGCTAACTTGATACCACTCAATTGTTTCAGTCAGTCCATAGAGAATTCATAGGAGCTTGCAGACCGCCTTGCGAAAAGGGGAGGTAACTGTTGGGATGTGGAACCTGGTCCGTCCGATTCATCCCATATGTGATGCTGAGATCTGTGGCTCAGATCATCCACGTGATATATTGTCCAGGATTGAGACAGGTGGTTGACAATCCTGGGATATCCGGGTGACACTGAGTGTGTTTTCTGGTTCTTTGTTGTGCAACTGTAGAATGTAACCCTACTACCTGTAGAGTGAGCTTTTGCGAGTTGAATATAGGTGCACCTGTGGTAAAGGAATCATCTGATCTTTTTGATAACTTTGGTTCGCATGAATCTACTACCTATAGAGTGAGTTTTTGCGAGTTGAACATAGATGCACCTGTGATAAAGGAATCATCTGATTTTTTTTAAACTTTGGTTCGCATGAATCGTGTTAGGCAAGGTCTGATTTTGATCAGACGAGCAGGGGATAATAGGAGAAGGGCAGATCAAGATGAACACAGGAATAGATTGGACAGGGGAAGAGTTGGTAGGGACAGAGCTTCCAAGTGATATCTGTAATCTATATTGAGAGGGAGTAAAAATCCTGGACCCGGTGTATATCACGGTTGTAAAAGCAAGTGACTCTGAACCACGTCAATTCTTGTGCACCTATTGTTATGTGGGCGTACATTTCTTTTTTTTCTCCCGATATGTTTTTCTTTCTTATACAGGGTTGATCTCAATAGGTAAAAGCCTATTGTTGTGTGGGCGTACATTTCTTTTTTTTCTCCCGATATGTTTTTCTTTCCTATACAGGGTTGATCTCAATAGGTAAAAGTCTATCATAAGAGGAACAGATAAATCAGTAGAGATCCCAACAGTAACTACCTCTTGAACCTACATATAGATCCCTTCAGCAAGAAGATTGTTGAGAAATGCCATGATCCCGTCCATTTGGAGAGCGTGGAGATTTCGTTGGGCTGCAATAGCCAAGACCATTCGAATAGACCTGATCTCTGAATCACTGGGGAAGACGTGTCAAGATAATCCAGACCATGGATCTGGGTGAAACCTCGTGCTACAAGGCGGCCTTGTAACGGTCCATTCGTTGATTGGCTTAAGCTTAAGATTAATAGCCTACTGCTCTCGATAAGACTACGATTTGGAGACAATGTCGTGAATAACCACATCCTATTCTCTTCATGAGAGGAGAGCTTTGTAGATCCTGTGAAGTTTAGCAACTTCTACAGTCGACTCTTTCATATACATCGGTATCTCCAAGCTCTCGGGTAAATAAATCTCAAGTACCACTGGTGAAAGTTAAGTCGTGTGACATTAATTAATTACAGTTTACAGTATCCAGTATCCAGACCTTCTGATTATAGAGTCCAAGTATCGACTGACAACTGTACTGGAGTATTACACTTCCTTTAGTTTGGTTTCCTGATTGACATAGATGATTGATGTATTGCTGGATATATCATTGACTTAATGCCGGATAGGACAAAAGGTCCACTCCATCATCGAGCGATGAAAATTTGCATGTAGATGGAAGGAAGAGAAGTGGGCGTTGCGGAACATGAAGAGAATAGACTAGAAATCTTTCTTCCAGGCTTCTCCCAGTCATTGACCACTAAACTTTATAATTTAAGCACGGAATGAAACGTGCAGTTATTTAGAGCCAAATGAGTCTCTGCCTCTGCACCTCCTAGTAAACGACAGACCAGCTAACGGAAGTAAACAGCGGAAATTCTCCTTGGGACTTACTTCTCCTTTCTGCATGAGACCTTAACGCACACTACATTGATCTGTATCTTATCTTCTTCAACAGGTGTTTCAGGATCAGAGTTTCAATGGGATATTATGCATGCATAAATCGGACTGGAGTATACTAGATCAGGCTACGCTTTACAGAAGTATACCGCAGTGCAGAGTATTTTTTTATTTTTTTATTTTTTTATTTTTTTTTATTTTTTTTATTTTTTATTTTTTATAAAAGGCGACCGCGTTGGAAAAATGAAGGATGGGAAGACCCCATCAAGCCGTACAAGGGAGAGACAAAAAAGGTAACATGGGGCTAAGCCCCAATAGAGTCTGTATGAGAAATCTGCCCTACCGCACCTAAGATATCCGAGCTATGCACGTCGTACGGTCTACACACAACTGGAGCATCCGAAGAAACATCACCTAATGTGATTGCTCTCCTATGGATTGCACCAGCCACTGCCCTCTGTAGAGCAATGGATACACGCTGTCTAAAGTAAGCTACAAAGTATGAGAGTGAGAGTGGTACCCCTTGACGCCTAACATGATAAGCTCTCGCGCACTCCCTGACAAATGTGTCAAATGCCGTGTCCATCGCTCCATATAACTCCAAGGCTAGAGGAACAAAGAGGTGACCTCGCTGCATGCCCATATACTTGGAGACCTTGCGACCTGCTGTTGCACTCGCCGCCCATCCAGGGGGATGGGTAATCACTCCCTCCGAAACTGTATCACGCGTAGGGTCCGTCACCATGACATCCGCTATTGTCACTTGATCATCTCAGACCAGGTATAAGTCTGCCCTGACACGTGTCGTCTACAATGCATACGAACGCTCCCTCCAAGCCAAGTATCCACTCTCTCGTGCCATAGCAAACACTATGTCTCTAATGGCATCATGGGTAGCTATCCTCTGTCCTCCAAAAGGACACCGTGTCATGTGGACCGCCGCTGCATCTAGTGTAGAACCACACTCACAAGTGAGGTGTGAAGATGCAGATGGGTGGACCAAACCTAGGCGAAACCTCATCGCTGTAGAGAAAGTAGCCGATGCGAGTCGGAAAGCCCTAATGCATGGTCGAGCTAGGATCCACGAGCCTGCACCCTTGCCGGAGCAAGAGCGTAGACGTGCTCTAGTAGCCTGAGGAATGGACGAGTCAACTAAGAGAGAATGTAGCGTATGCTCACACTGTCACTCCATCAAGGAAGACTGTAGACCTCTAGTCCAATCTAACGATAGTGAAGCAAACGGTGGAAAACCCTCTCGTGCTCGTGGAGATAGACTATCTCTCGTCTGCCGCAATAACACCTGGAGAGAAAATGATCCTCCCTCCACCTCTGTCACATAAGTCTCCAAAACCGGCCTATCAGCAACCACAAAATGAGAGGCAAGTAGGGGTGCCGAGAGAGCCCAACTACCCAAAAACGCTATAGGTGCCATCTCCTCCATAGAAAGCAAGCCAACCCCACCACATGAGATCGGTAGAGCCGTCTGTCTACGTGCCAAATCCCCTGTCACACACTCCAAAGTCCCTGGTCCAATAATATCACCAAAGACTCCTATAATCCTCCTATCAAATGCTCTCAGACGTGATAGGAAGGACGGTGAGGGAGGAACTGTACGGATGAGGTAGGATGGTCGACGAGCAATACTAGAAGAGAGTATACCAAATGCCACCTACGGATCTCCTAGTAATGGAAGGTCATCCACATGGAAAACATCCTCTGCAAGCGCAGCGTCCAAGAAGCGTGTGACAAAATCCTCCGATCCTACTGGCACTCCAAGAACACGAAGTCCCTCTGTGGATGTGATACACCCCTCTGGAAGCTCAAGGTGGGGAGGGATACCTAAAGGGGACCATGCCCTACACTTTGACACCTTGACTCTCAAGCCTACTAGATGTAGCTCGGTAGTCAAGTAGTCAAAGGCCTGCCTAATCTGATCTACAGGGCCTACGATGTGCGTATCATCTGCCAAGGATGGAAATACACAACCTGGCATGGCCAAAGTAGTAGACAAGAGAGCTCTAAAGTGAGCCATGGCAAATAAAGGCCTCCCCCAAAGGATCTCCCTAACGTGTACCAACAGCTGACTCCAAGACGGTGACTTCCTCCTGTGAACCACCATGCTGGTAGTAAAGGGAAGCAGGAGAGCCATAAAAAGACCGCACAAAAGGAATGAGACTCGCCAAGGATCCACCAGCCTCCCTAAGCTCTCTAAAGATGGATGCACGTGAGACGCTATTAAAAGCGTTCTCAACATCCACCTGTAGGACGACCCACTCCGGATGGATATCTAGGAGTGCTCTAATGCCTAGAGATATAGCCTCACATCCTCCAGGTGTAGCTACTCCAAACTGATGTGGACTAAGGTGCTGTCGGAAGTGAGAACGATGTTGAAGGACAATGGTACGATTGACCAAACGCAAAAAGATCTCTCCAATAGCAATCGGTCTAATGCCTCCCGTGTCCTTCTCGATCACGAGAAGTCGACTAGCACCTAAGACCCGACTAACCGACATAGGAATATCTCCTCTTGCTACTGCTGCAGCCACCTGAAACAACTCGGTAAAACCACTAGAAGGATCATCTACCTGGAAGCAATCTTTAAGGTGCTCATAAACCATCCCTGACAAGCCTCCTGAGGAAAGGCGAGGGGCAGTGCACAAAGCTTGTGCAAATAGTGACCTATCAAGACATAAAGGCTGCTCAGGCTAATAATCTAAGACCTCTAGTGGTAGTCCCTCTACTGCTATAGGATGCAATGAGCGTAGGGAAGAGATGGTCTCATCAGAAGGACTCGCTATAGACAAAGGATGTAGCGCTCGTGCTGCTCTACTAAACTCTCCCGCCTGACCCAATGTCCTACATCGTCGTAATCGAGTGGAATCTGTGGTATCCTGTGGCGATGTCTGTCTCCTAAATCGTGTAGCCCTAACAGACTCCTCCTGAAGGGCTACCCAATCCCCCGCTCGGAATCGATGAAATCTAGCCGCCACCTCTCTATGCCCCGCACGTCCCCCTCTAGCATAACGAAGACACCATCGAGGGAGTAGGAGGAATAGGAACCACGCTAACTCGTCCAAGGGATCACGTGCCAAACGATCTAGTGGTAGGCGAAAAGCCTGTCTAGCCTCATCATGGAGTGTGCGGGGTAGCCTATGGAATAGACGTGGACATGGAAAACTAGTCTCAAATAACCCCAAAATGCAACCCGCCTGAGAAGCTAACCACTCCCACGACTCGATCGGTATCCTTGGAACGATCAACGAATGTATAGAAGAAGCGTGCGTAATCCCGAGTGTCACTGCTGTCGATGTGGTCGCTCGTCTCACGTGGGCATCCCAAGTGGTCCAATCATAGTCCTTGTGCATCCTTCCCACATGGGTCTTTACCCCTTGCGAGGTAAAGCGTCGATGACACACCGGGCATGGTGTATCCCGACCCGCTCTAGGCGACCCCAAATGGGAAAGTGTAGCCATGGCTAGCACAAGAATAGTGATAGTAACACATGATACTCCTCTCCATATCTCCCCATATCTGCAAAACCACAACCCCTCACATCCCAACTCACATAAGAAAACAATCTCTCCCAACCCTAAAATCTATAAACTCTCGTAACTTTCAATTTCCGTCTCCAAAATTTTCAAATTAAATTCCCATGGAACTTAATCATGAAAACCCAGAGATTAGAAATGAAAATTCACAACCCATCACTCTCAATGTATAATGATCATTCTCAATCCTAAAAAAAACTAAAAAACTCCATAACTTTCTACTCCATTCTCCATAGTCTTCAATCTAAGTGCCAATGAAACCGAAATTGAAAAACGAAGAGAATAGTCTATTCACTCGAAGGCTATATGCTAGAGAGCACTTAGATTTTATCAAAATTGTCTCACGTCTCTCCCTCTTCTCTCCCGTCTCCGCACTCTCCCCGCAGCTCCTCCCGCATCTCCTTCATTAGGTATCGCAAATGCAAGAACTCAGTATTGCTAAAAAGTATTGGGCCTTCCTTCTATCCGCTAGACGACAAAGAGAAGGTCTCACGATCAGTATGTCGAAGGACAAGTATGTCATGGAATCAGGAATATTCTATCTATTGCCTGGCTGTTCACATTAGGGTGGTTTCAGATTACCGGACGTTTAGTGACATCCATATAATATTTGGTGGATACTCGTATAAAATCGTTCCCGTCAAATTGGAGGGTTTACGAATTTCGGGGTGAATTCAAGTTTTTCAAAGTGGCAGAATTGAAATTTTCAAATTTTCAGCAAACTGTTTATGAGTAACCCCGAAACCCATTAAATACACGTGTCACGTTTTAGATTATCCATAAACTTTTCTACTGTTATGCACTTTTACCCGTTAAAACCCCCTTACTTCCGTTCGCGACCAAAACACTTTTACATCTTCTGTAATGATCAATGTTGCTATGGGTCATCTTCTGTAATGATTAAAGTGTCATCGCTCCGGATCATAATCTTTGTAATACTAGAGATCAAAATATGGAGATCATAAAAATTTCCCAAATTCAAATTTAGGAGGTCAATCTAAATAATCTATATTTGAAAAACCTCACTGATGTTATAACAAAGCTTGTGCTTAGAAAGAAACATTAGACCCATATTTTACAATAGATATGGAAGAAAGATCCTTCAATCTTGCAAAGTAACTAAGAAATGCAAGATTCCCAAATCTTCCCAATGCGGATCACAGACACTGCCAGAGCACCACGCACCCAGTATATGTCAGGACCTCCTGCTTACTTAGCTGCTTACACTACGAGGAGTAACGCATGTGAAGATATTTTCAGGAGAATCGTGATGCGCAAGTTCCTCACGAGAAGTGCTGGGACGGAGACTCAAATTCGGCCGACTGGTTCTTCACCCCGCGCCAAGCCACAGCATCTGAAGCCACTTAGAGACCCACGATCACCGAGTTCTGTGACGTGAAAGAGTTGCTCCTGATGATCCAAACTTCTTGTCAACGAACGGTAACAGCACTTTCATTTATCCAGAAATTTTAACTCATGCAGAATATAATTCTCAGGTGCTTGTCCATCCAGTGCCTGCGTTTAATCTTCATGGGCGAATATCAGCAGAGCACCTGATAAAAGCATGAATGTCGGGGATCACTGTGGTAGTTCAGAAGCGTGTCTGAGGAACAGCATGTGTTCAACTTGATGGATGACATGACGGCAACTCTCAGTTCAAATTTCCGGGTAAGACCATAAATAATTTGCCAGTCTGAGATAATGGCAATGCTTTGCAAATTGTGTGATCAGTTTTACCTTCTACTGTAGTTGCGAGAGGGTGCTTCAGCTTGAGCAGGTGAAAGAAACTTCATTCCGACTTCGAATCGCCCTTCAGATGATGATGTAGATCGTGATCCTAGGAACTGGGGATATCCATGTCGAGATGATAGAGAATACCAATACAGAGCACCAGTAATATACGAAACAGTAGTTGCTCAAATTAGAATGAGAGGCTTTTCCTGAATAGAAGGACCGGCGCACAAGCAGATACTAATACACTAACTTGTGAGCTCAGCTACTCCTCGGAACAACTGCCTCCGACACCGGCAGCACACAGGCGAAAGCACAAGATATTACTTCGACTGCACTACATTGCGAATCTAGAAGCCGGACATTAACCAATCAGGAAACTAAAACGCGGTCATGGGAGGGGGATCGATGAGCTCCGCAGCGAAAGGTCTGGAGATGTGGACAGGGAATAACGGCGCGCATCAGGGGAACTTGATGTGCAAAACGATTTCTCGACTTTATTGCGGCACGTCGAATTATGCAATGCATATGAGTGGCTCATTGCTCTACAGTTCGAGTTGAGTAGACGACCTAGATGGTGCCCGCAGATATTACGCCTGCAGATTGGACGGAGACTGCTATACTTATCAGAGGAGTAAACTCACGTCCAAACGTTGACCCACGATGAATTCCTTCCTTTCCTTTCTCTTTATTTATTTCCATGATCAGCCAGTATGAAGATTAGATTAGAAATCCCAATATTGAAATTTGGTTCATTCAATACAAATTGGATAACGCAGAATTATATGGTTATGTGGGTGAGGACAGACAGCGTAGCGATTTGTCAGAAATTGGTCCTAGCCTTCGACATGTGAGTATGACAGCAGTACGACGGAGGAGAACCAGTTTGATCAGGTTCTGTTATATCTCCAGCACACGTATCAAGCTATGATCAAGCCTCATATCAGCATCGGCTCTGTGACCTTTATAAATTTCCCTATTTTCTTCGATTAAAAAGTTACATATTTGACGGTTGATCCTGTTCATGGTCATTGTGGTCCTGTCAATAAGTACCTGGATGTGGCGATGCTTGCTTCAGACTGGCTCTTACTTAGTCCATCGTTCCCTTCGTGGAAAACAAAGGCTTCTGGCTGCCAAGTGTGGGGGACCCTCAGTCGATCCTGCGATGAGGTCTTTCACAATGTTGGCGCCTTTACTAGTCTGCGCCATCACGGTCCTCATCTTCTCGAGCTCAGCAGTCTCTGCGGAATCTATTGACTTTCATGATGATTTTAGAGACGACAACATGACGGACCTTGTCGACTCGATGAGAGTGGATGCTTCAGATTCCATCATCACAGTTCCTTTGCATGACGATGAGGTGTACGAGACTTCATCGAGTCCGGTATTTGATCTCTTACAGAACGCAACGTATAGTAGCGTGGAACTGGCAGCAAAGAAGAAAAAGCCATCACGTTGTGGCAAGGGAAATCCTATGGATGACTGTTGGCGGTGTGACCCTTACTGGCACATACATCGGCAGAATCTTGCGTACTGTGCAATTGGTTTTGGTAGGAACGCCATTGGAGGTCTTAACGGTGCAACTTATGTGGTCACAGATCCTGGCAATGACAACCCGGCGGACCCACGTCGTGGTACCCTCCGCTGGGCAGTAGTTCAGGATAGGCCAATGTGGATCATTTTTGCACGAGACATGACAATCCGTCTGAAGCAAGAGTTGATCATGACAAGTTACAAGACAATTGATGGACGTGGAGTCAATGTGCACATCGCATACGGTGCATGCATCACTCTGCAGCGGGTGAATCATGTGATTATTCACGGCGTTCACATTCATGACTGTAAGGCCACTGGTCCTGCAAGAGTACGAAGTTCGATGTCCCATGTTGGTAAGCGTGGCAAGAGCGATGGTGATGGTATAAGCATCGCCGGCTCCAGCAATATCTGGATCGACCACAATTCCCTCTCCAGATGCGCTGATGGCCTTATTGATGCTATCCATGGCTCGAACCTTATAACCATTTCCAACAATTATTTCAGCAATCAGGACAAGGTCATGCTGTTCGGGGCAAGTGATAGCGATGGTAACGAGGACAAGATCATGCAAATCACGGTTGCAATGAACTACTTTGGACCTCAGTTAAGTCAAAGAATGCCCAGGTAAGCATACAATTTCCCATGGGGAGTTCATTAACATATACAAGGGTTTTATGGAAGTGAACGCCATCATCCTTCCAACTAGAGTCTTCTTAAGTTACTTTTAATCCGGTGTTTGCTCACTCCAATGCTCCGTTCGAAATTGATACTACAGATGTCGCTTTGGGACTTTCCACGTATTCAATAACTTCTATTCCGGATGGACTCAATATGCTATTGGAGGCAGTTCCCACCCAACTATTAACAGCGAGGGAAATTATTTCAGAGCATCCAGGGTGAAGCGGGTGAGAATTTACACTCTTTTGCTTTTTGGATTCTGATCAAGACGAATGTTGTTGACGGCGAATTGCACCCAGTTTGGCCTAAGTTCTTCCAATAAACCTTGAATATAGAGAATGGTGTGCGGACACTTCATATTCTGCATCTTGGATTTCCACTGCAGGTAACTAAAAATCTTGGCAAGGGCAATGGCAACTGGCGAACTTCAGGGGACAAGTTCGTCAATGGAGCATATTTTAGCCGGGCTGGAGCCATAGCTACTTCTAACTTGTACGGTGGAGCGAAATCCTTCAGTGCTCGTCCTGCGTTTATGGTACCTTCACTAACAGCCACTGCAGGCCCAACGGGCCGTACATGATTCCGGCTCGCATTCCTTTGAGATCCCTTGTCGCTCTTGCACCAATATCTGCATCCGAGATTGGGAACGTACCTTTTGTTTTAGCTTTTCCTGGGTCCATTTAGTCCTGAAGCTGCAACCTGGAGTCCTTCGTTGAGGATTTTGATGAGTTGTTACCTTTAAGCAGGGACTCTGTACAACAGTGTATATCGTAGAAGCAAAGATATGTAGTAGTGAGACAAGGCCAAACCTGAACTGGCCTCCGCTGTCCTATTCGGCTGGGTGCAATTGAGCACTCCAGTCACAATGAATAGTTCTTGGAGCTTGCCTCGGGAACTGTTCTTGAAGACGTACTCTTCAGATTCCTTGACCTTTCAGCGGGCTCTTCACGTGAGTGTTGTCACTGTAAACATATATTAATAAAACATTTCCTTCCCCACACCTGGATAAAGTCCAAAGCGTTAAACAAATTGACCAATCTCTGTTCCGTGATGCGTGTGAAATTTCACATCATGCCAGCGAATTTGCGGCTATTATCAAAACTATGTTTGACTATACTCGGCACTTTAAACAGATTTGTTGCAGTCTTGTTCCTACATTTCGCACTCTGGAACACATGTACTCTCAAGTACAGCTACTCTTTACAGTCAAGTTGGAGTGACGAGAGGATGATTTTACGTCTTGGTACTGACGAGCCTTGAATTGAAATTGTATTGCGTTATTTGTTCTTTCCTTCTCGGCGAAACACTAGTAGCGTCTTCTCTTAGGATAAGTCCCCTTGCTGGTTAAATGCTCGGTTATGTATAGCTCTTTGCATTTGATTCAGTGCCGAGCTCCAGTGCCAGATATATTTGGACATCGGGAGAAGTAGCCGTTCGGAGAACGGAGGATCCAGGACCCGTTCAGTAGGGGACCGGGAACGTGTATATAAATTGCGAACATGAACTTGTGCACATTGAAATGAAGTTATTCTAAACAGTGAAGTCCATAGCGAAGAGAAATGGAAGTGATAGAAAGCAAGGGCGGAAATTGAAACATTTCTTCCGTGGCCCATGGGGACCTAGAATACATCAATGTTAGAGAAAAAGAACGGCTACACAAGAAGCATCTCCAATTGATAGCAGAGAGAAATTACAGAGCGAGTAGGAAGACTAAAGCTTCAGTGGAGGATGCGTGGGGTGGAGCGAAGCGGGAGAGGGAAGTGGATATTGGTAGATGCGAGCAGAAGCCATTCTAGGAACGGGTGATCCTGAGCTCATTACATGCATATGAAAGGTAACCAGGATATCCTCAGAGCGATAAGCGTGATAAACCCCTAAAGTGGGAGAGGAGTGGATATTGGTAGATGAGAGCAGACGCCGTTCAATTGCTTCATTTAGTTGACTTAAAATTCACCTGTATCCACTCTTCTTTCAAAAGCATCTTGGAACGGGTGATCCAGAACTCATTATGTGCATCCGAAAAGTAACCAAGATATGCTCAACACGAGAATAGTGATAAATACCCAAAGCAGTGGGAGAGGAGGGGATATAGAGAAATGAGGACAGAAGCCGTTCGAGGGACGGGAGATCCAGCCCTCATTGAATGCAACCGAGATGCACGATATGTGAAGTATACAAGATAGCGAACATCTGATCGAGTGATGGCATAAATAAGCATAGCCTGAAAACGTATCAAAGTATTATCTATATACCAGTAACATGCATCGGAAAAGCGAAAACAGAACAACAATGCATGTAGAGAAATAAAATTGAACTGACGAGCTGGACGAGAAAGATTCAGATAGACCGAAGTAGAAAATCCATGTAGCAGCTAGGAAATGGAACATCGTTGAAGATCCGTGATTCAGCCCGAAGGTATGAAATCGTTCAGAGAACCGAGGGAAGAAGAGCGAAGGAGAGGAGCGGATAGTATTTAGGCTGGGTTGGAGCAGCGCGTGACAGGACTGAACGGTATATCGCAGCATGTCTATGAGCGTATGAATCCTACACACTGACAATTAGAAAGCCGGAGACAGACTGTCATATGTAAGCCTGCACTTCGTAGGTTGGGTTGCACAAAAGCGAGAACGACTTCATCCGTGCCCAACGCAGTGCCGAACAATTTGGGCAAATGCCAGTACCACGTACGAACTTTCTGTTTGAAAGCTCATGAATGCCAAGGCAAAGTGGTTCCCGAATTGCCGTTCGGGAATGCTTGTAATGATGTGTGCTGGAACCAGGAGTCCCTGAAGAGGTAGCTGTAAGGCAGAAAGAATAAAAGATGACCTGGAAAAATGGAGAAGGCGAAGATAATGGTCACAGAAGATGAGTGCCAAATATATTGGTATTCGAGAACAGAAGCCGTTCTAGGAACGGGTTATCCAGAACTCATGAAGTGCAAATGATCGATAAGCAATATGTCCATGAATCACAATGCGAAGGTAGTGTTAAAGCACTAAGGTAACAGGCATCGAATGTAACCTGTAGCAAAAGCATCATTGAAACAAACTGAAAATAACTGATGGCCAACAGACTAGTAAAGGACATTAAATCGAGAACATCTATGCAAACGATAGCAAGGAATAGGAAACCATGATGTAAGAGGCAAGCAGTAAGCAGTGCGTGAACACGATGAAGAACCCGCCAGTAAGCCTGCCAGTAAACAGTGCGTGAACAATTAAATAACGGGGGCTGAAATCGGGTAAGAGCACTCTGGGCTGAGAGGGTGAAGCAGGAAGCAATCAGAGAGCGAAGGAAGGGAAAGTACTATGGAGCAAATTAGTTGTGGAATGGAGGAGCGGAACAAAACAAGGGGCCTCAGATAATGTGGCTACAGAAATGGGTCGAAGTGTAAAAGGGAACGAGAGCGGAACAAAACAAGGGGTCTCAGATAATGTGGCTACAGAAATGGGTCGAAGTGTAAAAGGGAACGAGAGCGAAGCTTAAGAGGACAGGATATGAATAATATCACAACCAGCGCTGTGGACGCTGGAGTCCTGAGACGCTAAACAGCCAAGGGAAGCAGAAGGCGACCATAGTAAACCTCCACGAAGGCACCTGCGACTTCATCCGCGCCTCACGCAGTGCCGAAGTAGCTGAACAATTGCCAATACCCTCATTCCGAGTTTTTGCTCGAAAACTCATGAGTGCCAAGGCAAACTCGGTTGCTCCCCTAAAGTGCCGCTCAGAAGTAGTGAGAAACAAGAAGCAGCAGCGAAAGAAACCTCCTCGCAAGAAAACTCAGCACCGCCCCACAAGAAAACTCAGCGCCACCCGGGAAGGGACAAGTCAGAAAACTGCAATGCTACACAAGAAAGGAGTAGCGGGAGAATCCCAAGCGAACCGAGAACGGGGAGCAAAAAACTTCACTGCTACACAAGAAAGGACAGCAGGAGAAACTCGAGCGAACCCACCCGGGAGAAACCCTGGCGAACAGAGAAGCAAGTAAGAGCATCTCGCGATAGGGCAAACCATGGAGGCAAATGCAGCCTCGTGTTAAGTGAAGGACCAGGTAGGCAAGTGTCCATAAGCAGAGGCCGCGTGTCCATAAGCCATAAGTCATGAAAATCCATATGGCAGAAAAAATCCCAAATAGTGGTATTCAATATGTATGTAACACACTTCAGGAGTCAAGATGGTATCCAAGATGGTATGAGTGCCAAATGTATAGGTATACGAGAACAGATGCCATTCTGGGAACGGGTTATCCAGAACTCATGAGGTGCACATGATCGATAAGCAAAATGTACATGATTGACAATGCTAGAATAGTGAGAAATCCATAAGGTAGAATGCATCGAATGTAACTTGAAGCAAAGCCATAATTGAAACAAGTTGAGAATAACATATGGCTAACAGACTAGTAAACCACCATGAAATTGAGAACTCTATGTAAACAACTGCGAGAAATAGGTAACGCTATGTAAAAGACTGCCAGTAAGCAGTGCATGAACGATAAAAATAAAAAACTTGGGCTGGAGTCGGGTAGGAACAGTGTATACACAAGAGGTCCCATGAATCAGGCAAAGAGCGCAGGAAAAATATTAGGGAGGGAATTAGCTGGGGAATGGAGGAGTGGAACAATTCGAGAGCTCTAGGATGGTGTGGCTGCAGAAACCTGTCGAAGTATAACAGGGTAACGAGAGCGAAGCGAAAAAGGACAGGATATAAAGTATATCACAACAAGCGCTATGGACGCTTGAGTCCTGAGACGCTGAACAGCAAAGGGAAGCAGAAAGCAGAGTGCCAAATATATGTGACGTTTAAGGACGTCTTGCTCACTCAATCTTGTCACTCTGCAGATCTCCTGCTCACGACGAGGTAAGAAAGGGTGGCGGGTCAACGGTAGACGGCGTGCCAGTATGGCACTCAACTGTAGCAAACACGAACTTAATCAAAGACCACCGTCAAATTGACAGAAAAAAGACTGGAGACGGACCGACGCAAACGAAGGCAATGTTCATGGATATAGTCTTTTATTGATAAATTGGAAACACTCCAAGAAAAAGGTGAACAGATGGCTGGCATGATCCTCGTTGAGATGTGAAGCAGTCTACTTGATCTTCTTCTTGGGTCGCAACTGTCAAGAACACCAGCCGCCGACAACAATGGAGTCAAACACACGAAAAAATTACAACACTAAATCCAAGGAAAGAAAGACGGCATGATAACCGATTTGAAACAATTAGGCTACCTGGTTGGAATGTCCACACTTCTTCTTCCTACAGTTGACAGCCCTGGGGTGCAGACGAGCATAACACCTGAGGGAAAAGGACTTGGGTGAGTACGATCATACGGATGACCCAACTCCGGCTTGACCTACTCTAGACCCTCGTGCATGCGCGTTGGGTCCGTAATCAACCGAATTGATGACCGTAAGCCTAACCAACATACATGGATATCCTACGGGATCAAAGACCGGAAAGCAGAGTCCCAACACTTTATCGCAAAACTTAGGGTTTCTGTGAATCATTTCACGAATTTGGATTCTCAACCATGAGAGCAAGCACTCACTTGCGGCAGATCATCTTCTCCTGATTGTACTTCCTGGCCAAGGCCATGAGAGACGGCTCGATAATTCCTCCACGAAGACGCAAGACGAGGTGAAGCGTAGATTCTGTATATCAAGCATGACTTCGTTAGCACAAGACGTGGATAGCGAAAGGTTCTAAAATCCTGTCTGCTTGAACAAATCTCAATTTAGTTCTAATAATCGACCACGCTCCACCAATAATTCCATCTACGAGGGGCTCTGGCCATCATTCCCTGCAAGTGCATCCCATTCTCACTGAGAACATGATCACTCCAGGGAAACGCGATGAAATCGGACCTGAATGTCTGCCAACAGAGAGCTCCTTCGTTCTCAGGAATATCTCTAGCAATATCTCGACGTAACTCGAGGTAACATGCTATCTAAAATTGAAACCCTCCATGAGTGCGTATAAGGTTGACCTGGATTAAAGCCTCCTCATACTCCACCAATACCTCTGACTCCCATGTCGAGAGGACCTTGGCTTTAATCTTGTGACAATCAAGTGTTTACAGTGTTGACAATCTTGTGACAATCATGTTTGAACTTGTGACAAGTGATGTGGAGCGGACAAGACGCAGAACGCATAGTAAACTGCTGTGCTTATGTTATTTGATGCATATTTTTTGCTAGAGAGCAATCAGGGACAACCAGAAGATGTTGAAGCTGCAAACCTTTCTGGATGTTGTAGTCTGCCAATGTGCGGCCATCTTCCAACTGCTTTCCAGCGAAAATCAAACGCTGCTGGTCAGGAGGAATTCCTGGACGTAATACAAACAAGGTTGTCAGTCATGCTTGCAGGACGTGAATCTAGCCAGGATGTCTGCTAAATAGCCGGCTTATACTTCCTCTGGGCCGTCACAAGTTACCAAATTATTAAATCGTACTTGAAGACATACACAATCTGGAAACGAACTAGGTTTCCTTCATCCAGTGTAACCAGAAACAGCAATTGAAATTCAATATGCCCAAAAACACTAATGAAAACTCAGCATACCCTCTTTGTCCTGAATCTTGGTTTTGACATTGTCGATGGTATCACTGCTCTCCACTTCGAGCGTGATAGTCTTGCCCGTGAGAGTCTTCACGAAGATCTGCATTGTGTCGTGCGACAGAATTCGGGAGAAGGAAAGATTTGGCTGTGGACAGGGTCTTGGCAAAGGCATCGACCGAACAGGACTTGGGGGAACCCTAATCACGATGCTGAGTGCTTCCGATCATTCAAATCTAGATCTCAAATCGATCTTTATTGGACGGCCACCAATTTATGATATATGTTAGTGTATTTGTGGAAGGAAAGGGCAAAATATTGTGTAGAAACAGAGGATTTTGCTAAAATAAAACACTATTCATTTGAGCATACTGGAAGATTTGACCCCGATTCAAGCTCTTAGAATGCAACGATCAAATTTCCATTTTCACTAGGAAGACATCTCATGGATGGTCCTTTCACCATCATAGAGATTTCAATTCTGGAAGATGAATTCTTTTCTCCCCAGAAAATCGGTATTATACGTTAATGGCCGACATATAATGACAAGAATTTTGTCATATTTTATTCATTTATCATATCATTCATCATAGTTATCATATCACATTTATCATAGTCTATAATGCATTATTTATTCAATTGTCTATAGTTCTCAAGCCCAATGCTATACCATGGTGCATAAAACTCATTCTAGTTTTAGAATCACGATTCCTTTCAAAATCTAAGTCTCTTTGCAGTTTTGGGTCAAATAATGAATGTGAAAACTTTGGTTTAGGGTTTTCTTTGGAGTTTATCAATCAAAATAAAAAGAAAATATACTTTAAATTAAAATTTAGATAATAAAAGAATTGGAATTCTTTAGATTTAGTGAAAATTTAGCAAATCACTCAAACTTTAATTAACTTGGATATTAAGATTTTATTATGTCTCATTCCATTTTTCATGTCTAATACGGATTCTTAACTAATATAACATGTTTTTTATTCATTTTATCATAATATTTTAATTTTAAGTGATATATAATAAATTATTAGATTTAATTGAAATTTTAGCAAACCATATAATTTTTTAATTGTTTTATTACCTTGTAGATTTATGAAAATTCTAAAATTGCTACCTTTTTTATTCAATTTTTCATTTCAAATGCATAATGTTCAATAATCTATATCATAACATTTGTAGCTCTAAAGCTAGGCTACTTGAACGTTGGAGTAAAAGTGTTAATAGTCATAGGTATTTTAGTAGTTACTTATGCACTACTTGTTGTTGATTCGATTTTAGGTCATGGCTATTGATCACATGGTAGGACCCACCGTCACTTGCATCGATCACACCATCGGATGTGCCATTAGCGGTACCATTAGGGCTGGAGATCTAGGTTGAACAGAGGGGTATATCTTTGAAGTGCAGCTCTAGAGAGCTCACTTCTTTATTGTTGAGCCTTCGAGTTCCTAGCTATGAGGAACAGAGGTCAATAAGCATCTGTAATCATCCAAGAAGCATATGTAATCATCCAAGTGCTGATAATCAAACAAGAATTTACGGAAACCTTCACACATCAAACATATTGCTAGAGTACTTATCCATTACACTAAAGGTACGTGGTTCACCTCAATGTGAGGCTACGTCCACGGGAAGCATTCAACACCAACTTTACTCCCTCAACCTCATCTCAATTTTTGAGTACAAACCTATTCAGTCACTTAGATCTTCCTCACCATATTAGAGTCCACTCACAAATCCAACCTAACCCCTAGACATCAGAGTAAAACCTAACAATCTCCCTCTTGACTCTTGTCTTGGGGTTAGTAACCTTGCAACAACTTATCACTCAGTGGGAAGTTCTAGACATAAAACCAATCACTTGACCCCTCCTTTAAACTAGGATAAACTAGAACTTATAACCATAGCCCATACAGGGATAGAGTAACCAAAATAGCCAAGGTCACCACTAATGCTAGGTCATCCTACTCATGCTCCACTTGCACAACCTGCAAGGTAGCAAGATGCATAGAGAAACTTTTTGAAGGTATGACTTTGGTAAAGGCATCAGCCAGGTTGAGGTTACCATCAATCTTGACTAGATCAAACTTTTTCTTAGACACAACTTGCCTAAGAAAGTGATATTTGATGTCTATATGCTTAACCCTACTATCTATCACCTGATTTTCAGCTAGGTGTAAAGCACTTTGATTGTCACAATGAAGCATTACATTACCATGCATTAGCCCCATCTCAGCAACAAGTCTATCCAACCAAATTGCCTCTTTCACTGCTTCCACTATTGCCACATACTCAACTTCTGTCGTAGACTATGCAACACACTTTTGCAAGGTAGATCTCCAACTAATGCACCCACCACCAAGTGTGAATACATACCCCATTGTTGATCTCCGCTTGTCCGGATCTTGCCCATAGTCTAGATCTACATAACCATCTAGTGATGTGGCATTCATTGATCTGCAATCAAATAAGAGTCCATAGTCTGGTGTACCTCTCAAATACCTGAGAATCCACTTAAGCACTTCC
Organism: Lunularia cruciata; assembly: GCA_948567375.1. NCBI lineage: Eukaryota > Viridiplantae > Streptophyta > Marchantiopsida > Lunulariales > Lunulariaceae > Lunularia > Lunularia cruciata. The sequence continues at coordinate 41,123,506 of OX419762.1, read as the reverse complement.
CAATGTGTCCTTCCTGGATTTGATATATACCTACACAACTTACTTAGTGCTAGGGCAAGATCAGGTCTAGTGCTAGTCATCAAGTACATGAGACTCCCAACAGCCTTTTCATAAGGAATTTTAGCCATCAAACCGTTCTCCACGGCATCTATAGGACAACATGCCATTGAAAGCTTGAAATGAGAAGCTACAGGAGTACTTATTGGTTTACACTTCTCCATATTGAACCTAGCAAGTACCTTCCTAGCATATTTGCCATGCTTCAACCACAACTGACCAATGCCCAAGTTCCTCTTGATCTCCATGCCTAATATCCTTGTGGCCAACCCTAGATCCTTCATCCTGAACTCCAAACTCAAGAGCGCATTGAGCTTGTTCACCTCAAATCTATCCTTGGCAGCTATCAACATGTCATCCACATATAGCACAACAATAATAAAACCAAAGGTCTTGTTACTCACAGGTTTCATGTACACACAAGGATCAAATAAACTCCTATTGAAACCCTAAGCGTGCATAAATACATAAAACCTATTGTTCCATTGGCAAGGTCTTGCTTCAATCCATACAAGGACTTTAATAATCTGCATACCTTGTCCTCTTAGCCTTTCTTCACAAATCCCATAGGTTGTCTCATGAAGATCCTTTCATCCAAGGTGCCAAAGAAACAATGTAACAACATCCATTTGATCTAAAGTAAGACCAAATAATGCAGCAATCATACATAATAGACGTATTGTAGAATACTTTGCAACAAGAGAAAATATCTCATTGTATTCCACCCCCTTTTCTTGAGTGAACTCCTTTGCTACCAACCTAGCCTTGTAGATCTTTGATCCCTCCTTAGGACCCTCCTTCAACTTGTAGATCCACTTGCAATCTATCGCTTGTTGATCCTTAGGTAACTTGACTAGCTCCCAAGTTTTGTTATCCCTCAAGGATTCCAACTCCCTCTCCATAGAACCAAACGAGTCATCCTTTTCACTAGAAGAACAAGACTCCTTGTAGGATAAGGGTTCACCTTCTTCCAAGACCAAAGCATGAGCATCATCCCCAAAAGTCAAGTCATCATCCAAAAACTTTGTTGAATCAATCCACATACCATATCTGTTTGGAGGTTGACTAGCACGCCTTGATGACCACTTGGATGAACTCTCCGCTTGATCTTCATGTGTAGGTCCAATGTGAGACTGACCTAGCATATTTTATTGCTCATCAACAACTACTTGCTCTATTTGTTCTTGCTCCTCAAGAACTTGCTCTACTATAGGAGCACCTCCTTCCTCTTCATCACTTAAGTGATCAATCTTCCCCTCAACTAGATCCAAGGTGGGAGACTTGCCTTTGTCAATGTAGGGAGCCTGAGCATTCTCCCCCTCCTTGAATGATCTGGATTCATTAAAGGAAACATCCCTACTGACCACAACCTTACACGCTATTGGAACCCATAACCTATAAGCTTTCACTCTACTTGCATAGCCAAGAAAAACACATTTCTTTGACTTAACATCCAACTTGGACCTATCTTCCTTAGGTGTGAGTGAATATGCATCACAACCAAATATCTTCAATCCACCATAATCAGTTGGTCGCTGATGCCTCAACTCATATGGCATCTTGAAGTTGATTGCACTGGATGGAGAAATATTTACCACATATGTCAATGTGTTAATAGCTTCTGCCTAAAACTCATGTGGCAACGTTGATTCACTCAAAATACTCTAGGCATGTTCCAACAATGTCCGGTTGAGTCGCTTAGCAACACCGTTCTATTGTGGAGTGTAAACTATGGTAAGGTGGCGAGTTCTCCCCTATTCTATGCAATATGCTTGAAACTCTCTAGAGACATACTCCCCACCATGTTTTGATCTCAAACACCTCACCTTCTCCCCAATCTGATTCTCCACTTGGATCTTCCACTTCTTGAAAGTGGCAAAGACTTTAGACTTGTGGTGCATGAAATAAATCCACACAAACCTTGAGTAATCATCAATAAATGTTACATAGTAAATTTTTCCAGAGTGTGAGGGTGTGGAGGTTGGTCCCTACACATCACCTTGTACATACTTGAGTAGACCCTTGGAACTATGGGTCCCCACTCCAAAAACAGATTTGTTTTGTTTTCCAAAGATGCAATGCTCACAAAAATCCAACTTCACAGTCTTTAAGCCAAATAGCAAGCCATTTCTTTTCAAGATAGCCAAACTCTTCTCACTCAAATGACCTATCTGTGAATGCCACATAGTTGTCATCCCATCTTGAGACCTAGTTACATTGGCTTCTCCACAAACTGTAGTGCACTCCAATACAAATAGATTCTTTTGAAAGTTACCTTGCAAGATAACATTTCCACTAGAAGTGACTTGAAGTACCCCATCACTAACACTCCATTGATGACCTTTGGCATACAATAATCCAAGGGAAATAAAGTTCTTCTTCATGTCTGATATGAACCAAAAATCATTGAACTTTTGCATAGCTCCATCAAACATTTGAATCCTTATGGATCCAATACCCTCAATCCGACAAGGTTGATCATTCTCCATCAGAATTAAACCATTCGATGTTGAAATTGAATAGAAGAACTCCTTGATATAGCATATATGGTACAAGCAAGCACAATCTACAATCCACCCATCATCCATGCTAGGAGATGAGGCACAAAGGGCATACCCGCAACATCACAAATCATATTGATCATCCAATAGATCGATATCCTCCTCAGCAAAAGCTATGTTTGCTAAAGAGCCTTCATCTACCTTTCCTTTGCCCTTAGCTTTACACTCCTTCATATGGCCTACTTTGTCACAACCCCAACAAGTCACCTATTTCCTCTCCTTGGACTTGCCTCTAGACTTAGACCTAGATCCGGCCTTGCTTTTCCCCTTATCACTATCATTAGTCCTCCATTGAGATCTCCCATGTTGGATAACCAACGCATTGCCTTGAGTAGAAGATGACACTAAGGTTGCAACAAGTTTCTGTTTCAAGTCATATGTAAGTAGAGTTGTTGTCACCTCTTCAAAGGTAATAGTCTTTTTCTCATGGTGCAAAAAAATTAGTGAAAGTGATTGATAGGACGGTGGCAAGGAGCCCAACAAGTGCAATGCCTTCCGCTCCTCATTCAAGTCCTCTCCCAAGTTTTTCAATTCTACTTCTAGGTCACAGAATGCATCCACATGGTCTGTAATGTTGGTCCTTGGTTTCATCTTGAATGTGATTAGTTTGAGATTGGTGTACAATCTATTTGACAATTTATTCTAATGATACTTGCTAGGAAGTGCATCAAACAAGGAGGTACAATCAGAATGATCCCTCACTTGCTTGATCACATGGGGTTGAAGGTGAAGCAAAAAAATATTCACAACTTGCTCTTGCATATCATCCCAATCACTTTGTCTTCACATCTTCAGGTTTCTCCCTCAAGAGCTCACTGTCACGCCATTTGTAGTGTTGCATCTAGATTACTTAGACACTAGAGTTGCAGTGATAGTAGTTAAAGGTATTTCAACAGTTTCCCATAGACTACTTTTTGACCATCAGATTTCATATTTGGGGTATGACTTCACAATGGAGCCCATCGTCACTTTGCACCATTCGCACCATTGAGTGTGATGTCAGTGGGACCATTAGTTTCATGCCTAGCTCAAGTCCAAGGGTATACTTTCAAAGTGCAGCTCTAGAGAGCTCACTTCTTTGATGTTGAGCATTCAAGTTCTTGGCTATGGTGGATAGAGGCTAGCAAACATCACCTAGATTCTCTTAGCTAGAGTGGGCTTGATTGTAATCAATGCTCAATTGTTGGTAGTTTATAGAGTGACAGATCAAGTACTCATATGAGTTGAGTTGATTCAAGAGTGGTAAAAAATTTGATTACATCACAGAAGTCAAGTTAGTGGGAAATTGGGTGCAGGAATTGAGAGTGTTGGTGGTATCTCCAAGACTCACTGATCGTTGGTAGCTTGATCAAAGCTCAAGTTTTCCCTAGTGTGTAGAAGTTTATTCAATTGATGTAGATTGGGCGGTGAGATAGACGGTATGCAAAAGCACTGGCCAAATTTGGAACAAAGAGAAGCAATTTTTGAGTAATGGTTGTGATTTTGAGGTCAAGAGGTGAAAGCAAGACCACTTTGTTACAAGTTGGGCTCAAAAAGTGAAATTGAAGGTGGAGTTGGGAACCCACTCCCGTGAATTTTTGATTTGGAGAAACATATTTTTTCAATTTGGCTTGAGTGAAGAGTTAATGGAGGATTTGGCGGTTAGCCAACTTTAGGGTTTACATTAGATTTTACGTCAGGATTTTGTTGGAGTTTATGTCAAATTTTGGCCAAATTTGGAGGAGTTTTGTTGGTTGGCTAGATTTGGAGGAGTTTTGCTAGATTTGGAGAGGGTTTAAAGTAGCAAGAGGTTCTGCTAGTTGGACAGATTTTGAGGAATTTGGCAAGTTTGGAGGAGTTTTGCCAAATTTAGAGAGGGTTCAAAGTGACAAGAAGAAAGGCCTCATTTGGGCTTAAAGGCTTCAAGGCATAGGGCTATGGGCTATGAGAGGCTATGAAGGCCTGTAAAATTCTAGGAATTTTACAAACAATAAATAGTATTCTTTTAAGCTCAACCCGGCCCCAAAATACTGAGTCAAACCATTCATATAGATGGACTAAGAGCTCCTAAAATGGAGCTTCCTCGACGCTAGTCACAGATCAAACACACCATCATCTCATGATTTGTCATTCATAAAATTTTCAGCTGCCAGGTTCACAAGTTCGACAACCCAACCAATTCTAGTGCATATAGTGTCTGCATGTAATACCAAGGGTTAGCCATATGATCTAGATGTGAAATTCGGTTTGGTAACATCTAGAATGATATTATACATGATGGTCAAAATAGATCAGATAGAAGTATCACCAAAAGAGTACTTCTACTAATAGAGCAGAAACCAAAATAGACTTGAGAACCTTAGAACCAATAGCTAGACATATGATTTAAAGGTGAGAATTGGTTTGGTAACATTTGGAAGGATTTTACACATGATGGACTAAACAGATCAGAAAGAGATATCACCAAAAGGGGACTTCTACTAATAGAGTAGGAACCGAAATATGCCTGAAATCTTTGAACGCAATTTCGGAGGCCTAAACGGATGAATTAGGCCTCGAAAATGTGCATATTCCCCCCTCCCCCTCAAAAGGTTGGCCTTCCCTCCCCCTGCTTTGTCTCATCAAGAGCTTTCCAACGGTACCTTACTCACGTGATTCTGAGATTCCTACAGGAAGATTCCCTAAAAGATTCCCTCCGGTCAAAGCTCGTTTGACCAACCAGATAGGACCTAGACCAGACAGGTCACCCATCCAAGTAAGTAATCCAAGGATGGAGCTTGCTGATATGTCACCTATCTGTGTCCCTAATCCTATGGTGGAGCTTCCGTGGAGGAGATCCTCTGTGTCTATATAATAAAGAGAAGGTGCTCCCTTGGGGCATCGAATGTTTGAGTGTGCAATCTGTGTTTTCTCTCTTCTCTTGTCCTTGGAGTATTACACTGCACTAAATTATGATAGAAATTCACTTCAGTTGGCGCTTCCTACACACACTCTGTCCGATAATAGTAAAGGCAACTCACCCTTCGAACCTCTTCCTTCACCTCCCAACCGCACTCCCATCAATGCTTCCTTGCAAAGCTTTTTGTTATCAGCCAAAGATCCTTCATGAAACGTCCTCAGCTCTCCCTTTAGAAAACTTCTATCAGCAGCTTAGTGCACAACTATCTTTGATCTCCATTCTCAAAGTCTTGTGCCAGCATTAACTCCGTCATTCATGTCACATGTCAGCTTTTCCCTTGAAAGTTCTCCCTGCACCCACACCCATCAGCTCTTCAATTTGGAAATTTCTCTCCCTGGTCATGTCATTGCTCAATGGCCTCTCAAGGCATCTCTCTCTCCTTCCTTTGTCTTGTCGCAGACCAGCCCAACAAATGCTTGAAACTTCCCTCTCCTTCAATCTTCCTGCCAATTCGTGAAACTCCACACTCAGCCCTACTGCTCTTCTCTATTGCTCTTCTTGAAACTTCTGCTGTCCAAACATCAACTCTTGGGGAAACATTTTTCCTGCAAAACCCTTTTCTCCTTCTCGAAACCCTCTCTTAGCCCTACTAGTCCTACAAAAATTTCTTTTCTGTCCAGCCTTGTCTCTCTTGCAAAGTCCTTCATTCTCTTGTGAAGAAAACCACTTTCTGCCCTGCACTCTCAAGCCCATTGCTTTCCTGCAAAAATTTCTCTCCTCTACCTTGCACACCTTCAAGGCATACTCCTTGCCATTTGTTCATTTGGCCACTGTCTTGCACAATAGTACTTTCAAAATTTTTCCCTCTCCTCTTGTCATAGACAAAGTCCAAGAAACCTTCAAAAATCTCTCTTCAATAGGTCACTCCTGTCCAGACCGAGCCTGGAAACTCTCTCTCCTTCACTTTGTGCAGTCTCTCATTCACTTTGTCTAGTCTCTCATTCACTCTGTCCAGTCTCTCCTTTGTGAGAATTCTCCACTGCCACTTTTTCAACAGCACATCCTCTACATTCAAAATTCATTCCATGTCCACCCCTTCACAACAAACATTCTCCATTCAAAATTTGCTCTCCTATCAACACTCTCACAACAAACATCCTTCCACATTCAAAAATCATTCCATGTCCAGCCAGAGCAACCCTAACTCAAATTTACCCATGTCACTGGCTACTGCTCAGGAAAGCCAACCTTCAAAATCTCTCCTATCTAGTGCAAGGCAAAATCAGACTCTCGAATTCCCTCTCCTGCTCTTGCCCTAGTCCAGTCCTTCCTACAAATTTCAACTCCTTCTCTTCTCCACTGTTCCAGATCAAGGACCAAGCAACACTCCAAATCTCTTGCTCCTGTCACAGCAAACCCTCAATTTTCTTTCCTTCTTTCTCCTCTCCTCTGTTTTGATCAATGCCCAAGCAAAACTCAAAAATCTCCTACTCCTGCAACAGTCCTAAGCCTCCACTCTCAAAAATTTCCCTCCTCTGTCTTGCCACAGCCCTAAGGCATCCTTACTCGAAAATCCTTAAGCAGAACTCAAAAATCCTCTACTCTTGCAACAGCCCTTAGCCTAGCAGATTTTGAAAATTCTCCCTCCTGTCTTATGAGCCGGCCTGTCTCTCACTCAGGATGAACCTTTGATGGCTATTATGGTAGCACACCATGGACTAAGAAGGCAAGGAACCCCAACTCCATCATACTCCTCCAAGGCTAACACTCCAAGACTCAAGACATTGCTCACTAGAGAACTCAATGAGAGAGAGATAGTTGCAAATGAAAGGATGATGAGTACCTCCTCACTCCTTGTTTATATACTTGTGAAATAGTTACGTACCAAAGTTACTAATTACCGTAGTAACTCAAGTTACTTGACTAAAAGTCAAGTAAAGCAAAAAGTAGAAAGGAATATCCATTCACATGGGCATATTCCCCTAAGCATGTGGTCTTATCTTGACCCAACCACTAAGTCAAGGATTCCTTCACATGGGCTATCCTTGGACTAAAGAAGAATCTAAAACAAAAAGAGTTGCGGGCCCAAGAGTTCTCAACTCTTTCCTCAAAGCCAAACACCTAGGAATAATACCAAGTCAACACATTAAAATCCAAAATAGTGGTGCTCATCTTTTCCATAGCACCTCTCCTTGGGGAGCACCAGTACTATTTGTTCCAAAGAAAGATAGAGGACTTTGCTTCTATATTGGTTACTGTGGGCTCAATAAGCAAACAATGAAGAATGCATATCTCTTGCCTCAGATTGATGACTTGATTGATCAATTGAGTGGAGCACAATACTTTTCCAAGTTAAATCTTTGCAACGGCTATTATAAAATCCTCATTGATAGGGAGGATGTGCAAAAGACTACCTTTTGCACAAGGTATGGGCATTTTGAGTGGAGAGTTCTACCTTCCGATCTCACTAATGCTCCAGCAATCTTCATGGATCAGATGCATCAGGTGTTGGATGGATTGTTGAATTGGTATGTGGTGGTGTTCTTGGATGATATCTTTATCTATAGCAAGATAGAGGCAGACCATGTGAATCATGTATGAGAAGTCCTAAGACGACTACAACCATGGAAATTTTATTGTAAGAAGTCAAAGTGTACCTTTTTCAAGAAGGAAGTTACCTTCTTGGGTCACAAGCTCTCATCGGAGGGGATCAAGATGGAAGAGGAGAAAGTCAAGGCCATTATTGATGGCCTACTCCAAAGAATACTATAGAAGTATGGGCATTTAATAAATTGGCCAGTTTTTATCAATGGTTCATCCATTATTATGCTCATGTGGTTGCACCATTGACTAACCTCTAGGGGAAGAACTCAAGCTTCCAATGGACCACCAATCACAAAGAAGCATTCCAGAAGTTGAAACATAGGGTGTCTTCAAGGTTGATTTTGATGCTTCTAACTTTGCAATTGGAGTCGTGTTGCAATAGGAATTCCTAGATGGACTACATCCCATTGCCTTTGTGTCTCACCGACTAAATACGGCTAAAAGAAATTACTCTACTTGGGATCAAAACAACTTGCAATAGTATATGCCACCAAGGTATGGGGGCATTTTCTCTTGGGGAAACAAGTGATCATGCAAATTGATCACAAAACATTATTGTAGAACTTACACTTAGAACACATGAAGAGTTGACATCATGGATGGGACGAACAACTCCAATTGTTTGACATCAAACTTGAATACAAACCAAGTTGGTTCCATGTCATCCTTGATGCTCTATCACAACGACCTGATTTGAAGTCTGTTCCTCTCATCATGGTAACAATTATTACGGTGTCAATTGACCCTAAGGTCCAACATGAATTTCAATCAACTCTACAACAAGATCCCTTCTTCCAAATAGTACATGGTTGTCTTACAACATGTGACAAGGAGTATAACACCTTCTCCTTCAAGGAAGGCTTTCTATTCCATGAAGACTGGATCTATGTCCCAACCAAAGGTGATCTTCCACTTGTGCGCCTTCAAGCCCATGATTTACTAATAGTTGGTCACATGGATGTGGACAAGACCTTGGGTACCTTCTAACGCCGATGGTGGTGGCCCAACATGACACGAGATGTTCAAGAGTTTAGCTGATTATGTGAGAGCTACCAACGTAACAAGGCCAGCAACCAGAACCCAAGTGGACTTCTTCAACCACTCCCCATTCCATCCACTTGATGGGAACACGTGAGCTTGGATCTCATCACATCATTGTCCAAGACAAAGCAAGGACACACAACAATTGTGGTATTTGTGGATAAGTTTAGTAAGCAAATCCACTTGGCACCAACCTTTGATATCATGGATGCTCCAACCATAGTGCAAATCTACTTCAACAATGTCTTCAAGCATCATGGGGATGCCACATGTACTCATCTCCAAGCGTGATCCTTGATTCATAGGGAAGTTTTGGCAAGCACTCTTCCAGATACTTGGCACCAAGCTTGCTTTGTCCATGGCCTATCATCCTCAAATTGATGGACAAACCGAACATGCAAATTGTACCTTGGAGGATATGTTACGTGCCTTTGTCAATGTCCACCATACCAATTGGGATGAATGTCTTGCAGCTACAAAATTTGCCTACAATAATTCCAAACAGACAAGCATAGATTTTCTCCTTTCTTTCTCAATTCTGGCCAAGGTTTGCTTGTTCCAAATTCTCTTCTTGCTCCTCCTCCATCTCAGGTCCCTCATACTTCAACCTTCTTGACCACCATATCCTTCCAACAAGCTAAATCTCATCTCCTTGTTGGTCAAAATTGTCAAACACAATATGCGGACTACCATTGTTGTGATCGCACTTTTGAAGTCGGTGATAAAGACATACTATCCTCTAGTAACCTACCCCTCCCATTTGATACCCAAGTTTTTAACTTGCCTCTAATTGGATAGGACACTTTGATGTCACCCAAATCACCTCTCCTATTGCTTATCAACTTTCCTTACCTTGTCACATTTCCAAGTTAAAACCCTTTGTTCCTAGCTCATCTTCCTTTTCCTCTCATGTCCAACTTCCTTCTTCTCCTCCCATCCCTATTAATGATCATGAGGAGTACAAAGTTGATCGTATCCTTGCATGTCGCCACATTCAACAAGGACACCAACAACATACAGAGTACAAGGTCCTTTGGAAAGGGTATCCCCTTCATGATGCCACATGGGAACCTCTTTCTCACCTCCAGAATGCACAGACGGCCATCCAAGAGTTTGAAGCTTCAATGGCAACAAGGACATCACCAAATAGCGGTGGAGGAATATGTAACAATATGGAGTTTAGTGACGTAGTTAGTAAGGCTAACAAAGTAGAGAATAAGCCAAATTAGCTCAATATATTCTAGAAACATCTAGGAAGCTTCTTGGAAAGCTTCCCAACTAGCTAACTTGCACTCCAAGCAGGTAGTTTCTAGAAGGAAGCTTCTAGAAGCTTCCAACTAGCTTAGCTTGCATGCCAAGTAGTCGGCTTTTAGAAGGAAACTTCTTAAGAAGCTTCTCAAGGGCCTTGTATGCTACCTATAAATACCAAAGCCAAAGCTCATGCTAGGCATTTCGAGTTTTCCCACATTCAAATGTCCCAATTTGAGTTTCCATTCTCCTATTTCTCTCCTTGGTCTCGGTCTTTTACAATGGCAATCAATAGCAGTTAGATTAGAGGAGTTATCAACTAGACCTACCTTTGAGCAAGTATGGTTCACACCTAGAGTTGTCATATTGGATAACCAGAGGAGGATTTTCCATTTGGTGGGACCTTCAAGGAAGTTCTATACACCACAAAGAGTCTTATTAGACTTTGGTATGCAGCCCCTTATGTTGAGGAAGGCTATAGTTGTCAGTCTAAAGCTACATAAGACCAATGTGGAGAGGTGTCCATTTTAGATCTAGATATCTCTAGGAGATGTTTCCACACAATACATCCCATATGGAGAGCTCATTGTTGATATTCAACCTGGTCATCCAATTGATAGCTCTATGGTGACAGATCAAGCCATTGCAATAGTAACAAAGTCATATGATGTGCTAGTTGGTGGAATAGTGTTATACACCATGGGTTTCAATATTGACTATTGGAAGGAGACAACCTCCTATAGACCAAATTGGCAGTCAAGTGAGCGGTGAGCATGTTGCCTACCAATACGCTTTAGTAGTGGTAGTCTTGGCTCACTACAGTCAAGGACCATGGCATTAGTTTCAACTTTTAGTGGTTTTGTTACTTGGCTTGGTGACTTATTGGAGAAGAATGCACTTGTAGAGGATACTCCAACACCATAAGAGATCACTCAAATTTGGAGTATGAGTGGGATTATTCTATCCACCTTGGATGCTCTATTGTGGAGTTTTGAGGAGGCATTGCAACAACATGAAGATTAGTTGGTGCAACTAGATTGGAGTGGAGTCTTTGTACCACTAAGAGACTAGTGTGAGGATGAGCCTCTAGAATCTATTACCTTGTCACCTTTGGATACCACACTCATTACTTGGCAATATCCACTAGAGGGAGTGTGTCTATTGGAGTTGTTTGGTGGGATTAGCACTAGACTAGCTACAATATTACAAGCAAGTATACAAGTACAATGATACTTGTACATGGAGAAAGATGACTTTGTTAGGTGAGTCTCTCTATATCATGTGGCACACTTGGCTTATTGATATCTTGAGTTATTGTTGACGTTAGTAGTCAAGGGCTACCAGAAGACCCTACCAATAGTAGCACATTTTTTATGTTGCATATTTGGTAACCCCTTCACTCTCATCACTAATCATCAACCACTTTAATGGTTGATGGAGTCCAATAAGCTTTGAGGGAAGCTTGCACGATGGGCTCTAATTTCATTGGAATATAATTTCATGGTTATTCACAAACCTAGATTAGTGAATTGTGATGCAGATGTGTTGAGTAGAAACCCATGTCTCAGCTAGTAGGATCAGACCAGAGCATATTGGCATGGTGAGATAAATGAGTAGATGGTACCAAGTTGGCATACATTTACCTTTCTATGTAAATCTTTTGAGGCTTTAGTGGTATCTCTTTCAATGCATGAGGAGTTATTGAGGTCATAGATCAAGAGGATGGAGATATGAGTACAATTCAACAAGACATTCATGATGATGTCTTAGTGATCAATTATCTTTGCATTGACGTTGTGGGAGGCACAATTGGTGCCAAGGAGAGAAACAATGTTCTTCAACAAGCCAAGCAGTTTAGATTGGAGTGCAAACACCTTCTTTGTGTATGGGAGGATAATAGAGTGCAAGTAGTACCACTTATATCTAAGAGACGACAATGGTCCATCATGCTCATGAGGAGTTAGGACATTTTGGAGTAAAACATATATATAGCTTACTCCAGAGTCAATATTGGTAGCATGGTATGAAGACCAATGTACAATAGTTTGTTGCTAGATGTGTGGTTTGTGATCAAATTAGAGCATCATTTAATTGCCCTATGCCAGAATTACACCTAGTACATATCATGGGATTGGATTATCATTGGAGTTTAAACATTGGCAAACCTTTATTATTAACTGTGGGACATCATTAGTATTTTTGGTTATGGTGGAGCCCTTCTTGACAAGTCCAATGAAGGGACTGCTTACTCGTTCCTTGATCGGGTTCTTAGTTATTTTGGTGCAGAGTTGAGGTTTTGACTGATTTTGGTATAGAGTTCTTGGGGAGTGTTAGGTCTTGTGTGACAAAGCCATGATTGATCATTATACTACCTCTTAATATCACCTTTAGGCAGATGGCTTAGCAAAGAGAGTGGTTCAAATGGTGAAGAGAAGATTGCGTAAGTATGGTGAAGAGAAGATTGCGTAAGTATGATTTGCAAAGAGATCACTTGGGAGATTGGGATCTCAAGTTACCTTGGTTGGCCATGGGCTATTAGTTCAACCGGCAAGCCTCCTTAGCATCCTTCTCTCCTTACTTTCTACTTTATGGACAAGATCCATATTTATTTGGACTTGGATAATCCAAACATATGGGTGAGTGCATGTTCTCAATGGGCAAAGGTCTTTCAGAGAGTGCTGCCAATGGCCCTTGAGAACTTTGCAATTGCTTAGCATACGAATATCTTATTTTATGTTGTTATTTGAGGAGGAGGTTATAGACCCTAAATTTGTCAATTTCATCCAAGTGACTATGTATATCTATAATAGACTACACCAACTACACTTGATGTACTATAGGCCGCATTATATTGAAAGTGTGTGAGGTTTTGCCTTTTGAAGTCCTCATGTTGGAAGGACGTGATGATGTTGTTTGGAAGGATCATGTGTGCAATTGTGCGCCACACCACCTCCCAAACATTGATGGCACTGTGGACCCAAGCTTGGTACTTGTACATGCAAGCTTGTGGTGTATGTTATGCGGCTCTTCTAGTGGAATATTACTATGTTGGTGTGATAGTTGTTCAAGAGGATGGCATATGGCATGTTTGAATCCTCCCCTCGTGATGGTTCCTCCATGATAGTGGTTATGTCCTAAATGTACTTGACTTATAGCTACCCTTTATGTGGTATAGATTGCATATAGGTGACTAACAATTGGGCTTGATATTACCCGACCTCTTGATCTTTGCACACCATAGAGTATACCACATACTTGGAGTCGATGGCTATATAGAATTAGAAGGAGCTAACTGCCAACTAAGGGGCCAATTGTGGCACTTTAGGGTTCATGTATGACTTATGTGTGAGTTGTGCTTTTGTAGTGTATGATGTTGACATTGATGTATATTGTGTTGTGATGTATATATGCACAAAAATTATCATGAAATTTGTAGCACCAAAGCTAGGTTGCTCACACATTGGAGTGGTAGTGTTGATAGTCATAGGTATTTTAGTAGCTACTCATGGACTACTTGTTGTTGGTCCAATTTTAAGTTAGGGCTATTGGTTACATGGTAGGACCCACTATTTGCACCATTGAATGTGCAATTAGTGGCACCGTTAGGGCTAGAGACCTAGGTCAAGCAAAGGGGTATATCTTTCAAGTGCAACTGTAGAGAGCTCACTTCTTTGATGTTGAGCCTTTGAGTATGGTGGATAAAGGCCGATGAGCGTCACCTGGAGTTTCTTAGCTAGAGTAGGTGTGGCTTGATTGTAATCAATGTCTAGTTGTAGACAGATTACATACCTAATTTGATTATGATTCAAGTGGAAGAAGAATTGATTATTGTGGCACTTTAGAGTTTATGTATGACTTATGTGTTAAATGTGCTTCTATAGGGTATGATGATGATATCAATGTATGTTATGTAACAATGTATAGATGTATGATATTTGGTATGCTTTGAAATTTATTTTATTTTAGAATTTTAACTCAAGTTGATGTGATATTTATTTTATAATTCTTTTTTTAACTTTATTGGAAATTTAAAATCCATTTAATCTTTTATTAACTTGAAGATTTAGAAGATACTCAAACTTGTCATCAATATTTGTCTCCTAAATTTCCAGATGAAGATTATGGTATAATAGATATGACTTTAAGAAAGAAGAACAGAGATTTTTTCATTTTAAAATAGCATTTGATCATAATATTTTCTTTTGAAATTTTGATAAAAGAATAAGTAGAAAAATAGGTCTTCTAGATTTATTTGTGATGTTTTCACTCACTTGAAATTTTTTACATAACAGAAGAAACCGTCTAAAGGTAAACCTATTTACTATTTTTAGTAAAAAAGTAGCACATTGGTAAGTGACTAGGAGAATTTTACACAATATTTTAAAGGAATATTTTAATAGAGATAATCAAATATAAATATTTACTTTGGAAAGAGATGATTAAAATTTTATTTACCCATATATCCAGAAAATTAAGATTCTAAAATTTTTCTCTATATTTTCTTAGAAAGTGTAATTAGGACTACTAGGTAAAGTAAGGGCCTTTTGCCTAATGCTTTATTAATTTTTATTTCTTATGCGGTGCTAACATAAAAATGCACTTAAGAGTTTTATATTCTCTACAATAAATGGTCAATAAACATTTTTATTTAATCTATCAATTTATATTTCAAAGTGGTCATTCTTCCCATAAAATTTTTGCACCAAAGGCTCTTAATACAAAAGGCTTTTTTTTTTCTTTTATATGTTATACATAATGTTAAAAGTTATCTCATTTTGTTGGCGTGGCCTTATCTGGGAAATGTATGATGGTTAAATTCTCAATAATCCAAGAACTTTACTCTAGAACGGTCTCTTTTAAGATTTAAAAATGATATTTTATTTTAGAATTGCTCTACGATCATTCCTTATAACGGACAACTGGGCAGAGCTTCTTTATTTTCTAATCTACCAGACATTTTGTTAAAAGGAAAATATACAATAGAGTGCAGAGACCCTAAATGCAAAGTATTTACGGTCTCACTGACATCTGAGAGGCTCGCTTGAGCCTCTAAGATGTAGCATCAATGACACCACGAGTTGCTCCCAGCAAAGTAAGTTTATTACTGACGGTGACTACCAGAAAGTGATGGCATATGGTACAAGCGGGCAGATTCTACTTAACATTCACCCGACTGTAAATCGACTCATAGACTGCTCTCTTATTGTGCACGCTTTCAAGATCTCTTGAACCATAATTGCAGTCCTGCTCGCTCCGCCTTACGTCTTATGTGGATTGCGTTTCTTGCTTTAGCGGTGAGCATGATCTGTTTGATTGTAACTTGGCTACTCGTCACTTATCGGAGCCGAGAGACAAAGTTGTGGAGAATTGTAGCTCCACAGGATATGCCTCAATGGACAAATCAGCTGCACATGAAAAGCCCTCGCAAGTAGATGCTCCCAGGAAATTGTACAGAGCAAGAGAAAGTTGCCCAGTTCTGCATGTTGCCTTGAACTCCCTTTGGGCATGACCTATGAATAGGCCATGCACTACTGGATGACAAGAGTGGGCAATCCGTGTTCATCATCATGTGTCAGCGATCTATTACCGAAGATCACGTACAGTGAAGTCCAGTGGACGATCGACCCTCCTATCTTGAAGAATACGAAGTGATGCTTTGTCACGAGGATGAATTCGGAGAAGGAATAGAGGTCGATCAGGTTTGAAGTGGATCGCATTTGCTCATGAGTTTGTTCATCACAGCATCGAGAAATTCTGCGTTATGTACCTGCAACAGCCAGTGAGGCAATCAAAATGTATGCATTTGGTTTGTTTGTTCATATCATGATATCATATTTATCTTCAAGGGCAAGAGTCTTGGCTCTTGCGGTTAATATATTACTCATACTTTTAAGCATGAGTCCAGCATCTGGTAAACATTTTCGATCTTGCAAAGAAGATAATTCCGTGCTAGCCCTCCTCTAAACCGGTTCAAGCAAACATCTTCATATCATTCTTCCATTCCTTGTTCCTTATCGACCACTATTTGGATCCTTTGTTCGAAATAGACCTACCTTTATCCCGGGTATAGTAACAACACAGAAGTCGATCGTACAGGGATTCTCGGTCAGCATACAGAAATTTCTCAACTGGATAAATCTCTCAACTGTGGTGTACGCCAAAGACTTGAGGGACAGTGCAGTTGGACCCCCTAGATGAAAAGAGAAATGTCAATAGTGCCCGCAAGTGTTACAATTATTATTACTCACTACTTACTTACGTGTGAACGTGAGGTAAAGTGGGGATGAGAGATCGATAGAATGAATTGTTGAAAGAAGGACCTCTGGTACAAATTCTCAATGCATTCATTAAAGAAACTAAAAGAGGTACTCTGAAGATTGCATCGATGATATCGGATCGTATAGTCAAAAGAATTTTTGTCCCATCTTCTGCAAGATCGATGCAGTTAAAATCCAAAAGTTTCCCTCTTAGCTGCAATGCATATAATAGAATTTGCCAAAGAAATGCTCATATTTGAGCCAATTGTTTATAATACAAGGGATTTACATGTAGATGAGGTAAGCTTTGCTACAGTTCCAATTTAGCCCATTTTTACAACCCGTGGAACAATGTGAAGGATGCCAATCTCGAAGTTTTTAACGAAAGGGTACTTACAAGTCCTTCTTCTATCCTTTATTACACTTCAGTTTGAGGATTTGGTCGGAAATGAACTTCTTTACAGAAACTATAGATAATCATTAAAAGAAAGAAAAATAATTCTATCCATAATTGAGACAGATGACACGTAAGGCGCAGATGCGACCAGGTTGAGGGAGAGAGTGAGGGACACGAAAAGAATTTCTCAACATCTAATGTAAATTAAGTTATATTTTTTAAGTGTCCAGGTTACTGTTTACATAGATAGATAATTCTGTTCATTTCTCAATTTTGTTTCATTGGTATCTAAATTGAAGATTAGAGAGAATTTTATAAAAAAAAATGAAATACATATAGAAATTTTAGGTTTTGGATGATTATTTTGATATGAGAATTGGGGTATTGTTGGGGTATGATCTTATATCTCTTAGTCTTTATGCCAAGGTTGAGTATTTGACTCATCAGACATGATTTTGACTCACTAGGATATTCGTGTCGATATTGTTTGCATCCTTAAAGGAAAATAAGCATTAGTTAATCAGGTAGCGTGATTTAATCGAAACGAAAATTTTCCTTAAAGAGAAAAAAATTTAAGTAGGTTTGTAATATTCCTTATATAAATAGAAAAGAAATAATAAAGCACAAAAAAGATTGAAAAGGCGACCGCGTAGCAAACACAAAGGATGGGAAGACCCATCAAGTCGTTAAGGGGGAGACAAATAAAAGTAGTTTGCTCCATGAACATGCCGAAATACAAGTATCCGGTTTCTAGATCCGCGTGTAACGTCTGCTCACATAATTAGTTAAATACTCACCTTCGACCTTTAGGGGAAAATGACTATAATTCATCATATAGAGCGATTAGCTCGATTATCAATTTTCCAAAGAGAAACATATGGAATGAGAGCAGAAGTCGTTCGAAGAACGGGCCATCAAAGAGCAACATAGTTATATAGGGTGTAAGATTCTTTACAAATAGCAGGAAAATACATCAAGCACAACAAAGATTTTATGAGATCCCATCAACATGCAGAAATAAAAATATCTGAACTTGAGATACAGTAAACTGCTTTAATTTGCAAATGTAAAGTACTGTATAAGGCTAAAGCTTTTGCCGACAAAAAGGGAATTACACAGAATCCAGTTTCCAACAGAGTGGTCTAATTGAAATTAAAATAGATTTTGAAGAATCCAATTGGAAGGCCAAGGTGGAGGTGCGGGGTATCGATTCCCGTGCCTACCGCATGCAAAGCAATCGCTGTACCATGTGAGCTACACCGCCGGGGACGAGTAGATATCAAGAAATAATTTCAATAAAAAGTCCTTACCAGTTTCGTAACTTTGACGTTACTAACGAGCAATGTATAGCCTTGCATGCCAAAAGCCTTTTGTATTATTTCAAGCGAGAAAGCCTCGTAGGGCCCTTGTTAGTAATGACTTGGGGCATCTGTTGTCATAAAACCCTTGGTGCAGGCCAGATACGCATGCACGGCCACTGCCATCTACATGGAATATGACAAAAATTACATGAAAGTACCCAGACTGATTAATGAACCATCAGATTATGCTTCTTTCATTTTCACTCCAACTATATGTGAAACTTATATCCTACTCAAGGATCGGCGCCTTGCATTACACTCTTTTCCAAGTTAAAACTTGCTTTGCATCCATTCATATTTGAGTCTAGTTCGCGAAGTACCACACCTAAGATGATTGAAACAGTTCATCCTCGATTATGTATGTACGGATTTGAGTTGTAGCTTGTAAACTATCGAAGCGTACTCACGAAGTTTGTGATGAAACGATGAAGGACCTTGCAAAATTTCGTAGCACACTTTAGCCTATGTAGAGAGGGGTAAAGCTGTCGGTACTTGTCAGCGATTGTTGTCGACTTTATACGCAAAACAACACGAGAGATACTACTGTAGGGCCCCGGCTCATCCATCCTACTGTTATCCAGCTAATCAGATTGGATCTGTCGTTAGCCACCCCATCCCGGGATGCCAACACGCCTGAAAATGAATTTCGAGTGCTTTTAGCACTCAATATATTCCTTGATAAACCTCGTTTTGATCTAGAAGAGAATTGGAGCAACGTTAACCTTGTACAGTGATGTGATCTCGAGGCACCGCAGGACATTTTAGATACTGCATCAAGTGATCATTAATCAATGGTAGTGCTCCTTAAAGACTATCTTTCATGGTATAGCTCCAGTCTGCGATGAAAACATGCAAAAAATAAAGCCTGCGGATGAAGTGAAGTAATTTGATCTTCCAAATTCCAAAGCACATCAAAGAAGTGAAGGGTTGAAGTACAGACTTGGTAGTCTAAGAGAGGATTTCATATTTGTCATTTGATGAAAAAATGAGCAGAAAATTTTGCTGGAAGGAGATTCGATGTTAATGCTATAATAGACAGAATAAGTCTTTATTGTCGCGAGTGTGTTGCCTTGCGACTTCATACATGAAACAAAATGAAGACGAGTTGGAGGATTTATCGAGAGCATTTTGGACCTTAGAGAGCTAAGGTAACCAGTGTCAATTGTCATGAGTGTGGCCCCTAAAAAGGCACTTTGTACGGGTAATAATGGAAACAATGCGGTGAGGGGTACCGGTGTTTTTGCAGGATTTGGGACCCTAAGTAGCAGCTGATAACTAAGTTAACGAGCCTCCTTTTCGTGCGTGTGCTTCGTAGAGGACAACCGAAGTCTGAAAATGAGTCAGAGAATTTTCCTGCAGGGAATAGGCCCTAAATGGCTAAAATAATATTTTCTTTTGTAGGAAGTACATATCTTTCAAACTTCACCTGGACAGTAGACACACGCGACAGGTTCGCGATCAATCTATCTATCAAGTTCGAGAACATTTTTTCTGTTTTGAGAGTCTGCACTCAATTCCTGTCATTCTCTGTGACCATTTTCGGTATCAATGAACTACAATTTTTGGTCTACTTTGTAGATATACCCTGGAACCATCGTTCTGGAGACTCGGTTCTGGATCCCAATATTCTAAGAAGCTTACAGTAGCTCGCTACGGTAAGTAAAGATGTAACTCAAGCTTCCAGTTTCCTGTATAAACGTTCTATGACCTAGAAGATGTTGGAACCGTAAGCAATCAGTAATAAGCAGTCCGATCGACGAGATGCAGATAAATAGAATATTTGCAGATAACATTCTGTCTACAGAGCTAACATGCTTACGGGATTGGCGTATTGAAATTATAATTACGTGGACAACCGTGCCTGAAGTCCGGGTGTATTAGATAGATGGTGAAGCTATATTAATCAATTCTCGTTTAGAGAGTATCTTAAGCACATCACATTAGTGCATGACTTCCAGTTTGGTTTGACAGTGTTTACTTAGAAACAGCAATACCACGCGTTTACCTGGATGTGTGTACTCATTTACATTTTATAGGAAGAATTTGCGAGGCCCCGGGAGCTCAAAACGGAATAACCATCAGCTCCGGAAAGAGCTGAACTCCCCCTTTGGTGCATGAATATTAATGTAGCTGATGGGCAGAACAAATTCTGAAAAGAGATGATTCTAAGCACGAAGTTGCCTGCAGTTAACCATCCTGAAGTCGAGGATTATTTTAATCTGTGGTTCGCGGTTATTTTATAATGTTTTCCGGATCTGTCAAGCACATATGCTTGGAGAATACGGTACTCTGGGCCGCACTGTGAGAGGAGAGGGGAAAAGAAGACAAATGCTTTTGGGAAAGGAATCTCAAGGAAAAGCCCCCTAATATGGCAATGCACTGTTTTCAAAATCTGTGATTTCGAAACTGGGAAGATATTTCTGCGTGTTATATCGGCACACCAGATGTAAATAACATTCACCATCATGTCTACGAGCAAAATGTACACAACGAAGGCGAAAGTGCCAGTGTGAGTCCCCTTCCTGTACTAACATGGACACAGTCAGTGACGTGAAGTCCAACAACTAAAGTACAACACAATATTTTCTGATTAGAATGTGTCCTGTCGTTTTGTGAATCTGAACGTGCCTTCACACTTTTAAAGTGTAATTTAACCTGCTGCTTGGTTCAGGGTAAAACTCAACTAGGATAAAATCCTTTGGAGTTCACTACAACTGTCCATGCCTTTGGCTCGCAAAATGAATGACCCCTGGGGGAATTACTCATTTCCATCAATCACGTGATAATAATCCAGGAACCTAGAAACGAAGGCTATCAGCCTTCGTTGGTCGGTTGTCTGGATTGGTGATAAAAGAGACTACACATTTTAGTGCAACCCCTTTCAAGGAAAGTGAAACTAGCTAGAGGACCTTGGTCACTTACCGAGGTCCTTCGGTCACAGATTTGCCTTGACAATTGCCCGTGTTGAAGCCTTTAAAGGTTTCAGATGCGCAATTCTAGACATCAGTTGGCTCGGATTTAGAGCTTGTAAGTAGCTGTAGTACTCAAAGTACTAGAAACTACACATTGTTTAATAGAAGAAGCGTTAGGAAAATCACAGAACTTGAGCTTCTTGTGCTTACATGTTCTTCCTATAAGAGCGGTTCTGTCCAGTGAGGGTCATTCGTACTGTGAGCTTCTTCATAGATGATAATGGTGACTCCTTGGTTCGGAACATCAATCTGGGTAGTTGCTGTAATCTTCTGGGCATGTCATATGCGCGTGGACGTTAGCGGAAATCCTTATGGTCTACAGCAGGGGTTTTACGACTACTCATGTCCCCAGGTAGAGTCGGTGGTTACGAGGGTTCTGAAGAAATTTATGGCTTCGGACCCAACACTTGGAGGCCCTTTGTTGAGAGTATCATACCATGACTGTTTCGTTCGCGTAAGATCCCACATCATACACGTCTTACTTGCTCTTTTCTAATTATAAAACGCTTGTATGAATGGCGTGCTGTTTGATTATGATACCCAGGAATACAAATTCGAACTTGAAAGGATTACAGCTTTTTCGAGTAGATGGTCCATTAGAAATATAGCTCTTCCTCGGACGGTCCTTCTTCATTGTCTCTCAGGGCTGACAATCACGCACTCGTTAATTTTTTTCTGAATTGTAAGTTTGACGAACTTTGCATGCGGGTGCTTGGTAATCCGGATCCAGGGATGTGATGCATCAATTTTACTGAACTCAATAAACGGAGTTGCACCAGAGAAAGAAGGGCGTCCGAATCTGTTCATAAGAGGATACGAGGTTTACGATGGGATCAAGGCTGCTCTTGAGCAAGAATGCCCTGGCACGGTGTCCTGTGCCGACATAATTCAATTAGTTGCTCGTGATGTTACTGCTTTGGTAAGATTAGCGGAATTTTTTCTGGTTCCTATCTATCGATTCGGTTTGGATTTGCAAGCGACCACGGAACTTGTGGCTTTTTTACACATGTTAGATAGCATTTCATGCTGATCGTAGATGCAGCTTCTACATTCTACAGCTTCTGTCGTAAATGGGTTGCAGGACGGAGGTCCATGGTGGCATGTGGCCTTGGGTCGTCGAGATGGGTCCATCTCGGTACTAACAGAAGCAGAAGCAAATCTCTTGCCGCCCTCTTCAAACTACACAACCCAAAAGAATAACTTCGCAGCCAAGGGGCTCAGTGAGAAGCATCTTGTTTTGCTAACAGGCAAGAATTAGAGCACTTGACTCCATCAGATTCGACCCAATAGAAGAGTTTTCCGCTAAAATAACGTCTTAGTCTATCGAACTGCGCACTACAGCATTTTCTCTTGCTGAATAATTTGATATGTATTCGTCTTCCATTAGTTGACGGCTGTTGTGCGTTCAGGTGCTCATACGATAGGCCGATCACGGTGCTCTACTATCGAAAGCCGTCTGTACAATTTCAGCGGCACGGGCCGGACGGACCCGACCTTGGATAGGAGCTTTGCCAGGGAGTTGAAGAAGACGTGCCCGGTTGGAAGCACGAACACACTCCCCATGGATGGAACCGAACTCAAGTTTGATACAAGGTATTTTCAGAGACTTCAGGTCCACAAAGGACTCTTTGAATCTGACAATGCTATGATATCTGAACCTTACCCTGCGTCTGTAGTAGACTTCGAAACCCACAAGAAGAACTTCTTTACCGACTTCCCGGTAGCCATGGTGAACATGGCGGGTATTGAAGTTCTTACAGGTACCGATGGCCAGATTCGAACTCACTGTGCGTTTGTAAATTGATCCATCATCAAATTCATCAAATTTGATAACCTGTTATGTGTACAATTAAGTAAATTGTTCACAAAATTGCCATTTATTTTCGTAACCTGTCGGAAATATATTCTTGAATTATTTCAATAATCGGCGAAGCATTCGCATGCCACTCTAGTGGTTATAACACGGTTAGCTGTTTCCGGTATATATCTCCCGCGGCAGCTGCAGATCGTGTGCGGTGCTATACTTCACGAAGGATGGTTCTTAGACGGTTATGTGGTCTCTTGATAGAGTCTGTAGAAATCACTTGAAGGGTCTCACACCGTGTTTTGGTTTGTTCCGTATCAAGAAAAGAGTAGTAACTCTTTGTTCCTCCTTCAATTGTTCAATAAAATGTGTGCCGTATGTTTGGTCTAATTGTATATATGATCTAATTGAGAGAAAGGCAGAACACATGAAGGATGGGAAGACCCCATCAAGCCAGCACAAGGGAGAGACAAAAGGGGTAAAATGGGCCTAGGTCCCAATAGTATAGATGTGAGAAATTTGCCCTACCACACCTAAGATGCAAGTTGTAACATCTACAAACTACTAGAGCATTCGAACAAGTATCTCCTAGTGTGATTGCTCTCTTATGGATTGTACTAGCTAATGCTCTCTCTAGAGCAATGTACACCTGTTGTTTAAAGTATACTACAAACTATGAGAGTGAGAGTGATACTCTTTGACGTCTATATGATAAGCTCTCGTGCACTCTCTAACAAATGTGTCGAATACCATGACCATAGCTTTAGATAACTCCAAGGCTAGAGGACCAAAGAGGTGACCTTGATGCATACCCCTATATTTAGAGACCTTGAGTGCTACTATACTCACCGCACACCAAGAGGATGAGTAATCACTCCTTCCAAAACTACAACATGCATAGGATCTATAACCACAATATCTGCCACTGTCACTTGATCATCTCAAACCAAGTATAAGTCTACTCTGACATGTATAGTTTCCACAGCATACAACACTCCTTCCAAGCAAGGTATCCACTCTCTCATGCCATAGCAAACACTATAAGTCAATTAAGAATGTAGCATATGTTTACACTATCACTCCATCAAGGAAGACCATAAACTTATGGTCAAATCTGACAATAGTGAAGCAAAGGATGGAAGGTCCTCCTATGCCCATGAGGATAGACCATCTCTCATATGCTGCAATAACACTTGGAGAGAAAAGAATCCCTCTTACATCTTGGCTACAAATGTCTCCAAAACTCGCTTACCAGCAACCACAAAATGGGAGGAAAGTAAGGGCGCCAAGAGAGCACAACTACCCAAAAACACTATAGGTGATGTCTTCTCCATCTATAATATGACTACCCCTCTACACTAGATTGGTAGAAATATCTATCTACATGCCAAAGCCCCCATCACACACTCAAATGTCCTTGGTCCGATGATATCACCAAAGGCTCCCATAATCCTCCTATCAAAAGATCTCAAAGGTGATAGGAAAGTCAAGGAAGGAGGAACTAGGCAAAGAAGGTAACTCAATTGACAGGAAATACTAGAGGAGAGTATAAAAATGGCCATATGTGGATCTCCTAGCAGATGAACGTCATCCACATAGAGAATATCCTCTACAACGGTAGCATCTAAGAAGAATGTGACAAAATCCTCAAATCTTATTGGCTCTTCAAGAACATGTAGTCCATGAGTAGATGTGACACACTCCTTTGGAAGATCTAGGTAGGGAGTGATACCTAAAAGGAACCATGCTCTGCACTTTGACACCTTGACACTCGAGCCTACAAGTTGTAGCTTGGTATCAAGTGATCAAAGGCATCCCTAATATGATATACAAGGCGCACAATGTGTGTATTGTCTACCAAGGAGGGAAATGCACAACCTGACATGGCCAAAGTAGTAGATAAGAGAGCTCTAAAAGGAGCCATGGCAAACAAAGGTACTACTAAAGGATCTCCATGTTGTGTACCGACAATTGATTCCAAGATAATGATACTCTCTTGTGACCAACCATGCTCATAGTAAAAAGAAGTAGGAGAGCCATAGAACAATTGCACAAAAGGAATGAGACTTGCCAAGGATACATTGGCCTCCCTAAGCTCTCTAAAGGTAGATGCTCAAAAGATGCTATTAAAAGTGATCTCAACATCCACCTGTAGGACAACTCACTTTGGATGGATATCTACAAGTGCCATGATGCCTAGAGATATAGCCTCACAACCTCCAAGTATAGCTACTCCAAATTGATGTGGATTGAGGTGCTCTCAAAAGTGGGATTGATGTTGAAGGACAATGGTATGGATAACCAAGCACAAAAAGATCTCTCCAATAACAATCATTCTCATGCCCCTTGTGTCCTCCTTTACAAGAACTCAACTAGCACCTAACACCTGACTAATTAATGTAGGAACATCTCCCCTTGCTATTAGTGCGACCACTTGAAATAGCTTGGTAAATCCACTAGAAGGATCATTTGCCTAAAAGCAATCTCAGAGATGTTCACATACCATCCTTGAAAAGCCTCTTGAGAAGAAGCAAGGGGAAATGCACAACTCTTGTGCAAAATGTGACCTATCAAGACATAAAAGTTGCTCGGGCTAATAATCTAAGACCTTTAATAGCACTCCCTTTCTTGCCATAGGATGTAGTGAGCAGAGGGAAGTGATAGTCTCATAAGTTGGACTAGCCATAGACAAAGGATGTAGTGCTTGTGCTGCTCTACTAAACTTTCATACCTAACCCATTTTCCTACACCATCGTAATTGAGTGGACTTTGTGGTATCTTATGGCAAAACTTGTCTACTAAAATGTGCAGCCCTAACAGACTTCTCTTGTAGGGCAGCCCAATCTCATGCTCAAAATCAATGAAACTAACAACCACCCCTTTATGCCCGCATGTCCTCCTCTAGCATAACTAAAGCACCATCAAGGGAGTAAGAGGAATAAGAACCATGCTAACTTGTCCAAGGGATGATGTGCCAAAAAATCAAGTAGTAGGAAAAAAGCCTATCTAGTCTCTCATGGAGTGTACTAGGTAGCCTATAGAATAGATGTGGACATGGAAAACTAGTCTCAAATAACCCCAAGATACAACCCACTTGAGATGCTAACCACTCCCATGACTCGATCGATATCCTTGGAATGATCAACAAAGTGTGCATAATCCTAAGCGCCAATGCCATTGATGTGGTAACTCACTCCACATGAGAATCCCAAGTGGTACAATCATAGTCCTTGTGCATCCTTCCTACATGGGTCTTACCCCTTGCAAAGTAAAAAGTCAATGACACATCGGGCATGGTGTATCCCAAGCTGCTTTGGGTGATCCAAAATGGAGAAGTGTAGCCATACCTAGCACAAGAATAATGCACTCTAACACATAATGTTCCTCTCCATATCTCTCCATACCTGCAAAACCAAAACCCATCACATCTCAACCCACATGATTAAATGTTATTTCTCCAAACCCTAAAAACTATAAACTCCCATCACTTTCAATTCTCATCTCCAAAATTTCAAAAAAAAATTCCCATGGAACTCAAGCATTAATACCAAGAGATTACAAATGAAAATTCCATACGCATCTCTCTCAATGTGAAATAATCACTCTAAACCCTAAGAAGCTTAAAAGTCATTATAACCTTTTTATTTTGGTTCTCTATAGCCTTCAATCTAGGTACCAATGGAACTAAATTTGAAAAACAAACAGAATATACTAGTCACTCATGTGATGTATGTAGGTGAGCTATCCAAAATTTGATAACATACTTTCTCTCATTTCTTCATTCATCACATCTCATCCAATCCACTATCCCTACATCTCAAACTTACAGGTTTGGCAATATGGAACTTAATAGGCCTAGCAATGTTTGATTAGAATCATTTTATATGGTCTAGGTGAGTTTACTACTCACACATCCTCCTTCTAAAGCTTCTTCACTATGCCGCCAATATTTTGATAGAAAAGATGACGCTCTCACTAAAAAGTAATACCTAAATACTCTTGCGCTAACTTACACTGCAGTTAGGTGTTAGGTGTTAGTTATGAACCCTATGGTATTACATGTGGCATTGATATTGCATGTACCTTTCAACACTCCCACTCATTGTAAAAATGGTAGTATTCCAATCATATTTCTAAACTTATGAAACTTATCTTCTAGTAAAGCTTTCTTAAATATACTTGCAAATTGATTGTTGGTGTTTCTGCAGTTGAAACATATATCTTTTTTTTCTTGCTCTCTCACATAGTGATACCTGATCTCTATGTGCTTGGTTAACTTGTGAAATTCTGGACTATACACCAACTTGATAGCACTCGGATTGTTGTTGTACATCAAAGTTGGACCATCTGGGCCAAACTATAATTCCTTGAGTGACCTATGGAGCAATATAGCTTCTTTGGTAGCTAAAAATGCTATTATATATTATGTCTCTGTGGTAGAATTGATTGATAGTGCATTGTTGTTGTTGGTTGTTCCAAGCTAGTGTCCACCATTCATCATGAATATGAAACCACTATGCAACTTTCTATCATCTAAGTCACCAACAAAATCAGCATCATAGTATCTAGCTAGAGTATTAGCAACATCAAAGCCTCCATTAAATTCTAATCCATAATCCAAAGTCCTTTGAGGAACTTGAAAATTTTCTTCATTGCTTCTCGATGTTGAAATGAAGGATTAGAACTTTGCTACTAACAACATAAGCTATGTCAAGTCTTGTATATATCATAGCAAAAGTTAGACATCTTGTTGCTTCTTGGTAGGGTTCTTTAATATATTCACTTTTTTCCACCAATAATCTAGCATTTGGATTGCTAGGAGTAGCAATGGATATGTATCTCCAAGATTAACAAATTTATAATTGACTCTTCATATCTTTCTTGGATCAATCTCTTTCTTGGATCAATCTAATTCTAAGTTTTTCTCTATCATGAAAAATTTGAATTTCTACATAGCATTCTACTTCTCAATGTGTAACTTCAAACTCTCTACCAAGGTGATCTAACATGGTATCAATGCAAGATTTATCATTCCCACAAATCAGTCCATTGTCTAGAAAGATATTGAGGATTATCCAAATCTATAATACATACAAGGATCAAAAAGTGATGCATGTGACCCGTACCTCACTAAGAAATCATCAAGCTTCTGGTTCAAGTTCCTTGAGGCCTGCTTTAAGCACTAAAGACTCTTCAACAATCTACAAATGCTCTTCTCATTTCCAACTTCTATGTATCCTTGTGGCTGCTCCATGTAAATTTCCTCATGCATATCTCCATTAAGAAAAGTTGTCTTGATGTCAAATTAAGCTATCTCCATATCTTCTATGGTAGTGTTATCCCACTCACCAAGTCTTTATGGTGATCTTCTTGTTCCACACTTCTGCAATTATCCATCTTGAGTGGTTGAAGTTGAAGTTGAGTTTATTTGCAAATCAGATTCCTTATTTCCTCACTTTCTTCTTCAAGTGGACAAATGCTCGTCTCACTTGTCTATTTTTCTGTAGCTTGCTCTATAGATTCCCTAGAATCTTGTGTGAAATCTCCATCAAATTCTATATCATCTATGGTCATTTAGCATTGCTTGCTCTCCATCTCTCTTTTGCAGAAAATCTGTCTATATTCAATATTTGTAATTGTTGATGATCAGGTTACTCCTCTCTAAACAAGACATCATTACTTTTACATATCTTGTTCTTCTTATGATTCTACAATCTGAAGGCTTTGGATTCTGAACTGTATTCAACAAAAGATATCTCTTCTTGTCCCTTTGGATCAAACTTCCTCCTCTTGCCCTTTGGTGTGTGCACAAAGACTTTCACATATCTTGTTCTTCTTATGATCCCACAATCTGAAGGCTTTGGATTTTGAATTATATCCAACAAAAAATATCTCTTATTCCTTTGGATCAAAGTTCCTTCTTTTGCCCTTTGGTGTGTGCAAAAAATTGAGCAACCAAAAATTAGCAACTATGTTATTGTTGGTTTTTTTCTATGCCAAAGTTTGTAAGAAGTTTTTCTCCAAAGCTCTACTAAAAAATATAATAAAGACATGTGTAGTACCTATCCTTGCTTTTGCACACAACTCTCTAGGCAGCTTGCTAGAAAGTAACATGCTTCCTATTATTTCAACACTTTTCTATGATCTCTATGAGATATTGTTTTGCTTAGAAATGTAAAGTGTTGTAAGTTCATGGACTAATCCAACACTTTGTACAAAAACAAAAAATTTCTTTCTAGTGTATTCACCTGTATTAGATCATAGTTTCTTGATCTTCACTTCACATGAGTTTCAACATATTTGTGATGTTGTTTGAAGCAAGAGAGATTTTATGGAGAACAAGCCTTGGACAAAGCAAGTACTCTTTGAAGCAAATTATTATCATAATCATGGTGATTTGTTGTTATTTTTCTTTTGTTTGGATCCTCTTTGTGCTTTGCATGCTTGATTGTCCACCTACTTGGTTTGGATTGGTGTGAAAATGTTGTGCTTAGGCTCCTTTGCTCTTGTTGTTTTGTGTACTTCTCCTTGGTAGTGTTTGAATTGTGGACCAATAAACTAGGAGTACATATTGTGATGACATGTTAGGTTGCTAGTTATTATCATACCTGATACAAGGAACATTAGAAATAGAGCTAGAAGATTCCCATGGTTAGGGACATTAGTGCGCTCAAAATATTAGTGAAAAGTCTACATGCAACATCCTATATGCAAGTTCTATAGTTAGGGACTATTGTAATACCAATAGCTAGATATATTATCTAGAGGTGAAAATTGACTTGGTAGCATCTAGAAAGATGTTAGGTATGATGGGCTATGTAGATCAGATAGAAGTGTCAAAAAAAGAGCACTTCTACTAATAGAGAAGGAGTTAAAAATAACTTGAAAATGTAATACCAGTAGCTAGACATATTATCTAGAGGTGAAAATTAGCTTGGTAATATCGGGAAGGATATTAGAGATAATGGACTAAGTAGACCAAATAGAGGTATTACCAAGCAGATATTTTTACTAATAGTACAAGAGTTGGAAGGATATTATAGATAGTGGACTAAGTAAACCAGATAGAGGCATCACCAAGAGAGGTATCATCAAGAGGGTACTTTTACTAATAAGGTAGGAGTTGAAAATAGTCAAACTTTAGAGCCAATTTTTGAGACCTAAATGGATGAATTAGGCCTAAAAAATGTACAAGTTATTCCCCAAAAAAGGAAAGGTTAGCCTTCTCTCATACTTGCTTGTCTCATTGAGAGCTTTCCAATGATACTTTATCAATGTGATTTTGAGATTCTTATAGGAAGATTCTCTAAAGATTCCTTCTAATCAAAGCTTGGTTGACCAACCAGATAGGACCAAAACCAACATCATCCATTCACATAGCTAATCTAAGGGTAAAGCTCCTTTGTTACAGTATGGAGTTTAGCGACGTAGTTAGTAAAGCTAACAAAGTAGAGAATAAGCCAAATTAGCCTAGAATATTCCAAAAGCATCTAGGAAGTTTCTTGGGAAGCTTTCCAACTAGTAAACTTGCGCTCCAAGCAGGTAGCTTCTAGAAGGAAGCTTCTAGAAGCTTCTAACTAGCTTCGCTTACATGCAAAGTGGGTGACTTCTAGAAGAAAGTTTCTTGAGAAGCTTCCTAGTTAACTTGGCTTGCACACTAAGGAAGTAGCTCAAGGAAGCTTCTTGAGAAGCTTCTCAAGGGCCTTGTATGCTACCTATAAATACCAAAGCCAATGTCATGCTAGGCATTTGGAGTTTTCCCTCATTCAAGTGTCCCAATGTGAGTTTCCATTCTCTTATTTCTCTCCTTGGTCTTGGTCTTTTACATTGGTATCAAAGCAAGAATGGGATGGATGGAATTTATGGACCACCAAATCCACTTCCACCAAACCATTGGGATTTTCATGTCCAGATATTACCCAAGCATTGTTTCACATAATTCATCACCTCGCGTTTTGGGTAAGATTTTTTACATATGATCATTGTGTCTGAGGAACCCTTGATACTTCCGATTGTAACTTATGGAGAATGGTGGACGTGATGCATCTATGTGTTAATCAATTAGATAAAGTAGGAGTAGTGGGGTAGAGTAGTAGCTATGGTGGCAATACAGGACATCATCCTTGCGATGTAGCAATAAATCGAGCACCTAACTCAATTGTTGGATGAACGACAAGAACATATAGAGAGAGCGCAAATTTGAGATAGAGAAGATCACATTTGATTTCCAAAACCCAAGGTGTTTGAAGGCAAGAATCTTTCAGGCACAGTGGAGAATTTTGTGTTTGACTGCAAATGTTACTTTGAAGCCACCAATCTTCAAGATGAACAAAAATGGATTCTCTTGGCCTCTAGCCAATTGGATGGTGTGGCAAAACTTTGGTGGTGATTTTGAGTGGAGCAAGCTGAATGATAGATTGTTGCACCAATTTTGACATGGGTAGAGTTCAAGGATGCAATATTGGGTCACTTTCAAACTTTAAATGCCACCCAAGCTGCACAAGATTAATTGGTGGAGTTGAAGCAAGTTGGCTCAATAAGGAGCTACATCACACAATTTCAAAACATCATCATGCAGATTCTAGATATACAAGAAGTTGAAGTTTTGGATCGATTTGTACGGGAATTGAAGTCAGAAACCAAATTGGAGGTGACCATGCGGGAACCACAAAACGTAGAAGAAGCCATGCAATTGGCTGAGCACTTTGATTCCTTGGTTGTAACAACTTGGTCTCACCGTTGACCTACACAAGGCCTACCAGTACATTATGCATGGGTGGAAGAACCAACACCAATGGAGATTGATGATATCCAATGGAGACCACTTGGTACAACGGATAGAGAAAGATTGTGACAAAATGGATGTTGTTTTTATTGTCACCAAGTTGGACATTGCATTGTTGAATGCACACTTAGGAATGGGTGACCTCAACAAGTTGCCTAGATGGAAATTATAAAAGACCGAATCTAAGGAGGAGAATGGAGAGTAGGAATAGGAGAATGGAAACTCACATTGGGACACTTGAATGAGGGAAAACTCAGAATGCCTAGCATGAGCTTTGGCTTTGGTATTTATAGGTAGCATACAAGGCCCTTGAGAAGCTTCTCAAGAAGCTTCCTCAAGCCGCTTTCTTAGAGTGCAAGCCAAGTTAACTAGGAAGCTTCTCAAGAAGCTTCTCAAGAAGCTGCCTTCTAGAAGCCGCCTACTTGGCGTGTAAGCTAAGCTAGTTGGAAGCTTCTAGAAGCTTCCTTCTAGAAGCTACTTGCTTAAATAGCTAACTAAGTTAACCGGGAAGCTTCCCAAGAAGCTTCCTAGATACTTATGGAATATTCTAGGTTACTTTGTCTTATGTGCTACTTTGTAAGCCCGACTAACTTTGTCGCTAAACTCCATATTGTTACATATCCCCCCGCCGCTAGTTGGTGACGTCTTCGTCGCCAGTGAAGCTTCAAATTCCTGGATGGCCGTCTGTGCATTTTGGAGGTGAGAAAGAGGCTCCCATGTGGCATCATGAAGGGGATACCTTTTCCAAAGGACCTTGTACTCCGTATGTTGGCAACGGCCTCGTTGGATATGGCAACGCGCAAGGATACAATCAACTTCATACTCCTCATGATCATTGATAGGGACAAGAAGGGAGGGAGGTTGGACTTGAGAGGAAAAGGAAGAGGGGTTATGATCAAAGGGTTTCAACTTGGAAACATGAAAGACAAGATGGATACGCATGTGACAAGGTAAGGCAAGTCGATAAGCAACAAGAGAGACAATTTGGGTGATCTCAAAGGGTCCTATCCAATTAGGGGCAAGTTTACGAACTTGGGTATCAAGTGGGAGAGGGAGGTTACTGGAGGATAGCATGACTTTATCACCAACTTCAAAGGTGAGATCACGACGATGGTGGTCCGCATATTGTTTTTGGCGATTCTGAGCAACAAGGAGGTGAGACTTGGCTTGTTGGAGCGATTGGGATATAATGGTCAAGAATGTAGAAGTATGAGGAACTTGAGATGGAGGGGGAGCAAGAAGAGAATCTGGAACAAGTGGATCTTGGCCAAAATTGAGAAAGAAGGGAGAAAATCCGATGCTTGCTTGTTTGGAATTGTTGTAGGTAAATTCTGCAGCTGCAAGACATTCATCCCAATTGGTATGGTGGACATTGACAAAGGCCCGCAACATATCCTCCAATGTATGATTTGCACGTTTGGTTTGTCCATCAGTTTGAGGATGATAGGCCGTGGACAAAGTAAGCTTGGTGCCAAGTATCTGGAAGAGTGCTTGCCAAAACTTCCCGATAAATCAAGGATCACGGTCAGAGATGAGTACACGTGGCATCCCATGATGCTTGAAGACATTGTCAAAGTAGATTTGCGCTAAGGTTGGAGCATCCACGGTATCATAGGTTGGTGCCAAGTGGATTTTCTTACTAAGCTTATTCACAAACACCATGATTGCGGTGTGTCCTTGTTTTATCTTTGGCAAGGATGTGAGGAGATCCAAGCTCACATGCTCCTAGCGAGTGGATGGAATGGCGAGTGGTTGAAGGAGTCCACTCGGCTTCTGGTTACTGGCCTTGTTACATTGGCAGCTCTCACACAAGTTGACAAATTCTTGAACATCTTGTGTCATGTTGGGCCACCACTATTGACGTTGGAGGGTACCCAAGGTCTTGTCCACACCCATGTGACCAGCAATGGGTAAATCATGGGCTTCTTGAAGGCGCACAAGTCAAAGATCACCTTTGGCTAGAACATAGATCCGGTCCGCATGGAATAGAAGGCCTTCCTTGAAGGAGAAGGTGTTGTACTCCTTATCACATGTTGTTAGACGACCATGTACCATTTGGAAGAAGGGATCTTGCTGTAGAGCTAACCAAAACTCATTATGGATCTTGGGGTCAATTCACACCGTCGTAATTGCTGCCGCGATGAGAGGAAGGGACTTCAAATCAGGTCGTCGTGATAGAGCATCAAGGATGACATGTAACCGACCTGGTTTGTACTCAAGTTTGATGTCAAACAATTGAAGTTGCTCTTCCCATCGATGATGTCGACTCTTCATGTGCTCCAGGTGTAAGGTCTGCAACAATGGCTTGTGATCAGTTTGCTTGATCATTTGTTTCCCTAAGAGATAATGCCTCCATACCTTGGTGGCATATACCATTGCAAGTTGTTCCCAATCTTGAGCATAGTAATTTCTTTCAGCTGTATTTAGTCGGCGAGACACAAAGGCAATGGGATGTAGTCCATCCGGAAATTCTTGTTGCAACATAGCTCCAATTGCAAAGTTAGAAGCATCAAAATCAAGCACACAAGGTAGTTGACGATCATATGGTTGAAGAATGGGTCTTGAAGACACCATATGTTTCAACTTCAGGAATGCTTCTTCATATTTGGTGTTCCATTGGAAGCTCAAGTTCTTTCCCAAGAGGTCAATCAATGGTGCAGCCACATGAGCATAATAGTGGATGAACCGCCAGTCAAAACTGGCCAAACCATTGAATGCCCGTACTTCTGTAGCATCCTTTGGGGAAGGCCAATCAGTAATGGCCTTGATCTTCTCTTCCTCCATCTTGATCTCCTCTGATGAGATCTTATGACCCAAGAAGGTAACCTCCTTCTGCCAAAAAGCACACTTTGACTTCTTGTAGTAAAATTTCCATTGTCGTAGTCATCTTAGGACTTCTCGCACATGATTCACGTGTTTTGCCTCTGTCTTACTATAGATTAAGAT
This sequence comes from Lunularia cruciata, assembly GCA_948567375.1. Classification (NCBI taxonomy): domain Eukaryota; kingdom Viridiplantae; phylum Streptophyta; class Marchantiopsida; order Lunulariales; family Lunulariaceae; genus Lunularia; species Lunularia cruciata. Next base: position 41,088,595 of record OX419762.1, on the reverse strand, counting down.
ATCATCCAAGAACACCACCACTGACCAATCCAATAGTCCATCCAACACCCAATGCATCTGATCCATGAAGACTGCTGGAGCATTAGTGAGTTCGAAAGGTAGAACTCTCCACTCAAAATGTCCATACCTTGTGCGAAAGGCAGTCTTTTGCACATCTTCTCTATCAATCGGAATTTGCCAATAGCCGCTACGAAGATCCAACTTGGAAAAGTAACGTGCTCCACTTAGTTGATCAAGTAAGTCATCGATCCGAGGCAAGGGATATGCATTCTTCATGGTTTGCTTATTGAGCCCACGGTAATCAATACAGAAACGAAGTCCTCCATCCTTCTTTGGAAAAAAAAGTACCGGTGCTCCCCAAGGAGAGGTACTATGTCGTATGAAATCTTTCTCCAACAACTCTGTAAGTGTTTTTTGCAACTCCTCCAACTCCTTTGGTGAGAGCCGATAGATTGGTCTACTCACTGGAGTACTCCCTAGCAATAACTCGATCTTGAAGGGCATACCTCGGTCAGAGGGTAATCCCTTTGGCAGATCATCCGGAAACACATTTGCAAACTCCTGAACTATCTGATCAACCATCACTTGATGCGGCACTTGGCCCTCCTCAGATTGTTCTTGTGCAATCGGCTTGATCCACACCGCAAATACAGACTTATCTTCCTCCAAAGCTTGCTCTATGGCTGCTTCCTTAGCAAACTTCCCTTCTAGGGACTCATCTCTCTTCCAAGCTTGCTCCATGGTTGCCTTCCTGGCAAACTTCCCATCTTGGGACTCACTCCCTTCCAGATTTGCTCTATGGCTACCTTCTCGACAAAATTCCCATCTTGGGACTGACTATTCTTAAGTGTCTTACTCAGAGGTGCCAGACAACCTAATCGGAAATTCCTACCTTGGTGTTGTACTTGAATTTGGTATCGGGTCCAATCAAATTGAACCTTATGACATTCAAGCCAAGGTAGACCTAGAATGATATCATAGTGTAGAGGTGCCACTACAAACCTCATACACTCCAAATACTCCTTCCCAATCTTGAAGGTAATAGGATGCAAGGTGTGGAATGCAGAACCCTTTCTACCATCCGCCATCATCAAACTACTTCCAATCACTAGCTTGATATGAATACCCAATTCCTTTGCTACTTGCATAGACATGCAATTCTCTAAACTTCTAGAATCAAAAAAAATCCTACAACTCCTATTAGATATCATACCTTGCAAGTGAAGCAGACTTGCATAGGTCGAGCCTTCAATCCCATTGGAACTAATCAAGCTCCCAGTAGGCAGCTCAAAATCTCCTACTGGGATTCCTCATTTCGCTGATCATTCCGCTCCACAACCTCCACTTGGGCAACTTGTTGAGATTGTCCATTCTTAAGTGGACATTCAGCAATGTGATGCCTCAACTGGCGACAATAAAAACAACCACCATTTTGTCACAGTTTCTCCCTGTCTGCCATGCTCAATGGTCTTTGTTGAATTGCATCAATCTCCATTGGTGCTGGCTCCTCCACTTGTGTGTAGTGTATTGGCAGGCTTTGTGGGGGTCGAGGTTGAGACCAAGTTGTTGCCACCAAGGAATCAAAATGTTTGGCCAACCGCATGGCTTCCTCTAAGTGTTGTGGCTCTCGCATGGTTACCTCTAATTTGGTTCTTGCCTTCAAGCCCCTCACAAATTGATCCAGCGCTTCACCTTCCAAAATATCTAGAATTTGCATGATGGTGTTTTGGAACTGCGTGATGTAACTTCTTACAGAGCCAATCTGTTTCAACTCTGCCAACTTATCCCATGCAGCTCGTGTGGCATTTATAGCTTGGAACCAACTGATTATTGCGCTCTTGAATTCTGCCCATGTCAAGATCGGTGCAACCATTTGTTGTTTGGCTCGCTCCACTCGAAATCTCTACCATAGCTTTGCTACTCCATCCAATTGGCTAGAAGCCAAGAGAATCTATTTTCGCTCATCTTGTAGATTGGTAGCTTCAAAATAATGTTCACAATCAAACACAAAATTCTCCACTGCACCCAAGAGATTCTTGCCTTCAAATACCTTGGGTTTAGGGAATTTGATCCGATCTTCTCCTTCTCGAATTGGTACTCTCTCCACTTGCTCTTGTCGTCAAAGATCTTGTTCATCAAACAATCGAGTAAGGTGCTTGATTTGTTGTTGCATAGCAAGGATAACACTAGGTATTGCCGCCATGGTTGCTCCTCTATCACACCACTCCCAATCTATCTAATTTATTAACACATAGAAACAACACGTCCACCGTTCTCCATAAGTTACAACCGGAAGTACCAAGGGTTCCTCAGATATGGTGATCATATGCAGAAAATCTTGTCCAAAGTGCGAGGTGATGAACTGTGTGAAACGATGCTTGGGTAGTATTTGGACACAAAAATCCCAATGGTTTGGTGGAAGTGGATTTGGTGGTCCATAAATTCCATCCATCCCATTCTTGCTCTGATACCAATGTAAAAGACCGAATCCGAGCAGAGAAATAGGAGAATGGAAACTCACATTGGGACACTTGAATGAGGGAAAACTCCGAATGCCTAGCATGAGCTTTGGCTTTGGTATTTATAGATAGCATACAAGGCCTTTGAGAAGCTTCTCAAGAAGCTTCCTCAAGCCGCTTTCTTAGAGTGCAAGCCAAGTTAACTAGGAAGCTTCTCAAGAAGCTTCCTTCTAGAAGCCGCCTACTTGGCATGCAAGCTAAGCTAGTTAGAAGCTTCTAGAAGCTTCTTTCTAGAAGCTACTTACTTAAGGTGCAAGCTAAGTTAACCGGGAAGCTTCCCAAGAAGCTTCCTAGATACTTCTAGAATATTCTAGGCTACTTTGTCTTATGTGTTACTTTGTAGGCCCGACTAACTTTGTTGCTAGACTCCATATTGTTATAGAGATTGTGGAACAGAATGATCAAGGAAATAAGGAATCCCAATAGGAGATTTTGAACCGCCTATTGGGAGCTTGATTAGTTCCAATGGGATTGAAGGCTCAACTTATGCAAGTTTGCTTCACTTGCAAGGTACAATATCTAATCGGGGTTGTCAGATTTTGTTTGATTCTGGAAGTTCAAAGAATTGCATGTCTATGCAAGTAGTAAAGGAATTGGGTATTCCTATCAAACCAATGTTTGGAAGTAGTTTGATGATAGTAGAAAGTGTTTTGCATTCCGCACCTCACATCTTGTTACCTTCAAGATTGAGAAAGAGTATTTGGAGTGTATGAGGTTTGTAGGGGCACCTCTACATTATGATATCATTCTAGATCTACCTTGGATTAAATGTCATAAGGTTCAATTTGATTGGACCCAATGACAAATTCAAATACAACACCAAGGTAGGAATTTCCGATTAGGTTGTCTAGCACCTCTAAGTAAGACACCTAAAAATAGTCAGTCCCAAGATGGGAAGTTTGTCAAGAAGGTAGCCATAGAGCAAATCTGGAAGGGAGATGAGTCCCAAGATGGGAAGTTTGCCAAGAAGGCAACCATGGAGCAAGCTTGGAAGAGAGATGAGTCCTTGGAAGGGAAGTTTGTTAGTAAAGCAGCCATAGAGTAAGCTTTGGAGGAAGATAAGTCTATATTTGCGGTGTGGATCAAGCTGATTGTACAAGAAAAATCCAAGGAGGGCCAAGAGCATCATCAAGCAATGGTTGATTGGATAGTTCAAGAGTTTGTAGACGTGTTTCCAGATTATCTACCACAGGGATTACCCTCCGATTGAGGTATGCCCTTCAAGATCGAGTTATTGCCAAGGAGTACTCCAATGAGTAGACCGATCTATCGGCTCTCACCAAAGGAGTTGGAGGAGCTGCAAACAACACTTACAGAGTTGTTGGAGAAGGATTTCATATGACATAGTACCTCTCCTTGGGGAGCATTGGTACTATTTGTTCCAAAGAAGGATGGAAGACTTCGTTTATGTATTGATCAACGTGGGCTCAATAAGCAAACCGTGAAGAATGCACATCCCTTGCCTCGGATCGATGACCTGCTTGATCAACTAAGTGGAACACGCTACTTTTCCAAGCTAGATCTTTGTAACAACTATTGGCGAATTCCTATTGAGAGAGAGGATGTGCATAAGACTGCCTTTTGCACAAGGTATGGACATTTCAAGTGGAGAGTTCTACCTTTTGGACTCACTAATGCTCCAGTAGTCTTCATGGATCAATTGCATTGGGTGTTGGAGAGACTATTGGATCAGTCCGTAGTGGTGCTCTTGGATGATATCTTAATCTATAGCAAGACAGAGGCAAAACACATGAATCATGTACGAGAAATCCTAAGATGACTACGACAATGTAATACCAAGAGCTAGCCATATGATCTAGATGTGAAATTTGGTTTGGTAACATCTAGAATGATGTTATACATGATCATCTAAATAGATCAGATAGAAGTATCACCAAAAGAGTACTTCTACTAATAGGTCAAAAACCAAAATAGACTTGAGAACCTTAGAACCAATAGCTAGACATATGATTTAAAGGTGAGAATTGGTTTGGTAACATCTGAAAGGATGTTACACATGATGGACTAAACAGATCAGAAAGAAGTATCACCAAAAGGGGACTTCTACTAATAGAGTAAGAATAGAAATATGCCTAAAATCTTTTGAAGGCAATTTCGAAGGCCTAAACGGATGAATTAGACCTCGAAAATGTGCAGATTCCCCCCCAATAAAGGTAAGGCTGGCCTTCCCTCCCCCCTGCTTTGTCTCGTCAAGAGCTTTCCAACGGTACCTTACTCACGTGATTCTGAGATTCCTACAAGAAGATTCCCTAAAAGATTCCCTCCGGTCAAAGCTTGTAGGACCTAGACTAGACATGTCACCCATCCAAGTAAGTAATCCAAGGGTGGAGCTTGCTGACATTTCACCTATCTGTGTCCCTAATCCTATGGTGTAGCTTCCTTGGAGGAGATCCTCTTTGTCTATATAATAAAGAGAAGGTGCTCCCTTGGGGCATCAAATGTTTGAGTATGCAATCTGTGTTTTCTCTCTTCTCTTGTCCTTGGAGTATTACAGATATGGAAAATTTATAGCAAGAAGTCGAAGTGTGCCTTTTGGCAAAAGAAGGTTACCTTCTTGGGTCATAAGATCTCATCAAAGGGGATCAAGATGAAAGAAGAGAAATTCAAAGCCATTACTGATTGGCCTACCCCAAAAGATGCTACAGAAGTACAAGCATTCAATGGATTGGCCAGTTTTTACCAACAATTCATCCACTATTATACTCATGTGGCTGCACCATTGACTTACCTCTTGGGAAAGAACTCGAGTTTCCAGTGGACCACCAAGCATGAAGAAGCATTCTAGAAGTTAAAGCATATGGTGTCTTCAAGACCCATTCTTCAACCATATGATCCTCAATTACCTTGTGTGCTTGATTTTGATGCTTCTAACTTTGCAATTGGAGCTGTGCTACAATAGGAATTCCCAGATGGACTACATCCCATTGTCTTTGTGTCTTGCCGACTAAATACAACTGAAAGAAATTACTCTGCTCAAGATTAGGAACAACTTGCAATAGTATATGCCACCAAGGTATGGAGGCATTACCTCTTGAGAAAACAAGTGCTCATGCAAACTGATCACAAGCCATTGTTGCAGACCTTACCCTTGGAACACATGAAGAGTCGACATCATCGATGGGAAGAGCAACTCCAATTTTTTGACATCAAACTTGAGTAAGAACCAGGTCGGTTCCATGTCATCCTTGATGCTCTATCATGACGACCTGATTTGAAGTCTCTTCCTCTCATCTTGGTGGTAATTACGACGGTGTCAATTGACTCCAAGGTCCATAACGAGTTTAGGTTAGCTCTACAACAAGATCCCTTCTTCCAAATGGTACATGGTTGTTTGACAACAAGCAACAAGGAGTACAACACCTTCTCCTTCAAGGAAGGCCTGCTATTCCATGCAGACCAAATCTATGTTCCAACCAAAGATTATCTTTGACTTGTGTGCCTTCAAGAAGCCCATGATTTATCAATAGTTGATCACATGGGGGTGGATAAGACCTTGGGTACCCTCCAACGCCAATGGTGGTGGCCCAACATGACGTGAGATGTTTAGGAGTTTGTCCAATTGTGTGAGAGTTTTCAATGCAACAAGGCCAGTAACTAGAAGCCGAGTGGACTCCTTCAGCCACTTCCCATTCCAACTACTCGTTGGGAACATGCGAGCTTAGATCTCATCACCTCCTTGCCCAGGACACAACAAGGTCACACAACAATTGTGGTTTTTGTGGATAAGCTTAGTAAGAAAATCCATTTGGCACCAACAATTGATATTGTGGATGCTCCAACCTTGGCATAACTCTACTTCAATAATGTATTCAAACATCATGGGATGCCATGTGTACTCATCTCCGATCGTGATCCTCACTTCACCAGAAAGTTTTGGCAAGCCCTCTTCCAGATACTTAGCACCAAGCTTGCTTTGTCCATAGCCTATCATCCTCAAACTGATGGACAAACTAAACGTGCAAATTGCACCTTGGAAGATATGCTTTGTACCTTCATCAACATTCACCAAACCAATTGGGATGAATGTCTTGCAACTGCGGAGTTTGTATATAACAATTCTAAATAGGCAAGCACCGGATTCTCTCCTTTCTTTCTCAATTTTGGCCAAGATCTGCTTGTCCTAGATTCTCTTCTTGCTCTTCCTCCATCTCAAGTCCCTTATACTTCAACCTTCTTGACCACCACATCCAAATCTCTCCAACAAGCCAAATCTCACCTCCTTGTTGCTCAAAATCGTCAAAAACAATATACAGACCACCATCTTCATGATCTCACCTTTGAAGTTGGTGATAAAATTATGCTATCCTCTAGTAATCTACTCCTCCCACTTGATACCCAAGTTTGTAAACTTACCCCTAATTGGATAGGACCTTTTGATGTCACCCAAATTGTCTCTCCAATAGTCTATCAACTTGCCTTGCCTTATCATATGCAAATCCATCATGTCTTTCATGTTTTCAAGTTGAAACCTTTTGTTCCTAACCCCTCTTCTTTATCCTTTGGAGTCCAACCTCCTCCTCTCCCTATCCCTATCAATGATCATGAGGAGCACAAAGTTGATCGTATCCTTGCACGTTGCCACATCCAACGAGGACACCATCAACATACGGAGTACAAGGTCCTTTGGAAAGGGTATCCTCTTCATGATACCACATGGGAACCTCTTTTTCACCTCTAGAATGCACAGATGGCCATCTGGGAGTTTGAAGCTTCAATGGCAACAAGGACGTCACCAACTAGCGGTGGAGGAATATGTAACAATATGGAGTTTAGCGACGTAGTTAGTAAAGCTAAAAAAGTAAAGAATAAGTCAAATTAACCTAGAATATTCCAAAAAGCATCTAGGAAGCTTCTTGGGAAGCTTCCCAACTAATTAACTTGTGCTCCAAGCAAGTAGCTTCTAGAAGGAAGCTTCTAGAAGCTTCTAACTAGCTTAGCTTGCAAGCCAAGTAGGTGGCTTCTAGAAGGAAGCTTCTTGAGAAGCTTCCTAGTTAATTTGGCTTGCACTCTAAGAAAGCGGCTCAAGGAAGCTTCTTGACAAGCTTCTCAAGGGCCTTGTATGCTACCTATAAATACCAAAGCCAAAGTCATGCTAGGCATTTGGAGTTTTCCCTCATTCAAGTGTTCTAATGTGAGTTTCCATTCTCCTATTTCTCTCCTTGGTCTTGGTCTTTTACATCCTTGCTATGTCACTTATCCATGTATTTGATCCAAGGGTGGAGCTCTCTTTGAGGGAATCCTATTTGCTATATAATAAAGTGAAGGTGCTCCTTTGAGGCATATGAGGATTGGGTGTGAAGCTTGTATTTCTTCTCTTGTGTTTCTCTTAAGGTCTCTTATCCTCAAAGGATTACAACTCTTGTATGTTGCCTAAGAGAGAAAAGCAAAGTATGACACAAGTTCCCATAAAAGATAAAGGAGACAAAAGTGAATGGTAGGTTAAGTTTTTTTATAATCAATGCTCCTCATATGGGGATATTTTCAAGTTTAGGGAGCATTTCAAATGCATTCATGAGTTGGATTATTGATGGCTCATGAGTGAGATTAACTCATCTAATATAGTTTGAATTGACGAGCCAGGACGTAGACGAGCCCAAACATGCCATGTGTAGGGAGGAACTCACATGGAAGTGGGGTGGTCTTGATGGTTATTTGGTTTGAACTTTTGAAGTTTTTTCATATGCAAAAAAATTTGGCAAGTGATTTCTAGTGAGACTTGGTTCCTACCATCAAGATAAATACATAACACAATGTGCACAACATTAGTGTTTAGGGTTTAAGATGTAAATTGATATTAAATGATGTTAGGAAGCACCATCACAAAGTGCACAATGATGTTTGATTTGGTGTGCCAAAGGAAGTGAATATGAATTAAGTGAAGTGTGGAAGTGCAATCATTGAAAATTTAGAGTCAATTTTGAGTTTTGATTTAAAAGGATCTAGATTGTTGAATCACACATTGAAGGTATGCCTCCTTTTTCAATCTCACCCTCTGTAAATACCAAATTCATGGTTTTCCCTCTTATTTTAACATCCTTTGCAACAATGTTGCATTATCTTCCCGCTTATCTCCCATTCCAATCTAGGTAGTACTCTAGTGCAATTGTCAAGCATAAGATTCCAAGATCTATTAAAAATTGTGTCATGTACTTCTTCCCTCCAACCCCTCAAATTCTAGGATTCCTTCCACTCCAATGAATGCATTCAACAATCTAGGTGGTACTCAAGTGCCATTTTTAGGCATGGGATTCCAAGATTTATCAGAAATGGAGTCATGTTCTCCCTCCACCCCTCAAATTCTAGGATTCCTTCCACTCCAATGAATGCATTCAATGACTAGTTCAATATACCCAATACTATCTTTGTGAACCATGCAAAAGTTAAAGATGATACATTTAATGATAGATTTTGGATGGTTAGCCATCTCTATGCCCAGATTTTGGACTATTTGGAAGATTCAGACCATTTTCTCTGTATTAGGGATGGGAGAGTGCTTGCAAGAAAACCAATGCAAAAGACCACATCACTTACGATGGTGGCCACCTATCTCTTGAAATTCAAGATAGGATGTCCAAAGGTTATAAATGGGATGTGATAAAATAAGAAGTGGAAATAATACATGGCTTCTTACAAGTTTGCCCAAGATTTAAAGGACAAGAGCACAAGGAAGAGTTTAACCAAGAAGGAGTTGAACAGGGGTTGGAAAATAATAGAGGATAAATTGAATCAGTAGTGCTCATATTTTCACCATAGGGACTCAATGTTTGGGAGTGGAGCAAACATTTCCCCTTCATCCCTTGTCACTTTGGGTGGTTCAGGAGATGGAGTAAATATTATTGAGTTGCAAGATAGTGTGGAGGAAAACATGCAAAATGCTGCCTATGAAGAAAATAAGGAGGACAAAGAGTATATTTGGGAAGATACTCCAATCAAGAACCACCCAATTTGATTCTGTCCCTTGTATACATTGGTTAGAATCATTTGATTTTGCATTCTCAAGTGCCCAAGGTGATAACAGTTGTCCAGATGATAGGCCAGAGGTGCAAGAAGAGTGTAGCATATTACTACCTTATCTTCCAAGCTTGTTTTTTAGCATTTGTGAGGATAATATAATGAAGGCCATCCAGACAAGAGACCAAGAAGGAGAAAGAGGAGAGAAAGCAAGAGTGCATGAAAGTGAGTCTTGGAAGAGGATGAAGGTGCTTAGAGGGAATTTAAATATGATATGTCTAGTTTATGCTTTATCCCGAGACATTGCTAACCATATGAAATTGAGGACTAAAACTTTGGAATTTAGAGAGAGATTGAAATTAGGTGAGATAGAAGCCACATATGTGGCCAAGATAGAGAAGCACCAAGCCAAATTTGAAGCCAAGAAATCATCTAGACAGAGAAATTTGAGTCCGAGAAGATGGTACTCTATTTGAAACATAAAACCAAATGGGAGAAACTCCAAGGTCTTTGTCCTCTCAGCCAAGTGAGTAGAATATATGAACTAGAATTAGCCAAAGCAAGAAATTTTCATGAGGAAATCAGAGGGATAATGGGTATTTTCTAGAAATGTATTCTCAAGATGATTCCACACATTGTTCCTTGGGAAATGATAATTCAAAGTCCTTGTAAAGTGTGTTATATAACCTTTTAATTCAAAACTTTTGTAAATTTGGTCTGTGCTCAAAGTAGTGTAATGTGAATATATTATGCAATCCAATGTGATTTTTATTGTGCAATGTGAAGTTTGTTTAGCGTTCTTTTGTGTGGATGTCAAGAGCATGGTATGTGCAAGGGTTACAGTTTACATAGGCTAGTCTGCATAGACCAAGGTTTGCATAGATTGGTCTGTGCAGGTTTACGGTTTATGCAGGCTGGCTGGTCTACAAGTTGGTCTGACATGGGATGCAAGTTAGCACATGTGTAAGGTTTATGTAGGTTGGTTGGTCTGAACGCTATTCTACCACATAATGCAAGTCAACAAGATATGTAAAGCAAAATTTACTGCCAATTTAATATCAAATTTGGTCCATTAAATAAAACCTAAACTCTCTTGTATGGCAAATGATAAAATGGACTTGTGAGCATCAATCCTTTTTCACATAGTTTTTGCACATTGTTAATAATCAGAATATGACAATCAAATAACATAAAGATAATTGGCAAGCAAGAAATGAAACAGTATGCTAGAAAGCAATACAAAAAAGCAAGCAAATAATAAGCAATCAAAAAGGCCAAATGCAAGAAATCAAAACAAAAGCAGTGATGCAAACTTCCATTGCAATGAGGGACATCTTTACCTTTTCCACTTCTCTCTTAAGTGCATCAATTTCTCCGGCTTCGGCCTTCACTTGTTCCTCAAGCTTAAGTCTTTGATGCATTTCTTCTTCCTTCAATTCATATATCTTCTACCTTATTGTTTTCTCCTCCAAAATCTCCTTTTCCAAGGCCACACTTTCTACCTTGAGCTTGGCCTCATCCTATGCCAAGTGATTGCTCTGCTTACCTATCTCCAAGTGAAATAGCATGAAATTCCCTCAGTTCATCTCTCACCTTCATCCTTCAATTCATTGCTCTCTCTTCATCCTACTCCTTGTGCCACTTGATGAAGATGATGATCATGGTAACCTAATTTATAATTTCCCCATAAGATTTTGTGTATGTCTGAACAAATTTCTCCATTGATTCTAATGATTGACCACCCTTGTACACCACTAATTGAGAAAGTGGCACTACCACAATAGGCATGGCTCCCTTCTTGCTCAAACTCTTCCCTCTTACCATTTTAAATAAAGCCAAGGGTCCACTCTCCTCCCTCTTGATCTTGACAAAGATGGTAGGTTCCCTCTTCTTAGATACTAATTTTGTCATGGCTGGTACATCCATCTTGGATGACCATTTGTCTTGTGTGTTGTCTTCTCCCCCCAAATTCCACCTTTGGGCTGATTTCCTTCCTTGTTCTTCCACAAGCCCACAACTTCTGCCTTCCTCCTCATCCTCTTTGCATCCTTTGCCTTTGGTCTAGAAGGAGCCACAGGTCATTTCCTAGTATCAGCTCCGTGGCAATATCTTGTTGCCTCTACTTCTTTGAAGTCCAAGGTGTTGTAGGCTTCCTTCACTTTCATTTGGAGGCAAATTCCACATCTACCTATAATTATCTAGGCTTTATTTAAAATAAATACTCAAAGGAGATCCTCTAACTATTGTTCAAGTAGGTTGTTTGTTTGGATGTGAACAATTTTGTAAAAATTTCTACTAGGATCCTTCTTGCAAAAACTTTGATACCTAGAACATACCAACCATGTTGGTCTTCTTGTCCTTGAAAGTGACCTTGAACTTGGCTTCAATAGTCAAGTCTGGGTGAGTCCAAACACTATCCAGAGTCATACCATTTGGAGGTGAATCGCTAGGATCCAACACTCTTGGCCAATGCTCTTCAATCCAAGCAAAGAGGTTCCTTCTCAACTTCTCAAGCCATAGATCATGATTATCTCTTATTTCATGCAACATTTCATTATTGCTTAATTCCCAATTCCACAACAAGAACTCTAACTTCTTGTTGCGGACCAATTCCTAGCTGTAGAAAAATCTCCAATTAACTAATTTGATGATGAATTTGGGTACACTTATCATCCTCCTTAGTTCACTAAGTGCAACCACTTCCTCTCCCTTTTGTCTTGTCATCATTCCCACTTCTCTTCTCACACATACACACACTCTCAAAATTTTAAAGGTCTAAGTAAAAATTCTTGCTAAGGGAGAGGAAAGTGCAGCCCATCTCACTTGGGTTGATTCTGAAAAAAGTGAAAAGGATCCAGGTCCCAAGTAGATATTTAAGGTGTCAGCCCAAACATTACAAAATTTTGGTAAGTATGCCCTTTGGTGAGCAGTTGCTACTTGCACATGTGAGTAGTTGGTACAATCAAATGGTCATTAATTGTGGTTCTTGATACCTTAGTGCCACATTTATGTGTGAAATTTCAGGCCAAATGGCTTTTTTGGCCGAAGGTCTCTCTTTAGGACAAAGACCTCCTAAAAGCAAAGCTTTTTCATGCCAAAGGTTCTCTTGTCTGACAACCTTCCTTCTCAAAGAGCCATGCTCTATGCTCTTTGTCTAGATCTACTACTATTGGTTCTTCCATGGTATATCTCTTCCACATCATCCTCCCCTTGAAGGTGCACTTCCCTTTGGAGTGGAAGGTAATCAATCATCTACTTCCTATCTTTGTTATTACTTGACTATTTCTACTTCTCCCCAGTTAAGTCCTACAAGAAAAAGAAAAAAAGATGTACTTGGAAAGAGGTGAGGCACCACAATAACTAAAAGTGAAAATCCCAAAAACAATATATGAATTTAGAGGATGATGTTACATTTTCATTGAACCCATAGATCTTTGGAGTGTTATGCATTTGGTAACTCTTGGATCTCTCTCCACAATGTAGAGTGTTCACACCACTATCTCAAAACTAATGTTGCATATCCCATTCCACTCACCTCTACATACATCAAAGTATGAATACCCAAATCCATGCAGATTCTACTAAAAAAACTTTCATACACTAAATTATGAACACCCACTCTTCCATATTCCAATATCCTACATATACACCCAAACCAAAGTATTCCAATCAACCTACCTGCTTAAACCCAAGTGTGGACACACAAATCAGCTTATTTCATAGGGTGCACACCCATACCATAGCACAAAAATTTACAAGAGCATACCAAAATATATTTCTTTATTTTATCTTTGATACTAGGAACTACTTGGTATACAATTGAACTCCAAACATCTCTCTATTACATTTTTTCTTAAAAACTTCCTATCAAACATTTATCCATTGCATTTTCTCTTACAAACTTCCTATCAAACATTTATCCATTATATTTTCTCTTAAAAAATTCTTATCAATGTGATCATCTTGGTTCCCATCATCTTTAGACGTCATCAACTAAATCCTCCTCCTCCTCCAATTCCCAAGTGTTGCATATGTTAATCAAGAAGTTATGCAAAATAACACAAGAGGATATCCATTTCATCAAATATGCATTTATCCACTATTCGACTAAACCCTTAACTCTCTTAAAAAATACCATCTAGCCTTGAGAAATCTTATACAATGTTTTTTTATTACTCCTGTGTGGGACAAAAATTTGTTGAAGTTCCATTTGTTTACCATGCATGCTATTTTGAAGGCCAAAACTAGATATGATATCAATGTATACTCAGAATCTACCATCAAATATTCATGGAGGTTGAAAGAACTCCTTGTGCCTCTTTGATTTAGATCTGCCTAGAGAAGTGACCTCTTCAAACATGGCATATTGTGACATAATCTTGGCATCCCTATCACCAATAAAACCAATCAACACCAATGGACAATGGGTTGCAATACAAGAAGATAAATTATCTTGCAAAGAAATATAGCAAACAACCTACACTTGCAAACCACTACAAACCACTTGAACCAGTTTGTGATGATCTTGTCAATGATGGTCTTTGTGAGTCTTACTTCTTGCAAAATGAAGCACCCTCTCATGTAGTCACATATTACTTCACCATTTAGTGAGTAGGATCCACTCCTGCTATAATTTGTTTCACCATCTATCTTGGGTCTTTGAGCAAGTGGGAATAGAGTCCCATCTACCAGCCCAACACATCTTGGGAATCATTTCAGTGCAAAGGCAACTGATATGCATGATCTCTCTTTCTTTGTCTGATCATTGAACTTCTCTTGAACATGGTGTATAATATGGCTACTATCACTTTCTCTATCAATATAATGATCGAGCCTAAATTTACCCCTCAAAGGTTCACTCCCCTTAGAACCAAAGCCACATTCTCACTATGTCCAAAGCAATCAAAAGCCATTGCACATTGAAGCTAAATAGGACTCTAAATTTTCCCCTTACATTTCCGAGAGAAAAATAAATTATGTTTAATGGTTTCCACTAAAGCAAAAAAGGATTCTATATCCATGCAAAATATGCTTTTAAACATGTGAGGTTTGAGAACATGAGAATACTTTGCAACAGAATTAGAGGAATGAGGCGTTTTTATTCTTGGGCTAAGATATATGCTACTTTGAACAAATTCCCACCACTTTATAGCATGTCAAGTTCCAAGTTGGCATCACTTTACTCATCATCACTGAAGCTCCTTCCTGCTCACTCATCCATACTTAAATTTGATTCATCCTTGAATCCCTTCATATCCAACTTGCAAATGGTGCTCATCATTTTCTCAATTTCCTATTAGAATGCTTGCAACTACTAATCTGTGGAATTATTCTTGGAAACAAGAACAGTAGAAAATGGTAAGAAATGGGGAAAAATGGATGAGCCACCACGGGGAGCAACCAAAAATTGAAACTCACAGTCAAGCTTAAATTTCTTGTGGGTATTATGGGAAAATAATTTTGGGTCTACCTTCCCATAGGGAGAAAGGAATGAGCCACCAAAGGAGCAACCAAAAATTGAAACTCACTATCAAGTTGAGATTTCTTGTAGGTGTTGTGAGAAGAAAATGTTGGGTCTACACTTTCAAGAGGGAGAAAAGGTTGAGCCACCACAAGGAGCAACAGAAAACGGAAACTTGCAGTCGAGTTGATTTCTCGTGGGTGTTGTGGGAAGAAAAAGTTTGTTTGAATTGGAAAATTTTTGTGGGTGTTGTGGGGGGAAAATGTTGAGCCATGGGGAGTAGCACAAATTGACATGTTGTTGAGCTTATATTTCTTGTGGGTATTAAAACCCTTCTAAGGCACCCTTCAAACCTTGTAAGTGCCACGTCCCCACATTTCAAATGTGATCCATGAGTGCTCTGAATAGTGTTTCCAAACCCTCCGTTAATCCTTTCACCCTTAGATTTCCAAAATCATAGCGCGTAGGATATTTATGGCTACAGTCTGCAGACCGTAAAACGCACTTGCTACCCTCCATGCACCGACTATAAAATGTTTTGGGATATACCATAAATTTAATTTATGGATTCTTTACGGACCCAGAAAAGCCTCTTTTGAAACCCCTTGTGGGTCCCTATTCCTTAGGATCTCCTTTCTGCTATGCTCAATACAAGTATAAAGTGTGCTTGTTCCTTTGGCCTTGGAGTCATATGAAGCTATTGTTACAAACTTTAACATGTTTGTTAGAAATTGCACAAGAGCTTATCATACTAACTAAAGACAAAGAGTATCATTTTCATTTTATATTCTTATAACTTATTCTGTACATTTTACATTAGTTGGATTATCAAAGACCACTGTTGGGTATGATTCGTAGGAGTAATAATCATTCTAGGTGATGTTTCCTTCATCTCGAGTGGTATATAGACTATTTAACTTGCATTGTTATAATATCTTGGATGCAATAGGATAGATTTCTCTTCACAATACTATTAGAATTTAGCCCTATCTTCTTGGGTTTGATAGGGCTATCATGGTCCTTAAACAAAGGATAGGAAGACCCTCTCAAGCATTACAAGTAAAACATCCAATGGAGATAAATAGCAAAATAGATACGAATGACCTATCTTTTTGTCATTTTACCCCTTGGGGTTTATACTTGTAAGGGGTTGATGGTGGTACCATCAACTTCTTACAGTTATAAACCCAAGGGGGTCTTCCTTTCCATTTTGTTAATCTAGGTGCGGCACTCCATTTGTTTCGTTGCCTGCACAAAGCATTTAAAAGGTGTGAAGTCTGCAAATACAGGAGCTGAAGCCGGGTCTTTCTTTCCAGTTTGGTTGGCAGATCTATCTCGACAAAGAGCATTGCATGCATAATCCGACCTGAAGAAAGACCAAGTTGTGGGACCTTGAGGAAATGGCAGGATTCTTACGTCCTCACAACTTGGTCTTTAGCCATGCCTATTGCTTCTTGCGCTTGGAGCCGCCGCGTCGACCTATCTACTCCGCTGCACAATGTTATAGAGTGATACCCTTCGAAGGCACACGATCAGTTGGCCCCATCCAGTCAATTTGATATTTTATAATAAAGTTAAGGATACTTTGAACTAGTCTGAATGGTGAGAAAAAAAAAGGGTCCGGAGGCTTGAAACGGCTTTACGATTTGCACGCCCGAGTGCTAGAGGGAGAAGAGGGTACAAGCGCGAAGACAAATAGAGAGAAGGTCGACCTTCTCTCTTTGGTCTTCGCGCCTCTACTGTGCTAGTCTCCCGCCCTCAAGCACATGCCTAGGCAATATTTCAAGTTTCTGGATGGAGACGTAAGAAGAAAGAGGCCAGGGACCTCACGGGGTTCCACCGCCTCATATGACTAAGCATCAACCCTTTCATAATCTGCAAGTTCCAATCAAGTGCATATTGCCAAACGTGGAGGGTGTATCTCTAGGCATCCTTGTACGGCTTGAAGGGGTCTTCTTCCTTTCCTTCTTGTTATCCTCAGCGGTCGCCTCTCTAGTATATTTAGGCATCACGACTACGCGCGACTAAGGGAGGATGGCCCTTGCAAGTTCAGCATGTATGTGAATGGGACAAAGTCAGTGGTACGCAGTGTTTCGGCTGAAAGACTATACAACCTTCCACTAGAACGCGTCTTATCGGATTATTGTTAGTGCTTCATGCGCAAAGTTTACAGAAGGGAAAATGGTCCGTAAGTTCAGCATGTATATGAATGGGACAAAGTCAGTGGTACGCAGTGTTACGGCTGCAAGACTATACAACCTTCCACTTGAACGCGTATTATCGGATTATTGTTAGTGCTTCATACGCTAAGTCGACTTGCGGCTCGGTTTAGAACAACAAGCAATCAGTTTGAATATTTGTAACTTCAAGTAGATCTGGATTTAAAAAGAGATTCAAATTTGGCTTGTATACAGCAGCCACGTATTACCTGAACCTAAGAACACATCGCGTGCAGACAACGACTACTGCTCGGGCCGTAAACTGGAAACTCCTGATAGAACATATAGTTATCGTAAGCGAGCCACTGTCATTATGATCAAAGTCAAGCTCCATGATCCTGGTCAATGGCTTGAGGTCTCGAGAAATGGTCCGAGCTGGTTCATAATAAAAAGATTCACAACTGCAGTTCTGTATCACCAACATCTTGGTTGCATTGTTGAGCCTATAAGCAGTACTGACAGTACTCTGATTGATATTACAAGCTGCAATTAAATTTACACACGAATAGTGTGCACTCGTCTTCTGCCACTTAATTTCTGCGGAGCTGCTTCTAGCCGACCGTCGTATAGCGATAGTCTTAAGTACACTATCCTACCTGAGCTTAGTGGTAGATAGCAATGGTGATTACCAGGTTGAAAACATCAATTGTGGTAATTGTTGTGATTTTCGGCTTACATCAGGTAGACGTCAATGCCTTACAACAGGGGTATTACGACTACACATGTCCCACTGTAGAGGCGACGGTCACGAGAGTTCTGAGAGAATTTCTTGCTTCGGATCGGACACTTGGAGGTCCTCTGTTGCGAATTTCGTATCATGACTGTTTCGTCCTTGTAAGTTGCCATTTCATACAATTCGTAATTGTTTGTTTCAGAAGACACGTCCTGTATGGGCATACATTAACACCACGAAATGACCAGATTCTGGACGTTAATCGTTTTCTGGAGTGCCCTCTTGAGCAATTACGATGGAGTCTAACCCAGATTGCGTGACATTCGAGTTACAGGGGTGCGATGCATCAATACTGCTGAATGGAAGAGATGATGTTGCTCCGGAGAAAGATGCCCGTCCGAATTCATTCGTCAGAGGATACGAGGTTTACGACGGGATCAAGGCTGCTCTTGAGCACGAATGCCCTGGAGTTGTATCCTGTTCCGACATCATCCAGCTTGTAGCTCGTGATGTTACTACTATGGTATACATTTCTACTTACCCTTCAATTTCGTCATAATATTTGGTTCCTACACGCGCTTGCTTGAACCGGAATCTATGAACTATACACAGTATTTTCGTTTTTCAAACTTAACCTGTAGTTCCTTATTGACAGGCTTGCAAAGTTGGTTCTAATGTTATCTTAATGCCTTCCAGAATGGAGGCCCTTCGTGGAATATTTACTTGGGTCGTCGAGATGGGTTCACCTCCTCATTAACAGAAGCAGAAGCCAATCTCTTGCCACCCAGTTCAGATTTCCAAACTCAAAAGAATGCATTTGCAGCCAAGGGCCTCAGTGAAAAGGATCTAGTTGTGCTTACAGGTAAGGAATCAGACCTACAAATTATCACAATTTATAAATATCAGATTTCGCACAATACAGTTTTAATCTTTGAATTGTAGTTTCGCATGTGAATGCTCTTTCCATTTAGTTGACGGGGAGTTCACTCTCATTTGTTCCCAGGTGCCCACACGTTAGGCCGATCCCCATGCGCATCTGTTGACAGCCGTCTATACAATTTTGGCGGCCAGCCAGGCAAGACGGACCCCGCCTTGGATGAGCAGTTTGCGGAAGAATTGAAACATGCCTGTCCGAGCGGAAGCTCAAACACACTATCCATGGATGGAACCCCAGTCGATTTTGATACACAGTACTTCAAGAGAGTTGAGGACCACAAAGGTCTGTTTACATCCGACGATGCTATGATCACTGAAACTTACCCGGCGTCAATTGTGAACCAGGAAACCAACAAGAATACTTTCTTCACCGACTTCCCAGCGGCCATGATAAACATGGCAAATATTGGAGTTCTTACAGGCACTAATGGCCAAATTCGGAGTCACTGTGCGTTCGTAAATTAAAACTATCATCCACTGGAATGTAGATGACATGTCGTATAGATTCAACTACTTACAAGTGTGGAACTAGTCTGACTTGTAGTATTTGTTCTCCAATAGATTCTTTGAGATTCGAGTGTCAATCCGAATCACGCATTCACTCTTTTAACTTAAATTTGGAGTATAGTGCACATCCATTTGACGGGCGTTAGTTGGTGTACACTTGAAGGCTTTCATCACTAATAGAAAGAAGCACTGCACGTCGTATGCAGCGTGCAGTTCGAAATAAATCTCAATGGTTTTTCTTACAAAATTCTCCCCCATCTAACCTTTCATCCTTGACAAAGACTGCTCTACTTGTTCAATTGCTAAACACTGGGTGTGTAAGGTCTGCTCATTATGTGTCTAGTGGTCTTGATCAAATTAAAAAACATGAATCTAAGTTAAGCAGTTGATCATGTCAATGACGTATGTACCCTGGCTAATCCTTTTTACCTCTCTTTGGAGAATTTTCTGCTTTGTGCCACAGTTCTGGTACATTGAATTGTCTACTGGAATAACAAAATCCCAGAAGAGCCATAAAAGCATTCCCAAACTGTCTCGTACCTCCATTCCACATGCTCTTAGCCAACTTTAAAATGTGCATGTGTCATCAGTGTTTTGATAAAGAGTCAGTTCTTTGAACTCAGGGTGGTGCAGTCCAAGCAGTGAGTTTTCAAGTCCCATTAGGCGTATGTGTAAATGATTGCAATTGAGATGATGCATGTTTAGCTCTCCCTATCTTAACAACGTCTTTAGGATTCAACTTACTACGTTTCAAGCATCCATCGAATGCAACATTTCGTATGCCCCTATAGGCTATTCTCTGCTGCTGCAGTCCCATTCTACAGATTCTTAATGCAAATATTATTAAAGCCAACGGCATGACAATATCTCTTGAGTATATTTGAAGTTATCGAGGAAAATTGAATTAAACGTATAAACCTAAACCTTATTTTGCATGCCTTCACGTCAAACTCATTATTTTACATATTAAAGCTAGGCATCTTGTTAGGAAACCACATATGAGATTCAGTTATTAATCTACAGTAACTATCTTCACCATTATTATCATAGTGTCTTTATATCGTATGTAAGACATTTTTACATAGATTAATTTCAATTACCAGATTCACTTTTTGAGACATCAGGGAAGAGTTCTAAAATATCCAAGCATAAATTGATATTGAACTAGTTGAAATCATACGCTTCTTCTGTCAAATTGGGATCTTTAACCGTCTATGTAATGCATGGAAACATATATCTCTCAAAAAACTTAACTGAGCAATCACTTTCGGGTAGTTAGGATTCAAAATTGTACAGATCTTTCCCTTTGATCGAGAAAATTAACCTAGAACGAGAGTTGAGTTTCCTGACCTTCATGCTGGTTTAATTGGAAGGATTGGTGAAGTAACTTGTACTAATTTGCCTATCATCACTGTGTTATCCTTTTACATGTCTGCATGGACGTGCATGATAGCACTGGTCTTGAATTCTGCACATATTTTACTAGGCTTGATTGAGCCAAACTTCAACTATGTCTCCACTGCCGTGCACATTTGATCGCATTTCTTGTACCTCGACGAGATACTGCCTCTCCTTGCCTTCGATGTCGTAAGGATATCCATCCAAAATATCACCAGTTGTTGCTAAATGTGAGGAAATTGGGGCCCGAATCAGGATATGTACGCCACAGATATGCCCAGCTGATTGGTATCGAAGCCTAAATCGCAACGACAGTGTGTGCGATTTCCAGGCTTTCACGAGGTGCTTCTTCCCACAGTTGCTGTTTGTCCAGACTCAACTTCTGTAATTCCAAGAGCCCTCTCTCCACATCTACCGAATCTCGAAAGGACGGTTGCTCCTGCCTTTTCTGCAACCAATAGAGAATTCGTTCTTCTGCAATATCCTTCTCCAATCCCAACCACTTCGCTCTACTCCAAAAATACAAAAGCCACGCTTGCTTGAACTGAACATCTTCTGCCTCCTCTACACTCAATCCTATACGAATCATAGATGGGTGGCGATGATCAGTCATGGAAAGCAGCACAGCTTCTTCCACTCTCAGTAGAGCCATTTCCCTCAACGCCTTCTCCACACACAGCATGCTTCCCAGATCCTCCTCGCTGGCAATTATATCGTTCATAGTTCTAAGAAGCCTATGCGGTCTATTGGACGTGCTTGGTCTCAGCACTCGGCTTGTTGGGAGTGCTGGAGGCTCCAAGGCTCTCTGTGCAGCTGCGAAGACAACGTCCGAAGGAGATGGGGCAAATTTCGCCCACAACTTATGTTTCGCGTGGGCGATGTCTGCATAGACGCCGTGCCGAGCAGCCAGGCCCCAATAGCGAGACAACCAGCAGCGTTTTAGAACCAGCTCCTCCTCTTCTGACTGGTCGATATTCATGAGGACCTTCTCGAGCTCCAAAAGTTTGATCTGTGTATAGCCTAGAATTTTGCGCAATCTAAAACTTTCTTATCCTCGTCAGTGTAATAGATGCACTTCCGTTCAATTTAACTGAAGCGGTATCGCCTCGACTTCTTTTTGAATGATAAGTCATGGCTCACGTTCCAAGACTCAAAGTGATTCAGCTCCATGTCAATGACCAGATCGAGGTTATCCTTTTTAAAGATGAACCACCAACTTCTAATGTGTTGATATAAGTTGACGATGCGTGCACCAATGGGCAGGTGGTTTCTACGTTTTGGTTGTGAAGATTGCGTCCAATGCGTCCTGTGAAATCTCTGTGCCAAGAGACGCGAGCGCAGTCCGTGACAGACCGTAGAGTTTCTAACTCATCTTTTGCTCGTGGCGAAGGTTGAAATACAGACCATGTTCGCATAGATGCTGGAGTCAAAGACGATTTTCTAACAGTGAATGCCCGATTTAAGCAGGGAACCGTGATTTACTGACGTTCACTGATGATGAACGGAATCGAGAGTCGATGTCCGTAAGCGTTCCTCAGTGGATTTCTTGTACCTCCTTAACGACGCTTTGAGGACTTGCCCATTGCATTCCATCCAGGTAAAAGGGATTAGCTGATCGCTAGATGAAACGGTCACAAGATTGTCATTCCACCTTCTGAGTCTCAATAACACTTGAGCCCTCTTGACCTGCACGAAATTCAATTGAGCACCGGAACTGGGCTTAAGTTCTGTGACGAGAGCGTTATGTCGGAACAGTATATTAAACCGACTGCAAACGGAGATAACCATAACTCAAAGGACCAACCGTATTCTGAGATTGTAGTCCGGACCTTCTTTTGGAGCTGTGTTGCCTCACTGTCGATTCAGTGGCAATTTGCAACATCCGTATACGTCCTACTAAAGAGTTATTTCTTATCCTTACGATCGCGGACCAGAGCTAGTCAGCCTTTCTAAACATGTTCAGGATCCCTCTGACAGACTCCCTACTCCACGCCGCCACTCCATTATCTCATGGACAAGAAGATCTACATGCAAACGCAGGCCTTTGCGCCACCGTAAGACTTTGTATGTACCCTACTGGGGATTCAAACGAGGGGTTAGTGGGTCCAGCAAAAGATCAGTAACTTTTACGTCCTTTTACGGTGCCAGTAGGGCGTCTTAGTTAGTTACGGAGTTATCGGGGTCCTACAACAATTTGCACTAAGGAAAATTATTTCATGGCACGAGAATCAGGGGTACACGTTCTGAATTACGAGCGTCGCATCCCACTACTTTAGTTCTACCTTGCGAAAGAAAAGTAAACAAACAAGTTCGTTATAGGTTTTAGGGTGTGTATGGGAGATGATAAATATTAATTAGGGGCAAACGGGCCTTCCTTACTTCCACAGGTCCCTCACTTACAAATTCACGTACAATAATTATATTTATTCTTAATTTCGTTTCGTACGAAACTCTTAAACTCCTTTGGTCCCATAGCCCTTCCCTCGTTTTGTCCTGGAAAATAATGAAATTTCCACTATCACCATAATGCTTTGTGTGAATCTTAAACCCGTTTTTGTCCCATAGCTTTTTCCTGCTCTTGTCCTAGAAAATAAAGAATCTTCCCGTGTCACCATAATACTTTGCGGAATTGCGGTATTCTGGATTTGGGGGGCATCTTGTTTCTTTTTTGGGAGCAGCTAAACTGCCATAATTTAGAGGACCAGCCTAACTGCCATAATTTTTACAACAGAGACACCTTAGTGTGGAAATGGTCGGTGTGGCATGGGTATGCACAAAGTTTTACTGTACAGAGACCCTAGCTAGTAGAAAATCCTGCTGGTGAGAAAAAAGGCAGACATTACATTTTATGGTAAGTTGAGGAAATGAATGTTATTAAATTTGAAATTTGTAATATGATGTGATTGTAGCACTTGATTTTGAATGGAGTTAGGAAATGAATGCCTTTAAATTTGTAATATGTGATCACAATACTTGAGTCTGAAATGGAGTACCCAAGTTTGAAATGAATTTGAGTGTTATTGTTTTGTGATTGCTGCTCATAGTTGACTAGTGTTCCTCCTCCCTCCATAATAAATGATTGATACTTCTCGCTAATTAGTGCTCTATTGCTACTCCTCACTCCATTCTTAGTGATAGCTACTCCTTGCTGATTTGTGCTCAATTCTGCTCTGCGTTCCAAAGATCAGCAATATCAAATAGATCCATTCCTGTAGTTTTGCAGAGTATATATCAACTCACCTCTGCAATACAAAAAGAATTGGACTCAGGAGAATGGTAGATAGGACTTACTAAGATTGGGAAGCGCATGCAATTTGAGTTTCATTTTAACATCACATGGCACTTTCATGAATGGCATGCCCAAGATTGGTACCCGCAAGTGACTAGTGAAGGAAATAGAGAGGTACATGCATCATAATGTAAGGTTTGTATTGATCAAATTTGAATTTGAGGTGAATGATTTTAATTTCGATGTCTATGAGTCAAATGAGTCAAGTTCTGAGTGGCCTGAATGAACCCTTGTCTTAAGCTTGGATGAATGGAGTGACATTGATGACTGAAATGATAAAACTGAAACTGAATTGGAGATGGGAGAGACATGCTTAAAGTGGTGGGATTTCTCACATAGTCAAAGATATCTAATGGAAAGATTTTGCATCTCCCAAACAACTAAATTTGTGTGCAAGTATTTCCATAACCTTGAACAACCTATGTTCAAAAATTTGGTGAGGATGGACATAGAATCTTTCTATACATTAGTAGAGATCATCAGATTTTTGCACAAAAAGCTATTGGAAACTTCGAAACTCTACTGTGGATTCAAGTTGCCTTAGCTTTAGATTGTTTTGTACACTTTGGGAATGGAACTTCAATCATGAGGGGGATGAGTATATGGGGTTGAATGCATGCTCTGACATGTTTTTTACACAAAGGGTGATCAAAGCTATTTTATCCACCATGGGAGAAGAGATACAATGGCTTGATGGAGAGGAGAGAAAAAGAAATTCTTAGAAGTTTGCACATAAGAGTATGTAGTGCTTGTTAATGGACCTCTGTTCTCTCTATCACAAAGACCTAAATATGATGGTGACCTATTTTAATAGGAAGTGATCCTACTCAATTAATGTGCAAATTATTTGTGATGATCAAAGAAGGATCATTCATTTACAAGAGGTAATTTCCTCATTATATCCTTGATTTTTTTTTGCTTCTTAGAGTATATCACACACTGTTTTCCACAGTGTTTATGCGAGGAGTTTTTGATGTTTTTGACATCTTGCCCGGTTGAATGTCTAGTGGAATATCTGTAGGGATATCAGATTCAT